>OZ034811.1:5408606-6108606 GCA_964028335.1 Altica lythri
AAATATATAAAGAGCTGAGTTAAGTCTACAACATCTTTTTTGTACACTGTAGATTTGCTTTAAAAATGACTATTTATTTACTTATTTGTTAAAAAAAAACAACTAGGTAATCTAGGTATCACTTTTTTGTATGATCCACCAAAAAAAATATATCATTTTTTATCTTTATTAAGTCTTTTTAACAATAAAAATAACGCTCAGTAATTTTCAAGATTTTTTGCTGACATATTTTACAATACTACAGTATTTTCATACATATTAAAATATAAAATATATCTCTTTTAGAAAAAATCCTTTAAAATGAAGAAACCTATAGATTATACTGACAACAAAAGCCTGGGTATTTGCAAAAACATAGAAGTGTTTAAATATGATACTTACACATTAGCAAAAAGAGAAGACGGTTATTATATGGGTAAAATATTATTCTCTTCCGATAATATTGAGCTTTTAAGGAGTCTACAGAAAAGTATAACCTTGGGTCTTCCTTTGATTGTTATTAAGCGTATGAGGGACGAAAAAATTCCAATAATTAAGGTATTTAATTTTAATTTTAATTCACACGCTAAAACCTGTTTATAGTATATTTTTATTTAATAAACTAAGTTTACCAAATTAATTACTAAATTTATAAGAAACTAATATTATATTCAGAATATTTTAAAAATACTCCTACAAATATTGAAATAAATAAATTAAAAATTGTTAAATCATCAGTTTATAATTTACAGGGTGATAAACTTAAAAAAAAAAAATTAATGTATTTACTTTGGAATCAATTTAATTAATTTCCAATTTAATTGAGCAACAATTTTGATACTTTAAAATTATTTAATAATAATTTGGTTGCGTAACCCAAATTATTTTATTTCAATATTTTGGAAATAGTTTAATATTTTTTGAAAAATTAGAAACAACATATTTCCGTTTTTAGATTTAAAATTCTGTAAAAATATCCATGGACGTCATGATAATAATATACCCACAAAACAGCTCCGTAAAAAAACATTCCTGTTTTTATTGTGGACAACATTTATTAATGAAACATTCTACCGAAGATATGGTCAAATCTGTTCTACACTTTAAAAAAGGTAATTATGCCTACAAATTTAAAATTGCCTTACGATACAAATATAATGTATTTGATATAAATTCTTTTAACGACAAAACCAATTTTAAACGGTCTAAAACAAATGCATATATTATTAGAAGAACAAAAATTGTTTACAATGTCATCAACTTTTTAATTTACATAGAAAAACTACTCATGGTTAAGATTTTTTTATTTGTTTTTTAAAATCCTACTAATATTATATAGGCGAAAGTTTGTTTGGATGGATGTATGGATGTTTGTTCCTCTTTCACGCAAAAACTACTAAACGGATTTTAATGAAACTTTACAGTAATGTAGCTTATAGATCAGAATAACATATAGGCTATAATTTATAAAGATATTGTGTGAATTGTCCAAAATATAACGATAAATGTCATTTAAGTCTGAAAAAATTACTGTATTTCTTATGTTGACAATATTGTTACGTTATTACAGTGCGAATGTAACATCTCAATATTGTCAGACTGTTATATTTTTCGAATACGACCCAAAAATTATGTATGTTATAATTTTAATGTCATAATGTTAGTTCTTTTCACGCTAATATAAGCTACTCGAAATACTAATACTGCGCACACGAAGTCGCGGGCACCAGTTATTGATACATAAAGACCTTGCTTTTATTCGAATTACACGCAGACGAAGTCGCGGGCAAAAGCTAGTATAATATAAAATTAATTTATTTCGGAAATAATTATTTTATTTAAACAGATCAATGCATTTTGTTATAAATTATTCGTCAATCTCTAAACTGATAACTCATCGACATTTTTCTTATTATAGCTTTTAATATTTCGCTTTTATATGTTGCTAATTGCCACAGCGTAAATATTGTAAAAATTTATTTAATGAATAATAAGCAACGTAATTTATTGTGAAAATTAAAATAAAAACTTTTTTTTTGTTTTGATTTCCAAAAAACGTTTTTTTAATTATTATTTATAATTTTATTTACAGACTTATTTTTAAATTTTTTTTATCGTTTTAGGATCTTTGGTCTACGCCGCAAAAAAATTTTACTGCGTGTATTTGAGGATTACTACCACGGCAAATATGCTCTTAATAAAGAAATGCATCAAACTATTTCAAACTATCCACAACTAAAAAAAAAAGACTACTCCTGTGATCAGAAGCTATCTGCAACATGATATTCAATACATTAAAAATCGTTTGTTAAAAAAAATTAGGTTTGTTTAATGTTTGTTTATAATACAAATATTTTTTTTTTATTTCGTATTATTTTTTCTTTTAATATTTTTATTTTAAAAGTCAGTTTGTATAAATGGTTAGATTTTGTGCTTTTAGATATACATAACAAATATATTTTAAATGTTTTTTTTTGTAATTACCAGTATGTCAAAATGTATGTAAAACTCTTATTTTTATTTAACATTTAAAGCCACCATTTTAATTTTGATCATCCAGTTATATAATTCACATTATTATTTTTATTAGTAATATCATTTTTTTTTCTATTAATTGGGAACTTCTTAAAACTAGAAAACATTTAATTATTTCATTATGTTTTAATTTATAAATATTAACAAAAAAGCAAATATCTTCTTGAAACATATTAAAATATGTACATATTTTTTAAGTTGCAAGGAGTTCCTAGTTAATAGAAAAAATAATAATTAAGTTCCACATTGTTCATTCAATTGTTTTCTTCCCAGTTTATATTTTTGCTCCATTTGTTAATATTTGTTAAAAAACGTCATTGTTTGTGCTTTATGTTGGGTTTTTTGTAGTAAATGTTGTACATAAAATTTGGAGATGTCAATTTTGAGATTGGTGACTTTATATGATTATAATGTACCGATTGTGACCAATTTGCTACACTTATTTGCTACACTTATATTATGGCTAAATATGTCTTATTTTATTAGTATTATAAAATATAATATTTGTTTAACTATTTTTTTTATTTAAGTCTTTTTTCCTGATCACCTTCTTTTAGTAAACCAGTATTTTAAGTATATTTTACATACTTCATGTATTTATATGTTTATATTATGATACATATTTTGTTAAAATATTTAAAAATATTTCAAAGAAAATAATTAATTTAATTGGTTTTTAAATACAAATACAAATAATCTATTTAATAATTTAAATGTAATTAAATAAGCTAACAAATTTATTTTTAGTTTCAAAAAACATTATTTTAATATGATTTTGCACAAATTTAAATTAAAATAGTTTTAGTTGTTTTAAAAATGTGACTAATTTAAATAAAATTTTAATTTAATTAAAAAAATCTCTCCAAGATAAAAATTTTGTGCACAATTTTTAATTAATTTAAAAAAAATCGGCACAACAATGGTTAGTTGAATTTTTTTACACCATTCTAAACAAAAAATTAATACGTTACTGTTTTTTTTTATTTTAATGTCATTAAAACACTGATTTTTTGCAAATTTTTGTCTCAAATATTGACATTTCAATCTTTATCATTATTTTTGTTTAATTTTATTGCCATTAAAAAAGTATGCACATTGTTTTTTTTTGCAAATTTTTGAAAAACTGCTTTGTACAAATTTTTGTCACGTCACTGCTTTTTTTAAATACGATTTAAAAATAATTATTATTTTCAATACAAGGATAGGAGCGCCACCAGTTAAAAACTGTTTAAATCAGATAGAAATAAAAAAAAATGCACAATGATTTTTTGCAAATTTTTATTACAAATATTGACCGTTTTATCTTATTTTTTTTTAATTGCCCTTAAAAAAATATGCACGACATTGCTTTTTCGCAAATTTTTGTAAAACTCCTTCATATAAAACTTTGTCACGTCACTGCTTTTTTTTAAATACAATAAAAAAAATCATTATTTTTAATACGATAATATCAGCGCCACCAGTAAAGAACTCTTTAAATTAAATAAAATTGTAAAAAAAAATTGGCACAACACTGATTTTTTCACAAGTATTCACCGTTTAATCTTTACTTTTTGCAAATTTTTATTACAAATATTGACCGTTTCTCTTATTTTCTTTTTAATTGCCATTAAAAAATATAAACGATATTGTTTTTTTTTGCAAATTTTTGTAAAACTCCTGCGTATAAAACTTTTTCACGTCACTGCTTTTTTTTTTAAATACAATAAAAAAAATCATTATTTTTAATACGACAATATCAGCGCCACCAGTAAAGAACTGTTTAAATTAAATAAAAATGTAAAAAAAATTGGTACAACACTGATTTTTTTCACAAATATTCACCGTTTAATCTTTACTTTTTGCAAATTTTTATTACAAATATTGACCGTTTATCTTATTTTTTTTGTTAATTGCCATTAAAAAAATATGCACGACATTGTTTTTTTGCAAATTTTTGTAAAACTCCTTCGTATAAAACTTTGTCACGTCACTGTTTTTTTTTTAAATACAATAAAAAAAATCATTATTTTTAATACGACAATATCAGCGCCACCAGTAAAGAACTGTTTAAATTAAATAAAAATGTAAAAAAAAATGGCACAACACTGATTTTTTTCACAAATATTCACCGTTTAATCTTTACTTTTTGCAAATTTTTATTACAAATATTGACCGTTTATCTTATTTTTTTTTGTTAATTGCCATTAAAAAAATATGCACGACATTGTTTTTTTGCAAATTTTTGTAAAACTCCTTCGTATAAAACTTTGTCACGTCACTGGTTTTTTTTTAAATACAATAAAAAAAATCATTATTTTTAATACGACAATATCAGCGCCACCAGTAAAGAACTGTTTAAATTAAATAAAAATGTAAAAAAAATGGCACAACACTGATTTTTTTCACAAACATTCACCGTTTATTCTTTACTTTTTGCAAATTTTTATTACAAATATTGACCGTTTATCTTATTTTTTTTGTTAATTGCCATTAAAAAAATATGCACGACATTGTTTTTTTGCAAATTTTTGTAAAACTCCTTCGTATAAAAATTTGTCACGTCACTGCTTTTTTTAAATACAATAAAAAAAATCATTATTTTTAATACGACAATATCAGCGCCACCAGTAAAGAACTGTTTTAATTAAATAAAAATGTAAAAAAAATTGGCACAACACTGATTTTTTTCACAAATATTCACCGTTTAATCTTTACTTTTTGCAAATTTTTATTACAAATACTGACCGTATATCTTTTTTTTTTTTTTGTTAATTGCCATTAAAAAAATATGCACGACATTGTTTTTTTGCAAATTTTTGTAAAACTCCTTCGTATAAAACTTTGTCACGTCACTGCTTTTTTTTAAATACAATAAAAAAAATCATTATTTTTAATACGACAATATCAGCGCCACCAGTAAAGAACTGTTTAAATTAAATAAAAATGTAAAAAAAATTGGCACAACACTGATTTTTTTCACAAATATTCACCGTTTAATCTTTACTTTTTGCAAATTTTTATTACAAATACTGACCGTTTATCTTATTTTTTTTTTGTTAATTGCCATTAAAAAAATATGCACGACATGTTTTTTTGCAAATTTTTGTAAAACTCCTTCGTATAAAACTTTGTCACGTCACTGTTTTTTTTTTTAAATACAATAAAAAAAATCATTATTTTTAATACGACAATATCAGCGCCACCAGTAAAGAACTGTTTAAATTGAATAAAAATGTAAAAAAAAATTGGCACAACACTGTTTTTTTTCACAAATATTCACCGTTTAATCTTTACTTTACACGTCACTGCTGTTTTTATATACCGTTTACAAAAATCATTATTTTCAATACGAAAATATCAGCGCCACCACTTGAGAACTGTCTAAATCAGATAGAAATTTTAAGCAACTAAAATTATTAAAAATCCCATACCATAAATGTCGCGCTTTTAGCATCGAATGCAAGTCGCAGATTCTTGCGTTTTAGGAACATATATATATATATATATATATATATATATATAAAAGGAGCAAATTAATGGGCATGTACGCAAAAAGGATCATAGGGTCACGAGTAGGAATGGTAACCGCAGACATGCATGTTTCTGGCTCGTTAGCCGTCATCAGTGCGGCATAACCAAGTAAGGTATTGCACTTGGCTAGCAAAAGTGTTGGGTACTTGGGAGCCAAGGATGGTAGGGAAACATGTGTACAAAAAACACAAAACAACGAAAGCTCACACAGAAGTCCTATCGCCATTTGTGCCTTCGGCCAGCTGTGCCCACATTTTGGGGCTACGACCAGCGTCGCCACGTTGGCGAAACGGACCCATTGTGTTTGAGTCGTTTCAAGCCCAGGATGTAAAACAAGAAAGGATGCCAAGTATGCGTACTTAAGACAAACAAAAGGAGCAAATTAATGGGCATGTACGCAAAAAGGATCATAGGGTCACGAGTAGGAATGGTATATATATATATATATATATATATATATATATATATATATATATATAAACAAGGTGCCAAGATAACGCGTATTAATAATAAAACAAAGGGGGATAACGGGCATGTAACGCAACAAGGATCATAGGTTACAAGTAGGAATGGTAACCGCAGACATGCATGTTTCTGGCTCGTTAGCCGTCATCAGTGCGGCATAACCAAGTAGGATATTGACACATGTTTCCCTACCATCCTTTGCTCCCAAGTACCCAACACTTTTGCTAGCCAAGTGCAATATCCTACTTGGTTATGCCGCACTGATGACGGCTAACGAGCCAGAAACATGCATGTCTGCGGTTACCATTCCTACTTGTAACCTATGATCCTTGTTGCGTTACATGCCCGTTATCCCCCTTTGTTTTATATATATATATATATATCGATATTTCAGAAATGCTGCCTTTTTATCTGCGTTATTTATGTATGCCTTGTATTTCCTGCATAACCTGTTTCTTTCTTTAATTGAATTAATAATTCCATCAGTTATCCATTGCTTCCTTTTTTTATATTTGCTGGGTTCACTTATAAGTTTTGTATATTTATCCACACATAAATTTATAACATATTTTAAATATATCACCTTTTCATTCAAATTAGTTATGTTATAAAAATTTTCCCAATTATAATTTTTTAAATCTTCTCTCACCTTTTGGAAATCAACTTTTTTAACTTTTGTATTAAATAGTAAAAAAAGAAAAGGAAAGTGAAAAAAAATGAAGCGCCACTTATTTTTTTTATTCTATAGATGAGAAAGATAAGAAACCCAGAAAAAAAGATAAAAAAAGAAATATATAATTTAGATAAGATAACCCAGCAGATTATTATCACTAAATTAGAAATAGCACACTTTTACTTAAAAAAAATAGTAATACTTACATTTTCTTACTTGTCCTTTTATTATAGTTAGAATTAAAATTTGTTTTATAATATACTTTTTGATAATTTGTCAATTTTGTCAAATATGTCAAATTTGTCAAATATGTCAAATTAGTCAAATTTGTCAAATATATCAAATTTTCAATTTTGTTAATTTTGTCAAATTTGTCAAATTTGACAAATATGTCAATTTTGTCAAATATGTCAATTTTGTCAAATATGTCAATTTTGTCAAATATGTCAAATATGTCAGATATTTAAAATTTGTCAAATATGTGAATTTTGTCAAATTTGTCAAATGCCAAATATATCAAATGTCAAATACGTCAAAATTTGTTAAAAATGTGAGAAAATTTGATGAAAAATGATAAAATTTGTCAAAAATTGTGAAATTTCTACAAAACTGTCAAATGTTAAACATGACAAATGTCAAATGTCAATATTTTTCAATTATCATCAGAAAATAAGTAAATTTGTCAAAAATAACTAATTTTTATGATTAAAAATTTTTTTTTTTACGATTTTTCAAAAATTGTTAAAGATATCAAATTTTGGAAATGTTAAATGTGAATTTTGAAAATGAAAAATGTCAAATGTCAAACTTTGTTTTTTTGCTTTTCTAGTTGTTTTAAAAATTGTTAAAAATGTTACAAATTACAAATGTCAAAAAATGGTCAATGTCAAAAATGTCAATTGTCAAAAATCTTAGAAAAATGAGAAAATTTGTCAAAAAATATCAAAAAATAAGAAATTTTATGGAAAATCATCGAAATATGAGCAAATTTGTCATAAATAGCCAAAAATTTAGTGTATTAAACTCGCATCTTTAGGTTCTTTGTGCTAAAACTACCTAGGACTGTTGTCCTTAATAAAACTACCTTTCAGTTCGAACTCTTTTTAATAACTCCCTAATTAAATATATTATATGTACAATAAAATATAAAAAGTACAATCACCTAAGGAATTGCTGAATAGCTTATTTATTCCTAACTATTGGTAAAACCCGGAAGGAAAGTGTATTGAACTTACTTGCTTATTTGCTAATGCCAATTCATCAAAACGTTATTAATTTTATAAAATAATTAAACAATTTTAAAATATATTAAATATTTGAATACATCCATTACACCTTTCCCCTTGGCAAAAAAAAATAAAAATTTTATTAATTATTTATTTTTTGTTTATTTGTGCTTTTTACTAAGTTTTTTTTTTTATACTAATTGTAAGACTATAATAAAACACAATGATATTACATTACAAAATAAAATTACTAAGAGTAAACATAACATTATGAATGATAAATTTTTATCCTATTTTTATGCACTTCTACCGGTTTGTTACCTATTTTTACAATTACATTAGAGTCCTTATTTTCTATTACATTATATGGCCCTACGAAAAGTGGATCATGTTTCTTAACTTTACCATTATTTTTAATAAGTACCTTATCTCCTACTTTAACGTTAATAGTATTTGTGTTTTTATCCCATAATTCTTTACGATGCAATTTTGATGTCAACAAATTATTTTTCGCGTCATTCCACGCTACTTGTAAACGATATTTTAATTCAAGTGGGTAATCATTAAAATTATATAGTGGATCTATCTGATTTGCTATACTTGATGGAATTCTACTAATTTTGCCGAACACTAATTCAAATGGAGAGTAACGAGTTTCACTGTGAACTGTATTGTTGTATGCAAAACACCAAAACGGCACCCATGAACTCCAATTATTACTATGATCTGAGGCATAGATACGCAAATACGCGCCTAGTTTTTTGTGAGAGTTTTCTATGGCTCCTAAAGTTTCATGATGGTAGGCTGTAGAGTTTAACTTTTTAATTTTTAGTAATTTGCAAACTTCCTGAAATGTAGCAGATATGAATTCGGTACCGAGATCTGTTAAAATTTCATTCGGAATACCAAAACGAAGTATAAAATTTTCTACAAATGCCCTAGCCACCGAAACCGTTTCTTTATTTTCTATTGGGTATGCTTCAACAAATTTTGTTAAGTCACATTGTAATGTCAGTATGTATCGGTTGTTTTCAATGTCTTGATCTAGAGGTCCTACCAAGTCAAGGAAAACCTTTTGAAAAGCTGACGTAGCTGTATTTGTGATGGTTAATGGTTGCTTAGTGTTCTTAGAATATTTGTATCTTTGGCAAGAATCGCAGCGTTTAATAAAACTTTCAATATCTTGTTTGAGTTTTGGCCAAAAATATAATTTTCTTATATTATTATAAGTTCGGTTAATACCCGCATGCCCCCCCGTGGGAAGCATATGGTAATCATTTATAATAAGCTGTTGCATTTCTTTATCCGTTATATTTTGAGCACTCTGAATTACTGATATTTTTATACCTGAATTTTTAATATTATTGGGAACTTTAAAAAAATCTTTTATGATAGATGCGCATTTTCTATTCTTAATTATCACCAATTCCGGAATTTTTTCACTTTGACAAATTTTTTTCAGGGCTTCCAAAGTTGTGCCTAGGCCAGACTTTGTTAAAGTTGCCTGATTTACATATATAATATTTGACTTTTTATCAAATATAGTGTTCCCATAATTTTCATAATATATTTTTGTTTTCATATTGACTAACTTATTAAAATAACTATCCGTAACAAAACGCAATTCGACGCATTCTGCTGGAGCCTTCAATAATTCCACTACTCCAGGGTGATCAAGCCTTTCGTTATTAGGAGTATTGAATTCTCTTACAGAAGCATCACTCTTTGCTTTTGAGGATCTTGTCACTACATTTATGCTTTCGGTTTTAGGTGTACAAAGTTGCTTTAGTTCATCTGAAGTAATTTTGACCCGCGACAGAGCATCTGCTAGTACGTTTTCCTCGCCTTTTACGTATTCTATAGTAAAATCATACTCTTCCAATATCAGTCTGAATTTTGTTAACCGGCTAGAGGGATTCGACATTCCAAAAAGGTACAGTAAGGGTTTATGATCGGATTGTATTACAAAATTTCTGCAAAACAGGTACGGTCTAAACTTTTTTACTGCCCAGCAGATAGCTAACAACTCTTTCTCTATTGTGCAATAATTTTTTTCTGCTTTGTTGAGCTGTCGACTTGCAAAAGCAATAGGTCGATTATCGTTATTTGTTAGTACAGCTCCTAACGCTTGTGATGATGCATCTGTTTTTACAATAAATGTGTTTTTGTCAGAAAAATCTGGATATACAAGTATAGGCGGCTGGGTTAAAACTTGCTTTAGCGTTTGAAATGCTTTCTCACACTCGGGAGTCCATTCAAAAACTACTCCTTTCTTGCTTAAGCGATTTAGAGGTGCCGCAATGTCTGCAAAATTTCTTATGAATTTACGATAATAGTTAGCAAACGCCACAAACCGTTTGGTTTCGTTTGAATCTTTAGGTAATGGATATGACTTAATGACGCTAATCTTTTCGGGATCTGGTAAAATACCTTTATTTGAAATTACATGACCTAAATATAGTAGTTCTTTCTTTAAAAATTCGCATTTTTGAGGGTTTAATTTTAAATTAACTTGACGTAACCTATTAAATACTTTTATTAAATTTTGATTATGAACAGTTAAATTATTTCCAAAGACTATTAGATCATCTAAGTAAACGAAGCATCTTTCGTAATTTAAACCGGACATCGCTATAGTCATTGCTCTAGAAAAAGCACTAGGGCTGATTTTTAAACCCATTGGTAATCTCGTCATTTGAAATTGACCTCTATCAGTCGTAAAAGCTGTACAAGGTCGCGACGACTGATCTAATTCTACCTGATAGTAGCCCTGAGACAAATCTAGATGTGAAAAATAAACTGCCCCAGAAAGAGAATCTAAGATTTCGTCTATACATGGTAAAGGAAATTTATCATCAATAATTTGTTTATTTAGTTGTCTATAATCAATCACAATCCTATAGCGTTTTTGCCCATTAATAGATTTTTTCTCTATTAAGAGGAGAGGACTAGAGAATGGGGAACTAGCTGGCTCAATTATACCATCGTTCAATAATTTATCTATTTGTTTGTGTATTTCGGATTTTTGGGCATGTGGCAATCTGTAGGGTTTTATATAAACTGGATTTTCATTATTTGTTAAGTGAATGCTTTGTTTATAGACGTTGGTAACCGTAAATGGATCGTTTTCTAAATGAAATATATCGGCGTATTTAGCACATATTTTGTGAATAGATATTTTTTCCTCTTCATTTAGACCTTCTACATTTATTAAATTCAATACCGCTTCTACTCTTTCTACTGAACAATTAATATCGTTAAATTTGTGAATATTAAAATTTGAAACGTTTTCCAATTTTGGTTTAAAGTTCTTTAGCTTAATTTCTCTTTCGTTAATATTTAGAATTTTAACTGGAATTTTATTATAAGTAGGTCTTGCAATAATTCCCGCAACAAAAACACCTTCTGATATTTCTTCTGGGATAATTAGGCTGTCATTTTGTACATTAACTTCAAAATATTTAATAATTTCACAACGAGGTGGAATAATTGTATAGTTATTTTGTTCCGATATTAGTGGAATACTTAAACGTTTATTATTTACATAAAAATAAAACATGAACTTTTCGTAATCTAAAACTGCATTGTGTTTGATAAAGAAATCTGAGCCAAGTATGCCGCTAATATTACTTTCAAAACTCTTAATTACGTGAAAACTATGACCTATCCTAATATTATTATACTGTAATGAGATGTTTGTTACTCCGAACGTGCTAGTGCAACCCGATATACCTTTAATTTGTATTTTATGTCTATCATCAATTGTTTGATTTTGGCCAATACTAGAGGAAAAAATAACGCTTATGGAGGCACCGGAATCTAGCAAAAATTTTAAATTATTATTTCCGTATTTTAACCGTACGTAATTTAACCCGTTTATATTTAGGACGACATTACTGTTTTTATTGGTTTGAGGGACGAAAAAAATTATTGTTGGTTGCAGTTTCCGTATTTTCTTGGGCATTATTCATGAAAAAGGTACGAGGTTGATTTCGGTTATTCCTCGTGTAATTATTACGTCTATTTTGAGATCTCCATTGATTTTGATATCTCGGGGTATTTGAATTTCTAAAATTACTTTGATGAAAATTTGGTGTTGGGCGATTATAAGTTGATCTATTATTATGATTATAATTATTATTATGTCTAAATCGACCTCGATATGACCCGTTGGGCGTGAATTTCGATTTGCCCTGCATACTGAAAATTTGAGGGGAAGCATTTTTTGTTACCTCCTCGTCTTTGGCTCCTCGTATTGCCTCATTTAATGAAGAGTAGTTACGCGCTTTCATTATGGTTCTTAGGTCATGATTTTTCAAACCATTTACAAATGCGTTAATTGCAAGCTTTTCATTGGTACTTTTTAAGACCTTTGCTGCAGCATCATTGCCGTCAGCCTGTGCCAATGTCAAATTAACCATTAAATCTTCAATTGATTTCGCGTAATCATCGATAGATTTATCTTTTTGTTTTATGGTATGTAAATTTAAAGATAGGGAAGCAGCCGATTGTTTAGTTAATAAATTATTTTTTATATCTTTAATTAAATTCGCAGTGGAGTCATAGGTGGGGTTTAATCTTAATTTAGCAGTTTGTGTTAATCTAGTTTTTAAAACGTATTTAATTAGAAAATCTTTTCCACTGTCATCTAAAACACTATCGTATAATTCTATGGCATCAATTAATTGCTTTACCGAATCCTCGGTATCATTAATTACAGGGATAAGAGAAGAAGCCGTTTTCAAATCAAACTTTTCACCCATATTTACACATTTACTATCACTATCTTTAAGCTCTCTATTGTTTAATCTATCCCTTAATATATTACTTATTTCTAAAACATTTTTTTCTACCGCAACTATAATTTCTTTTACCTCATTAACTACTTCGGGTTTATGAGAAGATAAATTAAATGTTTTCTTTAAATTTGTTAGGTAACTCTTAAATTTATCTAACTCTAATGTTTGTTGCTTAATGATTTCTAAAGAGTTTCGTCTTTGTTGATTGTCTTTAGCTAAGTTTCTCTTAAAAATCTTAATGCCGTCATATAACTCATTAAATGCATCTATATTACTCATTTATAATTAAAAAAAAATTAAAACTACGAATACCTTAATAACACGTCATTTTCACTTTACGCACTACAGCATCCGGTCCTTCACGACACTACACTAAACTAATTCTTGACTTCTCCTGATTTCTAGTCGGATTTTCTTGTCCAAGTATCTTCGGACTCTCTTAACCAGATAACCCATAAAAAAGAAAACAGCCATCGCAAATGCTACGATACCAATCAACTCTGCTGTGGAGAGACCATCTTCCTGAGTAACTTTTGGATTATTCGTAAGACCACCACTGTTACCGGCCTGAGCTATAATCACTTCTTCTTTTGCCTGGTTCTGGCCCATTTTTTTTTTATAATATATTTTCTTTTACTTAGTAATTTGCCACAACTGGCAGGATCGCCATGTATTAAACTCGCATCTTTAGGTTCTTTGTGCTAAAACTACCTAGGACTGTTGTCCTTAATAAAACTACCTTTCAGTTCGAACTCTTTTTAATAACTCCCTAATTAAATATATTATATGTACAATAAAATATAAAAAGTACAATCACCTAAGGAATTGCTGAATAGCTTATTTATTCCTAACTATTGGTAAAACCCGGAAGGAAAGTGTATTGAACTTACTTGCTTATTTGCTAATGCCAATTCATCAAAACGTTATTAATTTTATAAAATAATTAAACAATTTTAAAATATATTAAATATTTGAATACATCCATTACAAAAATTTGACAAAAATCGTAGAAAAATGAGAAAATTTGTCAAAAATTATCAAAAAATGAGAAACTTTGTGGAAAATCATCGAAAATTAACAAATTTCTCAAAAATCATTAAAATTGAGAATTTGTTGAAAAATGAGAAAATTTCTCAAAAATCATCAAAAAATGTGAAAATTAGTTGAAAAATGAGAAAATTTGTGAAAAATCGTCGAAAAATGAGACAATTTGTTAAAAATCATGGAAAATTTAAAAAATTTGTCAAAGATCATCGAAAAATGACAAAATTTGTCAAAAATCATCAAAAATGAGAAAATTGGTTGAAAAATAAGAAAATTTGTTAAAAGTCATCGAAAAATGAGAAAAATTGTCAAAAATCATAAAAAAATGAGAAAATTTGTCAAAAATCGTAGAAAAATGTGAAAATTTGTCAAAAATTATCAAAAAATGAGAAAATTTGTGGAAAATCATCAAGAATTGAGAAAATTTCTCAAAAATCATCAAAATTGAGAATATGTTGAAGAATGAGAAAATTTCTCAAAAATCATCAAAAAATGTGAAAATCGTCGAAAAATGAGAAAATTTGTGAAAAATCGTCGAATAATGAGAAAATATGTAAAAAAATGAAACATTTTATAAAAAAACGAAATTTCCAAAAATAAACTTTTATTACAAAAATTTACAAAATTTCAATAATTTTTTACGATATTTGACAGAAAAATACAAAATTTTCAAATTTTCCAAATTGTCAACGCTTTTTTTTACGATTTTCAAGAATTTTTCAAAATTTCAACAATTTTTGAGATTTTGAACACAAATTTTTAAAATTTAAAATTTTGTTACTTTTTTTAATTATAAGATTAACAGATAATATTGATCAGAGCAACCCACTCCAGAAAAGAAAGAAAATTCTCTAACAAAATATAACAGTATTTTTTCTGCGACGAGAAAAAAGTTTGACATTTTATCTCTGTTAACGGGTCACAAAACGTCACTTTATATGAAATTATTACTTTTTTACCATGGGAAAAAAGTGAGTACTTTTTTCCCGGATATATACAAATTACAGAATCAATTTGACAGATAGTTGATTGATAACGCAGGTCTAATTGTCACTATAAGGACAAAAGCCTACTAGTTTTAAAATTCAAATTTTGCATCAGGAATTTTCTGATTTTATTTAATATATTAAATCGTCGTCACAGAAAAAAATAGTGTATTATACACGGGAAAAATATTAGATTTTAGCTCTCGGTTTTTTGTCACCCTTCGCTTCGCGTCGGGAGACAACACAACCTCGAGCTAAAATCTAATACTTTTTTCCCTTGTATAATAAATAACTATTATTTATTAGTAGAATAATAAAATAACAGGACAAAAAGCAAACAAACAAAAATGGAATTAAACTTATGTTCTCTAAACATATGTGTGTATTAAATACATTTAATGGGTTTTTTATTTTAATTTACCTTTTTGTGTAAAATATTTTAAACAAAGGATCGCGCAAAAAATCAATGGGAAGTATTTCCCGTTAAATTGTTTGAAATTTTGTGACTAGATAGTTCTAAGTGAGTAAATGGGCACCAAGCTTAAAAATAGACAATTTAAATGACCCTCAATCGTGATAACATATTCGAAATCAGCAAACCCAAAAACCATATGCTATCCTAGGATTTTTGAGAAAAATTTACTAGTGAGATTTAGAAATACTCAGTATATCAACTGTTGATTTATTCAGTAAATCACTATTTTGGTAAAACTACAAACCTCTAATCTCAAAAATTGTCCATTTTTAAGCTTGATGCCCATTGAGACTTTTGTTTTACTCACAAAGAGCTGTTAGTCTAATAAAATAATAATCCAAATATTTAAACTGTTTATTCACTTTTAAGTACGCCACACAATAATTATAACAACAGGAGCTCTTCACGCCTCGATGTCGCCGTCAATACTAATCGATATCCGGGCATCGTTCCGATTAGCGCCAGTCCGAACGATGTCGCCCTCTTACTCCCGATTTGCCCCGTAACAGTCGGCCATCCTGCAAAGATAATGTCCTCATTAATCTATTTATTACAACGCCAGTTATTCAGTATTACTCTCGCCACGTGTACTGTATTCATTCGCCTCATCATCAAGTGTATTAACGCTATGATATCGCCTTATAGAGTCAATTGAGACAATCGCCTTAATCTCTTATAACCTCTTAACGCCTTTAACGCCTCGATAAGAAAACGATCCAGACGAAACACCTTACTAATTCGATGCGGTCCATCGAATTTATTGGCTAATTTCTGAGTTAGCCCTACGCCTGCTTTCGTCGTAGCTGCATCACGCCTTAGCACTAAATCTCCAACTTGTACGTTGCTGCCACCTTACTCTTCTTATTGTATCGCCGTTTCATACGCCTTCTCGCCTTTTCGAGGTTGGATAACGCCTTAACCCGATCTTGTTGTACATTTCGCCTTAAATCAACAAGTTTTCCGCCTCGCCTAGATTTAAGATCTCTCTTTACCAGTGATTCGCCAGCCACTGTATGTTCTGCTATATGTGACTCGCCAGTTTCTAAAGCTTTCGCCTCACGTGACACGCCAGTCACCAAAGCCTTCGCCTCACGTGACACTCCAGTCACTAAAGCTATCGCCGGACCAGTCGTTAGTCTTCGCCTCAGTAGCCTTTCACTTCGCCTCGTGATCTGCGCCAACACAGGAGCTGGAGATGCAAGGTCGTCACCCTGCGGCCCCTGAGGAGTCTCGTCGTGAATAGGTTGCGCCTCATCAACCTGCATCTGCCTCGACTCCAACTGCATCCGCGCTCGCCATGCAGATAGGATCTTTTACCGAATCCTCAGGATCATTCGCCATGTCCTTTAGACCTCCGCCAGTCTGTTCTCCCGATTCGCTAGCTAGCTCGCCTTCCGCCAAATCTGCTACCCTACTACGACTGTGTGAAAACATTAGGTCAGCAGGAGAGAAATGCGTACTGGAGTTGATCGTATTATTAAGGCCCCAAACAACATCCGGTAGCTTCTCGTCCCACCTTCCTTCTGTTTCCGCTGTGGATGCTAACGCCTCCACTATGATCCGGTTTTGTCTTTCCGCCTGACCGTTTGCCCTAGGGGTCGCCACAGCATTCACCACATGCTTTATTCCCTTTTCCACCAGAAACGCCTTAAATTCTTTACTTTGGAACGCCTTTCCTTGATCAGAGACCACACACCTTGGGCTCCCAAATTCGCCAAATATCTCCGTCAGTCGGGCAATCGCCTCTGCCGACTTCAATGTCTTACCAGGTTTCGCCAGAACGAATTTAGTAAATCTGTCTACCAACATTAAAAGATAAGAATATCCTTTAATACTCCTGACAAATGGACCTAAATGATCGATATGCACCATATCAAATGGGACTGGTCGCCTTTCAATTGGGTGTAGAAGTACCTCGCCTTTTCCGTACTGACCTTTTGCAAACCCACACCTGAGACACGACTTGACATATTTCGATACGAAATGTCGCATCCTAGGAAACCAGTACGTGTTCGCCAATAACGACAAACATCGCTCGGTCGCCGGGTGTCCAATGTCATCATGATATTTTTTTTTTCAGCATGTTAAATTTCGCCATCGCCGGTACATATAACCTATCGCCTTTAGTGGTTATACGATGTAACGCCTTTTCTTCACCTTGTATTTCTTTTTAACCTCCGCCTCGGCCACGCCTGACTCTAACAACCTTATTAGTTCCTGCGCCTTAGGATCTTGCAATTGATACAGTCAAAAACCAATCGTCATCCGCCAACGCCACTATATTTACACCTATAGGATTCCTGTTCAACACATCTGCATGTCCCATACGTTTTCCAGGACGATATTCTATCTCCATGTCATATTCCTGTATAGTTAGCCACCACCTTGCTATTCTAGGAACTAGATCTCTTTTGAGCAACGTCGCTCTAACCGCCACACAATCAGTGACAACCTTAAAGTGTATTCCTACTAGGTACACTCTAAATCGTTTAATAGATTCGACTACCGCCAAAGTCTCTAACTCGTAACTGTGATACACCTGTTCCTGCGCCGTTGTAGCCCTGCTATAGTACTCTACTGGTCGCCACTTGCTGCTCACTCCTTTCTGCAGAAGAATACCTGATACGCCAAACTTACTTGCATCTGTGTGCAATTCAATTTCCGCCTGACTATCATAAATCGCCAACAAAGGCCTAGTCGCCAATTTTTCCTTTAGTACAACAAACGCCTTTTGTTGTTCAGGACCCCATCGCCACGGTACATCCTTCTTTGTCAATTCTGTCAACGGCTTCGCCAGTATTGAGAAATTACAGATAAATTTCCTAAAATAAGACGCCAACCCTAGAAATTGCCTCACGCCATGGACATCATTCGGTCTAGGAAAATCCATCACAGCCTGTACCTTACGCCTTCCAGGTTGAATGCCTTCTCGTGTCCTAAATACTCGATTTTGGATTCTAAAAAGAAACACTTCTCCAATTTGAGCTTTACGCCTGCCCGCTCAATTAAGTCTAACACCAATTCTAGTATCCTCCAAGCCATCCTTCTCGCCAGCAGATGAAATAAGTAAGTCATCCATATACGCCAACACCTCGCCATAATGCAATTTACTAAGCATTTTACTAATTATCCTTTGGAACACCGCAGGAGAGTTAGACAATCCAAATGGAACTCTTAAGTACTCGTAATGACCATCAGGAGTGATAAACGCCGTTTTATCTATGGAGTCTAGATGCATAGGAACTTGATGAAACCCTTGAGCCAAGTCAAGTGTAGTGAATAGATTCTTATTCGCCAGTCTATCCAATTGATCTAAAATTAAAGGCAGTGGATATCTATCTTTCACCGTGATAGCATTTAATGCCCTGTAATCAACACACATTCGAATATCGCCAGTCTTTTTAGGAATGAGAACTATCGGGCTAGCGTACGCCGACTCGCTTTCCCTGATAACGCCAGCATTCAAGAGAGTTTGCACCTTTTCTCTTACTATTTCTCTTTCACGATAGGACAGTCGATAAGGACGATAATATATTGGTAACTCCGACGTCAGCCTTATCTGCATCTGTCCTAGATTGGTTAAACCTAAATCATCATCGCCTTTAGAAAAACAGTGTGACATACGCCTCAGTAAGCTGTACAATCGCCTCTTACAATCATCAGATACATCGCCCACATTTACGCCAGATACATTCATTTCAACTTTATGTGTACGTATTAATCTTACCATGTGTCCTTCTTTTGTCGCCTCCATGGGATCTGGTTGACATTCGTCCGCCCGAGAGATTATTCGACCTTTGCGCCACAAAATCGAACTCTCTCCACCATTGACGATCTTAACCTCCTTCAATTGGTCATCGAATATTCCCGCCGGGATCAGGACACACGACTTACCAAAAGCAATTTGCTTTTTATTCATGGAATACGTCACGCCAGGTATTCCATCCACCACATTCACCTGCACCTGGTTAACGGAATAAGGTGGTAAAGACACATCTCGCGCCAGGATGAGTTTACACCTTGTTCCTTCGCCTTCCAGTGTAATCTGTTTCGCCAACTCGTTGAAATCTGGTTCAGTCGTCAGGTACGCCTTTCCATTTCTTACCACCATGGTAACGCCCACCGCATTTATAACGGGTTGACCAATCAACAATTCGATTGCGCCCATGTCACAGTCCGTCACCAACGCCTTGGTGTTAAACTGACACTCCGCCCATGTCATTGCAAGCCTACCTCGCCATGGCTCCAAGCAATGCCCCCGCCAAAACCACAAAGTGGTTGGTTAGCGCCTTCCTTCGATATTCGAAGTCCCAGTTTTTCAGCTACCGCCTTCTGTATTAGATTCTGTTGACTCCCTGTGTCTAAATACGCCTTGACACGCTCGCCATTGATATATACCCAATGCCTAAAGGATTTATCACTAGCATTTACTAAAAGACTTACCTGTCCAGTACTCTTAGCGGTGCTAGTGCTCGCCTCTCCTCGAACCGGCCCTATTGCACGCCTTTTGGGACACTGGTTCCTAAAATGCCCACTTTCGCCACAACGATGGCACCGCTCCGCCGCAGGTAACGGGCAATCCTTGCTAAGGTGATCCGTCATCTTCTGGCAATTGTAGCACCGCCTTAAGCTACTTGCACGAGGTCCGGTCACCGACTCCTTGGGTGGCGCCGTTATACGAGGTCGAACTGTTTTATTGGCACCGCCTTCGCCTTTGTATGATTCTAACCCCGCCAGGAAGGATCGATACAGGTCCTCCGGTGAACTACACCCAACTGCAGCTGCATTCGCCTTCAGCTCAGCTGGTAGCGCCCTTATAATGCAGGACACTGCATTCGCGCCAGTAATCTCCACGCGATTACACAACGCCAGCTTTGCATGGTAATAACTGGTCATGCTTTCAGTAGGCGCCTTTTTCCTCTCCAACATCTCATGGAGCATGTCAGCGAAATCCCTTCACCTTGGGAACGCCAACCGTAACTTCTCCTTCCATTGATCCCAAGTAAAATCAAAGTCATTCAGCTGGTGGAACCAACGCTTCGCCGCCCCTTCCAGTCTAGACTGTGCCACCGTCGCCTTGCCATACGAGGACCATCCATGTATAGTGCCAAGTTAGTCGATCTTTTGAAGCCAACGTTCGATATTCGAGTCGACATCATCAGGATCGAATCGGTCCACTAGTTCGCCTCCTAGTTGCAGTGCTCGCCTTCCACTACCACTAGCTTCTACGACCGAGACTTTGCTACGCCTGGAAGTCATCGTATCTGCCATCTCTCCTGCCATGAGAGCAGCTTGCTTTTTGGCAATCTTCTGGATGCTATCCGCCAAGCCTTCAGCCATCAGGGCATTTACTAAGTCTCCAATCGCCATTTGAGACAAATTCTCAGATGAAACATTCGCCACTGTTCCACCTTCGCTACGCCTTGTGGTTGACAATCGAGCACGCCCTTCGATTTCATCCATCAACGCGTCATCGCCACATTCCAAATCAAGAATGTTGTCATCGCCAGTCGCCTTTTGCCTGTAAAATAGGAAGTCAACATTAGTATTATACGCCTTTAGATATAAATATCCAAATTCGCCTGCGCAACCATGACATTTCTTATCCCAAGATCTCACCCGCACTTGAGAGCAAATGAATCGAACCATACAACTCCCACTGTTGGCCACCAGCAAAAGCCGCACCATCCGAAACACTCACAACTCAGCACTACCTTGGTGGCATGAGAATCAGGAGATAGTCATTAAGTTTCACTCAAGAACTCATCATACGCTCTTGATGGCATGAGCAATCTTCAAACACTCCTCAAGAACTCATAGTACACCATATGGCATGAGTATGTGTGAAGCATCACCCAAGAACTCATCGCGCGTCAATGATGGCATGAGTAACCCTCAGATATTTCCAAATACTAATCGTACGCCACTGACAGTATTTGTCAACGCCTCATATTTTGGTAAATTTATCATACGCCAACGATAATGTGAGTAAACGCCAAATATTTCTCATAACTCTATCATACGCCAATCATAATCTGAGTAAACACCAAACATTCCTCATAAATTTATCATACTCCACTGATAATATAAGTAAACACCAAATATTCTTCATAAATTTATCGTACGCCAATGATAATATAAGTAAACACCAAATATTCCTCATAATTATATCGTACGCCACTGATAATGTGAGTAAACAACAAATATTCTTCATAAGTTTATCGTACGCCAATGACTATATAGGTAAACACCAAATATTTCTCATAAATATATCGTACGCCAATGATAATATGAGTAAACACCAAATATTCCTCATAAATTTATTGTACGCCAATGATAATATGAGTAAACACCAAATATTCCTCATAAATTTATCATACGCCACTGATAATATGAGTAAACACCAAATGTTCTTTATAAGTTTATCGTACGCCAATGACTATATAGGTAAACACCAAATATTCCTCATAAATTTATCATACGCCACTGATAATATGAGTAAACATCAAATATTCCTCATAAATTTATCATACGCCACTGATAATATGAGTAAACATCAAATATTCCTCATAAATTTATCATACGCCACTGATAATATGAGTGAACACCAAATATTCCTCATAAATTTATCATACGCCACTGATAATATGAGTAAACATCAAATATTCTTCATAAATTTATCATACGCCACTGATAATATGAGTAAACATCAAATATTCCTCATAAATCTATCATACGCCACTGATAATATGAGTGAACACCAAATATTCCTCATAAATTTATCATACGCCACTGATAATATGAGTAAACACCAAATATTCCTCATGAATTTATCATACGCCACTGATAATATGAGTAAATTTCCGTAGTAAACCTCAATTATCCATCAATCCATGATTTTACGCCTTTAATCGTTCCTGACGGTACGACACTGGGTTCATCCTTAAATTCATCGCCAAATTTATCATAAAATCCAACGCCAGGGATAATTATGAATTTCACAAAGATATCATACGCCTTTTTAAATTATTTTAAGCACAACTTCACCCATGTGCTAATTAAAATAATTCTGTTGCATCACCATAATTTCTTCAAAATATTTCGCCTATAAAACTCCTTTTAAATTATTTTATGCACAACTTCGCCTATGTGCTAATTAAAATAATTCTGTTGCATCAACATAATTTCTTAAAATATTTCTCCTATAAAACGCCTTTATTTCTTAGTATAAATATATTACAACGCCTAATAGAATATACTAGATTCTGAAATGTAAACAGTGGAATATTTTTGCTTAGTCATCTCTCTCGCCGCTACTTATGTTTCGGCCTGTGCTTGGTAACCACTCTACCCCGCACACACCTCGCCCAAATATGAGAACAAAGGAATTATCGTCTACTACATAATCATTAAAGTTGTACTTACATTTTGTTATGGATAAATTCGCCTTGAGGTTCACTTTCGCCTGAAAATTATCCTAACGCCTTGGATAATTAATAGTTTCACGCCACAGATTACTAAAATAATTTACGCCGTTATATCACTTTTTAACGCCACTATTTCACTCGCCAAGACACGCAGAACTATCCCACTTCTGAATTGTTAGTCTAATAAAATAATAATCCAAATATTTAAACTGTTTATTCACTTTTAAGTACGCCACACAATAATTATAACAATAGGAGCTCTTCACGCCTCGATGTCGCCGTCAATACTAATCGATATCCGGGCATCGTTCCGATTAGCGCCAGTCCGAACGATGTCGCCCTCTTACTCCCGATTTGCCCCGTAACAGAGCTATTTATTCACAAAAGTTCAGACAATTTGACGAGAAGTAATTTTACATTGATTTTATACGGGATCCATTCACATTTGAAAGTTTTTTCACCATTTTTTCACCGAAATCTATGAAATATTTTGATTAAATTTTATATTTAAAAATCTTTTCGTCAGTGTGAGTTTTAATATAAGTTTTTAAAATACCGGATTGTGTAAAACATTTTGAACAAATTTTACATTTAAAAGGTTTCTCGTCAGTGTGAGTTCGATTATGAACTTTTAAATTACATGAACTTTTAAATTACTGGAATTTTTGAAACATTTTGAACAAAACTTAGATTTGAAAGGTTTCTCGTCAGTGTGAGTTCTATTATGAACTTTTAAATTACTGGAATCTTTGAAACATTTTGAACAAAATTTACATTTAAAAGGTTTTTCACCAGTGTGAGTTCTAATATGCCTATTTAAATAACTGGATTTTATGAAACATTTTGAACAAAATTTATATTTGAAAGGTTTCTCGTCAGTGTGAGTTCTATTATGAACTTTTAAATTACTGGAATCTTTGAAACATTTTGAACAAAATTTACATTTAAAAGGTTTTTCACCAGTGTGAGATCGAATATGCCTATTTAAATTACAGGATGTTGTGAAACATTTTAAACAAATTTTACATTTAAAAGGTTTTTCACGAGTGTGAGTTCTAAAATGACTTTTTAAATGACTGAATTTTGTGAAAAATTTTAAACAAAATTTATATTTGTAAGGTTTCTCATCAGTGTGAGTTCCAATGATATGCTGTTTTAAATGTTCGTTTCGTGTGAAACATTTTAAACAAATTTTGCATCTAAAAGGTTTTTCACCAGTGTGTTCTAATATGACTTTTTAAATGACTGGATTGTGTGAAACATATCGAACAAATTTTACATTTAAAACATTTTTCGTAAGTGTGAGATCTAATATGAGTTTTTAAATTATTGAATTGTGTGAAACATTTTGAACAAATCTTACATTTAAAACGTTTTTTGCCAGTTTGTGTTTTAATATATTTTTTCAAATCACTTTGTTGTGTGAAACTGTCCGCCCTTATCTGTTTGTTTAAATTAATAAAATCTTGTCGGTGAATATGCTTTGTGCCAGAATTATTCCTTTTTAAGTTGACAGATGTTTTCGAATTAACGAAAAAGTGGTAAATATAAAAATGGTTTAAAAATAACAATTTATCATAGAAAATTTTTCCACAAGATGAACATGTTGCATAGAATTTTCCAAAGTGAGGTTGCGATTTTTTTGAAGCTGATAGGAAACCTGAAACATATAACGCACATTATGATAAATGATACAATTAGCAGTAATAAAAGCAAATACTAAATCCTAAATGCTTTGACAAAAATATTATTGGATTTTTTTATTGAAGAAATTGATTTAAACACTAACTATAGTAGAGAATTAGTTGAGACTGACTTTATTATGTACGATTCAGCCCATCTTTAAGCAACAAATTTTTGCTATTTTTACAATTTACTCGAAATTGAAGGTGTACTGACTTCTGACACTGACTTCAAATTCGTATTCTGCGGGTCAAAATACATGCCGGTAAGTTAGGTGGATTCGGATGTACAAACAACTTTTTTTGTGTGTCGGTGTTATGAAAGGTACCAAAATTTGTTTTACTTCCATATCCGAGGTACAAAATTTTTTCTACACCGCTTCGGTGTGCTTAATGCAGTTCTTCCAAAGTGTCATTTGTAACATGATGAATTGCTTTCTCAAATAATTTTTGTAAATCAGCTATTTTAAATGTTGTGTTGTTTCGAGCGATCTCGTTATTAACTCTATGGGATTTAATTCGCAGTGCTAAGGTAGTAATATTAGGATAGTAAATCCTTGCTCTTTGGCCATTTCATCGACTATTGTTTTCTGGTTGTTCTCTTTATGCTTTCTTACAATAGCCAACACGGTATCGTCGCACGAAATATTTTTGGATTTTTACCAAGCGAGGATATCTTATTTCTCCAGGTCGTACATGGAATCTTCTCCATTTTCCGAGTATGATACCATGCGTTATGCGTTTTCCATTAATATTATCCAACCATTAATTTGTAATTATTTAGTCATGCGCGCTACATAATTCTAATTTACACCCGGTTGTGACGTCAAATTAGTAATTCCGGTTACATAACACAATCCTTCTCTTTCTCCTCATGTCATATGTCATTAATAGTCATTAGTCTATATGTTTATCAGTTGCTCTAATGTTAATTATCTTAATTTAAGAGTGTTATGTACTTAAAAATAAATGTTTTAAAGATATGCTACTTCCAACACGAAGTAGGTAGCCCAGTGACAAGCTTCCTTGACACCTCTCACTTTTTTTTAAATATCTGTAACTTTGTACTGGTTAAAAATGATTAGATTACTGATTTGTCCACAAATAAAAAACAAAAAAATTTCTTATATAATAACTTATGTAGTAATAAATATAAAAGCAAAGTACAAAAAGCAGTATAAAGAAAATGTAATGTAGAATAAAACAGATACTCAACATATTTATAACATTCATTGAAAAACACTAATTACCTCCTGCAATATCTACAGCTAACACTATAATCTACTGTTGACTGTTGGTAGTAAAAATGATCTATTCTCATATTTTAGCTCTCAAGTTTATATCTTTTTTTATTTGAAGGTCTTTGACATTTTTTCGTTGATGTACATACCAAGCATTATGGAAATAATTCATATATTATTTAGTTCCAAAGCCTTTATCAAAGTTTACAGTTATTTTATTTTTTAATTGCAGAAAAAATCTGTTTTCAAAAAATTTTGCAGGTTAATATTTGAAATCAAATGACTGTCTGTGCTTGGTAAAGTTATGTGAGAGGCCTCCACTTTATCAGGAAAACTAATTATTTGAGCATATGCAACCGGCATTACTAATTTGACGTCACAACCGGGTGTAAATTAGAATTATGCCCTATCACCCATTTCTATATGGACAGTTGGTATGGGAAAGAACGTCGCAACGCAACATTACGGTGCCCACAATATATTTTTTTCTCTGTCGTTCGAGACCTTTTATCCATACTGCGCATGCTTGAAAAGTCTCTAAAATGCGCAGAATTGACTGATGTGCTCGGAAGAGAAAGCAAACGATACACTATCTGTTTCACTTCGTCGGAACACCTTCCACTTATAGAAACTGTCCATATTATAGAAGTATTACATATATGCTAAGGTGCGGTTATAAATCAAGACGATTCCATACACTGTTGCCAGATTTCTGCCGGAACGTAAATGACATTTTAGGAACTTAACCAAACTTTTTTAAATTCAGGTGCGGGGGTCTCTATGGCGGGGGTCCCGGTTGGTGAGTGGACAGAGTGTTTGCTTTCCACACCGGTGGGCGCGGGTTCGAATCCTGCCACAGCCCATGGATGTTGGTGTAGGGAATTGTGTTTGTTAAAAATATTTGTATATAAAAATGATTGAATATGTATATAAAAGGTATATGGGGAGGAGTTATCTCCGACTCACTGAAAAGTGACCCCAAAAATTGAATTAGCTAAATGCGCTGGCCAATTGTCTAAGTAACAGAGGCCATAAAGAAAAAAAAAATTCAGGTGCGAAGTGCGAACACGAAATGATACGATTTAGTTACGAATTTAAAATAACGCTTAAAATTTTTGAATTGTAAAATTTTTAATGAAAACTTTCAAAATAAAAACTTAGGAAGGAAAAAAAACAAAGCTATAATGTAAAAATAAATATATTCTTAATATTTTTTAAAATAACACGCGGGGAATAGTCCGTGGTCTATTTGTGTCCCCTACAAGAATCGCCCATTTGGCTAAGGTCTGAGGGAAAACCACAGAAAAACCCAGACACGATTCATAAAGCTTTGATTTTGTAGATCGAAAATAATTGTTCATTTATCAATATTGCTACTGCCTTGAAATCTATTATTGATACCAACTAATTCTTAAGCTTTCGTATCAAGAAACACATGAGTCAGTTGAACTTAGCAGATGAAGACATCTGTCGATACTGCCAAGAGGAGGAGGAGACCGCATTTCATGTCCTATGCCAATGCGAAGGCCTTGCAAGGAAGCGGTATCTAGTATTGGGAGAGGAGAAACTGGCTGCTCCAAGTTATGCGGAGTGGCCACTGTCAAGGCTATTAAGTCTCATTAAGAGGGCAGGGCTGGACAAGGTTCTCTAATCCTATTCTTGAGATAATGGGAGGTCACAATAGATCTGCAAAGGTCGCAGTAATACAGGCTAACAGCCAACCCAATAAACATCTAACCTAAAATCTAAGCTTTCGTAATAGACTGAATCTAAAAAAAACGAATATTTAATAAGTTAATTTAAAGGTAATAAAATACAAATTTTAATATTAAACTCAGCCCTGTTTATAAAAATAACAATGTGATTATTCATATATCCCTTTTTTAATTTTCATTATTAAAAGTAGTCATGTTCACTATTAATCCTTAAAATATGCTTTATATTAATAATTTCGTTCGACAAAGGTTTTGATATTTTTTGTGATTTATTTTTCCTTTTATTCTTTGTCGAGAAGAACACTTCTTGTTTCTTTATTTTTTTGTTTGGTGGTGGAGCTAAAGAAATTTTACTCATTAAATATATAGGAACACATATTTTAATATTTTTCTACAATACCTGTAGATTTCAAGGGTAAAGTTTCATTCTGAAATTGTTTTATTGTATTTGTTGGTGTATCTAATAATTTATTGGCATTTTAAAAAGATTTAAGGACGTGAGGTAATACCGGCATTAACTTAGTTTCATCATCGATTTTATCTATCTTTACAGAAATCTCATTAATTTCGTTTGTTATTTTGCTTATAAATGTACTACACTTCCTTTCATGCATTTTTGTTTCAACAGTTACATAGGGCGATAAGTATTTTGTAATTTCTAAGTTGAGTGATTTCCCGAAAACTTTTTTCTGAAGATATTGATTTTTTCTCTACATTTAAAACTATATAATGTATATGTTTGCACATCGTTGCTCTTATATAATAATCTGCACATGTACATTCATAGTTATGAATACAAATGTCCCAAAAAGAACATTTCAATTGGCATTTAGAAATTGAACAATCAATTTCTCTTATTGAGACGATGTAAAATGTACAGTTACTCTTTACAATCCAAATATTTTTTTCTTTTGATTCAACGTCATAGTTTCCTGTTAGTGCTGCTCGGTGTCGCTTATGAATATTTTGAATGTGGCTATTATTAACTCCTTTTGTAAGTTTAATTACCCTAGTTACCATTTTATCCCTAATGAATTTTAGTACAGCTGTAATACCTTTATCCAAACGTTTTACAACTTTGCCCTCTAAATAGAAATATTTTATTGTTTTGTACATACTTTCAAGAATCTAAAACACAAAACAGAATACATGAAAAAAATATATTTATAAATTAAAAAATAAGCATGCTTTGTTATTAAAATAATTAGTATTTGCTGAAAATTAAGTGGTTTAATAAATGATTTTTTAGGAATTTAAGGTACCAATACTACTGATACTATATTTACCGAACATTTAACAACAACATAAATACAAACTACTAACTAAAGTATATAATTTTAAGGACTACTTTTTATATAAGTATAGGTAAATAAACTAAATGCCTAAATGCCTGCATATAAATATAATCTACAAAAATATTTAATATATGCATATAAAACCATCACCATATTTGTATTGATGCTACATTTTTTCCTATAACAATAAGCCTACATATGACGATTGGTAAAATAATTATCATTAAAGTAATTGCCAAAAATGCAGGTATCCCCATCATCTTTTAAAATTTTAACAACAGAAACCAAGCTCCTTTCGAATTATTTAACATTTAAAATATTTTGTAGAACTTTTAGCATTTTATATGCATCCTTCCTCAAATTTAATTTTGGAATTTTTGTTAAATTAGTTCTCCAGGCCCTATCCACATGCCAAGAACACAAAAGCCTATTCTCAACCTCAGCACCCATAATGGAAGTCCAAGCAATATAAAAAAATGGTGTAATATCGGACATAAAAACTTTAGGATTTAATACCCCAACCTTCATTTTAATGCTATTGAAAAACAACCCTTGAATCAGAGTATCTTGCCTATTTGTAAACATGCAAGCAACTGGAAACCCCTCACCAAATTCATCCACCACCATCACCGTAGTCAATTCAAAATTATAGTTATTTAAGCCATGGGTACTATCAATTGCAATTATTGAATTTCCAAATTCTTCCATTATATTGTAACGGGATAACCGTAAAGGAAGGGACCTTAATTTGAAAGATTGTTATTGACAGTTGATTTTTAGAAGTTTCTAAAAATCAACTGACCATTTTAAATAATGTTTCTAGAAAATTCTAGAAACTTCTAAACACACTGACTAGATTAAATAATGTTTCTAGAAAGTTCTAGAAAGATCTAAACACACTAACTAGATTAAATAAAGTTGTATATAAGGGGATGCATGGGCAGTTAACGTCAGTTCAAGTTCAAATGTTCACAAGAGTTCATTATATTGTCAAGTAGTTAGACGTTATCCAGCAGAGTTCAGTGTATCTTAACAATTTTGTAAATAAATTGTGTAAAAGTCCCCATAAGTGTTTCAAATTGGTGTCAGGTGTGGGGTGAAGATACAAGGATGCCTGGAAAAAGATAAATGAACTATTGGTGGCTGAGCTCAGAAGAGAGCTTGAAGAATTAGAGTTGGAAACTACTGGGAGCAAATCCATATTGTTGAGAAGGCTCCGTGAATACTACATAAATAATAATTTGGACCCAGACGCTGTGGAGTTTGAAGACCCAGTTCAAAAAGCAAATTCTGAGCTATCGCAACAACTTTCCCAGCTATCACAAAGAATGACGAACCAACAAGAGGAGCTATCCAGTCAGATGAAGAGCCAGCGCAAAGATATGTCCCAGCTATCACAACGAATAACGAGCCAACAGGAAGAACAACTTTCCCGGCTGCAAGAGAAGCTATCAGGACGAATGACGAACCAACAAGAGGAGCTATCCAGTCAGATGAAGAGCCAACAAAAGGAGCTATCACAGCGAATGACGAAACAACAAGAGGAGCTATCCAGCGCGAAGAGGTGTCCCAGCTATCACAACGGATGTCTACCCTACTAGAAGAGTTATCCAGTTCCTTCTCCCAGCAAATATCACATCTTCGTGACGAGCAAAATCAGCAAGTTGCCAACTTGAATCAGCAAGTGGACAACTTGAATCAGCAAGTGGACAACATGAATCAGCAAGTGACCAACATGCGAGACGAGCAAAATCAACAAGTCGCCAACTTGCGAGACGAGCAAAACAAGATAAACCTGCAAATGCAGTCCGAAATAAGGAAGCTTCAACGAGAACACGAAGCTTGTCGTCGAAACCAGCCCATCCACCACGGCGACGGAGATGCAGAAAGGACGGAAACCTGCTACGTAGACGTCGACCGACGAGGAAATGGGGAGACTACCCAGGTACGAACGACGATGAAACCCCCGACCTTCGACGGGAAGACTTCCTGGCCAAATTACCAGAAACAATTCGACGCAGCGGCCAGAGCTAATGGATGGTCATCCCAGGAAAAGGCATTGTCCCTAACCGTAGCTCTGCGAGGCGAAGCTTTAGACGTCTTGCAATCATTGACACCGGATAAAGCTGACAACTTCGAGTTATTGGTGAATCGTCTAGAGATGCGTTATGGTCAAACTCATCTACAACCGGTGTACCGAATGCAGTTAAAGAGCCGAAAGCAGAAAAATGGAGAGACTATCCAAGAGTTTGAGGCGGACGTGGCAAGAATGGTACGGCTTGCGTATTCCAATGCAGCGGAGGATTTCCTGGAGTGCCTAGCAGTCCAAACCTTCACCGATGGTCTTCGAGACGTCGAGTTGCAGCGCGCTGTACGGTTGGCGCGGCCGAAGACCCTTGTGGACGCCTTGACCATTGCCCTGGAGTTTGATGCGGCGATGGAGGCCTCACGTGGAGTTGCTCGACTAAGGGAAGTCACCGGTAACTACGACCATGCCGTTCATTCCGTTAGCGACGTCGAAGCAGTAGTAGAGAGGTTAATGAGGTTATCTCCAAGAAGAAGGCGCCCAGTGAGATGCTGGAACTGCGGAGAACTAGGCCATATAAGAAATACTTGCCCCCAAAAAGGAAAATCTCCTGCTGAAGTACCCCAGCAGCAGGAAAACTAGAACGGGTCGACTCCTGGAGGGCGAAATCGACCCCAAACATTCCCGAAGCCCCTCACACCATTAGATTGGCAACTCTGCGACATCATGTGGACAGCTTATATGTGGATGGCCTCATTGATGGGAAGAACTTTAGCATGCTGGTAGACACTGGAGCTACGAAAACCATCGTTCGACCATCCATCATTATGCAAAAGAAGATGTGGCCTACCAGTTGGAGACTGCGTACCGCTACCGGAGATTCTGCTAGAGTCTACGGTGAGATACAGGTGACGCTACAGTTTGGTTCAACCTCTCTTGTTCACTCGGTGCTGGTGGCTGACGTTGATGAAGATGTTGTTCTGGGCATGGATGTTATGCTCCACTGTGGTTTTCATTTGGATCTTCGCCAACGTATCCTTCGTACTGGTAATGAAGAAATATTCCTGCCCCAAAAACAAGTTGACAATGCCTCGATTAAGCTAATCGATGATATCGAACTTCCGGCGAGCTGCGAATGTATCGTCACAGCGCGGTTGGATGGACTGGAGCCAGATGGTGCCCCAGCCATGATAGAGCCGAAGAACCATGACCATGAATTGGGAAAAGGACTCCTTGTGGGTAAGACTCTTGTTAGATCCACCAAAGAGGTACCCATCCGAGTTATCAACTTGAACGATCATCCAGTTCTTCTCCGAAAGGACACGGAAATGGGAAGTTTAGAACCAGTAACGGCCATAATTCACAAGGTAAACGCTACGGAAACAGTTGAAACCCACGAAATTGAACAATTAATGCCAAAATTAGATCCCTCTTTGTCAAAATTAGAAAAGAAACAGGTAAGAGATCTACTTTACCGTTATAAACCTGTATTTGGTTCTAAAAGTAAACTGGGAAGAACTGATGTTGTACAACATGGAATTGACACTGGTGATGCACGTCCGATTCGACAGGTACCCCGAAGGATGCCTCAAGTTAAGAAGGAAGAAGCAGACAGAGCCTTTGAAGAAATGATTCAAAATGGCATAGTCGAACCATCCAGTAGTCCGTGGGCTTCTCCTGTGGTATTAGTGAGAAAGAAAGACGGATCAATGCGGTTTTGTGTCGACTATCGAAAGCTAAATGATGTCACTAAGAAGGACAGTTATCCTTTGCCAAGGATTGATGATGCCCTCGACGCTTTGGCGGGTTCTACTCTGTTTTCTACCTTGGACCTTAAAAGCGGATACTGGCAAGTTAAAATGAATCCTGCAGACAAAGAAAAGACTGCCTTTACCAATGGATCAGGGTTGTGGCAATTCACGGTCCTTCCATTTGGCCTCTGTAATGCTCCAGCGACGTTTGAACGACTAATGGAGAACATCCTGCGGGGTTTGTCATGGGAAACTTGTCTAGTTTATCTAGACGACATCATCATAATGGGTAAGACCTTTAAGGAACATTTATATAACCTGGAAGAAGTTTTTAAAAGATTACAGAACGCTAATCTAACATTGAATGTTAAGAAATGCCACTTGTTCCAGAGACAGGTCAACTATTTAGGACATAACGTAAGCAAGGATGGCGTTGCTGTTGACCCCGGTAAGATACAAGCCGTTCAGGAATGGCCAATCTCTATCGACAAACATCAGCTCCGGAGTTTCTTTGGTCTTTGTTCCTATTACCGACGATATGTCAAGAATTTTGGAGACATCGCCAAACCCTTGACACGTTTGACAGAACAAGATAAGTCCTTCTGTTGGGATCAGGAATGTCAAGAGGCGTTTGAAATATTGAAGAAACAGCTTACGTTAGCACCTGTTCTTGCTTATCCACTTCCTGATGGTAAGCTTATTCTGGACACCGACGCCAGCAATGTAGGAATTGGAGCCGTCTTGTCACAGCTACAAGATGGTAAGGAAAGAGTGGTTGGTTACTTCAGCAAAACTTTATCGAAAGCTGAAAAGAACTACTGTGTAACTCGGAGGGAACTGTTAGCAGTTGTAAAATCCGTCGAACACTTTTATAAATATTTGTATGGCAGAAAATTCCTGATCAGAACAGACCATACTAGTTTAAAGTGGTTACTTAGCTTTAGGAACCCAGAAGGACAGATATCAAGATGGCTCGAAAAACTGCAGGAATATGATGTTGAAATCGAGCACAGACCTGGAACAAGACATCGTAATGCTGATGCACTTTCCAGAAGACCATGTCGACCAGATTGCCCCCATTGTACCCGTATGGAGCAGAACGAGGAAAAACTTGCCTTAGTTAAGGTTGTGCCAGAAGACGAGAGCTTTATGCTGGAGGAGCAACAAGAAAACGATCCCGTTCTGAGAAAGATTCGGGAGTGGAAGAGAATGGATCGTCGTCCGTTGTGGAGAGAGATATCCTTATCCTCTCCTGCTTTAAAAGCATACTGGTCCCAATGGAACTCTTTAGTTTTGGACGGTGGGCTCGTTAAAAGACTTGTAGAAAATTCCGAGGGCACAGAAACAAGGAAACAAATAGTGGTCCCAAGAAATGCTGTACCGGAAATTTTAAAACACATGCATAATGATAGTTCTGGAGGACATCTGGGTATCACGAAAACGCTGCAAAAGATCCGAGATAGATTTTACTGGGTAAATTGCACTAACGATGTTAAAGATTGGTGTCGTAAATGCACTACATGTGCTGCCAGTAACGGTCCGCACCGAAAACCGAAGGCGGAAATGCAGCAATACCTGGTTGGAAGTCCTTTTGAAAGAATCGCAGTAGATGTATTGGGGCCACTTCCACAGACCGATGTTGGAAACAAGTACATCTTTGTTGTAATGGACTACTTCACTAAATGGGTTGAAGCATATGCAGTTCCCAATCAGAAAGCCACCACTTTAGCAGATATATTGGTTGAAGAATTCGTAAGCCGATTTGGGGTACCACTAGAATTACATTCAGACCAAGAAAGAAATTTTGAGAGCAAGCTGTTTCAAGAAGTTTGCCAAAGATTAGGCATCCACAAAACGAGAACCACAGCGATGCACCCTCAATCTGAAGGAATGGTGGAACGAATGAACCGGACTATAACCAACTATCTGTCAAAAGTGGTGTCAGATTGTCAGAGGGATTGGGATCGACATATTGCACTATTTCTAATGGCAATTCGATCGGCCATCAACGAATCAACTGGCCAAACGCCTGCGAAGGTCCTGTTCGGTAGAGAAATGAGGCTACCATGTTACATGGTGTTTGGTTGTAAACCTGGTGAAGAAATGGCACGTGAACAATATGTCACCGACCTTCAGAATCGAATGGAGAATATACACAACCTGGTGCGTGGAAAACTACAATTATCTAGTGATCGGATGAAGAGGTACTATGACACATGGACAATGGAAAAGAGTTACCAAGTTGGAGTTAGTCTGGCTCTATAACCCCCGACGGCGTCGAGGTATTTGTCCCAAATTACAAAAGAACTGGGAAGGTCCTTACACCATCAAGAAGAAGATTAACGATGTCATTTATCGGATCGTGAAAATTCCCAGAGGGAAACCAGTCGTGGTCCATCATGATCGTTTGGCGCCTTACCAGGGAAACCACAGTGGAGATGCGCAGCAACTCCAAGAAGATGGTTTGGCTGGCTCAGGGAGTGTGCGGGATTCCGATGTAGGAAATAACATTCCAGTAGGAATGAATCTAAGGAGGGGGCAGTGTAACGGGATAACCGTAAAGGAAGGGACCTTAATTTGAAAGATTGTTGTTGACAGTTGATTTTTAGAAGTTTGTAAAAAAATCAACTGACCATTTTAAATAATGTTTCTAGAAAATTCTAGAAACTTCTAAACACACTGACTAGATTAAATAATGTTTCTAGAAAGTTCTAGAAAGATCTAAACACACGAACTAGATTAAATAAAGTTGTATATAAGGGGATGCATGGGCAGTTAACGTCAGTTCAAGTTCAAATGTTCACAAGAGTTCATTGTATTGTCAAGTAGTTAGACGTTATCCAGCAGAGTTCAGTGTATCAACAATTTTGTAAATAAATTGTGTAAAAGTCCCCATAAGTGTTTCAATATTGTTCTGAGCTTCATTCATAAAAACTACACAAAAATCTTCTAGTTTAAGGTTTGGATGAGGTTCACCTTGTTTTTTATATAATAAACCTCCATCGCCAATTTCTTTATATTCATTTATAAGTAAATCAACACTTATGCAATCATTTTCATGACGTACTCCATCTTGTAAATTTATATGAAAAGAGCTTTTAATATTATTTATATCTTTTCTAGTCATTAAATCTGATCTGTATAAGGTATCTTTAATAAAACCACTTCTATATATATCCAAAACCCTAAATAAAAGGTATTAGGTATTAAAAAATTATTTTATTTTTAAAGATATATTTACCTAGTAGCTGACACACCACTTGTTAACTTAGCTGCAATATTAATACGAGTTGATTTGGGCAAACGTATATGTTGAATATCAATACTATGACCATAATGGGTTTTATAAAATGTAGCACAAATCTTTTTATTATCCACAATAGTCATAATAATTTGACTAGTGCAGTGGCTTCCAATTTTGCAAGATCCCTGACTCTTTGGCTTTTTTTCTATAGGCCCTTTTGTTTTTGTTTACGCTTTTCTTATAATGGAGCATAACAACATTCTAGACTTTTATCGGTCTTGTAAAAATAAAATATGCAACAAAGTTGGTGAAGTGCAAAACATAGCAGTCGATAGTATTAGTGGACTAAACGTTTTACATGTAAATATAAGAGGTATTAAGTCAAATTTTGATAATTTCCTATTGCTACTTAGTTCTTTACAAGTGGACTATGACGTTATTATTATGTCAGAGACTCATATTGTGGAATATATTAAGGACTTTAGTATAAGGGCTTATTCTGTGTTTTACAACGAAAGTTTCATTAATTGGTGTGACGGTACCGCAATTTATGTTAAAAATGATCTAGTTTTGCAGCATAAAATTGTAAATATAAAAATCATAGGTTTCTACGTATTGAACTTCAAAAAAATAAAACTAAAATAGGCATAATTGGTCATTACCGTCTACCTTCTTTAGATGAACAAGTTTACCCCGAAATTCTCTTAGATTTATTTACCCAGGGTCATTTTTCTCCATGCGGTGTCGAAATTTTCTCTGGTGATATCATCATAAATTTATTAGAAAAATCTAATGGATGCGTTTCAAATTATTTAAATTGCTTAGCTTGCGTAGGCTACTTTCCTTACATTAATATTCCAACTAGAAAAAAATCTTGCTTAGATCATTTTTTTGTAAAATCTGAAAAAACTTGTAATGCAGCTGTAATTAATAGTGACATCACGGATCATTTTCCAATTGTATTAAGCCTGGAGATAAGTTCACGGGAACCTAATATAGGAAAAAAGTTTTACTCTAAGATTGATTCTTGTGCACTAGATAACTACCTAAAAAAAGAGACATGGCAAGAGGTATTTACTGAAAGTCACCCGAACGATATTGCCACAAAGTTGTCAGATAAAATAAGAACATATCTCGAAAAAAGCACAAAGCATATCTCTGTAACTAATAATTTAAGATGTTTAAAGCCGTGGATCACTACAAATATTGTAAAATGCTTGCGGCACAGAAATAATTTAAAAAAAGAAGTAGTAAGATCCAACTACTGTCCCAGATCTTTAAAAAAATACAATGATTATCGAGATTGTTTATCCAAAATCATCAAGAAAACAAAATATACTTTTTACAAAACAAAAATAAGTGAAAGCTTAGGTGATCCTAAAAAAATGTGGCAAAGCATTCGAGAGGCTTCCAATGAGTAGCTACCTTAATAAAAGTAGTATAAAAATTATTAAAAAAGATAATGGTCAAATAACTTCTAATGTTCAGGAAATCGCAAATGAATTTAATAGCTTTTTTAGTTCAATAGGGAAAAAACTTGCATCAAAAATAAATTCTCTAACACCTGAATATGGTAACATTAACCATTCCTTTTATCTTAGGCCCATTGGCAAATCGGAGCTAATTAATATCATAGGTTCTTTAAAAAATACTAGTTCATGTGGGAAAGATGGTATTTGCTCAAAAGTTGTCAAAGATCACCACAAAAGCCTTATCAAACCTCTCTTGTACTTAATAAATACAATATTTTCTACAGGGCATTACCCCAATATTTTTAAAAATTCTATAATTGTTCCTATACACAAAAGTGGGGATAAAACCGATATGAACAATTACAGACCAATAGCTCTATGTAGTATGCTAAATAAGATAATAGAAAAGTGTCTTAAAGAGAGGCTATGGTGTTATCTTCAGGACAAAAACATCATTTCACCGCATCAATATGGGTTTAAACCTGGAGTGAGCACAGATAACGCATTAAACGAAGTCAATAATTTTATTGCTAATAATATGAATGAAGGCCTTAAAACAGTGGTAGTTTTTTTGGACTTAAAAAAAGCGTTTGATACTGTTGCTCACCCAGTTTTACTTAAACGTCTTGAAAGTATTGGAATTCGTGGTGTAGCACAAAATTAGATCCTATTTAGATTTTAGATTTCAAAAAACTAAAATAGATAATACATACAGTAAATCGCAAAAAATAGAGGTAGGAGTGCCACAAGGAACAGTATTGGGTCCGATTTTGTTCTCGATTTATGTAAATAGCTTATTAAACCTTAAACCTTAAACCTTAAACGTATACGAGAGCAGAGTCGGATCTTCATAAGATAAAATGTTGGCTAGATTCAAACCAACTAACCCTAAATGTCGACAAAACTAAATTTATTTCATTTTCCATGACTGCGCGGGGCATTTCAAACAGAGAAACGCTAACTCTACATGAAGCAAAATGTAATATCTCTTTAAGAACCTGTAACTGCAAATTAAAAATACAATCATGTGAGTCTGTAAAATATTTAGGTATATATTTTGACAAATTTTTAAAATGGGACGTCCATATTGATTATGTCACAAAAAAAGTTAGAAAATTGGTGTATAAATTTTCTCAACTTAGAAACATTCTACCTCTTGGTCTTACAAAAATAGTCTACTGTGGTCTGGTTGAATCTGTTTTAATTATGGCATTTTATGTTGGGGGTCAGCATATAATTCTGTGTTGATGCCATTAAAAATCGCTCAAAAATACGTTTTAAAAATATTATTGTCTAAACCTAAGATGTACTCATCAGATCTACTTTTCTCCGATACAGATTTTTTAAATATAAGACAATTATACTGCTTGAAAATTATACAGTTTTCATTAAAATTTAATGTTTTTCAAAACCCAATTAACCACAATATAAAAACAAGGGCTGTGACTAGATTACAGTACCCCACAACTCTACAAAGTTTTTCTTCTACCCAAAGGAATATTTACTTCACCGGACCTAGACTTTTAAATCTTGTGCCTATTTGTTTAAGAAAGAAATCACTTTCAAATTTAACCAAGATCGAACTAAGAAACTGGGTAAAAAATAACTATAACTGTATCGTAAATAAAATAACATGGTTTTAAGATTAAAAAAAATTACTTGCTAGCTATAATTTATTTTATAGAAACAATTTGTATTGAGTTACTCGTATTGCTTATGATGTTACTTTAATTTAGTTTATTATTACTTATGTATAGTGTTAAGATATACCTAAGTATTATTTGAAGACACACACAAATTTTTAAAATTCATCGTGCCTTCAGTAAATACTTATAAATTTGTAATTGTTTTTTTTTTCTGATAAATAAATTTCTGATTTCTGATTTCTTTAAGGCCCTTTTTCTGATCTCAACAGTTTCTTTATATTTTCCTTAAATATAAATTAATAAATTTAAACGAGAATATTTAGTAAACATAATTAATTTTGAATAATTTTTTACATTGTAGATTACATGATCTATTGCAATTAAAATAAATGATTTTATCATTTTTTTGTTTGCATTTAAAGAAATCTAAATTATTATATTGGCATAAGTTATTATACCAGCATTCAAATTCTAAAAAAAATATTTATTATAGTTTATAAGCATTTTAATAAGATTAAATTTGTAGCTACCCTCAACTGTTAAAAAATATAAAATTTCCTTTTCCATACAAATATTATGGTTGTCTTCTAAATGTTGCCTTAATTCCGCAATAAATCTATAAGAAGTGTTACATCCTTTCTCTAAACACTTACTATTAAAACGGGTTACCTCATGGGAAATATTTTTTTCTTGAAGTTCATGAACATTTTTTAAATGTTTATTTAAATTACCAAGTGTTGAAAAAGATTTACAACAAACTTTACAAACTGTAGACATTTTCTTCGTTATTATAATATTATTATAATGCTAGAAACAAAGCTAGTAATAAAATATAAAAATATATAATGACTAAAATTAGATTAGATTCGCTCTTTTATGTATTCAGTTTAAGAATAAAAATCGCGCTAAAACAAAGTTTGGTTATGTAATATTGTCAATGTCAATTGTGTCATTTGCCAACAAGTTAATAAAAGGACCACCTGGCAACAGTGTATGGAATCGTCTTGATTTATAACCGCTCCTTTATATGCTATCACTTTGAATATAAAACCTCTGGTTCTTCTGTTACTAAAACTTCTTGTTCTATGGGCTTCTTGTCATTTGACATCCAGCCAAATTCACGTAATCATAGATCGCCTACTCGGCACCATTGTTGCCATTTTAACTTGCTTCTTCTTTTTTGAGTTATTTTATGTCTACATTTGTTAAACCTGTATAATATGGTAATAATATGAATTACTTTATAATAATATATTTAAGTTAATGGCCTCTGTGGATATCCAACCCACATTGCATATGTTAAATGTGTTGCATAATCATAATAATCTGTCATAATTGTTAAGACAATATCCTGTAGGGAACACAATTGTATTGTACGTTATAACATGGCCGGGTACTGTATCTCGTGTCTTTCGATTTAAATTAAACCTGATTATACTAAAATAAAATAGTGTTTTATTTTATAACTTGATACTCGACCAAGTTATACATGGTGTCAGAACCGTTCTTGATTGATGGAAATATCTCAGAGAACTGGAAGAGATTTTCCCAAAAATTTGAGTTGTTTTTAAAGGCCACAGGAGTGGATACCAAGGATGAAGATTAAAAAATTGCATGTTTTTTGACCTTAATTGGTGATGACGGCCTTGACTTGTTTAAAAGTTTTTCATTTGAGCCAGGTAAAGACAAAATTTTAAAAGAAATAATCAAAAAATTTGAAGATCATTGTGCCCCTCACAAAAATGTCATTTTTGAAAGGGCAAAGTTCAATACCATAGTGCAAAAAGAAGGCCAATCTTTTGATAGCTTCTTGACTGAACTAAGAAAGGCAGTCAAAACAACAGATTATCCGAATCAAGATGAAATGATAAGAGATAGAATTGTCATAGGATTAAGGGAAACCTCTAGCAAAGAAAAACTCATGAGAGAGGCGTCTTTGACACTAACTAAGGCAACAACTTTTTGTAGAGCCTCAGAAACCAGTAAAGACCAGGTAAAAATCTTGGACAATGAATCTAAAGTAGATTCCATAAGAGCTAGTTCATCCTCGAGTTCATCCAGAAGTTGTAGTAAACCAAACACAGATAAAGACTCACAAAAGACTTGCAAGAAATGTGGATATAAACATAAATTTGAAAATAAGTGTCCGGCTGTTGGAAAGACATGTGCAAAGTGCCAAGGTCGTGACCATTTTGCTAAAGTTTGTCAAGATAAAAATGAAAAAAATAAAGGTCATAATAGGATATCTTACAAGAAAAAAGTGCACTGTTTGTCCCAAGAAAGAGACAGTTCTGAATCAAATAGTGAAGCTGGAAGTGACTATGAATTTTATGTGAGTTCTATTGACACAGTTAGAGGAGTAAACTACAATAGTGCAGAGACTATGTGGACAAAAGAAGTATGGGTTAATGGTAAGCCTGTAACTTTCAAGCTAGACACTGGAGCTGAGATAAGCACCTTACCTTTAAATGTTTTAAACAGAATCTCACCAGACCTGAATATACGTAAGACAAATATAACTTTGATGTCATATGGTGATCCAAACTTCAAACTAAAATGTTTAGGTGAGATAGTGTTAGAGTGCAAGATTAAAGAGTGCAAAGAAAAAGTTTCTTTTGTTGTAGTGAGTGCTCATAACCAAATTCCTTTGTTGGGTTTACAGGATTGTTTGAAATTAAATCTATTAAAAAGAATAGATTCTGTAAGTTATAAGAAAATTTGCTTTAAAACTTTAGATGATGTAGTTTGTAAATATTCAAATGTTTTTGTGGGTTTAGGAAAGTTTCCTACACAACACCATATAACTTTAAAGCCAGAAGTAAAACCAAAAATAAATGCTATTAGGAGAGTACCTCATATTTTATTAGAACCTTTGAAAGAAAAGTTATATGATCTTGTGTCCAAGGACATAATAGAAAAGGTTGACAAACTTTCAGAATGGGTTCACCCGTTGGTGATAGTTGAGAAACCAAATGGTGACCTTCGTCTTTGTCTTGATCCGAAAAACTTGAATCAAGCTATTCAACGAGAACACTTTCTAATTCCATCATATGATGATATTGCTGTTAAATTAACAAACAAAAAATTTTTTACTGTTCTTGACATGAAAGATGGGTATTGGCAAGTTGAGTTGGATAGCGACAGCTCAGAATTAATGACCTTTGGTACACCCTTTGGTCGTTATAAGTTTAAGAGATTAGCTTTTGGTATTTGTTCAGCCCCTGAGGTTTTTCGGAAAAAAAATTTTGAAGTTTTTGGTGACATCCCAGGATGAGTGGGACTGTATTTTGATGATTTAATAGTGACAGGTGCCACCGAGGCTGAACATGACCAAAACCTTAAGTGTTTATTGGATAAGGCTTCCCAATATAACATAAAGTTTAACAAAAAGAAAATTCAGTTTAAAAAAGAAAGTGTTAAGTTTATGGGTCAAATCTTTTCACATAAAGGGGTTGAGATTAATAAAAAATATACTGAAGCCATTTTAAAACTGCCTGTTCCAGAGTGTAAGGCCGATGTTTTAAGATTTTTGGGGATGGTTAAATATATAGGGAAGTTTATACCAAATCTTTCAAAAATAACTGCCCCATTAATAAGGAATTTAACAAGAAATGATATCGAGTTTGAGTGGACAGAAGAAAGTCAAAATTCTTTTAATAGTCTTTTATATTTGTTAACCAACTCTCCTGTTTTGACATATTTTGATTTAAAGAAACTCATAGAAATAGGGACAGATGCATCCAAAGATGGGTTGGGAGCTTGTCTTTTGCAAGAGGGGAAGCCTGTTGCATATGCATCACGTAGTTTAACTAAAACCGAGCAAGCCTATGCTCAAATTGAAAAAGAGACATTGGCAATTCTTTTTGCTGTAAACAAATTTCATTACTTTATTTATGGTATGTCAGTTAAAGTTTTCAGTGATCACAAACCGTTAGAATCGATTTTTAAAAAAGAATTACAGTCTGCCTCTCCAAGAATTTTAAGGATGAGACTTAAACTCTTAAAATATAATTTAGATATTTGTTATAAGCCAGGGAAGTACATGTACATATCTGACACTCTCTCTCGTGCTTTTCTAAAAAAAGAAACTAACAAGTCAGAAAATGAAATAGAGTTTGCTGTTCATTCCATAATAAAAACCTTGCCCATGTCAACAAACCGAATTCAACAATTTGCTAATGAAACAATTAAAGACCCACAGCTCAGTACTGTAATAAACTTTATTAATAATGGTTGGCCACTTCAGAAATACAAAATTCCAGAAAATATTAGGAATTTTTACAAATTGAAAGAAAACTTATTTGTATCTGAAAATTTGTTATTTTTAGACAATAAATTAATTGTTCCATATAACCTTAGACTAGAGATGATTAAACTATTACATGAAGGCCACCTAGGTATTGAAAAGACAAAATTACATGCCAGAAAAGTATTTTATTGGCCAGGTATTACAGCAGATATTGACTCTTACATTAAAAATTGTAAAATTTGTGAAAAATTTTCTAGAAAAAATCCAAAGCAAAAGCTTCTCTCATATCCAATACCTCAAAGGCCATGGGAACGTGTTGGTTCCAATATTTTCACTTATGCTGATCAGAGTTATTGGTTCCTATTTGATGCTTATTCCAACTGGCTTGAGATTTTGCCTTTAAAAAATAAAAGCGCTGAAGCTGTTATTTCTCAAATTAAACCAATCTTTGCAAGATTTGGAGCCCCTGATTTTCTTGTTAGTGACAATGTACCCTATAATAGCGAAAAATTTTTAGAATTTGCTTTAAAAATTGGAATTTTGTTCTTATTACACGTAGTCCAGAATACCCACAATCAAATGGACTGGCTGAGAAAGCTGTGTCAATTGCCAAAAACCTTCTTAAAACATCATTGGAGGAAAGAAAAGGTGATTTATGTTGTGCTCTATTAAACTATAGAAATTCAACACTAAAAGGAATGGGCTATTCACCATCACAATTATTAAATAGTAGAAACTGAAAGACTAAAGTTCCAATTGCTTGTGATTTATTGCGGCCTAATTTGTGTGTTAATGTAACTGAAAAAATACTTGCTAAACGTAAAATCAATTAACAAAATTATATTAAAAATGCTAGATGTTTAAAACCACTTGATAAAGGTTCAAATATTACTGTGCTAAATCATAAAAATAAAGTGTGGGAACCTGCAAAAATTGTAGAGTTACATGATAGTCCCAGATCATATATATTACAAGACTGTAGAGGCAACACTATCAGAAGAAATCGCATTGATATTAAGCCATCTGAAAACCCTTTTAAGTTAACTAATAATGATAATTCACTTAATTATACAACTGATATTACTCATTCTACTGATAGTGGGGTTACTCCCTCTGTGATTGTACCTAGAAATAGTAAGTCTGAATTTCCTGATTCTAAACAAGTAACTCCAGAAATACATAGCCCCTTGCAATTATTAGCACCCCAGTTGTTGAATAAAAGTGTGAAAGTTCAAACCACTAGATCTGGACGAGTTGTTAAAAAACCAGAAAAACTAAGCTTGTGAGGGGAGATGTATAATATGGTATTATTATGAATTACTTTATAATAATATATTTAAGTTAATGGCCTCTGTGGATATGCAACCCACATTGCATATGTTAAATGTGTTGCATAATCATAATAATCTGTCATAATTGTTAGACAATATCCTGTAGGGAACACAATTGTATTGTACGTTATAACATGGCCGGGTACTGTATCTCCTGTCTTTCGATTTAAATTAAACCTGATTATACTAAAATAAAATAGTGTTTTATTTTATAAGTTGATACTCGACCAAGTTATACAAAACCAGCTGTTCATTTATTTATCATTTATCACTAAAATAAAATTTTGAGTTCACAGCAGGGAGTTATTTATTAACACAGAATTTAGTAATCTTATAAAATTTATAAGATAAGAAGCAACTAGAAAATATTTTATAATTCCTTAAGACAATCGTCCGCAAATGCCAAAAATATGGTCAGTGAATGAGACAATGAATTGGCTGGAAGCCGAAAGACAAGAGGCCAGTAGAAGAAGTTTTAATTAAATGTTTCCTGTCAGTAGGTTGTAAAAATCGTGTTTATTCTATTTATAAGTAACTTAAAATGCACAAAAGTGTTATTGGAATTTTATTTGTTCAACATTTCACAGTAAAGTACACAAACAAAAATCTTAAATGCTATAACTTAGAATCTAGAATATAATATATCTCCGAAAGTGGGTCCGAATGAGGAAAAGTTCCCATGACGGAGACGGCATTTCCTCGCTGGATTGCAATTCCAATTCGCTGTACCAAGTAGGATCGAGAACGTGGTTCCCCGTTCTGATGTGCTAAAATTCCTCCTAGTTTATTAGTGAAGGCAATAGCTTCGTCACACCAAGGACCCATTGATTCCACAGCAAAAGGTAGAAAGATCATATTTTGGTCCACTATTCCACTGTACTTCCTCATCTTGGCAAGAGCTGCATTCTTCGCCACCAAACCTGCTTTTAAATGGAAACTGTGATCGAATAGTTAAATTGACCATACATTAATTTCACATGTTACTCTATTATTTGTTACAACCATAAACTTACCAGAAAAATGGATGTTTTTAAAGATGCATCAATCCCAGTAATGAGTAATAAAATCGAAACGGATTCTCAAGATTTATTATCCAATATTAAAACCGATCAAATTGATATTTTCGAAGAATCTAAACTTGATTTCGAGAACCTGCATCAATTCGACCTTTGTAAGATCAAGACGGAAAGTTGTGAAGAAAAAGTTTCTCTAACTAAAAGTAATGTTGTGTTAAATGTTGATTCAAAAGAGGTTATGCAAGAAAGAATAAGTGATATCGAAATTAAGACAGAAAATATGCAGCGTGAATTTCATTTCCCTGTTTATACAAATGATTTTGGTGAAAATCGACAAACAGAAACAATCAAAATGTATTCTAGGGAAAAATGTAAGTTTGTGCAGTTTTTTTATATTGACATAATTTATGTTTCCTCATGCACGTAATTTAAAATTTAATCAAAAACATTTAACAAATATGTATAAACTCTTGACATAAAATTTGAGTTTGTAGAAAGCGATTATATTGTAAGCATAGGTAATATAATAAATTAAGTACCCTTAACAGATGGGTTTAAATATTTTTTTGAAATTTTGAAGGAAAATCAAAATTTTGAAAAATTTAATAAAGATATTTTACTTAAGTATATTTGCCTAAATTGTGATTTACAGTAGTTTGTACGATTTTCATAAAAATATAACTTAATATCAACATTCTAGAGATCATTCTGTTGGAATCATTAGAAAAAAAAGTTATTTGATTTTTTACATTTAAGGTACATCCTTATTGAACGTTAATTGTAACACTATTTCCTTATGTATATTGTATAGAATATTACAGTTAGTTTAATTAGCTATTATACTCAAAATTACAATATACTCTAGTCAACATCTTCAAAAACGTGAAAAATTAAAATAAAGGTCCTAAAAATATTAGCGATAGCTCATTGGATTCGGAATCACCTCTAGAAAAATGTTTTTGAAGGAAAAGTGTGCGGGCCAAAAATTGCAATTGCTATTAACAAAATAAGATGAAAAAAAAAGATATTTATGTTTTTGTTAATAACTCGAAAAATATTAATATTTAAGCAATTTTAAAAAAAGCTCGTGAAAGAGGAGAAAATTTTCAAAAAAAACTCCGTCCCCCGGAACTCTATCTCCATTATTTTTAATTTTAATTTGACGTTAAAAATAGGGCTCCGCGCGGCTTTTACGGCATGCGCGCGCCCGCGCTAAACGTGGTTTATCAGATAAAATATTTTTTTTTTATGACTTAAATGTTATTTTAAAAATTTGAAAAAATTCCAGTATTTTCCTAACACTTAAAAGAATCTAAATCAGTTGGAAAAACATTTTATCACTGTTTTTCAAAAAGTTATTCAATTGTTAACTAAAAAATTTTTTCCTAATCTCCAAGATCAACAACGATACTAGGACGATGAAGAGTAGTACCTTGTATAGCATAGTCAAAGTGTATTATATCGGATTTGGTAGTAAACGACATAACTTGGCACTTAGCAATATTCAAAGAAAGATTATTTAGTCTACACCAGTTTTCAATACCAGATAAGCTTAGAGAAAGACGCCTACAGTCAGTCGGGTCGCAAATTCGACAGAAAATTTTTAGGTCATCAGCATATAAGAGACAATCGCATTCAATGACAGCCAGAATATCGTTTATAAAAATATTAAACAGCAACGGTCCAAGAATAGACCCCTGTGGAACCCCCGACGTAGCAAGGTACTCGACAGACTTAAAGCCCTTAATGAATTCATATTGTTTTCTACCCGATAAATAAGATTGAAATAACTGTAAAAGAGAGTCGGAAATACCTTACTTACAAAGTTTTCTCAGTAAGATTCCATGGTCTAGTCTGTCGAATGCCTTTGAGAAGTCCATATAAACTACATCAGTCTGAATACGGTTGTTCATATTTTCAGAAATAATTTGCGTAATATGCATTAAATTAGTGATTGTAGAGCGACCTTTGATAAATCCATGCTGGGCAGGAGAGATCCTATAATTCATATATCCACTCATATGATGATGCAATAGAATTTCGAAAACTGCAAAAATTGCAGATGATTGATATTGGTCTAAAGTTAATAATATCTGACTTTTGACCTTTTTTATAGGTGGGACAGACTTTAGAACGTTTCCAGATTGTGGGAATGGTCGATGTTCTTAAACAAATATTAAAGAGCTGCATGAGTGGATTAGCTAATACAGTGGCACAATCTTCTAATATAAAAGAGGGAAAACCATCGGGTCCAGTGGTCATTTTAGATTTCAGTTGTCTAAGTGCCCACAAGACTTCACTCTCATCAAAACTAAAAATATTTATACATGTGTTATGTATTTCATTATATATATCGTTATCCAAAACGAAATCAGATGATGCTATGTACGATTTACTAAAAAAAACTGCAAATCCTTCTAAGATGGAGTCAGGACTAGTTAAGGTTTCATTATTGTAGGACATTGTTTTTGAGATAGAAGTTGTTTCATTCTTTTGATTCATAAAAGACCAAAATTTGTTAGGATTTTTAGCAATATTAGATTCTGCCTCTTTCACAAACGCATCATAAGAATTCGCAACATCTGATTTTATTTTAGCTCTTGATATCTGAAACTCTCCATAATATTGAATATCATTAGTTTTCCTGTATAGACGATGAAATTTGAGTTTCTTATGGATATCAGAAATTATTGAGGGCGTAAACCAAGGAAGATAATTGTTTTTGGATGTGACGGTATACGTTGGTACGCAAGAATCAAAAATTGTATACAGTTTGCCGTAGAAGTAGTCACAAGCATCCTCGGCTCTGTTAAATACTTTAAGAAAATTCCAGTCAATATTGCAGAGTTTGTCATATAAAAGAGGAAAATTGGTCTTACGAACATTATAACATTTTTTGAGGGACACAGGAAATTTATTCTTTGGAGGACTTTTTTTCGGAAATTTCCTCCTCTTTAACGAGCTTTTTTCAAAATTGCTTTATTATTAATATTTTTCGAGTTATTAACAAAAACATAAATATCTTTTTTTTTTCATTTTATTTTGTTAATAACAATTGCAATTTTTTGCCTGCTTACTTTTCCTTTAAAAGAATTTTTCTAGAGGTGATTCCGAATCCAATGCGCTATCGCTCATATTTTTAGGACCTTTATTTTAATTTTTCACGTTTTTGAAAGAGTAATATATGATTTCACTATTTTACCATTTTTTAACCACTTAATTTTTGATTAAATTAATTTGATATAACTTTGAATAAAATTTTCTGCATTTCCAAAGTGATGATATAAAAAAATGAACAAACAATTTATATATTTACTAAAATGAATTTAAATGAAATAGGAGAAATTGGTAAAAAGAGATCGCGATTCGTCGGTTTTAGGGCCCCCATGGTTTGGTTACTGGTTCGGCTCTATTTGATAAATTTTAATATTTTATGTATGTATGTATATATTATTACAGCATTACTGTTTCTGGTATTTAATTTAAAAGCTTTATTTCGATTGGTTGCAAAGAAATGATATAATGAAAATTAAGTTAATCAATATGGGGAACGATTCAATAATACAAATTCATATGGAACAAGGAGTAATAAAGATAATAGAATAAATAATCAATTTAATAATGGAAAACAGTTTGAAACTGGATCAGGCCTTCCAAGTCTAGGGCTTGGTTGGAGATTTTTTTCCATTTCTTCCTGTCTAAGGCTTTCTCTTTCCAGTTTCTGATACCTATGTGCTTTAAATCTTCATCCACTGCCGCAACTATATATCTGTCATGTAATATAATCTTCAATAGTTTAAAAATTCTAATGTGACATATAAAGCCAACTTAAGCGAATGAAGTAATATTCACACTGCTAAAATGGTTAAAAAATATCATGGCCAAAAATCATATAAAAAAACTGAACTTACTCGTACATTTGTTTATTTTTGATTTCAGTTCCAGAACAGCCCCACAGAAGTAATATATTTAAAAGAGAACCGAAATTAGAGTACGAAAACTCACAACAATTTATAACAATGGATAATTCTTCAATACATTCTTTCACTATCAAAAGTGAATTATTAATTAGTAATGAAAATGATAAAAGTGAAATAGATATTTCAAGTCAAACAACTCTTGAGACTAATCTTGAAATTGACAGTAAAGAAGAGCTATTGCACTCTATTTGCGATTTACCGGATTTCAAAATGGAATTTCAAGATTTTGATGGAGAGTTACGTTCAGAGGGACGCATCGAAACATATTCCCAGAAACAGGGTCCAAGTTGTAAAAAGCGTAAGTAATAAATTGTTTAGTATCCTTACAACATAAGTATTTAGTGCTTTCTAAAATATTTTCTTTTGACGTAAATTTTGATATTTATTATATACTAATAAGTTATTTCTGCTAAAAATCCATAATTAGTATTTTGAAATATGCTTATTAAGTCACTATGTCTATAAAGGAAATTAAATGTAATATATATTAGCTCGACAGGCCTTGTAGGTCTAGGGCTTAGTGGGAGACTTTTCTCCATTACCTCCTGTCTAAGACTTTTTCTTTCAAGTTTCCTACACTTAGGTGCTTTAAATCTTCTTCCACTGACATCAACCAGTGCCTTCTGTGTCTTCCTCTTTGTCTCTTTTTTGTTACTCTCGTTTCTGATAGTCTTTTAACATGACCTGGCGATCTAATTCTTTGAGCCTTTACTTGTGAGTTACTGATGAGCTCTAACAGAGCGCAACACAGTGTCTACAGTTTGGTTTTGCCCTTGTATAAACTGATTAATATTTATATTAAGGTCGCAGTATCATGTACTTTTAACTTAGGAATTCTAACCTGGCAGAAATCCAGGTTATGTATCTGGATATATTGACACTTGACAGCATTGCGCAAGATACGATTGTATCGTTTTTTCATCTTTTTCATAATGTGGAATATCTAGCAACGTTGCCTTTTAATAATGTCAAAATTTCACAAAAAATGTTATATCTTCAAATCAGAATAACGCAATTTTTTAATGATATCGACAAAAAAATATTTTTTTGAAAAATCCATTTTCAGTGTTTTTTGGCAATTTTACGAAAATCGCACAGGTAACTGTAATGGCGTTCATATTTTTTTATTTCGATTTATTATTTATAACAATTATTTTACTTAAAAAATATTTATACCTTTAAAATTCTTATATTAATATTGTCAAAGGTACACCCAATATATATTTTTTTCTAAAGTTACAATATTTTATTTACATGTTTCTCTAAAGATTATTGATGTTAAACTATATTTTCTTTTATTACTGCTATATATTACCATTGAAATGAGCTTATATATTTCAGGTTTCCTATCAGCGCCAAAAAAAGGGCAACCTCACATTGGAAAGTTCTGTTTAACATGTTACTCTTGTGGACATTCTTTCTGCGATAAATTGCTATTTTTAAACCATTTTTATATTTACCACTTTTTAGTTAATTCTAAAAAATGTGTTAACTTGAGAAGAAATTATTCTGGCACAAAACACATAAACTTAGAAGATCTTGGTAATTTAAACGAACAGATGAGATCTCACATTGGACAAAAATCCTTTAAATGCGAAATTTGTTCAAAATGTTTCACACAATCCGGTAACTTAAAAAGGCATATTAGAACTCACACTGGTGAAAAACCTTTCAGCTGTGAAATTTGTTCGAAATGTTTCACACAAAAAACTAGTTTACAAGAGCATATTACTACAATTCACACTGGTGAAAAGTTATTCAAATGTAAAGTTTGTTTAAAATATATCACACAAAGTGATTTTGAACAACATATTCGAACTCACACTGGTGAAAATCCTTTTAGCTGTGAAATTTGTTCAAAATATTTCCTACGACAACAGGATTTAAAAAAACATATTAGATTTCACACTGCCGAAAAACCTTTTATTTGTAAATTTTGTTCAAAATGTTTTAGATTCTCTTGTGAATTAAAAGTGCACGTTAGATCTCACACTGACGAGAAACCTTTTAAATGTGAAATTTGTTCAAAATGTTTTAAAGCATCCGGTCAATTAAAAAGACATATTGGAACTCACACTGGTAAAAAATTATTTAAATGTGAAATTTGTTCAAAATGTTTTACACAACCCAATAATTTAAAAAGGCATATTAGAACTCACACTGGTGAAAAACCTTTCATTTGTGAAATTTGTTTAAAATGTTTCACACAAAAAGGACATTTAAAACATCACATTAAAACTCACACTGGTGAAAAACCTTTTAAATGTAAAATTTGTTCGAAAGGTTACACACAATCCATTCAGTTAAAACCTCACACTGGTGAAAAATCTTTCAGATGTGAAATTTGTTCAAAATGTTTTATAGAATCCAATAAATTAAAAAAGCATATTAAAAGTCAACTGGTGAAAAACCTTTCAAATCTGAGTTTTGTTCGAAATGTTTCACACGACAAAATGGCTTAAAAAATCATATGGTTAGAACTCACATTAACGAAAATTCGTTTAAATGTGGGTAATACACACCTATAATTAACAGAATGCTTTAATAGTTATTTAACAAATAAGTGTATCAATAAGAGGGGTTAACAAATCGAGATATTTGAACGCGTAAATAATGTAAACAACAATGGCTGTTACTAAGAGAGGCTACTTGATTTTAAATGTTTTAGTGGGAGTAAATGCATGTTGTTTTTTTGCCTATAATGAAATCGTTGATTAATAGACAATTATATATAAATAGGGGTAATTAATAAATTATTTTGAGTGCGTTAAAATTAATCAGAAATGGATGGTCGACGGAAATAGTTATTTATGTATTAAGAGCGAAAGTGATACATATATTATTGCTCGAGAGCAATAATGATACTTTTTGCTCGTAATACATAAATTTTTTTACCATCACTTAATATAATGAAATAATTTTCTGTTGTGACTATTCTGTTATAGTAAATACTTGATTGGTGTGAATAGCTTGTAAATCTGGATGTATATTTAATGACTCCGAAAAAATATTCATCGCTGTTTCAATTTTGTTATTAATATTATCATCAACTAGCTTTTACCCGCGACTTTGCCCGCGTGGAATTGGGACAATCACAAATGATTTAATGACTGTCTATTTAACATATAAGAATTTTAATCATTCTGTAGGTATATCCTTATTAAAGTAGGGCAGGCCTAACCACTTTTAATTTTTTTATTTAAAATATCATGTTTGTCAGTCAATCACGCTGCAACCAGTGAACAGATTTTGATAATAAATCAAATGACTATCTTATAATATTGATCTAAGACCGTTCTACATTGAACCTAATTATCTGTGAGTATATGTACTTGCAATTAAAAAACAATGATAGCTCGTTTTAATAACCTCGTAGCGCCATTTCGAATATCAAAATTAAATATTAGCACGTATCTATGCATGTTGTGTATTATTTCAGTGGTATTTTTAAATGCATCAATGATATACTTTCATACAAAATTTAACCCCCTCTATTGTCCCGTTAGAGAGGTGGGGGAGAATTTTTTTACACCAGATGTTAAGTTGAAAGAAGACAAATACATCTGTGAAAACCGCATTCGAATCGGATTAGTAGTTTTCATGTGATGTGCGCACAAACAGACAGACAGTCAAAAAAAAATCTAAACACATTTTTGGATTCTATATCGATGTACTAACACCCCCCGCTAATTATTTTTTAAATACAGTGAAACTTCTATTTACGGACACCTATTAATACCGGACAAATCGCCAGATTAAAAAAGTTCATTAGGTATTTTATGTATTAATTCCCTCTAGTGGCAGCGGACAGATAACTGTATACATAAATAATGATTTTTCATTGAAATGGACCTCCTTAGAGATTTATTTATTGTAAGTACACTAAATTATATTAAATATTATATTCAAAAATTAATTGAAATGGTTACGGAACAATCGTGCTTCATTGAATTTCGACCCCCTACTATATGACTTGTATTAATATTTACTCTAAACTAAATTGTCATTGAAATGATCTTTTAAATATCTAATAGATGTATTTCATTGTTTACTTTTATGTACCATTAGATGATATTAAATTCAAATTAAACAGTGATACACAATAAATTTTTGTATAAATACCTACTTTATGCAGAAAGTGTGATTGTTGATTAAAAGTTTACAGGATTTGGATTTGAAAACATATGCAATGAGAGATAAATGTTTACATACGGAAATTTCAAACGTTGACATTAAAGACTGTGTGGAACAAATTAACAACATTACGCAAGCCTGTGAGAAATTAAGAAAATTAGAAAAATTCTTCTTATTAAAAAAATGACATTACTGCTTCAAGCAAAATGATTAAAGTTCTAATGGCAGGTAAAACTGATGTTTTACAATAAAAATTGAAGGGTTTAAAACAAACTTTGATTTCAGTTTTTTTTATTTAAGTCGACTTTGTAATATTATGTATGTTTATTTATATAAAATTATTTTAAATATATATACTTTTGTAAATTACATAAATAAATATCTTCATGTTTTTTTTCAAAGAGTTTTAATAGAATACATTAAGACATGTACCATTTTCAAATATTGTTAGAATGGATAAATAAACCATAAAATTTTAAAAAAATTTATATTGATGATTAAAATGGAATGCAAATATATATTATACTTAAAAAAACTATCAATTTTACCACTCATTTTATACGAAATTCGAAATATTTTATTCCAAGTACATATACCTTAATAAATATGTTTCTGATGAACCCTTTTAATAATGGACACCTCCATATAGTGGACGAAAACTAATTCCCCGGAGGTGTCCAGTTTTGGGAGGGTTTACTGTATCTGAAAGAAGAGCGGCGGGCTAGTGCTCAGCCAGCACTGAGGCCACATATCACCCATTGTACATCCTCCCGTGTGTAGGGATATCATCACGTCAGGCTGTCACCAGGCCTAGTGATTTAAAATAGATGATGAGGTTCCCGAGGGGGATCTCCCTGACATCGGCTGGCATAAGCCAGTACTCGCCCAACATGGATCTTCTGATTCCAGAAAAAGCAGAGCAGTCATACATTATATGTTCTACTGATTTCTCTTTTTGTTCGCAGCCTCTGCATAGCGGCGATTCTGTTAATTTCATCCTAAAGAGATGTTGTCGCAATTGGCAGTGACCTGTTAAGATTTCCACAGCTGTTCGGAGATTTTGTCTGGTCAATGCCTTAAATATTTTTGCTGTTTTCTCGCCAGGATGAGGTATTAACCCTCTGGACAGTCTACAGTTCGTAGTTTTATCCCAGCACTGCATAAAGTTTTGGTGAGAGTGCTGTTTGATAAGGTCCCCGACAATGTTCGCTTGGTAGATGGGCGAGGGCTAACATAATTGTAGCCAGCAGCCCTCCTTGCTAAATTGTTCGAAATGTGGTTGCCTTATTTAGAGTTCCCATGTGCTTTTATTCAGCTGAGAGTGACCACGTTATTCTGGCTGGCCTCAGTTAGAGATTGGTGACATTCTAGTACTAAACTTGAAGTGATACGTGGTCTATTCAAGGTCAGTAGTGCTTGTCGGCAATCTGTGTATATATTTACATTCCTGCCTGTGGTGTTCCTATTGATTAATTCTTTTGCAGCTATGGTTATGCCTGTGATTTCTGACTGAACCACACTTGACAAGCCATCCATAGCCCATTTTATTTTTAGGTTCAAGGATCTAGAGTTGTTTTTGATCCATCCGTATAGGCGCTCATAGCGTTCACTACGTTGGGGTCTGCTGTCTTGTTTGTTAATATTTTGTAGGGTTTGTCAAAGACAAATCTTGGTGCGACGGCATCCTTGTCTGCCTGAAAGAGTGCTATCGCCTTTATCAATTCCCTCCACAGACTGTCCCTATGGGTGCCAGTCCCTACAGTGGGTTCGATACCAACCTGCAAAAGCGTACCATGGTCATCAATGCGACCTCCTTAACAAGGGGGGTTAGACCGAGTATGACTTCCATTGCGCTGATCGGTGTGCTTCGCATGGCTCCTGTTACGAAAAGGCATGCTGATCTTTGCATTTGGGTTAAGTTTTTGATAGCTGTCGTTTGTTTTATTTTAGGCTACCACACGACAGCACCATATGTTAGCATAGGTCTTATGACTGCCGTGTAGATCCACATGGTGACCTTGGGGGATAATTCCCAGGTCTGTCCTATGGTTCGGCGGCATTGCTTATAAGATATAAATGCTTTTTTAACTCTGCTTTCTATGTGTGAATTCCACGTCAGCTTGCTGGTTTACTGTATCTTTAATGTACAGAATTTTTATTTCTACAGTTTTATTATTAATAATAATATGTTTATTCTCCATAATAGTATATTATTCAACGAGCGTATAATGGTAGCTATTATTCACGAAGATGAAGTTTACAACACGAGCCACAGGCGAGTGTTGTAAATCATCTGAGTGAATAATAGCCATTATACACGAATAGAATACTATACTTTGTCTACGACACAATTGCTATAATCACAACTTTAAAATTCTAAATTTACGCTATAATTAATGTAATTGAAGTTTCAAATGTATATGACTTACACTAACTACGATCTAAATTTAAAGATTAAAGTGTGTAGCTTAGATGTAGTGGTAAAAGGTAGGTCGATTCTTTATACATGTGTTTTGTTTGTTTACATCATTGACATATAAATACGGATTGAAATGTCAAAGGAAAATATAAAATTTGTCTAATATGAGTTATTCTCTTATAAAGTTTGGACATACGTTCTGTTGTGACGTCATGCAGTGAATAATGAACCATTATTCACTAGTGAATAATTGGTACTATTATTCTTTATGAAGCACTATTATAATGAACGTTTTGTAGAACAGTCGTGGACAAAAGACAATATAAACATTGTATTGGAATTTGTCAAAATGCATTAACATGCAAGCTAGTAAAAGAAAAAAAATATAATGATAAAAAAATAAAAATATGCTAAAACCAACATTAAATAGCTTATACACAATATACACATGTATAAAATTTCTAAAAATAAACAAATGAACAATACAATAATTCATTAATTAAGTGCCTGATTCACTTTATAGTAACATTTATCCACTAAATAATTTTTAAGATTTTTTTTAAATAGGGACAATGATTGACTGCTCTTCACAGTCTCTGGTAGCCCATTAAATATTAAAGGACCCAATGACGTAGGACAATTTTTAGATACCTGCACTCTCGAGAGAGGCACATCAAAATTATTTTTGATTCTGGTATCATAGTTATGAATAGCAGATCTTGTTAGAAAATTCGTACGATTTAAAAAAACATAAACACACATTTCAAAGATAAAGAGTGATGGCAATGTCAAAATTTTATGGATTTTAAAGTGGTTCACACAACTTTCTTTTGGGGACAAACCACATATTACACGGAGTATTCTCTTTTGTGCAACAAACACATCACTTGATCCAGAAGACCTTCCCCACAGGCTAATGCCGTAACGAAGTCTAGAGTCTACTTGGACATAATAGAGCCTCAACAATTGATCAATATTCAACACATTTTTTAAGTTGCGGAATTGGTAAGCAACAGAACTTAATTTAAAAATCTACATTGGTTGTCCCAGGAAAGATGTTTATCAAGATGTAAACCGAGAAACTGTACGGATGTGTCTATTGATTGTAAACCAATCAATTCGATATTATTAACATCTTTCTGTCGGTTGTGGAAGCGGATACATTTTGTTTTGTCTGTATTTAAATAAAGGCAGTTAGCTCTAAACCATTGATTCATATCCGACAAAATTCTTTCACATCTAGAAAATAATTGTAAGTCTTCTTTTTCCGATATGACAACAGATGTGTCGTCTGCATAAATAGTAAAAATACCATTACAAATTTTTACAATGTCGTTTATATATAATAAAAATAACGTAGGTCCTAAGACGGAGCCTTGGGGAACTCCAATGTTAGCATATTCTATCGTTGATGAGTGATCAGTGCCGACCATAACATAGCTCTTACGGTTACATAGAAAACTTTTTATCCAATCATACGCGACACCACGAATACCATATCTCACCAGCTTACTTAAAAGTATATCGTGACTAATGCAATCGAATGCCCTGCTGAGGTCACAGAATACCCCAAACGGACACTCGCCAGCATCAATGTGGCTTATGACTTTTAGAACAAAAGAATGAATTGCGGTGGTGGTGGATTTACTCTGTATTATATGTATAGATATAGATATAACCTTCCGCGACAGTAGAACTTCTCCAACCCCCGTGTCGCTTCAATTGATTAATTAATGTCACCTTTACCATAAACTAATAAAGTGGCCGATGTTCGTCTGAAGCAGTGTCCTGTATATAATGTGCTCTCTGGTAGGTTAAGACACCTAGCAATTTCACTCGGAATCTTAGCAATAGAATTCATACCTACTACTTGATTGCAACACTTTCTGTGATTGTATTTTATATTTTATTATATATTTATTAGTAGGTTTCGTAGAAGCATATTTTTTTATAACGATAAATAATAGAATTGTTTTGGGTATTAATTATGATAGTAAAAATACAACTTCTTGTTTTTGAATTCGGAGTGGTAGATGTTAAAAGAAACTCATTTTCTTTTAAGCCCAGTTTAACTAGTTCGTCAAGTCTACAGGCACCCACAATTTCCGTTATTAAAACAACCTATAATAAAGCAACTATTACATATTAGTCCGGCAGCTAGGGGGGTTTCCGTGGCCCATTCTCCTCCTGTTGATCAAGAATGTTTTTTTCATTTATTTTTTCTCGCTGAATCCGAATATCAAACCTGTTTTTCTAAAAATGGTCGGGTAAATTGTTGTCAACAATTTAATTGTTTAAAAAATTCTAACTAGAAAACTAAGAGAAATACGAAATTTTTTTCAAATACTTTTTTGATCCTTAGGAAAAAACAAAAAAAATGAGCTTTAAAAAATTTAAATCCGTTGGTTAGAACCCGAGATATTGCAAATATAGTTACAGAATATTGCAAAATATCACTCCTAATGTTTTTGATCGCAGATTTTTTATCATAACTTGGGTTCTAATAAAGCTATCATATTTCGGGACATCTCATTTTGAAGGCCACATTATTAGCTTTAAATTGAAACAATATAAATTTCTCTAACATTGTTTTTTAACAAAGTTATACCTACTTAAATGCCAAATTTTTACATAAAAATCGCTAAGTAATTTGTTTATAGCAACTTTTTATTAGGTCAGGTATAAAAAGTCTCCAAAAATTTTCCTGTAGTGTATTCTGCGATTAAAGAAGAACATTTTACGCTTTGTTTAATATATCTAAGTTATTTCTATCCTGAGATATAGCAGTTTTAGATGACATAGATATTTATATGCGCTAGCAAAGCACGTCGCGAGCGCTTTTGTTCGAGTTGTGAGCTGCTAAGCTCCTCTTTTTTTGAAATGTAATATAAACATACAAATAAAAAAATATATAGCTTATTCACAAATATAAATTAAATAAAAGAGTCTTTAAATAAAAAATTAAATAAACTTTAATAGCGTTGTTTCAGTAAATTACAAAATGTATTAATAATTATAAACTTGTAATACCTGCAGCAGACTATTTTAAACAAATTCATTAAACAAGTTAAAATGGTGTCGTGGGACACCAGGTAGGAACTATGTTCCTTCGGCTAATGTACAATCAACACATAACACTACTCGCTTCTCGCTTGTGTATATGACTGTAGCTCCTGCGCACGTCTTATTTAACGGTCAATATATTAAAATCAGTGAAGTCTTGGCGTTAAGAAAGAAGCTTCTTTAAAATTTAAGGTAAGCTTTAAAGAGTAATGTATACATTTATTTTTTCTCACCTTTCCTAACTACTTTCAACTATCAAGATTTTTAAAAATTATATCTCATATTACTTTAACAAAAAAAGGTAAATGTTAAGAGATATATACAAAAAAAATGCATCGGCCGGGAATCGAACCCAGCTTATTTAACGGTTTTTCGTTACGGTTTTTTACTTTTACATTTTTTTCATCACTCCGTGCGGAAAGCTATGCTTTTGACCATGCAGGACCGTGCGGAAAGCAATGCTTCCTTCAACGTTACGAAATTTCATCACTCCGTGCGGAAAGCACTGCATTCAACCATGCAGGGGCGTGCGAGAAGCAATACTAACAGTTACGAAATGTAAAACTTCCACGCACTGAGTGTATATTCAGGTATTATATTAATTTTGAAATACGATGCGCCGTGTTGTTTATATATATGTATATATACATTTGTTTGTTTACATTGATATTGTATAAGTACTACTTTTATTTTTAATTTGTATATACGGCGAAACGACGCGCCCCGCACTGTTTTTATTATTATTGTGCTTGTCAAACCTTTCAAATATTAGCCGTCATATTAAAGTGCCTAACAAATAATTTCAGTCGTATTGTGAAAGCATATAGCATATACTTACAATGAGTGATTCTGATTCCTATCCGAAAGAAATACGAGAAACTGCAAAAACTATACAGTTAAGTTTATTGCTGGAGATGTCAAAAGAAAGATATACAGCAACATATAATGCTTTTAAAATATGGAGAAAAACAAAAAAGTCATCGTCCTTTGCAGAAGAAATGTTTATAGCATATTTTAGTGAAATGCAGTGTTCACCACCAACTCTTTTCGCGTTACTCAATGCTTAGAGCTTGTGTTTTAGCATATGATGATATTGATATTAGTAAATATAAAAAGGTCAATGCATTTTAAAAAAAAGTAAATGAGGGTTATGAACGTAAAAATTGGAAAGTGTTTACAGCAAATGATATTTCCAGATTGTGCAATAAAGCTATAGATCTTGATTGGCTTGTTATTAAGGTAAACTAAATAAATTTTATATACGTATAAATTATATATATGTTTAAACTTCAATTGATTGCCTTGCATTATTTCTTGATATTTATACACCCGTAATACATAAATTTATATCAGCATGTATTGAATGGGGTTTTATAAACAGTTATTGTTTTTTCAATAGAAGTAATAAAATACGATTTATATCTTTTTTCCTTTTATTTTACACAAATTCAAGAACTTTCCTCACGGAGTGATGAAAAATAAAATACGCAACTCGTGCTGTGCGAAGTTAATCCCATCACTCGTGCTTTTTATCGCGCTCGCCTTCGGCTTGCGCGACAAACGCACTCGTGATGGGATCACCTGCTTTCCGCACTCGTTACGTAATGTACTATTTCAGTTCGGTCACGCAGCAAAATCCCTATCTTATCCAAGCCTTCCGTAAGGAACTTAGTTCCAAAAATTCATTAAAATAATATAATCTCAGTACAAATACATCTGTATCCGAAGATATAAGGTATACATTTTTATATCTATGTTCGATACTATGCTTTATATGCAGCATTAATCTTCCTCAACATTTGGTCTTTGTAAAATATCTAGATCAACTTCAATATTCGAACTACTAGGTGTATCATTTATTGTACTAAATATCAACTGCCTGTTATCGAAAATAGCAGGATTATTTAAAATAAAATTACTTAAAAATTTCTGTAATTGAATTTTATTTTCATTAGAACTCCAAAATTTGTCAGAGTGTTTTGGAAGAGGATTTTCTTCAGATATAATATGGTATAATGTAAGACTCCAATTTTTTTTCTTTTCGAAGGTGTTCGGAAGGCATAATAGATACATCAAAATACGAGTCATACACAAAATCAACTCTTGTAGTATTTTGCACCGATATTTTAAGGTTAACAAATTTGCAGAAAACGTGTGCCAAATCATCAAAAGTACTTTAAATTACTCCAAGGTAATTTACGCATAACTAGCATGATATTGTAACCTCTTTTTTCTCAAGTGATGTTAAATGCTCGTTTTATAGAGGTTAACCAATGCGAACGGCACTCAGGGGGTAGGAGGAGAGCGAGCGTGGATTCGAACGAGCTAGATGATATCGTGTTGGAAAGATATACGGGGATATATTTACTAGAAAAAGAAAAGATATAAGAATTTAAAAGGGACTAAAGAGAAAATGAGAGAAATGATGGAAAAAGGGGAAGGTAAATGGGCGCCACTTATTTTTTTATCATAAGGATGGGGAAATATAAGGAACCCAGATGGAAAAAAAATAAAGATATATGTTGGATAAAATGATTTATCAGATGTTGTAGATAAATTTAAAATAAGAAAGATATAAGGGACATAAGATAAGATGCGGTAAAATTGAGTAAACCGGTAGATGTTCTGGTTAAAATTTTAAATTAAACACTTTTATTAGCAAAGCTAGAAAGAGAAAGTTATACTTACTTTTTGTTCTTACTTATCACAACAGCTCCATATATATTAATGAGTTCAAAAGCTAAGATTTATGAGTTAAATACGTCTCATTCGTGTTGTTGATGAGATTAGATCAGAATAACTTACACCAGGTCAGAAAATAAAACATATAAATAAACAATAAACAATATTTATTACTGTGTGTAGTAATAAGTCAAACAGATGAACGAAACAATAGACATATAAAATATCAACAAATGAAATAAGGTAAAATACAGTAAAACACATTAGTGTTTAATCACATATAGAAACAATATTACACATTCAATAACAGCTAAGTATTTGTTATATTGTTATTTCTGTGTACCCATTTAAGCAGAATGTGATGTGAAAAAGAAATTGAAAAGTATCAAAAGTTCATAAAAAAATAGTAAATCACTTTTAGCTTAAAAGATTTTTTACTCGAGTAAAAGATGGGGGTACCATATACTAGTTTAAGTTAAAACAATTAAATTGAGAGAAACATTAAGAAACCAAAAATTTACCATAAATGTGTTACAAAAATATTTAATCAGGCTCTGCGCAACGCTTTCACTGATAACTGAAACATGTATGCGACGAACTGTTTCGAAATTTTCACACTTTTGGAGTCTGTAGATAAGGTACCGGGTTTTTTATAAAAACCGGTCGCACTATGGATTTTATGAGCACTTCTTACGTTAATTACCCACACTTGGATATTATTCATGCGGATTACAATTAAGTTTTTGTGCCAAAGAAATAAATGGTATCCCTTCTTTTTCTGGTAGTTAAGCAATAGTAATGATATTAAAAAACTTACAGTTTGATTCCTAGATAGGAGAATTAAATGGGGCCATACCCAATTTATACGGTACAGTAGAATCTAGTGATTCTTCGGTAATAAACGACAGCTTTTTCATCAGAGAGGTTCCACACTCATTCACTGACTTTAACTTAATTAGAAACACTAAATAGCAAGTAATTCTTTGAAAATCTAAAGGAAATTTGCCGGTACTTGAATCTAGGGGTTGTACATAATGACTTGCCAGCACAGAAACCCAAGCTAGACTAAATTGTAAATCCCGGTAAAAAGGTAACTTGCGTCGCTTCAAACTACCCCACTTACGCAGCGTGACCTTATTCACGAGATTTGATTGGTCAGTCTAAAAAAATCAATAGTTTGACGGTTAAAGTTCGTTACAGCGGAGAAACTTCTGGAAGGTAAAATGAGGGTCGGCTTAAGTAAGAAGAAATTATAAAAAATAAAAATTTTTTGCATAGAGTTTTTTGGACATGCTACACAGCCCCTTCCGAAGAGAAAAAACTGGATAGAAAACAGTTTTTTAAAAAAGATAAGCTATGGTTGGAACAACAGTAGTGTGTTTAAAAAACTGAAGCTGATAAAGGTAGTGAACATCAAGATGTAGAAAAGCGATCTTAACGGGAGCGACACCTATCTAGGTAAAACTAAATATCAGAGTGAGTTACTGAAAACGATATAGCATTCACACTATTCGTCAACACGTTAAGGTACAAGTGAAACTACACGAGGATTTTAAGAACCACAAGGTAGGTAAAATGTATCAGATCAACAGATCTTTGATACTACGTGACCAGATTTCTAAAAACGGTACCGGCCAACCGGAATAACTTAACTAAAAGTCGTTAATAATTCCATCATGGAAACGTGAGTAGGTAATAGAGATATCATTGAAATCTCGGTAAGGAAAAGTGATAAACGGTATATACATGAGGTATGATTCTCATCGAAAGCGTAATTATTAGATAATAAAGGTATTAGGTCGCATTATGACATTGGCAGAAATCAGACAAATCTTAAAAACAAATTATCCTAACAGTCTTCAATCCTAGCTAGAAAAAAAATAGAGAAAGTAATAGAGGAAAAGAAAGAGAGGAGAAAGAAATTTTATCTGTCTTCCTTACAATCTCAACAGACCCACTACCGGAAAGAATTCCCTACGGCTTTCCTAGGCTTATCTCTCGTGACAAATTGCAAGGTCAAAATAAAATTCCTGAAGAAGTAGTTAAGATTGAATTTTGTTAGTCAAAAAAAGTAAAGTGATTCCAATAGTAGTCATGTTACGGACCAAAGTTCTTTAAACCAACGATATGTAAAGGTATAAAATTGTATGAAAGAACGAAAAAAATTTTAAAAAATTCAAAAAAAATTTTCAAAAAAAATTTTCAAAAAAATTTTTATGTGTCTTCCACTAAGGTACGATAACCGTCTTATATCCATATCAAAGATAGAAGTAATTTATGGATGATAAACGAGAAATAAGGTAACTAAAAAATGTTTTCTAAACATAAAACAGTAATAGATATTACTGAACGATACGATAATAAATTCACAAGTGCTGACGCACTTATACGGTAGGTTAACGGTAGATAAAGGAAAAACTATTTTTTCCTTCAAGAAAAAAAATACAAGTGTTAAAACACTCATAAGGTAGGTAAGCGGTAGTTACGAGAAACATATTTTCTCCTTCGGTACGATATCAACAAGTGGTAATACACTTATTAGATAAATAAACGGTAAATGAGGGAAAGTAAATTTTTACTTTCGAAACGATAGAGATAAATGTTAAGGTACTTATTAGGTAGGTAAACGGTAGGTAAGAGAAAAGTATTTTCCCTTTCGAGATGAAATGTTCAAGTGGTAATACCTTAAACGATAGATAAACGATAAGTATAAGTCTGAATACACTTAAACGAAAAATAAAAGTTGGACATAGAGAAACATATAGCTAAGGAAGTTAACAAGACATAAGGAAATTGAACAAAAGAGAAAAGGGAAAAGGTTGCACTTAGTCGCCTCTTACGACAAGCAGTTTATCGCTTTGGGGGTATTCTACATAATCCCGCCTCCCAAACGGGGAGGAAACTAACGAGAAGTATGGAGTTTGAACGAAAAAGAAAAGGGAAAGGGGTTCCATTTAGTCGCCTCTTACGACAAGCAGTTTAACACTTTGGGGGTATTCTTTATATTCCCGCCTCCCAAACGGGGAGGAGATTAACGAGAAGTATGGAGTTTGAACGAAAAAGAAAAGGGAAAGGGGTTCCATTTAGTCGCCTCTTACGACAAGCAGTTTAACACTTTGGGGGTATTCTTTATATTCCCGCCTCCCAAACGGGGAGGAGATAACGAAACATATTTACAGTTGAGTCAGGGTGAGATGTTGAGAAACGGAGAGGTCGAGAAAGAGAAGATGGAAAAGAAATGCTTATACGGATAATTCTGAGAAAACAAAGAAACATTAGTTCCTATTCGGAGAGTTCATCTTCAGAAGAATCATCGGAATCAGAGACATAAGGCTTTGGATTGTCAATTTCAAGCTTAATGAAGAAACTAGGGGAGATAACGAGACATATTAACAATGATAGTTTTTACTGAACGGTACGGTAGTTAAGCGAAATGTGTTCTCACTTGCAAAACGATATTTTCAAGTGCTAGTACACTTGAGCTGGTAAACGGTAGTTAAGTGAAATATGTTTTCACTTACGGTAAGATAATTTCAAGTGATAATTCACTTGAACGGTAGGTAAACGATAACAATGGCGGTCGTGCTGTTGTTACGTAGAAAACCCAGGAAGCATAAAGGAAACGCTGTCTGGAATCCTTAATGTGAATCCTCGGTACGATAAACGATAGGTAAGTGATTTGTATATTCTCTTATAGAAAAAAATGCAACGGTACGACAGTTCAAGTAAAAAACAAATCTTCCACGCTGGGACAATACAGAGATATTTGTCATGCGGACTCCACTTTTATAACCGTACAGAGAAACATTGGTTAAGTAGATGGATAGAGATAGATGGTAAACGGTAAACAAAAATTTAACGAAACGTTATTTCTCCTAATATAAGATGCAGAAAAATCTAGAGAAATAAAAATTATTTCCCTTTAGATAAACTACGGTAGGAAGTAGAAAAATAAGAAATATTTTTCTTTCAATAAGATACGGTAGAAAGTAGAAAAAAAATAAAAAAATATTTTCATTTAGATAAAACACGGTAGAGAATAGGAAAATAAAGAATATTTTCCTTTAGATAAAAATACGATAGAGAATAGGAAAATGAAGAATATTTTCCTTTAGATAAAATACGGTAGAGAATAGGACAATGAAGAATATTTTCCTTTAGATATTATACGAAAAAGATATAGAAAAATAAAATAGATTTTCCTATAGATGAAATACAGGAAAAGTAGAAAAATGGAAATTATTTTTCTGTAGAAAAAATACGATAGAGAGTGGAAAATTAAGAAAATTTTCCTTCAGATAAAATACGAAAAAAATATAGAAAAATAAAAATTATTTTTCCTTTAGGTAAAATACGATATGGAGTAGAAAAAAAATAAAAAATTTCCTTTAGATAAAATAAAAAAATATATAAAAATAAAAATTATTTTTCCTTTAGGTAAAATACGATATAGAGTAGAAAAATAAAAAATTATTTTCCTTTAGATAAAATACGATAAAGAGTAGAAAAACAAAAAAAAAAATTTCTTCTAGAAAAATTACGAAACCATCGATAAAGGAATGAAGAAGAAAATGGTCGAAAGAAAAGATATGCCGACATAAGTAGTTCCATGTTAAAGCCAGTCTTTTAATTTATGTTTGTTAACGATACGAAAAAGATAGACGAAAAAAATATTTACTGATGTTACTGTACCATTTGTTTCTTTAGTTAACATTCTTTTGAGGACTTTCTTTTATCCTCTATTTTCCTGGTGGTGGCTGTTCTTCTGATCTTAGGTACTTAAATAATTTCAACCGCAGTTAAGAAATTTACTTCAAAATTGGCCATTGTGATAACAAAAAGTAACGGAAATTGTCGATATTAAAAGTGTGTAATTTTATTGTCGGAAAAATAGGGATTTTATCATCCAGCCCCACGTTGTGGGCGTCATTAAAGTGTAATGTCAGGCCCTACACGTTGGGCGCCAAATTAGTGTGTAACCTCTTTTTTCTCAAGTGATGTTAAATGCTCGTTTTATAGAGGTTAACCAATGCGAACGGCACTCAGGGGGTAGGAGGAGAGCGAGCGTGGATTCGAACGAGCTAGATGATATCGTGTTGGAAAGATATACGGGGATATATTTACTAAAAAAAGAAAAGATATAAGAATTTAAAAGGGACTAAAGAGAAAATGAGAGAAATGATGGAAAAAGGGGAAGGTAAATGGGCGCCACTTATTTTTTTATCATAAGGATGGGGAAATATAAGAAACCCAGAAGGAAAAAAAAATAAAGATATATGTTGGATAAAATGATTTATCAGATGTTGTAGATAAAGTTAAAATAAGAAAGATATAAGGGACATAAGATAAGATGCGGTAAAATTGAGTAAACCGGTAGATGTTCTGGTTAAAATTTTAAATTAAACACTTTTATTAGCAAAGCTAGAAAGAGAAAGTTATACTTACTTTTATTGGGAATAATAAAAATAATAAAAAACGTTAGTAAAGCACATTAGTGTTTAATCACATATAGAAACAATATTACACATTCAATAACAGCTAAGTATTTGTTATATTGTTATTTCTATGTACCCATTTAAGCAGAATGTGATGTGAAAAAGAAATTGAAAAGTATCAAAAGTTCATAAAAAAAATAGTAAATCACTTTTAGCTTAAAAGATTTTTTACTCGAGTAAAAGATGGGGGTACCATATACTAGTTTAAGTTAAAACAATTAAATTGAGAGAAACATTAAGAAACCAAAAATTTACCATAAATGTGTTACAAAAATATTTAATCAGGCTCTGCGCAACGCTTTCACTGATAACTGAAACATGTATGCGACGAACTGTTTCGAAATTTTCACACTTTTGGAGTCTGTAGATAAGGTACCGGGTTTTTTATAAAAACCGGTCGCACTATGGATTTTATGAGCACTTCTTACGTTAATTACCCACACTTGGATATTATTCATGCGGATTACAATTAAGTTTTTGTGCCAAAGAAATAAATGGTATCCCTTCTTTTTCTGGTAGTTAAGCAATAGTAATGATATTAAAAAACTTACAGTTTGATTCCTAGATAGGAGAATTAAATGGGGCCATACCCAATTTATACGGTACAGTAGAATCTAGTGATTCTTCGGTAATAAACGACACCTTTTTCATCAGAGAGGTTCCACACTCATTCACTGACTTTAACTTAATTAGAAACACTAAATAGCAAGTAATTCTTTGAAAATCTAAAGGAAATTTGCCGGTACTTGAATCTAGGGGTTGTACATAATGACTTGCCAGCACAGAAACCCAAGCTAGACTAAATTGTAAATCCCGGTAAAAAAGTAACCCGCGTCGCTTCAAACTACCCCACTTACGCAGCGTGACCTTATTCACGAGATTTGATTGGTCAGTCTAAAAAAATTAATAGTTTGACGGTTAAAGTTCGTTACAGCGGAGAAACTTCTGGAAGGTAAAATGATCAGGGTCGGCTTAAGTAAGAAGAAATTATAAAAAATAAAAATTTTTTGCATAGAGTTTTTTGGACATGCTACAATATTAACTAGTAAAACTGTATTAATATTATTTTTTGGCAGTTCGTTATTACTACCTAGCATAGCTGCTTCTTGTTCTAGTTCTCGAAGTAGAGAGCTTTTGTCCTGTTGCTTGCTAAAAAATCCGTCACTATCAAATAGCGAGCATTCTTCAATCAATTCATATTTTAGAAGTAACTGGATTGAATAATTTCTTTTCTTGGCCAAAGCAACGATTTTTTAAGGATCTAGCTTGATCTAGCTTAAAAAAAGAGGAGCTTAGCAGCTCACAACTCGAACAAAAGCGCTCGCGACGTGCTTGGCTAACGCACATAAATGTCTATGTTATTTAAAACTACTATATCTCAGGAAAGAAATAACTTAGATATATTAAACAAATCGTAAAATGTTCTTCTTTAATCGTAGAATACATTACAGAAAATTTTTTGTACACTTTTTATACCTAACCTAATGAAAAGTTGCTATAAACAAATTACTTAGCGATTTTTATGTAAAAATTTGGCTTTTAAGTAGGTATAACTTTGTTAAAAACAATGAGAGAGAAATTTATATTGTTTCAATTTAAAGCTAATAATGTTGTCTTCAAAATGAAACGTCCTGAAATATGATAGCTTTATTAGAACCCGAGTTATGATCAAAAATCTGCGATCAAAAACATTAGGAAAGACATTTTGCAATATTCCGTAACTATATTTGCAATATCTCGGGTTCTAAACAACGGATTTTAATTTTTTAAAGCTTATTTTTTTCGTTTTTTCTTAAGGATTAAAAAAGTGTTTGAAAAAAATTTCGTATTACTTTTAGTTTTCTAGTTATAATTGTTTAAACAATTAAATTGTTAATAACAATTTACCCGACCATTTTTCGAAAAAACAGGTTGAATATTCGGATTCAGCGAAAAAAAATACATAAAAAAAACATTCTTGATCAACAGGAGGAGAATGGGCCATGGAAACCCCCCTAGCTGCCGGACTATATTTTTAAATATCTGAAAGTACCTTTCTTATCAAACGTGTTTCATAAGTGCTTCACATAAAAATTTTATTTCGCTTTTTGAAAAGGCTTTAGTTTTCGTAGCTTTATACCCGATCCACTGTTTTTTTAACGCAATTAATTTATCGAACTGATTTAATCAATATCGGTCTTTGTACACAAGCATTAAGTGAACAGACCAGAATGATGAAGATTTCAATGTTTTTGCCTTCTCCGAAAAATAGGCAATTATACGTTTTCAGAATATTTGTCTTTGCTTTGCACTACCTCACAAAGTAATTATATTGCTTTCCGTATGCAGCCTTTGATTTCCCTGGTAAGAGATTTGAAGTTACTGCTTTTGCCAGATTTCTGATTTCGGGATCGAAAGGTATCTTTTGTACATCACTATCACTACTTTCACTCATCTTGAAACTAAATTTGCAAAAACAGCAACACAAATGTGAAAATATTGTGTAAATTTTAAAATGACCGTGCCATTCTTTACGGTTTGTAATGATGACGCACTTTTTTGTTACTTTAACACTGTAGAGCATTAAAGTGACTCTCCTCGTTAAATATCCACTTTTTGTCGTCAATTGCGAGCGAATTAGCCTACTTTGTTTAGAGATTGCAAAACAATAAATTTATAATTGAACTGCAGTGCTTTTAACTTTCTTTCTTGCTATTTACTTCTTTATTTGGGGATCTTTTTGTCACTAAAACAAACTGATAAAAATATAAATCAATGTTTTGAAAATGACCCTTGCTTATTAATCTTGATGGATATGTCAAAAATGAAAATGCCTAGCAAAAATGAAAATATTTTTTTAAAAATGTTTCTTAGCTTTGTCGTTTTTAAAGATAAAAATTTTTACTATATACCTACTTCTTTATGCAAGTTTGTATTTTAACTTTTTGATTTGTGTTTTTGTTACTATTGATATATAGATTATCCACTCATTCTTTTTTTAAGGTTGTTAGCCAAGATATTTTTTTTATTAAGGGTGTCCTCGTAGGTATAGACCTAAATACAAATGTACCAAGAACATCTATTGGGGTAGAAGAGACAATTTATTAATTTGGGATTTAAAGGCCTGCAAGTTAGGACGAGTGGGGAAGACGTGGAAAGGTAAGGAGTTCCACAATCTGGAGACCCTGGGGATAAAGGAACGATCGAATCGATCCGTTCTCGATTTCGGGAATTGAACAGTATAAGGGTGCATGAAGTTGGCACGTCGCGTTGCTCTGGCTGGTCTGGCAAGTGGAGGCATTATAGAGTGGAGTTCTTATGAGCAAAATACGTTTATGTATCGGTAAAACAAGGAAAGATCAGAAACTGCATTTCGGTGGGATAATGGGCTAGGTTTTTAGTGATACTGTAGCGTTATTAAAAAACCTGTTAATAACTTTTTTATAATCCTTTTTTAAATGAAAAGCCGACCCTGTCTCCGTAAAGTCTGGCCTTGCTCGAGAAATAACGAAAGTTCAGGTCTACAAGATAAAAAACGCAGTGGGTACTTTTAAAACTAACGAATTTTCAAAGCGAAGATTTTTTTCTGACCAATCAGTGATTGCGTTAAAAATCAGGTGAGCTTCGCGGGGGTATCTTACGCGCCTTTTGTTCTAACGGAATTCATTCGATAGGGAGATGGCTAAGTAGAAGCATCTCGAGTACTTTTTAGCTCCAATTTTCCCGGTTTTTTATCTGTAATAAAAAAGTAATTGTGTTCCGAGTGCCCATTAAAAGGTTGATGATTTCTCTGATATGGTTTGGTAAATACCACCTGTAAGTACCTGTGGATGAGACTAAAGAAGAGTCAAATTCCTACCGCACTTCCGAGATTAAGCTGGTTACTAATCTTTTATTCTTCCTGAGAGACGCTACAGAGCCAATTGTAAGTTTTTTATTATATCGTTATTATCTTCACTACCAGACAAAAGAGTACTATTTATTTCTTTGGAGATTGAATCTTATTGTATTCAATTTTAATACTATCTACGTATCGTCACCGTTAAGCAGCAGACACAGTGAGTGATTCATTTTTTTTTTAAAAAGCCGGTGTGTTTTTTTACTGTATTTTTACCTGTATTTTTTTGTATGCTTTTCTAGTTTTAACAGAATATTTAAGTACTCTTTTAACTCAAGTTAATAAGAAAGCTAAAGGTGAATTTTATTAATTTTTAGTCTAGATCTCTATTGTTTCACTTTTTGCTTCATAAAGTACATCGAAATAATAAACGAATATACCTAGATATTATTTTAAGAGTAACCAAAGACTAAATTGTGAATTGGTCCCTAAAATGATTGAAATTATGTATTAACTGTTTTAATACGGATATGTACCTGTATGTTTTATATGTCTAGTTTATTATCCAGCAAAACAATAAATATTGTTTATTGTTTAAATAGATATTTTTCTTTTCCTCTCTGGTGTATGTTATTCTGATCCAGATTATCTATAACTTGAGTAAGCTTATTAAAGTCATTAAATATTGGATTATTTAAACATTTTCATATTTTACAAATTTAACTTAACTGGAGAATAAGTAAAGAGAAGTGTAAGTATAATTTTTTACTTTCTAATTAAAAGTGTGAATTTTAATTCTAGCAAGAACATCCTATCTATTTTATATAAGTATCTCTTTTATTATACCTGGGTTTCTTATATTTTCCCATCCTTAGGATAAAAAACATAAGTGGCGCCCATTTTCCTTTCTCTTTCATTTCTTTCTTTTTCTCTCTTGCCCCTTTTAACTTTTATTATCCTATTAAATATATTCTTTTTTTATCTTTTCTATAATTTTTCATAGAGCTCGTCTGAATCCATGCTCGCTCTCCACCAACCAACTGAGTGCCGTTCGCACTAGTTAACCTTTTCAAACGAGCATTTACCACCTTCCGATAAAAAGAGGTTACAATACTAATGTCGTTCACTAGTCGAAATGCTCTTCTCTGTATTGCATCAAGAACTCCGAGCGTTGACGAAGCCGCCGAACCCCATACATTCGAGCAGTATTCAAGATTAGGCCGTATTTGGGCTTTGTAAAGAGTAGCTAAGTTGGATGAAGAAAAATATTTCCGTGCTCTAAACAGAAAGCCTAATTTCTTTCCTGCTGCAGTTGCTATAGATGCAATATGTTCGTTCCATAGTAAGTACTGGGAGATCTTTATACCAATCAGCGTAATGGAGTCGCCCGCTACCAGTGTCTGATCGTTGATTGTAATGGATGAGTCGCATGTTTGCCTCTTGTTGGGCAGGCAACATGTCTTTGTCTTGGAAGCGTTGAAATTAACAAGATTCTTTCTTCCCCACTTGTCTACAATTCTCAAATCTTGATTGAGAGAAGCTGTTGTGGATTTTCTGTCCTCTTCCAGAATATCTAGAGGTATGGGACGGTTGTGCGCTTTGCTAAAGTGTAGGTTGCTATCATCTGCAAAACCATGTATCGGGTTATTAGTGGCTACTAGTAGATCATTAATGCGTAATAAAAATAGAGTAGGAGCTAGAGCCAATCCTTGGGGAACTCCAGCGTTGATCTTTTAGAGGTTGGAAGAATGTCCATCTACAGCAACTTGGATGTGCCTGTTGGAGAGAAAGTTGGATATCCATCTGCAAAGGTTTTGCGAGAGACTATATGAATGCAGTTTGTTCAAAAGAGCCGCGTACCACACTTGATTAAATGCTTTTGAGATGTCTAGTGATACTATTTGAGTCTCCCCATAGCGGTGGATGGCATTACTCCAGACATGAGTTACATATGCTAGTAGATCAGCTGTTGACCTTTGTTGGCGAAAACCATATTGCCTGTCACTTAAAAGATTGTGTGTCTCAAGGTAGCTCAGCATCTAGTGATTTACATATTTCTCCATAGTTTTGCTAATAACAGATAGAAGAGCTATAAGTATGTAGTTAGAAGGCTGGCTTTTACAGCCTTCCTTGGGGACTGGTTGTACTCGAGCAGTTTTCCAGGATTCTGGAAAAATACCAGTATCATATGATAGTTGAAATAGCTTAGTAAAAACTGGCGCTAGTTCAGGAGCATAACATTTTAAGAGTAAAGTAGGTATTTTATCAAGGCCGCTTGCTTTGTTGGTATTTAGAGTAGCAAGGACTCTCTGCACACGCTTAACCCTAAATATGATATTTTTCATTGTATGGGGAACCCGTGGAATAGAAGTTAGCTCTATGTTATCCGGTGGGTTAAGTGTCGAGTTCGAAGAGAATATTTTGGCAAAGAGTTTTGCCTTTTCTGTGGAGGACGTAACTATTGAGCCGTCATCTGCTGTGAGTGGAGGGAACGAATTAGTTGTGAAATTGTTGTTAATATGTTTGGTGAGAGTCCAAAAGGACCGGCTTCCATTAGGGTTTGACATTACTTTCTCTCTCATTCGAGCGTCAAAGAGACTTTTGGAATTGGAAATAGTGGTGTTGTATCTGTTTCTAGCGTTTATATTATCCTGTTTTGTTTCTTCTGATGGATTTTGTATAAATAATTTGTGGGACTTGATCTTAGCTTTCCGAGCTACATCGCAATCTTTATTAAACCATGGCTTCTGTTGGGCTTTTAAGCGTTTGGTAAAGTGAGGAATTTAAGCTTCTATGGAACACTGAATGATTTCAGTTATACTGTTGCAAACTGCAGATGGATCTTTGTTAATAAAATTGGATTCCAGGGAAAAGTTGCAAAGTAGTCTCGAAGTCTCAATTTCCATTTGACTTCTACTACAGCATGATCAGAGTTACCTAGGTAAGACAGAACATTTACATTATAGTAAGAAAAAGATCCAGAGTATTAGAACTGTGATTTGCAGCTCTGGGAAAGTAATTGGGCTTGTTGATTAGTTGGGACAGCCCATGGCTAATTGCACACTCTTCAGTTAGCCTGCCTTTTCTGTCCGTTTTGTTGGACTTAAACCACTTTTCGTGGTGAACATTAAAGTCCCCAAGCACAATTATCTCCGCAGAAGGGTACTCACTATTAAAGTAAGGCACTTAAAGTAGTACTCACATAGGTGGGTAAAATATTTTTAATAAAATAATAAAATATTTTACCCACCTATGTACAGGGTTATTCACGGTATACGACACGGAATATTGTGCCTAAACTAAAAGATATTAAAAAAGTTTATTATTTGGGATGATTACAGTCTTATTAGGGGTACATTTTAAAATTAGTTTCATAATATACAGGGTGTCTCAAAATTGCAAAACATATCAAACCTATGTTTTTTTAAATGGAACACCCTATATATTATTTCATTTTTGGCTTCTACGACCTAAATAAAGGTAAGTTTGATAAAAGTTTTCTATACCTAAACCTTGAAGTTTTCGAAATATTTTGATTTTTGTGAAAATTACGAAAAAATTTTAATGTCAAATTTCTTGGAAAGTATTTCCCCTTTTTTTACAACATCCACACTCGTTGTTGTCAATTGATTATAATTTAAGTTCTATTTATCAAAATTAAAAAAAAAACATACAGGGCCTTCAAATATTTAGATTAAATAATTACGGATTTTGACAAGCGATAACTTGTTTAATTTAAATGGAACACCCTGTATTTTATATCACCAATGCATTCGAAAATGGATTCTCTTTTGTACCATATTAGGTCTTCCTATACCTAACTCTTTACATTCTCATGAAAAATGGCAATTTCGGAAATGCAGAAGATTCTTTACTTAGTTCGATATTCATAGAGTAGGCTAGGGAAAAAGCCTGCTAGTCGACAGCACACAACAACGGCCAACCCGTAATAATGTATGAATTTAAATCTAATAGTATTTTATTAACAAATTACAATTAATATCTTCCATAATTTACTAAGATTTAAAACAAAATCTAACGGAAAAAATGCAGAATGATGAATATTGAAAAAAAAATTACAATAAGTGCTCAAAATGATGACCATCTGACTGTAAACATAAACGTACTCTCTTTTTAAAGTTTTTACCCACGTTCACTAACATTTCTGGGCTAACGCTACGAAAAGCTTCTCTAATACGCTTTTTCATATTTTCTGGTGTTGTCGGAGGTGATTTGAAAACATTATCCTTAACATATCCCCACAAAAAAAACGTCCGGCTTGGTCAAATCAGGGGATCTTGGAGGCCACTCTGTAGGTCCATTTCTTCCTATCCAACGATTTGGAAAATGGGTATTCAAAAATTGCCGAACCTCGTGAAAAAAATGAGGTGGTGCACCATCCATTTGAAGCCACATAATTCTTCTTATCTCCAAGGGAATATCTTCCAATAAAAGCGGGAACTCATTTTCGAGGAAGTTCAGAAATGTTATTCCATTTAAATTTTTATCAAAAAAATAAGGGCCAACTACATAGCGACCCATCACTCCACCCCATACATTAATAGACCACCTGTGCTGGTTATTTATTATTCTAAACTGGTGCGGATTGGAATCGAAGTAATAATGGAAATTGTGCCTGTTGAAGGATCCATTATTGTTAAAATTACATTCATCACTAAACAGTACATGATCAAAAAAGTGTTCATTGTCTGCCACTTTATCTAATACCCACATACAGAATTGGACTCTTTTATCAAAATCGTTTTCGGAAAGTTCTTGATGACGCTGAATCTTATAGGAATGGTAATTATGCATATCAAGTACCCTAGAAACACTTGCCTGGCTCATATTGTTATTCTGAGCAATTTGGTTTTGTCCGATATGAGGATTTTCGACTACTGCAGCGATCACGGCAAATTCAATATCTTTATTTTCGATAACAGGTTTTCTTAAGGGGACTTTCCTATACTCAACACTACCAGTTTCTTTGAATTGAATTAATAATCTTTCGAAAGCAGCCTTATTTCGATGATTTCTCTCAGGAAACCTTTCAGCATAGATGCGGGATGCCAATAAGCTGTTTTGGAGACATTCACCAAGAATAAATATCATGTCGATGCGTTCTGCTCTAGGGTAAACTTTCATTGTGAATTATTGGAACAGGAAAAGAAAAAAAAGTTTCAAGTTATCAAACAAAACTTTCCAGAAAACACTTTTGAATAACTGACAAGTGAATACAGGCGATAGCCTACTCTATGAATATCGAACTAAGTAAAGAATCTTCTGCATTTCCGAAATTGCCATTTTTCATGAGAATGTAAAGAGTTAGGTATAGGAAGACCTAATATAGTACAAAAGAGAATCCATTTTCGAATCCATTGGTGATATAAAATACAGGGTGTTCCATTTAAATTAAACAAGTTATCGCTTGTCAAAATCTGTAATTATTTAATCTAAATATTTGAAGGCCCTGTATGTTTTTTCTTTAATTTTGATAAATAGAACTTAAATTATAATCAATTGACAACAACCAGTGTGAATGTGGTGAAAAAAGGGGAAATACTTTCCAAGAAATTTGACATTAAAATTTTTTCGTAATTTTCACAAAAATCAAAATATTTCGAAAACTTCAAGGTTTAGGTATAGAAAACTTTTATTAAACTTACCTTTATTTAGGTCGTAGAAGCCAAAAATAAAATAATATATAGGGTGTTCCATTTAAAAAAACATAGGTTTGATATGTTTTGCAATTTTGGGACACCCTGTATATTATGAAGCTAATTTTAAAATGTACCCCTAATAAGACTGTAATCATCCCAAATAACAAACTTTTTTAATATCTTTTAGTTTAGGCACAATATTCCGTGTCGTATACCGTGAATAACCCATATGTTTTTTAAAATAATTTTTTATGTCATTATAATATGTCATTCTGTTTTCCTTAAGTAATTTAATTGTATTATTATGTTTTTAATATAACTAATTTATAAATATTTTAGCACTTGAAAATGGCGTAATTGCCGAAACATATGTAGTGTTATTAAAAAAAAATTGTAATAAAATATTATTATTATTATTATTATTATATAAGAATAAGGAGCCGAGGTCTGTGACCTATATAGCTCCATTTACCAAAATAAATATAACATACATAGTAATTAAAACGTAAACTTAAGACTATACACCAAATTAAGTAAACAATGAAAAGAGAGAAAAAAAAGAAAAAAGAAGATTATTGCTCTCGTGATGTAGACCTAAAACTATCGTATTTATTCTTAAACACATTCACAGATACAGCATCAACGACATCACGTGGAAGTGAGTTCCAGGTATAAAATATTTTATTGAATATAGAGTTCTCGCGACATTTTGTATGAAAGTGTTCTCTAGACAGTTTATAGGAATGACCCCGTAGTCTATGATCGTTACTTAAAAGAAAAAGATGAGAAAGATCTATTCCAAACTTTTCATGTAGAGCTCTATATGCAATTATTAAGTCCCCGCGAAGTCGGCGGTCCATAAATGTGGGATAACTTAAACGGGTTAACCGTTCCTCGTAAGAAGGACGACGGCGGCCATAGGAAATTCTTGTTGCCCATCTTTGTACAGACTCAAGTCGAACTGAATCTCTCTGCCAGTCAACGTTCCATACGGGTCCGGCAAACTCTAAAATAGGTCTAATATTTACACTAAATATAGCAATAAAATTTGTTGGCGATATCTTAGAAAAAGTTTTAGATAGTAAATAAATTGACGTTCTTGCTTTACTACACACTGATTAAATATGTTCAGACCACGATAGAGTTTCTGTTACAAGTACACCTAAGTCCTTTTGCTGCGAAACAGTTTTTAGAATTACATTTGAAAGTACATACCGATTCTTTGGATTAGTTTTACCTAAATGAAGAACTGCACACTTGGCTGTGTTTAACGGCATGCACCAATCATCTACCCATTTTGCGAGCTCTTGAAGGTCAGTTTGAAGTTGATTATAATCAGACAAAGGGTTTGCATATATCTTGGTATCGTCAGCGAATAACGAAATATTACTTTTAATGTGAATTGGTAGGTCAGCAACGTACACTAAGAATAAAATTGGACCTAAAACTGAACCCTGCGGAACACCACTATGCACACTAAACATCGGAGAAAAACGGACACCTACACGTACGCAAAATTTACGATTCATTAAAAAACCTTTAATCCATTGAAGTAAGTCTCCTCTTATACCGTTATATTCGAGCTTAAATAACAGCCGCTCGTGAGGAACCCGATCGAATGCCTTAGAAAAATCTAAGTATATCACGTCAACAGGTTGATTTCTGTCCAAAGAAAGAGACCAGTCATTTACACACGTTAACATATTCGTAACTACCGATCTTCCAGGCACAAAACCGTGTTGCGAATTAGGAATTCTATCATTATTTATAAGGAAGTTCATAACCGACTCGCGAATAACCGACTCCATGAGTTTAGCTGCAATGGACGTTAGACTAATTGGTCTATAATTGTCAGGATCTAACTTATCACCTTGTTTATAAATTGGGGTAACACTTGAAGTTTTCCAGCAATCTGGTAAGGTGTGCGACAGAAATGAGGCTTTCATTAAAATGGATAACGGGTGAACAATCGAGTTTACACACTTCTTAAATAATATTGCTGCGAAACCGTCTAATCCAGGAGCGGAATAAGGTTTTAAACACAATATTTTTCGTTTGAGAATCTCCGGTTCAAAAGCAACGTCACAAATTTCGTGATTATTTCTTGCAGAAGCTACAGATAAAGTATTTGGAAGATTAACTTCGATTTTAAACACTTCTTGGAATTTTTTTGCAAAAATAGTAGCGACTTCCTCTTTGTTCGCGGTAGGTTCGCCTTTATCATTTTTTAAAATAGGTAAGGACACTTTAGATAAAACAGAGCTTCTAACATATTTATACAGCGGATTTTTGTTGCTATTTGAAGACAGTTGGTTTTTAAAATTTTGCTTAGACCTAAAAATAGTTGAGCTTAGGGTATTAGAGAAGGTTCGATGATTGAGGTAATCGATATTCGTCTTACTTCATAAATACTTTCTCCATAGAGACTTTTTAAATTTTATCATTTCAAATATTGTTGAATTTATCCATGGCTTATTGATATTACGTCTACATTGTATATAGTAAGAGTTTTTGCTTATAGATTTATTTAGAAAGTTTTCAAAAATTTTCCACTGTTGGTTAATATCCATACCACTCAACATATCTGTCCAGGTTTACACGATGATAGTTTATTCTTTTGTACGTCATTAGGGTATTGTTCTGCGGTATTTGTGACTTGAGAAGTTGTATAGAAGTTGAAATTACTGCATGGTCCGATTTTCCAATTGGAGATAGAACAGAAATATTGGTTAAAATTTTAGTATCAGAAGTTAAAGTAAGATCCGGCTGAGAAGGTTGTTGATTATGGCGAAAACGAGTGGGTTCATTTATTATTTGTTCTAATCCAGAGTTCTCCAAGAAAGTTATAAAAAGTTGAGATGATGTATCATGAGGGTGGTGACTCAGAGGCCAAGAGATGTTACTTAAATTAAAGTCTCCAAAAATAATTATTGTTTTATGTTTGATTAAGAGCAATTGTAATTTATTATATAATTCTTCATCACTTTGAGTAGAACTGTAGCCAGGTCTATAGATACAAACTATTACGAAATTTATTTTTAGCTTTTTAGAAGAAAAAATAAGGGTCAATCCTTCATATTGGTGCTCGGAAAAATTTTCACAGGTAATGTGAAATTGCACAAAATCGGATTCCTTTGCATATATACAACATCCACCACCCACTCTCGCTGTGCGATCCGCTCTAAAAATTTTATATCCAGGTATGTTTACTGAAGAAATTGACCGAACCCCAGGAATTATTACATTTAAATTAATTTAAACGGTCAGGAAATATACTCATTAATTAAAGAATGATGTTTCAATAAAATTCTTTTTAAAAAATTCCATATAAATATTACTCAATTTTGGTGAAAGACAACTTCCCATTGCCATTCCTGTTTTTTGTTTATAAAAATTATTTTTGTATTGAAAATAAGTTGATTCGATACACATAGTTAACAATTCCATAATGGTATCTACGGATAAATTCGTTCTTTAATTTAAGTTATTATCATTTTCTAATAATTGTTTGACTATTTGTAACGTTTTATTAACAGGTACGTTTGTAAAAAGGCTTACAACATCAAAACTTACCATAAGATGATTTTTATTTATATTAATGTTTGATAATTTTTCTAAAAAATGTTTATTGTTTTTAATGAATGAGTCAGTATTATTAGATAAAGGATTGATGATATTGAGTAAAAATTTTGATAATTTACTGAAAGGAGAATTGATTGAACTTACAATTGGACGGAGTGGTATTCCTTCTTTATGAATTTTAGGTAAACCATAAAAATGAGGTGGTTTACTATAATGTGGAGTTAGTTGTCTTCTTTGTAAGTCATTCAATTCGTTTTTATGTTTAAAAAAAATTGATATATTTTATTTTCTAACGATTTTGTTATGTCGTTATTAATTTTGGTATAAGTTGGGTCTTCCAGTAAATTCTTCAATTTCATCTCATAATCATTTGCATTTCCTTTATCAGCTGGTAAAATTTTTATTTCATCATATTTTTTTAAAGAACTTATAGCCTTAAATTCATATGATGATAGATTTTGTTTTATCAAAGAACGAATTTATCCGTAGATACCATTATGGAATTGTTAACTATGTGTATCGAATCAACTTATTTTCAATACAAAAATAATTTTTATACACAAAAAACAGGAATGGCAATGGGAAGTTGTCTTTCACCAATATTAAGTAATATTTATATGGAATTTTTTGAAAAGAATTTTATTGAAACATCATATTTTAAACCAAAAATATGGTGGAGATATGTAAATGATGTTTTTGCAATTTGGCCTTACAATCTTAATTTATTAGACAGATTTCTTGAAAATATTAACAATAAAGTACCTTCTATTAAATTTACTATTGAAATTGAAAAAGATGAGAAATTACTATTTTTTGATATATTAATTACGAAGGAAACCGATTATTTAATTAATACTGTAACGGGATAACCGTAAAGGAAGGGACCTTAATTTGAAAGATTGTTGTTGACAGTTGATTTTTAGAAGTTTGTAAAAAAATCAACTGACCATTTTAAATAATGTTTCTAGAAAATTCTAGAAACTTCTAAACACACTAACTAGATTAAATAATGTTGTATATAAGGGGATGCACGGACAGTTAACGTCAGTTCGAGTCAAGTGTTCAGAAGAGTTCATTGTATTGTCAAGTAGTTAGACGTTATTCAGCAGAGTTCAGTGTATCTTAACAATTTTGTAAATAAATTGTGTAAAAAGCCCCCATACGTGTTTCAAATTCAGGTGTATTGTCAAGTAGTTAGACGTTATCCAGCAGAGTTCAGTGTATCTTAACAATTTTGTAAATAAATTGTGTAAAAAGCCCCCATACGTGTTTCAAATTGGTGTCAGGTGTGGGGTGAAGATATAAGAATGCCTGGAAAAAAGATAAATGAACTATTGGTGGCAGAGCTCAGAAGAGAGCTTGAAGAATTGGAATTGGAAACTACTGGGAGCAAATCCGTATTGTTGAGAAGGCTCCGTGAATACTACGTAAATAATAATGTGGACCCTGACGCTGTCGAGTTTGAAGACCCAGTTCAAAAAGCAATTTCCCAGCTGAAAGAGGAGCTATCAGGACAAATGACGAACCAACAGGAGGAGCTATCCAGTCAGATGAAGAGCCAGCGCGAAATATGTCCCAGCTGAAAGAGGAGCTATCAGGACGAATGACGAGCCAGCAAGAGGAGCTATCCAGTCAGATAAAGAGCCAGCAAGAAGAGCTATCACAACGAATGTCTACCATATCAGATGAGTTATCCAGTTCGTTCTCCCAGCAAATATCACATCTTCGTGAAGAACAAAATCAGCAAGTGTCCAGCTTGCGAGACGAACAAAATCAGCAAGTGTCCAGCTTGCGAGACGAACAAAATCAACAAGTCGCCAACTTGCGAGACGAGCAAAACCAGATCAACCAGCAAGTGCAGTCCGAAATAAGAAAGCTTCAACGAGAACAGGAAGCTAGCCGCCGAAACCAAACCATCCACCACGGCGACGGAGATGCAGAAAGGATGGAGACCTGCCACGTAGACCGACGAGGAAATGGAGAGGCGACCCAAGTACGAACTACGATGAAACCCCCAACCTTCGACGGGAAGACTTCCTGGCCAAATTACCTGAAACAATTCGACGCAGCGCCCAGAGCTAATGGATGGTCATCCCAGGAGAAAGCATTGTCCCTAACCGTAGCTCTGCGAGGCGAAGCTTTAGACGTCTTGCAATCATTGACACCGGATGAGGCTGACAACTTCAAATTATTGGTGAATCGTCTAGAGATGCCTTATGGTCAAACTCATCTACAACCGGTGTACCGAATGCTGTTAAAGAGCCGAAAACAGAAAAATGGAGAAACTATCCAGGAATTTGAAGCGGATGTAGCAAGAATGGTACGACTTGCGTTTTCAAATGCAGCGGAGGATTTCCTGGAGTGCCTAGCAGTCCAAACCTTCACCGATGGTCTTCGAGACGTCGAGTTGCAGCGCGCTGTACGGTTGGCGCGGCCGAACACTCTTGTGGATGCCTTGACCATTGCCCTGGAGTTTGAGGCGGTGACGGAGGCCTCACGTGGAGTTGCTCGACTAAGGGAAATCACTGGTAACTACGACCATGCCGGTCATTCCGTTAGCGACGTTGAAGCGGTAGTAGAGAGATTAATGAAGTTATCTCCAAAAAGAAGGCGCCCAGTGAGATGCTGGAACTGCGGAGAACTAGGCCATATAAGAAATACTTGCCCCCATAAAGAAAAATCTCCTGCTGAAGTACCCCTGCAGCAGGAAAACTTTAAACAGGTCGACTCCTGGAGGGCGACTTCGACCCCAAACATTCCCGAAGTCCCTCACACCATTAAATTGGCAACTCTGCGACATCACGTGGATAGCTTATATGTAGATGGCCTCCTTGATGGGAAGAATATTAGCATGCTGGTAGACACTGGAGCTACAAAAACTATCGTCCGACCAACCATCATTATGCGAAATAAGATGTTGCCTACCAGTTGGAGACTGCGTACCGCTACCGCAGATTCTGCTAGAGTCTACGGTGAGATACAGGTGACGCTACAGTTTGGTTCAACCTCTCTTGTTCACTCAGTGCTGGTGGCTGACGTTGATGAAGATGTTGTTCTGGGCATGGATGTTATGCTCCACTGTGGTTTTCATTTGGATCTAAGCCAACGTATACTTCGTACTGGTAATGAAGAAATATTCCTGCACCGAAAACAAGTTGACAATGCCTCGATTAAGCTAATCGATGATATCGAACTTCCGGCAAGCTGCGAATGTGTCGTCACAGCGCGGTTGGATGGACTGGACCCAGATGGTGCCCCAGCCATGATAGAGCCGAAGAACCATGACCATGAATTGGGAAAAGGACTCCTTGTGGGTAAGACTCTTGTTAGATCCGCCAAAGAGGTACCCATCCGAGTTATCAACTTGAACGATCATCCTGTTTTTCTCCGAAAGGACACGGAAATGGGAAGTTTAGAACCAGTAATGGCCATAATCCACAAGATAAATGTTACGGAAACAGATGAGACCAACGAAATTGAACAATTAATGACAAAATTAGACCCCTCTTTGTCAAAATTAGAAAAGAAACAGGTAAGAGATCTACTTTACCGTTATAAACCTGTATTTGGTTCTAAAAGTAAACTGGGAAGAACTGATGTTGTACAACATAGAATTGACACTGGTGATGCACGTCCGATTCGACAGGTACCCCGAAGGATGCCTCAAGTTAAAAAGGAAGAAGCAGACAGAGCCCTTAAAGAAATGATTCAAAATGGCATAGTCGAACCATCCAGTAGTCCGTGGGCTTCTCCTGTGGTATTAGTGAGAAAGAAAGACGGATCAATGCGGTTTTGTGTCGACTATCGAAAGCTAAATGATGCCACTAAGAAGGACAGTTATCCTCTGCCAAGGATTGATGATGCCCTCGACGCTTTGGCGGGTTCTACTCTGTTTTCTACCTTGGAGCTTAAAAGCGGATACTGGCAAGTTAAAATGAATCCTGCAGACAAAGAAAAGACTGCCTTTACCAGTGGATCAGGGTTATGGCAATTCACGGTCCTTCCATTTGGCCTCTGTAATGCTCCTGTGACGTTTGAACGACTAATGGAGAACATCCTGCGGGGTTTGTCATGGGAAACTTGTCTAGTTTATCTAGACGACATCATCATAATGGGTAAGACCTTTAAGGAACATTTATCTAACCTGGAAGAAGTTTTTAAAAGATTACAGAACGCTAATCTAACATTGAATGTTAAGAAATGCCACTTGTTCCAGAGACAGGTCAACTATTTAGGACATAACGTAAGCAAGGATGGCGTTGCTGTTGACCCCGCTAAGATACAAGCCGTTCAGGAATGGCCAATCCCTATCGACAAACATCAGCTCCGAAGTTTCTTGGGTCTTTGTTCCTATTACCGACGATATGTCAAGAATTTTGGAGACATCGCCAAACCCTTGACACGTTTGACAGAACAAGATAAGTCCTTCTGTTGGGATCAGGAATGTCAAAAGGCGTTTGAAATATTGAAGAAACAGCTTACGTCAGCACCTGTTCTTGCTTATCCACTTCCTGATGGTAAGCTTATTCTGGACACCGACGCCAGCAATGTAGGAATTGGAGCCGTCTTGTCACAGCTACAAGACGGTAAGGAAAGAGTGGTTGGTTACTTCAGCAAAACGTTATCGAAAGCTGAAAAGAACTACTGTGTAACTCGGAGGGAACTGTTAGCAGTTGTAAAATCCGTCGAACACTTTTATAAATATCTGTATGGCAGAAAATTCCTGATCAGAACAGACCATGCTAGTTTAAAGTGGCTACTTAGCTTTAGGAACCCAGAAGGACAGATAGCAAGATGGCTCGAAAAACTGCAGGAATATGATGTTGAAATCGAGCACAGACCTGGAACCAGACATCGTAATGCTGATGCACTTTCCAGAAGACCATGTCGACCTGATTGCCCCCATTGTACCCGTATGGAGCAGAACAAGGAAAAACTTGCCTTGGTTAAGGTTGTGCCAGAAGACGAGAGCTCTATGCTGGAGGAGCAACAAGAAAACGATCCCGTTCTGAGAAAGATTAGGGAGTGGAAGAGAATGGACCGTCGTCCGTTGTGGAGAGAGATATCCTCATCCTCTCCTGCTTTAAAAGCATACTGGTCCCAATGGAACTCTTTAGTTTTGGACGGTGGGCTCGTTAAAAGACTTGTAGAAAATTCCGAGGGCACAGAAACAAGGAAACAAATAGTGGTCCCAAGAAATGCTGTACCGGAAATTTTAAAACACATGCATAATGATAGTTCTGGAGGACATCTGGGTATCACGAAAACGCTGCAAAAGATCCGAGATAGATTTTACTGGGTAAATTGCACTAACGATGTTAAAGATGGGTGTCGTAAATGCACTACATGTGCTGCCAGTAACGGTCCGCACCGAAAACCGAAGGCGGAAATGCAGCAATACCTGGTTGGAAGTCCTTTTGAAAGAATCGCAGTAGATGTATTGGGGCCACTTCCACAGACCGATGTTGGAAACAAGTACATCTTTGTTGTAATGGACTACTTCACTAAATGGGTTGAAGCATATGCAGTTCCCAATCAGGAAGCCACCACTTTAGCAGATATATTGGTTGAAGAATTCGTAAGCCGATTTGGGGTACCACTAGAATTACATTCAGACCAAGAAAGAAATTTTGAGAGCAAGCTGTTTCAAGAAGTTTGCCAAAGATTAGGCATCCACAAAACGAGAACCACAGCGATGCACCCTCAATCTGAAGGAATGGTGGAACGAATGAACCGGACTATAACCAACTATCTGTCAAAAGTGGTGTCAGATTGTCAGAGGGATTGGGATCGACATATTGCACTATTTCTAATGGCAATTCGATCGGCCATCAACGAATCAACTGGCCAAACGCCTGCGAAGGTCCTGTTCGGTAGAGAAATGAGGCTACCATGTTACTTGGTGTTTGGTTGTAAACCTGGTGAAGAAATGGCACGTGAACAATATGTCACCGACCTTCAGAATCGAATGGAGAATATACACAACCTGGTGCGTGGAAAACTACAATTATCTAGTGATCGGATGAAGAGGTACTATGACACACGGACAATGGAAAAGAGTTACCAAGTTGGAGTTAGTCTGGCTCTATAACCCCCGACGGCGTCGAGGTATTTGTCCCAAATTACAAAAGAACTGGGAAGGTCCTTACACCATCAAGAAGAAGATTAACGATGTCATTTATCGGATCGTGAAAATTCCCAGAGGGAAACCAGTCGTGGTCCATCATGATCGTTTGGCGCCTTACCAGGGAAACCACAGTGGAGATGCGCAGCAACTCCAAGAAGATGGTTTGGCTGGCTCAGGGAGTGTGCGGGATTCCGATGTAGGAAATAACATTCCAGGAGGAATGAATCTAAGGAGGGGGCAGTGTAACGGGATAACCGTAAAGGAAGGGACCTTAATTTGAAAGATTTTTGTTGACAGTTGATTTTTAGAAGTTTGTAAAAAAATCAACTGACCATTTTAAATAATGTTTCTAGAAAATTCTAGAATCTTCTAAACACACTAACTAGATTAAATAATGTTGTATATAAGGGGATGCACGGACAGTTAACGTCAGTTCGAGTCAAGTGTTCAGAAGAGTTCATTGTATTGTCAAGTAGTTAGACGTTATCCAGCAGAGTTCAGTGTATCTTAACAATTTTGTAAATAAATTGTGTAAAAAGCCCCCATACGTGTTTCAATACTAACATTTTTCGTAAAAAAACACATACTAACAGATATTTAAATTTTAATTCCAATCACAGTATGACGGTTAAAAAAGGGATTATAAAAAGTTTATATGACAGAGCTAAAATAGTAGGTATGTTCAAATATTGCTTCTTTTAAAGACGAAACAGAAACAATAAAAACAGTTTTAATGAATAATGGGTATCCCGAAAAATTAATTAAATCAACTTTCAATAAAATTGAAAACCCTCAGAGATTGGATAACCAAATTGACCATACACAAAATTTAAAAACAACAAAAATTCCATATATAAAAGGTATTTCCGAAAAAATTTAAAAAAATTGGTAATGCTTTTAATATAAGAACAATTTTTCAAACGAATAATACAATTAGATCACTTTTATCCAAAACAAAACCAATTAATTTAGTTTAAAAAACAAAAAATTGTGTATATACATTGGGGAATCAGGAAGACCTCTTGAAGTTTGCCTCATTGAACACAAAAATTATCTTAAAAAAGAAGATATAAGATATAGATAAATCTAAGATTTGTGAACATGCTTTTAATTTTTTGAATCACGAAATAAAATGGACTGAATCAAAAATTTTATGTAAAGAAGAAAATTCTAAAAAAGAAAATTAAAAGAAACACATTTTATTAAATCCAAATGAATGTATTTCAAATTTTACTTTGGATTTATCTAGATCTTGGCTAAAAAAAGAATGTGTTAATAATCTATATATCTATAGTAACCAAAAAACAAATCAAAAATTTAAAATCTAAACTTGCATAAAGAAGTATCTAGTAAAAAAATTTTTATCTTTGAAAACGACAACCGAAAGCTTAGAAACATTAAAAATATATATATTTTCATTCTTATTAGGCATTTTCGGTTTTAAAAACGACCCTTGACAAATTTGACATATCCATCAAGATCAATAAGCAATGTTTATTTTCAAAATATTGATTTATACTCTTTATAAGTTTGTTTTAGTGGGAAAAAGATCCCCAAGTTAAGAAGTAAATAGCAAGTACTTTAACTCGTAGCTATTACTTGACTTTATAAAAAATTCATTTAAATGATTTTTAAAATCCGACCCGTCTTTTGTTTTGAAATTAGGAGTGGGAAAGTCACGTGGTAGATAAACTCCGCCCATTAGAAGGAGATGCAGGGACTGCTCGTATCAGTCGTATCTTTCTTCTCTTTTGCTCTCCAGGAACGTGTTATATTTACAATCAGCAGTCTAGGTATTATATGTCAATGGTCAAGCGACCACTCATTTTATAGAAAAATTTACACAGAAATACAAAACTACCATTGGTTTTTTTCATCCTATCTTAACTCCTAACCTAACTTTTTTATTATTGCTCCAAACTCTATCAAAGGAGTACTCAGTTTATTGTAAGATTGTCTCAAAAATCCAAATATCTTATTATTTTTTCTCTATCTTTTACCATTTTCAAGATATCTTATTTTTTGCATACCTTTGTAAATTTTTTCAATATGGATAAAGATAGAAAAGTTTTGATAGATTTTTTGAATTTTTGAGACTTTTTTACCATAAAATGAGTGGTCGGAGTATATTGTTTGGTGCAATAATAAAAAAGTTAGGTTAGCATTGATAAAATTAACCCTAACTTAACTTTTTTATTATTGCTCAAAAGAATATCAAGCGACACTCATTTTATTGTAAAATTGTCTCAAAAATCCAAATATCTAATTTTTTTCTCTATCTTTTACCATTTTCAAGATATATTATTTTTTTGCATATTTTTGTAGTTTTCTCGAATATGGATGAAGATGAGAAAATTTTGATGACTTATGGGTTTTTGAGACAATTTTACCATAAAATGATCGGTCGCTCTATAGACTTCTGACAAATAAATAAATAACAATCAAAAACAGTGTAAAACTATCAATTTATTAATAAAAAAATGCACTTTTTTATAAAAAGAATAATAATAAACATACATATTTTACTGTTTCTTTCTCTCTCTCCCTCACACAAAAAAACATCCTCTTAACATATCTTATGTACAGTATTCAAATATCCATTTAAATTACTCCAATATTTAAACAAGAAAAAGATTATAATAATAAAAAAAAGAAATAGAAAACAGAAAATGGCGCGCTACTTGCGCAAAAGGGATTCGACGCGCCGATAGAATAAAAAATATGGGACGCGGCTGCCGTGCGGTTTTAAAACCGCCTCCTCAGTGACGGTTTTTACGGCAGCATTGTGGTAGCGCAGCCAACATCCGAGCCCTACGTGGAAAGCATCGGTCACGTAGTGCCCATTGGACGCTTCTTTGCCATCGTGGTAGATTACAGCGAATAATTTGTAGTGTTTTCCATATTCCAAATGTAACTTTGATGATAGAAGTTCTAAAAATAGAAAAAAGAAACGGTTAGAAAGTGTTTTTTTACGTTTCCAAGGATGCGGTTTTAAAACCACACGCGGCGAAAAAACCGCTTTATTGAAAAATGCGTTTTGAATGTTTCTAAAACTGTTTTTGACATTTTTTACGTTTTCCAAATCAATGCGTTTTATTGCCGCGTGCCGCGAAAAAATTGTTTCAATGAAAAATGCGTTTTAGATGTTTCAAAGACAATATTTGAAATTTTTAACACGTTTTATCGTTTTTCTTGTAATGCGATTTTTCATGCCGCGTGCTGCAAAATAACCGTTTCGGTGACACTGTTTTTGACATTTTTAACACGATTTTAACTTTTTCCTAATCAATGAAAAATGCGCTTTAAATGTTTCAAAGACAATATTTGACATTTTTAACACGTTTTAACGTTTTTCTTGTCAATGCGGGTTTTCAGCCGCGTGTGGCAAAATGACCGTTTCGGTGAAAAACGCAATTTAAATGTTTCTATTAGTTTTTTGATGTTTTTAACACGATTGAACATTTTTTACACGATTTTAATGTCGATTCGGTTTTTGTGCCGCGTACCGTGAAAAAACGCTTACTGAAAAACGCGTTTTAAATGTTTTTAAAACAGTATTTAACTTTTTTAACATGATTTCAAGGTTTTTCTTATCGATACGGTTTTTCTGCCGTGTACGGTTTTAAACCAGCATCAATTAAAAATGCGTGTTAGATGTTTGTAAGACATTTTAAACACGAATTTAACGGTCATTTGTCAAAAAACGTGTTTTTTAATACAATTTGAACATCTTTCTTGTCAAAGTGATTTTTCTTTTCTGCCTCGTGCGGTTTTAAAACTGCATCTCTTAAAAATACGTTTTGAATATTTCTAAGACAGTTTTTGACAATTTTAACGTTTTTCTTGTCGATGCGGTTTTTTTTACCGCGTGTGGCCGAAAAACCGCTTCACTGAAAAACGCGTTTTGAATGTTTTTAAGACATCTTTAACACAATTTAAACATTTTTTGTCGATCCGGTATTTCTACCGCGTGCGGCCAAAAAACCACTTTACTGAAAAGCGCGTTTTGAATAGTTCTAAGACATTTTTAACACAATTTAAGCGTTTTTTGTCGATCCGGTAATTATACCGCGTGCGGCAAAAAAAACGCATCGCATAAAAATGCGTTTTTTTTAAAGATTATTTTGGTACTTACTCTCATCGATACGTAAATCGACACCAAATTCCAATTGTTTTACGATTTTCGTGCAGCCATCTTGTTTATAATCGAAACATTTTAAATGCAATATTAAAATTATCGGCAATTCATCTAATAAAACTTGTTGATAACTCTCGACTTGTTCATTTGTTTTCAACGACGTCACACCTTCCAATTGGTGTTTGCTGACCAAAGCGTCCAAGGCCTCCCTAACAGTTTTTACTTTCTGTCAACAAATAAAAAAAGAAGAAGAATTAGCAATACATAAATCCAGTTGCTGTCAGAATAATAAAAAAAATTCCCAAAAAAAAAATCCAAAAAAGTTCAAAATCTTTCAAAAATAACAAAAATTTCTTAATATTTTTTCTTATATTCCACAATTTTTTCTCAAACAATCTTTTTTACTATTTTCTATGAAAAAACTGATTCTTCTACGGAAAAAACAATCTTTTTATGAAAAAACTGTGTTTGCTATAGAAAATACCTTTTTTGGTCCTCCGTCCAGTAACAATACTATTAATTACTTCAAAATCGTCCGGAAAATGTCATTTTCCGGCCTAGGCCGACAAAGTAGCTTTTAGGTTATCTAAAGAGATGGCGCTGTGAGTCATCAAAAATACATAATGAATACTACAAATTATAATTAAATTTATTTAAAAACAGTGTACAATATTGAAACACTTATGGGGCCTTTTTACACAATTTATTTACAAAATTGTTAAGATACACTGAACTCTGCTGGATAAAGTCTAACTACTTGACAATACAATGAACTCTTGTGAACACTTGACTCGAACTGACGTAAACTGCCCATGCATCCCCTTATATACAACATTATTCAATCTAGTCAGTGTGTTTAGAAGTTTCTAGAATTTTCTAGAAACATTATTTAAAATGGTCAGTTGATTTTTTTACAAACTTCTAAAAATCAACTGTCAACAACAATCTTTCAAATTAAGGTCCCTTCCTTTACGGTTATCCCGTTACACTGCTCCCTCCTTAGATTCATTCCTCCTGGAATGTTATTTCCTACATCGGAATCCCGCACACTCCCTGAGCCAGCCAAACCATCTTCTTGGAGTTGCTGCGCATCTCCACTGTGGTTTCCCTGGTAAGGCGCCAAACGATCATGATGGACCACGACGGGTTTCCCTCTGGGAATTTTCACGATCCGATAAATGACATCGTTAATCTTCTTCTTGATGGTGTAAGGACCTTCCCAGTTCTTTTGTAATTTGGGACAAATACCTCGACGCCGTCGGGGGTTATAGAGCCAGACTAAATCTCCAACTTGGTAACTCTTTTCCATTGTCCGTGTGTCATAGTACCTCTTCATCCGATCACTAGATAATTGTAGTTTTCCACGCACCAGGTTGTGTATATTTTCCATTCGATTCTGAAGGTCGGCGACATATTGTTCACGTGCCATTTCATCACCAGGTTTACAACCAAACACCAAGTCACATGGTAGCCTCATTTCTCTACCGAACAGGACCTTCGCAGGCGTTTGGCCAGTTGATTCGTTGATGGCCGATCGAATTGCCATTAGAAATAGTGGAATATGTCGATCCCAATCCCTCTGACACCACTTTTGACAGATAGTTGGTTATAGTCCGGTTCATTTGTTCCACCATTCCATCAGACTGAGGGTGCATCGCTGTGGTTCTCGTTTTGTGGATGCCTAATCTTTGGCAAACTTCTTGAAACAGCTTGCTCTCAAAATTTCTTCCTTGGTCTGAATGTAATTCTAATGGTACCCCAAATCGGCTTACGAATTCTTCAACCAATATATCTGCTAAAGTGGTAGCTTCCTGATTGGGAACTGCATATGCTTTAACCCATTTAGTGAAGTAGTCCATTACAACAAAGATGTACTTGTTTCCTACATCGGTCTGTGGAAGTGGCCCCAATACATCTACTGCGATTCTTTCAAAAGGACTTCCAACCAGGTATTGCTGCATTTCCGCCTTCGGTTTTCGTTGCGGACCGTTACTGGCACAACCTTAACTAAGGCAAGTTTTTCCTCGTTCTGCTCCATACGGGTACAATGGGGGCAATCAGGTCGACATGGTCTTCTGGAAAGTGCATCAGCATTACGATGTCTGGTTCCAGGTCTGTGCTCGATTTCAACATCATACTCCTGCAATTTTTCGAGCCATCTTGCTATCTGTCCTTCTGGGTTCCTAAAGCTAAGTAGCCACTTTAAACTAGCATGGTCTGTTCTGATCAGGAATTTTCTACCATACAGATATTTATAAAAGTGTTCGACGGATTTTACAACTGCTAGTTCCCTCCGAGTTACACAGTAGTTCTTTTTAGCTTTCGATAAAGTTTTGCTGAAGTAACCAACCACTCTTTCCTTACCATCTTGTAGCTGTGACAAGACGGCTCCAATTCCCACATTGCTGGCGTCGGTGTCCAGAATAAGCTTACCATCAGGAAGTGGATAAGCAAGAACAGGTGCTGACGTAAGCTATTTCTTCAATATTTCAAACGCCTCTTGATATTCCTGATCCCAACAGAAGGACTTATCTTGTTCTGTCAAACGTGTCAAGGGTTTGGCGATGTCTCCAAAATTCTTGACATATCGTCGGTAATAGGAACAAAGACCCAAGAAACTCCGGAGCTGATGTTTGTCGATAGGTATTGGCCATTCCTGAACGGCTTGTATCTTAGCGGGGTCAACAGCAACGCCATCCTTGCTTACGTTATGTCCTAAATAGTTGACCTGTCTCTGGAACAAGTGGCATTTCTTAACATTCAATGTTAGATTAGCGTTCTGTAATCTTTTAAAAACTTCTTCCATGTTAGATAAATGTTCGTTAAAGGTCTTACCCATTATGATGATGTCGTCTAGATAAACTGGACAAGTTTCCCATGACAAACCCCGCAGGATGTTCTCCATTAGCCGTTCAAACGTCGCAGGAGCATTACAGAGGCCAAACGGAAGGACCGTGAATTACCACTACCCTGATCCTTTGGTAAAGGCAGTCTTTTCTTTGTCTGCAGGATTCATTTTAACTTGCCAGTATCCGCTTTTAAGGTCCAAGGTAGAAAACAAAGTAGAACCCGCCAAAGCGTCGAGGGCATCATCAATCCTTGGCAGAGGATAACTGTCCTTCTTAGTGACATCATTTAGCTTTCGATAGTCGACACAAAACCGCATTAATCCGTCTTTCTTTCTCACTAATACCACAGGAGAAGCCCACGGACTACTGGATGGTTCGACTATGCCATTTTGAATCATTTCTTTAAGGGCTCTGTCTGCTTCTTCCTTCTTAACTTGAGGCATCCTTCGGGGTACCTGTCGAATCGGACGTGCATCACCAGTGTCAATTCTATGTTGTACAACATCAGTTCTTCCCAATTTACTTTTAGAACCAAATACAGGTTTATAACGGTAAAGTAGATCTCTTACCTGTTTCTTTTCTAATTTTGACAAAGAGGGATCTAATTTTGTTATTAATGGTTTAATTCCGTTGGTCTCATCTGTTTCCGTAACGTTTACCTTGTGAATTATGGCCGTTACTGGTTCTAAACTTCCCATTTCCGTGTCCTTTCGGAGAAGAACTGGATGATCGTTCCAGTTCATAACTCGGATGGGTACCTCTTTGGCGGATCTAACAAGAGTCTTACCCACAAGGAGTCCTTTTCCCAATTCATGGTTCTTCGGCTCTATTATGGCTGGGGCACCATCTGGCTCCAGTCCATCCAACCGCGCTGTGACGACACATTCGCAACTCGCCGGAAGTTCGATATCATCAATTAGCTTAATCGAGGCATGGTCAACGTGTTTTCGGTGCAGGAATATTTCTTCATTACCAGTACGAAGGATACGTTGGCGAAGATCCAAATGAAAACCACAGTAAAGCATAACATCGATGCCCAGAACAACATCTTCATCAACGTCAGCCACCAGCACTGAGTGAACAAGAGAGGTTGAACCAAACTGTAGCGTCACCTGTATCTCACCGTAGACTATAGCAGAATCTCCGGTAGCGGTACGCAGTCTCCAACTGGTAGGCAACATCTTATTTCGCATAATGATGGTTGGTCGGACGATAGTTTTTGTAGCTACAGTGTCTACCAGCATCCTAATATTCTTCTCATCAAGGAGGCCATCTACATATAAGCTGTCCACTTGATGTCGCAGAGTTGCCAATTTAATGGTGTGAGGGACTTCGGGAATGTTTGGGGTCGAAGTCGCCCTCCAGGAGTCGACCCGTTTAAAGTTTTCCTGCTGCAGGGGTACTTCAGCAGGAGATTTTTCTTTATGGGGGCCAGTATTTCTTATATGGCCTAGTTCTCCGCAGTTCCAGCATCTCACTGGGCGCCTTCTTTTTGGAGATAACTTCATTAATCTCTCTACTACCGCTTCAACGTCGCTAACGGAATGAACGGCATGGTCGTAGTTACCGGTGATTTCTTTTAGTCGAGCAACTCCACGTGAGGCCTCCGTCGCCGCCTCAAACTCCAGGGCAATGGTCAAGGCATCCACAAGAGTCTTCGGCCGCGCCAACCGTACAGCGCGCTGCAACTCGACGTCTCGAAGACCATCGGTGAAGGTTTGGACTGCTAGGCACTCCAGGAAATCCTCCGCTGCATTTGAATACGCAAGTCGTACCATTCTTGCTACATCCGCTTCAAATTCCTGGATAGTTTCTCCATTTTTCTGTTTTCGGCTCTTTAACTGCATTCGGTACACCGGTTGTAGATGAGTTTGACCAAAACGCATCTCTAGACGATTCACCAATAACTCGAAGTTGTCAGCTTCATCCGGTGTCAATGATTGCAAGACGTCTAAAGCTTCGCCTCGCAGAGCTACGGTTAGGGACAATGCTTTCTCCTGGGATGACCATCCATTAGCTCTGGGCGCTGCGTCGAATTGTTTCAGGTAATTTGGCCAGGAAGTCTTCCCGTCGAAGGTTGGGGGTTTCATCGTAGTTCGTACTTGGGTCGCCTCTCCATTTCCTCGTCGGTCGACGTCTACGTGGCAGGTCTCCATCCTTTCTGCATCTCCGTCGCCGTGGTGGATGGGCTGGTTTCGACGACAAGCTTCCTGTTCTTGTTGAAGCTTTCTTATTTCGGACTGCATTTGCTGGTTGATCTCCTCTCGGATGTTGGCCACTTGCTGGTTCAAGTTGTCCACTTGCTGATTCAAGTTGGCCACTTGCTGGTTTTGCTCGTCTCGCAAGTTGGACACTTGCTGATTTTGTTCGTCTCGTAAGCTGGACACTTGCTGATTTTGTTCGTTACGAAGAGTGTACATGTCGGAGCGCAAATGCGATATTTGCTGGGAGAAGGAACTGGATAACTCTTCTGGTAGGGTAGACATCCGTTGTGACAGCTAGGAAAGTTGTTGAGTTTGTTCTTCTTGTTGGCTCGTCATTCGTTCTGATAGCTCCTCTTGCAGCCGGGAAATTGCTTTTTGAACTGGGTCTTCAAACTCCACAGCGTCAGGGTCCAAATTATTATTTACGTAGTATTCACGGAGCCTTCTCAACAATACGGATTTGCTCCCAGTAGTTTCCAATTCTAATTCCTCGAGCTCTCTTCTGAGCTCAGCCACCAATAAATCAGTTATCTTTTTTCCAGGCATTTTTGTATCTTCACCCCACACCTGACACCAATTTGAAACACTTATGGGGGCTTTTTAGACAATTTATTTACAAAATTGTTAAGATACACTGAACTCTGCTGGATAACGTCTTGACAATACAATGAACTCTTGTGAACACTTGACTCGAACTGACGTAAACTGCCCATGCATCCCCTTATATACAACATTATTCAATCTAGTCAGTGTGTTTAGAAGTTTCTAGAATTTTCTAGAAACATTATTTAAAATGGTCAGTTGATTTTTTTACAAACTTCTAAAAATCAACTGTCAACAACAATCTTTCAAATTAAGGTCCCTTCCTTTACGGTTATCCCGTTACAATATACTAAACTGATAACTTTTTCTAAAGGTAAGCAGGATTCAAACTTACATTTAATTTCTCTCACAACTTTTATTTTAAATTTGACATTTATGTCAATTTACAACTACTTATCATTCGATTATGAAAATACATATCTCGATTTTATTATTTCTCATTGAACTATAATAGTTCATTGTCTCTGCTATTTTTATATAAAATTATTAGATATTAATATTAATCTTGTCAATATAACAATTTTTACTGTGCTGCTTATTAGCACAGTATTCGTATGTATAAAAATTAAGGATGGTGAAATCGATTATCAGAAAATCATTCCTTATTACTAATTCTTTTAATCGTGCAATAGATGTCAATTATGTCAATGTACACCTAATCTTGTATGTCACAAATATGGAGGGTAGAGGTAAGGAGAACTGTCTCCGTGTATTGCATGTGTCCGTCAAAATGTGGTAAATAAGGGTGGCGCTACGATCGTAGTAGGGTAAATTTTAAAAAAAGCGCCATAATTTCTTAGAGTAGGATAGATAAATAAACAAGGAAAGACACATTTCCGCTTTATTATGACTCCATTTTTGAAATAATCATAAGATACATAAGATAATCATAAAGTATAAACCGAATTTAAAATACACTAAACTGAATTCGCTGACCACGTTTTTTTATAGCACTTATATAATTTGTGACTTATATTACGAAATCATACGACATTTCAATCGATTTGTCAAAAACTGCTACATTCATTCTGTACCCTACATCTACTTTAGCGCCATTGTAGTGGCAAGTTTGAGAAGTGTTATGTACCTCTAGAAAGGGGACACATTTTTAATCATTTCCCATTTAAGATCGTTCTCCTTACCTCTACCCTCCATAGTCACAAAGTAAACAGTTTTTGAACTTTTGAAAATATTAAAAATTGGTCGGACCAAAAAATAGTGTGTGTTACACGTCCGCAAAATGTTTTGCAAGTGCTCGTGCAAAATGGCATTTTCCGTCCTTGTGTCACAAATAACTATTTATGGAACTGTTTTTTCTATGGAAAAAAGAAGAAGAATTACTTACTTCAATGTTTAATTGAAGTGTGAAAAATGGTTGAATGTCCCGGTGCACACGGGACCGAAGTAACCCGCCAAAGATGGCGCTGATTGGTGTATGATCACAGTCGGCGCTCCGTGTTTTGCTTCCTTTGTTTTTCGGGACCATTATCTGAAAAAAAAAGTAAGGATTACGTAAAATAAGCAATTTTCACAAAAATAGGCAATTACTACCAAAAAAATGTGCAATTTTTCTTCTCCAACTTCTTTAATTTCTTTTTAAAATTGGGCAATTTTTTTTAAATGAGCGATTTTTTCCAAAATGAGCATTTTCCAAAACAAGCAATTTTTTCTAAAAAATTGACATTTTTTTAAATGAGCAATTTTTTCAAAAATGAGCAATCTTTAAAATTGGGTAATTTTCTTAATGAGCTTATTTTTCAAAAATGAACCAATTTTCAAAAATGAGCATTTTTTTTTCAAAAATGAGCAATCTTTTTTTACAAATAAGCCATTTTTTTTTAAATGAGCAATTTCGGATACAAACCTCCAACATTTCATTATTCAAACTATTCAAAAGAACTCCCAAAAATTCTTCGGCATCCTCTTGTCGACCTTCGATCAAATCCGTTCGTAATCCGTTCAACATTTTGTAGATCCAAATTGGTTCGAACGGCGCATCCGTGTTCGCCAAGTGCGCCGTATTCGACACATTCGCGTTTGCATCTTTTTTTGTACTCTTTTCGGCCCGTTTTTCTTTTGTGTTGCGCGAATGTTGATTTGGTGGAAGTAATTTGAATTCTTTCACGAAACGGCACCTAATAAACAAAAAATGAGCGGTTTTTGAGCCAAAAATGAGCAAATTTCCCAAAAAATGAGATTTTTTTTTAAAATAGACTATTTTCCTAAATAATAAACATTTGTCACAAACAAAATAAACAATTTCCTAGAAAAATTAGCAATTTTCCTACAAATGAACAATTTTTTCAAAAAAATCTTAATTTAAAAAAAAATTGATTTGGTAAAAGTAATTTGAATTCTTTCACGAAATGGTTCCTAAAAAAGGAAAAATGACCTATTTTTGAGCCAAAAATGAGCAACTTTCCCAAAAAATGAGAATTTTTTTAAATCAACTATTTTCCTAAATAATAAACAATTTCCACAAAGGAAATAATCAATTTTCTAGAAAAATGAGCAATTTTCCTACATGTGAGCAATTTTTCCGAAAAATTCTTAATTTTCAAAAAAAAGGTTGATTTCGTAAGTAATTTAAATTTTTTCACAAAACGATACCTAAAAAAGAAAAAAAAGAGTGATTTTTGAGTCAAAAATGAGCGATTTTTACAGAAAATGAGAAATTTTTTCTCGAAAAATGTGCGATTATTTCGAAAATTGAGCGATGTCCACAAAAAAAGAGGGTAATTTTTTCAATAAATGAGCAATTTTCTAAAAGACCAATTTTTGAAATAAATTGATAATTTTCTCGAAAATTGAACTATTTTCTCGAAAAAATGCAATTTTCTGGAAAAATGTGCAATAAAAAAAGGAAATTAAATGATTTTCTCGAAAAAAAAAATTTCTCAATAAACGAGCAATTTTTTTTTGAAAAATGAACAATTTTCTGGAAAAAAAGAGACCAAACTTACATTCCATCAATCATCGGTGTCGGTTTTCGTTTTTCATTGGTTGCAGCAGCGAGGGCGGCGTCGGAAAGTGCCACCAACAAATTAGCCAATGGCGGGCAAGCAATTAGAGCTTGTAAAATGGAGTTGATGTAGCAATAATTGCTCGAATTGAGCAATCCGCGTGGTTCAAACAAATTCGTGCATTTCGTGTCAATTTCGTACGCCTGCAGGAATTCTAAAAGAAGCAAAAATGAGCAATTTCTATAAAAATCAGAAAAATTGAGCGATTTTAAGAAAAATGAGTAATTTTTTCTTAACATAAGCAATTTTGAGAAAATTAATCTTATTATGGAATTTAAACGCAAATTGAGTAATTTGCATAAAAAAATGAGTAATTCAATAAGAACAAGGCAATTTAAAAACAATGTGCAATTTTCACACACAAAAATGAGTATTATTTCAATATTGATTAATTTTGACATAAATTGAGCACTTTCAATAAAAGTTAAGTGATTTTTAATAAAAAATTGAGCAATTTGTATTAATAAAGAGTAATCCACTAAAAAAAGGCAATTTGAACAAAAAATCTTCACATACTTAAATGAGTATTTTTCAATATTAAACAATTTAGAAATAAATTGAGCATTTTCAAAAGAATTCAAAATTGAACAATTTGCAATAAAAATGAGCAAATTACCAAAAATGGCAGTATTAACCTAAATTGAGCAATTTCAATAAAAAATTAGCAATTTTCACACATAAATGAGCATTTTTCCAATATTCATAAATTATGGAATTTTCCATAAAAAATAAGCAATTTTCACAAAAAAAAATGAGCAACAATCACCTGCCATTTGATAACAATACGGATCAATATTGTTTTCCACCACCCTTTCTTCTTTTTTGATTTCTGTTTCTTCTTTTTCTCCTTTTTCGGTTTCTTTGCCGATTCCGTTCATTTCTACAGGCAAAGGACGTGTTGGTTTTACACGTAAAATTATAGTGTTTGCAAAATCTATAAAACAACATGTGTCAGTGTATAGTTGTATTATAATGAGCATGTGCTAGCAAAAACAAAAACGTGTGCGTCTCAGGACGCGCAACAGAAGTGATAACTTCAACTAATGTAACAATTAAAAAAAAGAGTGTGCGTGTAACCTTTACGCCCGATTGAAGTAAAACTTGAAAAATTTAACAAATTTGAAAATTTTGAAAATTCTGAAAAAAATAAAAATTTTGAAAATCTTGAAAATTTTCATGATTTTCACATTATTAAAACATTTTAAAAATTTTGAAGAATTTAAAGATTTTGAAAAATTGAAAATTCTGACAATTTGGAAAATAAATTTCAAGATTACTATAATAAAATTTATAAACTTCTGCTCCTGCCATAGCTGACGTCACACCGTTACTTCCGTCAGATTCTGACGTCAGAATTACTTTCGCTAGAAAATAAATCTTAGTTACCCCTAGTCGCGCCTAAAGAAGTTTTACTTCAAAAACTAAAAAATTTTTAAAATTCGATAACTTTTTTATTTGTAAACCTACTAAAAGTTATAACCTTTTAGAAGATAGGAAATTTTTTTAAAAATTTAGAAATTTTACTATTTTTTTTAAATTTATAGTTTTCATTATACGAGGGAATAACAAATTTTAACAAAAATTTTGTAATTCCCCCGTATATTAAGAACTATAAAAGATATAAAAAAAACGAAATAACCTTTTGAGAAAATTTCGTTTCTTTTGATAGATTATTACTTTTTGTACATTATTAAATAAAAAAGTTACAAACATTTTTAATTTTTCATAATTTTGTTTATAGAAATGTAGAAATTGAAAAATATACAAATATTTCAAAGTTAGATAACTTTTTTATTTGTAAACGTTCAAAAAGTTATAACCTATTATAAGATAGGAAATTTTCTCACACAGTTAAAAATGTAACTATTTTTTTATAACTTTTCTAGTTTTCGAAATAGGGAATTACCAATTTTAACAAAAATTTTGTAATTCCCTTGTATATTGAAAACTATGAAAGGTATGAAAACACTAATTGGAATTTTGGATTTCTGAGAAAATGTCCTTTCTTTTGTTAGGCTATTACTTTTTGTAGGTTAATAAATAAAAAAGTTACAAGTATTTTTAATTTTTCATAATTTTGAACTTTTGTTAATAGAAATGTAGAAATTCAAAAATATACAAACATTTCAAAGTTCGATAACTTTTTTATTTGTAAACGTACAAAAAATTATAACCTATTAAAAGATAGGAAATTTTCTCACAAATTTAAAAATGTAACCATAATTTTTATAGCTTTTTTAGTTTTTGATATACGGGGGAATTACAAATTTTAACAAAAATTTTGTAATTCCCCTGTATATTGAAAACTATAAAAGGTATGAAAAAAGTAATTAGAATTTTTGGATTTTTGAGAAAATTTCCTATTGTTTAAAAGGTTATAAGTTTTTGTGCGTTGCCTACTAGACATAGTGGCACCGTAACGCGTTACGTTACAAAGCACTTTACCATCCCACTTCAATAATATGTACTTACCAAACTGCTTCTTCGTTGTGAAAGAAAACATTTTACGCAACGGCATTGACCGATACGACATCCCATCTAGCGTTCTTCGGTTTTGACGCCATTTCAAAAAGTGTTTTAGGAACAAGAGAAGATGTTCAGGAAAGTTTTTAGAACATTCTGAATAAAGAAATTCGCTTTCCGGAAACATGCTGACATAGTACGCCAGTATGTGCCATAACTAAAAAAAAGTAAGTTTAAGTAACGATTTTCATATACCTACTTTCCAACTATACTTACGTTTAAACGACTAATATCGTGGTACCGTACAACGTAACTGAGTCGATGATATATCTGTTTGAAATTTGTTCTATTCCGTATATATCGAATTGAGTCCATATATCGTTTCAAATTGCCATTTAACTTTTCTGTAGGATGTTTCCACATTTTGGCAATAATAAATAAAAGGATGCGATAAAAAGGTCGCTGCTCAAAGACCCTCACGACACCTGCATAATGCTTCCTATACACTTCACGTACTGTAGAACACGTGGAACACGACATGCCTGGTCAGTGATGCAAGCTCTACGAAAATTTTGCATAAATTTAAATTGCATTACATTTATTCTTTATAAAAAATCAACTTCATAACTTAATTTTTAGTGAAAATTAAAAAAAAAATGTGTTTTTTTTTTTGTTTAAGAATATATTTTTTGTAATTTTTTTTTCGCATTTTTTGTCAAATTCTAATCTGTCATTTTTCGAATACCAAAATATCAAATTGCGTTTTTTTAATAAGTTCGAAATTTACATTTTATTTAAAATTCATTTTTCAAATTTCAAAAAAACCTCAAAAAACAAGAAAAATATCTCAAAATTTTACATTTTTGACAAAAAATGCGAAATTAAAAAAAGTACAAAAAATATATTCTTTAACAAAAAAACGCATTTTGATGTGAAACATCTATACAACCCAAAAAAAGTTGGCATAGAAGTATAATAATTGCCAATATTTCTTAAATGCTCCTAATTGCTCATCAATTGCTCAATTATAATCTGCAATTGCTCACATTATTAATTAATTATTTAATTAGTTATTAACAAATAAAAATACAAATAATTTTTTCTCAATTACGTGAAGAGCATTCAACTTTTATAATAAATCTTTTCTTTAATAAATTGCTCACAATTTGCTCAATTATAATCTGCAATAGCGTAATTGAGAAAAATGATTTGTATTTTCATTTGTTAATAACTAATTAAATAATTAATTAATAATGTGAGCAACTGCAGATTATAATTGAGCAAATTCTGAGCAATTTATTAAAGAAAAGATTTATTAGAAAAGTTAAATGCTCTAAGCGTAATTGAGAACAAAATGATTTGTATTTTCATTTGTTAATAACTAATTAAATAATTAATAAATAATGTGAGCAATTGCAGATTATAATTAAGCAAATTGTGAGCAATTTATTAAAGAAAAGATTTATTAGAAAAGTTGAATGCTCTTCGCGTAATTGAGAAAAAATGATTTGTATTTTCATTTGTTAATAACTGATTAAATAATTAATTAATGATGTGAGCAATTGCAGATTATAATTGAGCAAATTGTGAGCAATTTATTAAAAAAAAGATTTATTAGAAAAGTTTAATGCTCCTCGCGTAATTGAGAAAAAATTATTTGTATTTTTATTTGTTAATAACTAATTAAATAATTAATTAATAATGTGAGCAATTGCAGATTATAATTGAGCAAATTGTGAGCAATTTATTAGAAAAGTTGAATGCTCTTCGCGTAGTTAAGAAAAAATTATTTGTATTTTCATTTGTTAATAACTAATTAAATAATTAATTAATATTGTGAGCAATTGCAGATTATAATTGAGCAAATTGTGAGCAATTTATTAAAGAAAAGATTTATTGGAAAAGTTGAATGCTCTTCGCGTAATTGAGAAAAAATTATTTGTATTTTCATTTCTTAATAACTAATTAATTAATTAATTAATAATGTGAGCAATTGCAGATTATACTTGAGCAATTGATGAGCAATTAGGAGCATTTAAGAAATATTGGCAATTATTATACTTCTATGCCAACTTTTTTTGGGTATCTTTACAGCCGCACGTAAAACCGATCCGGCGTTAAGCCATCTCTCTCTCTACACTGAGTTCGGATATAGTGTATACAGTCTTGGTAGATTAAAATTCACATAAATTTGATTGCATATAATGTATTTAAAATAATTATTAATTTCATTCTTATTAAAATTAATGCATTAAAACAATTGCATAGAGAATAAATTTATTAATAATACTTTCTTAAAACAAGAGGCTAGCTACACTTGTAAAAGTGCTTCTCTATTTTAACTATTTTTTAAAAGTTTTTATCTTGGTATTAATCCTTATCAAAACAACTTATTTTATAATCACCACAGATATCATGAATTTAAAAATGGAAGTGTTAAAAAAATTGTACATACATTTTCAATAAGTACCTATATTTTGTACTTTATATTTGTATAGCAAGTAATTAAATTTTTTAAGAACTAAACACCAGTTTTTTTTCAGAATTAACCACCAGTTCCTTTTAGAAGTCATATCATTTTTTTTATACATATGATTGTCAGTAGACATTGTGTAACGATTACATCGTTATTTGTTTGGCCTGGCCTAATAATATTTAATTTCTTTAATATCTCGCCTATTTTGCTACGTATTTTTGGCCTGGCCTACGACGGTTTGATTTTTATCATTCCGCGTCTATAGAGTCGTCGCAGACTTGATTTTAGTTTAAGAGGGGAACTTTTGTTCACTCGGAAATAGCGTCTCTATTTTAATTCCTTGACAATTTGTGCTTCAAAGTCTGCAGACCTAGCTAATACCTTCTCCCTTCGTTGGGCCATTGCCAAATTTTGAAGGGTCCCAAAAGATAGGGCTGTTATTAGAAGAACAATTTTTTGGAGAGAAGCTTTGTTAAGCAGAATTTTTACTTGCCGTCATATTCCGATTGTTTCCGCCACCAGGGACTATTCTCGGAAGAATCCACCAGCTTATTTTTTTTAAAGAAAACATCTTGCCATCCGCATCTTTAATCCGGTGCTGATTTGGACCGAAATTCCGTCATTCCCGACGTTTTCCGAAGATAGGAAACAGAACAAAAAGATAAGAAATTAGTTTTTCACTATTAATTTATTACTAATTTCATTATTAATTTTTGCAATAAACAATTTAAAACTGATTTAACCTCTTTTATTTGCTTGTCTGTATTTTGGCGCCCTTATATATTTGTTTGGGGGGAGTTAGAGAAAAAACCAGAAAGAAGCCACGATCCCTGGAGCTAGCAAGGGTAATTTAACGTACAAAATTGGCTTTGTACGTTACAGTTTGGCACCCAACGTGGTTGAACAGTTTCCTTGAGATTTATCTTTACCTTTATCTTTATCTATTTCTCAAGGGAATTGTTTTGGCCGCTTGGTTTACAAATTGGTATGTTGTACGTTACATATAACGGTCCAAACACCTTAGCGATTCAGTAGTTATTATTATATTAATATTACATTTTTTTTATGAGTTCAACAGCTTATATTGTTTTTTGCATTTTAAAATACCCAAAAGATCAAGATCTTAACTATCTAGAAATAGTTCCAAAATTTAAGCATAAATTTGAACATCCTTCTGAATGAGTCTCTAAGAAATCATAAAATTTAACAAGTGGATGCAACCCGACAAATTTTGATCGCAGAAACCTATAAGCTACATCTGGATTGTTGGTTATCGTTTTCAAAATAAGCTAAAGTGACCTTGAATATAAAAATTCAAATAATATAACCCTTATTTCGTTATTAGTTAGATACGATATTGAAATATAGCGTGGTCAAAGTACACATATAGCTTCACAAAAAAGACAAACCTCTTGAAATTTCACATTTGAGTATTTAAAAGGGTTGTACTTAATATGAAAAATTCTTTACGAAAATAGGTATGCAATTTTCCGGAAAATTGTCGAGAGAAAAATTTTGTTTTTGTTTTTTCACTCTAATTGTTTAAATAATAAATATACGGAAAAAAGTTTCAATTAAAATTTGTAGCTGATGCAATTATCTACAAAATTTGTCTGAAAAGTTTTTCTGTAAATTGAAAAGTGTACGAGATATAATTATTTCAGCGGAAGTCGATTCGTGGGTGCGCGCGAACGTCCCGTGAGCCGAATTTATTGAATGCTTGATTTAAAAGTTAATAATTTAAAGGTTGTGATGCACTGAAAAAACAGACAAAGTAATGTAAAATGTAGAGAAAGACCTCAACTTTCAAAAAAAATTACTTTCAAGTTTAAAAAAGTAAATTTTCTAACTGTAAAATCCATTTATTTATAAAAAAACGAGCAGAAAAACGTTAATAAACAATTATATTTCCTATTTAATTAATTATTGTCACAGCGAAAATTCCTTTTAAATTTAAGATTTCAAATGATCATTGAACATTATTATCACAAAAACAAAGCGAAAAATGTTTAAATTTTTAAACAAATGCTTTTTAAAAATTTGTTTTTTACATGCCTAATTTCACTCGTTTTTTTCAAACTTTATTTAATTATATCTTTTTTCCAAATTAATATATTTCAATGAAACTTTATCTGTAAATACTTTGAAGTATATACTTTCAAAACTATTATACAGTTTTTCTTTCAATATCAAATTTTTTAAATAATAGACAATTATTTATGATAAGTGCTAAAATCAGACGTCTTTTAGAAAATCTAGCATAACTTTTTTCAGTGCTTATAAGATTATTCAGATTTTTGCCAGCTTGATAATAATTGTATAGAGAAGCGATCGCGATACATATTAACACACCTATGCGTCAGGTACGAAAGAGAAGGGAGTACGAATGAAGGTGAAAAAGCAGGTGAAAAAGCCGCTGGCAGCTGCTTCTCCGGGCCGTCGCGCTGTGAGCCAGCGCGCATGCTCTTACTCTGTAGAAGAATGATAATGATTGATTTTTATATGATTAATCAATAAAAACTATAAAATTCAAAATTCACTTCATTTTTTTACCCACACCTAATGAATTATTAATAAAAAAAAATTAAAATTATAATAATAATAACAATAATAATACCTAATAATAATAATAGTAATAATGACAATTGGATCACATGAAATTAAAAAAATAATAATAATGTAAAAAAATAAGCTGTTATTAATAAAAATATAGTAGAAATAAAGTGGGGTTTAAAACCAGGAAATTTGCTTGAGATTCCTTTTAATTTTTATTAACAAATTAAATTTTTTATTAAACAGTAATAGTGGATATATATATAACTCATTAAACTGCGTGGTAAAATCAATAATTATTACCACTGAAATTCTGAATCTGAAGTATAAAACTTCCAAAAGGGTATGAGCAGTAACGCTTGCTTTTAGGAAAATTCTGTGTTACCTTAAAAGAAAATGTCAAAAGTAAAAAATTTCTAAACATTTTTTTCGTTTATATCATGGTCCTTAATTCTTATCTCATGCAATAATTTTATTATTAATTTTTATAATTTTTTGATTCAAAAAATTGCAAGAATATATAATAGTCAAAGAAGGTTTACGTGGAAAATGGCTAGAATTTTCATGAAAAACCAATTTAATGATAAAAAAAGCACGGGATATTCTGAACATATTGATCAACAACAATACCTTATAAATGAAAAATATTCTTCGTCATAAATACTAATTAAAATTATAAATGAAACTTCGATAATTTGCTTATTTCAACGGTAGCATTTGGAAAATCGTATGTATCTTTTCGGAAAATCTAGTTACAAAAAAAAGTTTTAAATAATTTTTTTAGATTAAACCATCATCTTTCAAGTACACAATGTTTTATAATTAAATTGTTTAATTTCTCAATGTTTAGTAAATGTTTAGTAAAAAAAAACTACTTTTTAGGAGAGTTTTATGTGGAAAATCGGTGAAAATAATTATTTCTACGGGTCATTGTTTTATTTGCTATCTTAAAATTAAAAACTGGAAAATTGATGATGTTTAAAAATACTATTAGAAAAATTTAGTATATTTCAAAAACTAATGAAAATATCAAAAAACTTTTTAGACAAATTTTGTAGGTAAATGCATTAGCTACAATTTTTGATTGAACATTTTTCTGTATTTTCATTATTTAAACAATTAGAGTGAAAAAACAAATAAAAAAATTTTCGACCAATATTTTTCCGGAAAATTGCTCACATTTTCTCATATTAAGCACAATCCTCTTAAATACCTAAATTTGAATTTTCAAAAGGTTTGTACTTTTTGCAGCATTTTACGAATATTTTGTGTACTTTGACCACGCATATGAAATATGACAAACTCGATTTATAAAATCTCATAAACTAAAAAAGCTACAAATTTCAAATTTTGATTATTTAAATACAAATTTGACACTGATTCAAAAATATTTTGAATTTTTAAAAACTTCTAGAAAACAAGTAAATTACGCCAAACTCAAATATTTATTTAAAAATCATTTAAAATTGGTGCGTCAAGACAAAAACGAAAAATCGAAATTACTCATAAACGATCAGTATTGTCGAAAAAATACTGGAATACTTTTTTATTCAGAATTAAATTCTACATACAAAATTATATGGATTTTTAAAAACTGCTTAGTTTTCGAGTTACTTAAAAAAACAAAAAAAATAAAAACACATTCCAACACAATACAAAATGGTTTTTCTATTGGTTTTTGCTGTTAAGATATTTGAGAAATAAAAAAAAATCAAAAATTGTAAGAAAATTTTTAGAAATATGTCAAATTATTAAGTAAAATAACAAAACAGTTAAGCAAAATATTAAAATTTTAAAAAGAAACTAGAAAATTGTGATAAATATCAAAATTTTGTATTTAATTTCTTTTACAGTTTTCAATATATAAAGAAACTACAAAATCTTTAAAAGGAGGGTAATTCTTTGTTTTGGTATAATCTTTCATGTTTTTTAAATATGGATAACATATATAAAATCAACAAATAAAATTATATGAAAATTTATATGAAAAAACTGATCTCTAAAATTTATAAGAAATAGGGTGAAAATAGTATATTGTAATACAAGTGTTACAATGACAGAGGTTTCGTAGTACGAGTTCAGTTTGTGAAACGAACCGCGAAGCGGTGAGTTTCGCAAAGAACGAGTACTACAAACCGTCATTGTAACTCGAGTGTTACATACTATTTTTTATAATGAACTTTTAAAAGTATAAAAAATATATAAAATGAGAGTTTTTCGAAATATTTATTTATGTTGGCAATCTTGACACTTTTGACACTTGTCAGTTTTAATGATTTTAAATTTGAATGTTTGTCAAATTTGTATAAAATATTCCGAATTTAGCAAATAACGTTGATAATGTAGTTAATAATTTAGTACAACATACTTTTTGATTTACTACCTGAACTCTTTCGTTGACAATCAGTGCAGTGCAACCAATTGTGTACAACAAAAAGTTACCAAAAACAGTGTTACAATGAATCTATTTCGATACTGTATTTAGTGTCGAAATAGAAACTTTGTGAACGTGAATTATAAAAAATTAATTTTCTCAGCTTCTACTAAAGCGATTTTTATCAATTTTTAAACCGATGCAACTGGAACAAAAAGCGTAAATATCATTCTCTCAAATTAAAATTATGCATTAGTTCCTTATGTTTAAAAAGCTACAGTATAAAATATTTATTTTGACAATATTGTTTAAAGAATATTTATTTAAATAAATTATTTTTATTATTATTTAAATAAATTATTAAATTTTTTTTTTTTTTATATTAAGTATTATTTCTGTATGAGTGAGTTTTGGAGTAGATTACCTATATTGCAGGCATAGTAAAAACTAAAAGGTATATGTACATATTTAATATATAATTAAAATTATTATTGATATTTTAAAATAAGGTACCTATTATACGTTTTAACAATGCGAGCAACAAAAAACAAAAATGTATATTTCTCAAAGCCCAGCAAAAAAAGTCAGGGGCAGTAAGTACCTATATAATTATGAATCTTTTTATAAGGCTTTTTCATCATCCAGACAAACATCGATAATTTTATTTGTCGCCTTGATTCACGCCTTCACGAGAAAGAACAAAACAAAGAAATGGAAACAATAAACAAAAGTATCCGCTAAATCAATTCAACATTATAAAATTTTTGTTGAAATTTAACTTAATTCTTTAAAAAAATAAATTAAACTTACCCTTCTTAATAATAAAGCACACACTTTTTTAAATTTATAAAGCATAAAACGAAAAATATAAATATGAAATTAAAACACACTATCGTCTTGCTTTCTACTTTAACACAGAACTGACTGACTGAACTGAAGAAAAATATACAGCAGACCTTGCAATTATATAATAAATGTTGTGATTGGTCGGCTGTGACCCTACCTAAACATGATACTATTATAAAACTTAGACCGACCAATAAGCAGGGGTAATCTTGAAGGTAAGGCGTTCCTACTAAAATGCGCATGATCAGATGCATGCAAAATGTATTTGCTATTGCCAGTGATGTTGTCAAAACACGCGTTCAAATTTACAGTGGAATTACAAATTTTTTTTTATAATTCACGTTCACAAAGTTTCTATTTCAACACTAAAAACAGTATCGAAATAGATTCATTGTAACACTGTTTTTGGTAACTTTTTGTTTTGCACAATTGGTTGCACTGCATTGATTTTCAACGAAAGAGTTCAGGTAGTAAATCAAAAAGTATGTTGTAGTAAATTATTAACTACATTATCAGCGTTATTGCTAAATTCGGAATATTTTATACAAATTTGACAAACATTCTAATTTAAAATCATTAAAACTGACAAGTGTCAAAACTGTCAAGATTGCCAACATAAATAAATATTTCGAAAAACTCTCATTTTATTTTTTTTATACTTTTAAAAGTTCATTATAAAAAATAGTATGTAACACTCGAGTTACAATGACGGTTTGTAGTACTCGTTCTTTGCGAAACTCACCGCTTCGCGGTTCGTTTCCCAAACTGAACTCGTACTACGAAACCTCTGTCATTGTAACACTTGTATTACAATATACTATTGTAATTTCCTGTATATCGAAAACAACAGAAGCTATAAAAAATTTTGTTGCATTTTGAAATTTAGAAGAAATAGACGAAAAATTAGCAAAACTGGAAAAATCGAAAAACCAAAAAAAATAAAGTAAAAAAAAATAGACAAAAATTTAAAATGGATAAAAATTGTAAAAACAGGAAAAAAACGAAATCTGAAAAAAAAAATACAAAGTTCGCCGTGTCAGCTAATAAAAATTATACATTAAATTATTGAAAAATAAGAGTAGTAAATATTTTGAACAGAAATTCACGGTTTCAATAAATAAAGCCAAATTATTAGAATAATAGGCGCAAAAATAATCAGCCATATTTTAAAACTTTATCTGAATCAGTTTAATAAATTTTTATATATAATAATGCTAATATCGGTCTTTCTAAATTGCATCCCAAAATAGACAGGTAGAAAGTTTCATACATAAATTGCCTCTTTAAGTTAAATTTTATTCATACGGTAAAATCGTGGTATATAATGCATTTAGATATACAGTGTTGCCAAACTTTTAGCATAATAATGAGAATTTGGAAACTCCACAAACAATATTTTTTCGGAATTGATATTATATGAGTTTGTTGTTCCCTAAATAAAGATTATATCCTGGTTATTTGCAATTTCTTTTGATAATACTTTAACAAATATTCCACGAAATTAGAAGCTGGTGAGATATGGTATTCGTGGTGTCGCGTATGATTGGATAAAAAGTTTTCTATGTAACCGTAAGAGCTATGTTATGGTCGGCACTGATCACTCATCAACGATGGAATATGCTAACATTGGAGTTCCCCAAGGCTCCGTCTTAGGACCTACGTTATTTTTATTATATATAAACGACATTGTAAAAATTTGTAATGGTATTTTTACTATTTATGCAGACGTCACATCTGTTGTCATATCGGAAAAAGAAGACTTACAATTATTTTCTAGATGTGAGGAAATTTTGTCGGATATGAATCAATGGTTTAGAGCTAACTGCCTTTATTTAAATACAGACAAAACAAAATGTATCCGCTTCCACAACCGACAGAAAGATGTTAATAATATCGAATTGATTGGTTTGCAATCAATAGACACATCCGTACAGTTTCTCGGTTTACATCTTGATAAACATCTTTCCTGGGACAACCAATGTAGATTTTTGATCGGTAAATTAAGTTCTGTTGCTTACCAATTCCGCAACTTAAAAAATGTGTTGAATATTGATCAATTGTTGAGGCTCTATTATGTCCAAGTAGACTCTAGACTTCGTTACGGCATTAGCCTGTGGGGAAGGTCTTCTGGATCAAGTGATGTGTTTGTTGCACAAAAGAGAATACTCCGTGTAATATGTGGTTTGTCCCCAAAAGAAAGTTGTGTGAACCACTTTAAAATCCATAAAATTTTGACATTGCCATCACTCTTTATCTTTGAAATGTGTGTTTATGTTTTTTTAAATCGTAAGAATTTTCTAACAAGATCTGCTATTCATAACTATGATACCAGAATCAAAAATAATTTTGATGTGCCTCTCTCGAGAGTGCAGGTATCTAAAAATTGCCCTACGTCATTGTGTCCTTTAATATTTAATGGGCTACCAGAGACTGTGAAGAGCAGTCAATCATTGTCCCTATTTAAAAAAAATCTTAAAAATTATTTAGTGGATAAATGTTACTATAAAGTGAATCAGGCACTTAATTAATGAATTATTGTATTGTTCATTTGTTTATTTTTAGAAATTGTATACATGTGTATATTGTGTATAAGCTATTTAATGTTGGTTTTAGCATATTTTTATTTTTTTATCATTATATTTTTTTTCTTTTACTAGCTTGCATGTTAATGCATTTTGACAAATTCCAATACAATGTTTATATTGTCTTTTGTCCACGACTGTTCTACAAAACGTTCATTATAATAGTGCTTCATAAAGAATAATAGTACCAATTATTCACTAGTGAATAATGGTTCATTATTCACTGCATGACGTCACAACAGAACGTATGTCCAAACTTTATAAGAGAATAACTCATATTAGACAAATTTTATATTTTCCTTTGACATTTCAATCCGTATTTATATGTCAATGATGTAAACAAACAAAACACATGTATAAAGAATCGACCTACCTTTTACCACTACATCTAAGCTACACACTTTAATCTTTAAATTTAGATCGTAGTTAGTGTAAGTCATATACATTTGAAACTTCAATTACATTAATTATAGCGTAAATTTAGAATTTTAAAGTTGTGATTATAGCAATTGTGTCGTGGACAAAGTATAGTATTCTATTCGTGTATAATGGCTATTATTCACTCAGATGATTTACAACACTCGCCTGTGGCTCGTGTTGTGAACTTCATCTTCGTGAATAATAGCTACCATTATACGCTCGTTGAATAATATACTATTATGGAGAATAAACTTATTATTATTAATACTAAAACTGTAGAAATAAAAATTCTGTACATTAAAGATACAGTGAACCAGCAAGCTGACGTGGAATTCACACATAGAAAGCAGAGTTAAAAAAGCATTTATATCTTATAAGCAATGCCGCCGAACCATAGGACAGACCTGGGAATTATCCCCCAAGGTCACCATGTGGATCTACACGGCAACCATAAGACCTATGCTATCATATGGTGCTGTCGTGTGGTAGCCTAAAATGAAACAAACGACAGCTATCAAAAACTTAACCCAAATGCATGCCATTTCGTAACAGGAGCCATGCGAAACACACCGATCAGCGCAATGGAAGTCATACTCGGTCTCACCCCCCTTGATATATTTGTTAAGGAGGTCGCATTGATGACCATGGTACGCTTTTGCAGGTTGGTATCGAACCCACTGTAGGGACTGGCACCCATAGGGACAGTCTGTGGAGGGAATTGATAAAGGCGATAGCACTCTTTCAGGCAGACAAGGATGCCGTCGCACCAAGATTTGTCTTTGACAAACCCTACAAAATATTAACAAACAAGACAGCAGACCCCAACGTAGTGAACGCTCTGAGCGCCTATACGGATGGATCAAAAAAAACTCTAGATCCTTGAACCTAAAAATAAAATGGGCTATGGATGGCTTGTCAAGTGTGGTTCAGTCAGAAATCACAGGCATAACCATAGCTGCAAAAGAATTAATCAATAGGAACACCACAGGCAGGAATGTAAATATATACACAGATTGCCGACAAGCACTACTGACCTTGAATAGACCACGTATCACTTCAAGTTTAGTACTAGAATGTCACCAATCTCTAACTGAGGCCAGCCAGAATAACGTGGTCACTCTCAGCTGAATAAAAGCACATGGGAACTCTAAATAAGGCAACCACATTTCGAACAATTTAGCAAGGAGGGCTGCTGGCTACAATTATGTTAGCCCTCGCCCATCTACCAAGCGAACATTGTCGGGGACCTTATCAAACAGCACTCTCACCAAAACTTTATACAGTGCTGGGATAAAACTAGGAACTGTAGACTGTCCAGAGAGTTAATACCTCATCCTGGCGAGAAAACAGCAAAAATATTTAAGGCATTGACCAGACAAAATCTCCGAACAGCTGTGGGAATCTTAACAGGTCACTGCCAATTGCGACAACATCTCTTTAGGATGAAATTAACAGAATCGCCGCTATGCAGAGGCTGCGAACAAGAAGAGAAATCAGTAGAACATATAATGTATGACTGCTCTGCTTTTTCTGGAATCAGAAGATCCATGTTGGGCGAGTACTGGCTTATGCCAGCCGATGTCAGGGAGATCCCCCTCGGGAACCTCATCACCTATTTTAAATCACTAGGCCTGGTGACAGCCTGACGTGATCATATCCCTACACACGGGAGGATGTACAATGGGTGATTGTGGCCTCAGTGCTGGCTGAGCACTAGCCCGCCGCTCTTCTTTCAGATCCAGTAAATCCTCCCAAAACTGGACACCTCCGGGGAATTAGTTTTCGTCCACTATATGGAGGTGTCCATTATTAAAAGGGTTGATCAGAAACATATTTATTAAGGTATATGTACTTGGAATAAAATATTTCGAATTTCGTATAAAATGAGTGGTAAAATTGATAGTTTTTTTAAGTATAATATATATTTGCATTCCATTTTAATCATCAATATAAATTTTTTTAAAATTTTATGGTTTATTTATCCATTCTAATAATATTTGAAAATGGTACATGTCTTAATGTATTCTATTAAAACTCTTTGAAAAAAACATGAAGATATTTATTTATGTAATTTACAAAAGTATATATATTTAAAATAATTTTATATAAATAAACATACATAATATTACAAAGTCGACTTAAATAAAAAAAAACTGAAATCAAAGTTTGTTTTAAACCCTTCAATTTTGATTGTAAAACATCAGTTTTACCTGCCATTAGAACTTTAATCATTTTGCTTGAAGCAGTAATGTCATTTTTTTAATAAGAAGTATTTTTCTAATTTTCTTAATTTTTCACAGGCTTGCGTAATGTTGTTAATTTGTTCCACACAGTCTTTAATGTCAACGTTTGGATTTTCTGTATGTAAACATTTATCTATCATTGCATATGTTTTCAAATCCAAATCCTGTAAACTTTTAATCAACAATCACACTTTCTGCATAAAGTAGGTATTTATACAAAAATTTATTGTGTATTACTGTTTAATTTGAATTTAATATCATCTAATGGTAGATAAAAGTAAACAATGAAATACATCTATTAGATATTTAAAAGATCATTTCAATGACAATTTAGAGTAAATATTAATACAAGTCATATAGTAGGGGGTCGAAATTCAATGAAGCACGATTGTTCTGTAACCATTTCAATTAATTTTTGAATTTAATATTTAATATAATTTAGTGTACTTACAATAAATACATCTCTAAGGAGGTCCATTCTAATGAAAAATCATTATTTATACAGTTATCTGTCCGCTGCCACTAGAGGGAATTAATACATGAAATACCTAATGAACTTTTTTGATCTGGCGATTTGTCCGGTATTAATAGGTGTCCGTAAATAGAAGTTTCACTGTATTTAAAAAATAATTAGCGGGGGGTGTTAGTACATCGATATAGAATCCAAAAATGTGTTTAGATTTTTTTTGACTGTCTGTCTGTTTGTGCGCACATCACATGAAAACTACTAATCCGATTCGAATGCGGTTTTCACAGATGTATTTGTCTTCTTTCAACTTAACATCTGGTGTAAAAAAATTCATCCCCACCTCTCTAACGGGACAATAGAGGGGGTTAAATTTTGTATGAAAGTATATCATTGATCCATTTAAAAATACCACTGAAATAATACACAACATGCATACATACGTGCTATAATTTAATTTTGATATTCGAAATGGCGCTACGAGGTTATTAAAACGAGCTATCATTGTTTTTTAATTGCAAGTACATATACTCACAGATAATTAGGTTCAATGTAGAACGGTCTTAGATCAATATTATAAGATAGTCATTTGATTTATTATAAAAATCTGTTCACTGGTTGCAGCGTGATTGACTGACAAACATGATATTTTAAATAAAAAAATTAAAAGTGGTTAGGCCTGCCCTACTTTAATAAGGATATACCTACAGAATGATTAAAATTCTTATATGTTAAATAGACAGTCATTAAATCATTTGTGATTGTCCCAATTCCACGCGGGCAAAGTCGCGGGTAAAAGCTAGTTGATGATAATATTAATAACAAAATTGAAACAGCCATGAATATTTTTTCGGAGTCATTAAATATACATCCAGATTTACAAGCTATTCACACCAATCAAGTATTTACTATAACAGAATAGTCACAACAGAAAATTATTTCATTATATTAAGTGATGGTAAAAAAATGTATGTATTACGAGCAAAAAGTATCATTATTGCTCTCGAGCAATAATATATGTATCACTTTCGCTCTTAATACATAAATAGGGGAGACCGGGGCTAGTTGTCACAGTTCTTGCTTCAGGCTCTGTAACTCGGACACTTTTTATTTTTTTTGAACCAAACTTTCTCCAAATAATGAGTTCGTATGTAAGCTACCCATTCATATTTTTTTTAAATTTTAGATACCAGTGGTTAAAATGGTAAGATGATTTAACCCTCTTGGGGATTTGCTTGACAACATGCCCCTAGATGGGGCATGTTGTCACAGTACCTGGGGCAAATTGTCACAGTATACAAAATTAAGTAAATGGTATATAAAACTTTTTTATTTAAAGAACTTACAAACTTAGTAACTTAGAAAGAACTACAAATCGTCGTCGGAGTCACAATTGTGGCACACATAAAATGGATTTCCATCGGTGCAGTCCGTATGTGCCCATTGTTTGCATGCTGTACATTGGATCCAACTTTCAATGGAAGCACTATAAAGTTCTCCACAAACAAGACATATACAGTTTTCCTCGTCCGATGAAATTCCTTCCTCTTTTCTTGCCTTACTTTTTTTTTGGGTAGAAGACAGATTCCTTTTAACGCTTTTTCCTTTTTTTATTATTTTTTTGTTTTGCCTAGACTTTTTTTCCTGCTCAAGTTCATCCTTGACTGAAGTATCTGTTAGTATTGCTGATTTGCGTTTTTTGCGTTGAATCCGATTGGTCCTGTTGGCAGCCTTTGGGAAGGGACGAACCATTTCTGGAGACAGCATTGCTTTAAACTCTCCGGGTGGTGTCGTTTCTGACTCTCGTACTTTTTGGACTCCAGAGGGACCTAAAAGTAGAAATGTTTAAAATCCTTTAACTCTTGGTTTGTTCAAGTTCAAAGCAGGGAGGATGAATTTTAAGAAAAGTTTGACTTGAAAGGCTGTTAACGGATTCTTACCTGCAAGGTTTTCATTCGGATCTTGATTTTCTTTGATGTTGGCTAATTGATTATTTGGTGTCTTTTGAATGTTCTCACTGGTTGTCTCTACTTTTTCTACTTCATCTAACCCATGATCTTTGTTTTCTGTACCTATTATTAGTTCATTGTTCCCTCCTAGGGTGTCAAGTGTGCCCACTTCAGTTTCATTTGGGTTTTCTCGATCGGTAACGTAACTTGGGAGGAAGTCTTGATCGGGGAATATATCCCTGTTAAAGGGGTATATACCAGTGATCCTAAATCCCGACATTATATTGCTTGGAGTTAGTGCCATAGGCAGAGACGTTGCCACAACACCAGGTATATCATAGATGGTAATAGTTTTTCCGGGATTGGACTTCATCCATGCTGTGCAAGCAGAATTTATAAATTTTTTTAACGGACCAAATACACTACGATCGAGTGGTTGCAATTTGTGACTACAGTGAGGCGGAAATGAGAGCATTACGACCCCACTTTCTTTAGCGTAATTTAATGCAGCTATAGAAAGGTGGGAATCATGATTATCTAGTAGTAATAAAACGGGTTTCTCTCTAGTGCATTTCACAGTAGCAACAAAATGCTTGAGGAACAATAAGAAGAGTTCCTCATTAATCCACCCCGAGGGATTTGCACCCCCAATACTGCCAGGTGGTGCCATTCCGAGAAAATGATGCTTAAAATGGACTCTTGGGAATACGAAGAGTGGTGGTATAGTATTTCCAGTTGCAGACACAGCTACGGCTAATGTAGTAAGTGTACCTCTCTCCGCAGATGTCAAGCTTCCAATTTGTCTAAATCCTCGCCTGGCAACTATGCGATCCGGTCTTTGTACAGTGACAATCCCCGTTTCGTCCATGTTATATATGTCACCAGGATTAAACTTGTATCTGTCAAACACATTTCCCAGATTTTCAAAGAAGAGCGCAACATTTGTCCTATTAAAACTTGTAGCTCTTGAAAGACTTGTGGGTTGTGGAGTCCGCAATGACAAAGTAGGATGTCTTTTTAGAAAAGCCGAAAACCAATCGGCGCCTGCCACTGAGTTATCATTCCATTTTTGTGGTAATGGTTTATTTAGTGCTTTTCCATAATCATATGCGAGTTTTCTTACTTCCATAGGAGTTAAACTAAAATACACATCAGAAGGTTTTTTCAAATATCTTTCTAGTTCGATTTCCTCCCTCTCACAGAACACCATTCGAGATTTTTTGTGTCCCATTTGGACAGTTCTATTAGCCTGCGAAGTTCTTTTAATAAATCTTGCTAAACTCCGATAATGTATACCAAAATCTCGTGCAGCTTTCCTAATAGATATTGCATGTTCCTCATTTTTTACAGCTTCTGCTGCTCTCAAGAAAACATCCGAAGGTGGAGTAACTCGATTGGTCTTTCGCTTGTATGTTCTAACCATCTGAAAGTAATTATTACTTTAAAAAGTATATTTACCTAGTTTTACCTAGCCATTAACAAAAGAAGAGTCTGAGCAATAATTATATTATTTGTAACACGGATTATAGTCTCAGATCTACCGTTGTGTAAGCAAGTATAGAACAATCATTTAATGCTGTACCTAAAATAGATATTTAACACCCTGTTTTAAGCAATCTAACTTGATTTTAATACGGTCTAAAACTTAGATTATGTCTAAAATCATTTTAAACGATTTAAATCTGCGGGGCAAGATGTCACAGTGACAACTTGCCCCATTTAATTTGTGACAACTAGCCCCACATAACCTTTCGTAATTCAATGTCAAATCAAAAATATTGAAATGAATAAATATATCAAAATATGCCTACATATGTAGTCTACAAGATTAACAGTACCCTTTAAAATATATTTTTCTTACCTTAATTTCACAAATTCACCCACAGCACGAGATGATTCAAGATTAAAAATTTTACACGAGAAGCGTCAAAACACATTCATACAAATAAGAGAAATAATTACCAGCCGATCTCTGAAATATTTTGTGTGGTATTGGGGATGAACAAAGCCATTCTCATGTAGATGGCGCAGCGTGTTAACTTTGCAAATAAGGTAGAAATCGGCATTGTGACAACTTACCCCTGTGACAACTAGCCCCGGTCTCCCCTAACTATTTCTGTCGACCATCCATTTCTGATTAATTTTAACGCATAATTTATTAATTACCCCTATTTATATATAATTGTCTATTAATCAACGATTTTATTATAGGCAAAAAAAAACAACATGCATTTACTCCCACTAAAACATTTAAAATCAAGTAGCCTCTCTTAGTAACAGCCATTGTTGTTTACATTATTTACGCGTTCAAATATCTCGATTTGTTAACCCCTCTTATTGATACACTTATTTGTTAAATAACTATTTCCGTCGACTTTACATTAATAACAATGTTAATGTACTAACTATTGTCTAAAATTGATCATTAATAAGTCGTATTAACGAACAAGAGCGTTAACAGGCTATTAATGTTGAGATCTGTCAATGTCAATATTTTTGATCAGTCGCGTTTTTTTTATCATGCCATTTTATTTAAAATGTCATTAAATTTATTGCCTGATCAAAGCAAATCTTTATATAATAAAACATATGCAGAGTTTATTTTATGGTGTAATACAAAAAATATTACTCATTATTCAGAATGTACTAGCACATTTCTCATACCTTGCTAAAAAAGGCTTAATAGCCAGTTTAGGGCCAAAATATTCGATGCTAAGAACAACTTTTAATATTAATACAAATGTCGATATCAGTAAGTATAATAAACTAATTACGTTTATTAAAAAGAAGAAAACTGGATATGTTTAAAAAAAATCAAAAGTTTTTAACAAAGAACAAGTACATAAATTTATTTATAAGCTATTTTTTTCTTAAAAAAGTCGACGGAAAAATTTTGTAACCAACTCGTAAATTAATAGGAAGTTTAATAATCTCAAACATTAATGCGCTCGCTATCGCTCGCGCATTAAAATATTTCGGTTATTAAACTTCTATATTAATTAACTCGTTGCTTAAATAACTATTAAAGCATTCTGTTAATTATAGGTGTGTATTACCCACATTTAAACGAATTTTCGTTAATGTGAGTTCTAACCATATGATTTTTTAAGCCATTTTGTCGTGTGAAACATTTCGAACAAAACTCAGATTTGAAAAGTTTTTCACCAGTTGACTTTTAATATGCTTTTTTAATTTATTGGATTCTATAAAACATTTTGAACAAATTTCACATCTGAAAGATTTTTCACCAGTGTGAGGTTTTAACTGACTGGATTCTGTGTAACCTTTCGAACAAATTTTACATTTAAAAGGTTTCTTGTCAGTGTGAGTTCTTAATATGAATTTTTAACTGATTAAAAAATGTGAAACACTTAGAACAAATTTCACATCTAAAAGGATTTTCACCAGTGTGAATTCTAGTAATATGCCCTTTTAAGCTACTTTCATGTGTGAAACATTTTGAACAAATTTCACAATTAAAAGGTTTTTTGTCAGTGTGAATTCTAATATGCTGTTTTAATTTACTTTCACGTGGGAAAAATTTTGAACAGTTTTTACATTTAAATGGCTTTTCACCAGTGTGAGTTTTTATGTGATGTTTAAAATGTCCTTTTTGTGTGAAACATTTTAAACAAATTTCACAAATGAAAGGTTTTTCACCAGTGTGAGTTCTAGGTTTTTTCCTAATGAGACTGACTCTATCAGGACAATCTAATATTATGATGCTATTATACCTAGTAATCCACAACAAAAATATTATCCCCTGGTTGACTGTGTTTCTGATTATTTTAAATATTCTATTAATTTAACATTTTTCCTGGTTGGATTTATTATTTCATCTATCGTTTCTTCAGTAAACATTTGTAAGTGTTATGACAAGTAAGTGTTAAGACAAGTACCAGTCAAAATTAAAGTAACGTTTTGTATTAGTAAAAAAAAAAATCCATGTTAGTGATTGACGGATATAGTTTTAGTTTTTATAAAATTTTGGTTAAAACACAGTGAAAAGGTGGCAGTGCAGCAAACGAACATGCAAGGCTTTTGTAAAAACCCAAAGTGCTGAAGAATCGGTTTTGGACCATAATCATGAAAAGTAAGAAACAGATGTTTTTCGTAGAAATTTTTTAAGTAATTCAGTTAAACGCAAGGCAGTAAGTGACATTTGTAAAAAGCCTCTTAAACTCATTAGAAGTGAAATTAAAAACACTGGTATGATATACTTTTACTACAAAGGACATTGTAAGGATTAGACAAAATATATATAATACTATATTACCCACTTAAACAGCCAAAAAATATGTCCGATTTTTATGCTGCAATTGAATCGGTCCCTATCCTGACGAATATAAATAAATTTTTCCTACTTAAAAATGACGAAGAAAATAAGATTGTTATTTTTTCGAGTTTTTCAACTTTAAAATTTTTATCTACTAATTCATGTTGGTATGTAGATGGTACTTTGAATACTGTCCTAGATTTTTTACACATTTTTTCACCATTCTAGGTCTTATAAATCACCATTATACATCTCTAGTATTTTGTCTTCTTCCCCATAAAACTTCCTTATCATATTATAATGCCTTCAAATATATTAAAGAAGAATATGTTTAAATTATTTTACAATTTCGCCGAAAAGAATTATTTACCGAGCGTTTCCAGAAGTTGTTATTCGGGGTTTCACTTAGGACAGTCGTGGTATCGAAAAATTCAGCAGTTAGGTCTAGCTGTGGAGTACACAAAAAGAACGAAAATCAAACAGAAATTACTAAGTTCTTAAGATACACATTTGGATAACCATTTCTTCATCCTAAAAATGTGGGAGAAATGTTTGAGTTTGAATTAGCAGAAATTAAACCAGAAAATGCAAAACCGACGGAATTCTGTGAATATCTCGTGGACAATTACATTAGCGAAAATTCCAATTTTTATCCATATATTTGGGCCAAATATTCGTCGTCGCTAGAAAGAACAACAAACTGTTGCGAATCTTTGTAAATATAATTCTTTATTTTATTCCGCACATCCCAACATAAACCATTTTCTTAACGTGTTGTTACAATTTCAAATTGATACAACTATAAAAATAAATAGTGTTTTATTAACACCCAGTGCATTTGATTCTCGTAGTTAAATAAAAAAGAAATTGCTAAACGAAAAACTGCTAAAATTAAAAAAAGCAAATAATAACTAAATTTGAATTTGTACAAGCGGTATAACATAGATTTTGGGCCGTAATATAAATATTTGTATATTATTAGGTAAGCTGTATTTTATATATTCTTCGTAAAGTAGTAAATAAATAAATATATAAATAAAATAGTTATTTCTTAGGATTTTTAACGAACTGATCCACTACTTTTTTAAAAGCTATAGGTATTCAGGATATTTGTTGTGTGATTCGTATTTGTTGTGTAATATTTTCATAAATAGTGATTTTTGACTACGTAAATATTATATATTATTATCATTGTGATTGATTATTTTAAGAGATATTATCGTTTATCATTTTTTAATAAATACGTGTATAATGTGATTTGTTGTTAAATTTTATTTCACTAAACAAAATTTTCAAATACTTGGCAACCTTGCCTTAATTATATGGTCATCGCGTACCTTCGATTTATAACAGATCGTTAGTTGGTAAGGATGCAATTTCGTTGTGACCTTTTTCGATGCAGGTTATAATACCTTTATCGGGATGCAACTTCGAGTGGTCCGCTAATATTATTTTAGCACAGAAATTACCTATGTGTTTAATCAATGCCTAGCAAGCGTGATTTTGAATACACTTTTTATTCATATTCAAAATGCATTCTAAAATTTTCAAAAATCTTAAAAAACAACCGAGAAACACCCTACCTTCGATTTTTTAGAACTTAAAAAAAAGAGGATTTCGATATCTCAAAACCCAAAAAAAAGATATCAAAACACCGTGTATAGGTTCCGAAAATACTTTTATTTCACATACCTTCAAATTTCATTTAGTTTACCCTTTAAATACAGCTTTTATACACATTTGAAATCAGTTTTAAAATTTTAAAAAATCTGAAAAATCTCTACGGATTTCGCTAATTTACACGATTCTAATGTTACTTGATTTTTGGATTTTTCTAAATAATTTTTAAAATATTTTCTACGAATCATCACAAGTTATTTTTTAATTTATTAAAAATAAAATTTATAATAACATTAGTTAGTAATAATAAAAAACTTACATTTTTTAGCAAAAAGTTACTTAAACGATTATAATGCCGCAGGAGACAACATGTAAAAGTTAAACTATGGGTTTTTATCAATATTTTGCATACGGTTACTCATCGAACTTTTTCTGCTGAATCGGAGAATGGGTTATAAAAGATGAGGCAGTCTTATTCGTGCTTTCTACAGAATAGTTACATTTTATTTAATTTCTTTATTAATCATAATTGTTCCACGTTAATAAAATATATTCAGTTAATAAATTTGTTTAATCGTTAAGTCGTTTTAGTTTATAGTTTACATGATATAATTACAAATTTGTTTAAGTACCTTTAAATTGGTTAAGTAAATTGAAAATTTTTAAAATATTAATAAAAATTGGTGTGAATTGAAGTTTAATAATAAATATTTTTTTTGTTTTTTTACCCAAATTCATAACATCAGTTTTAAAATTCAAAGTTTAGATTTTATACTTGTATTGAATTGCATTATTATATTGCTAACAAAATATTTTATACCTGGTTCTAATTTGCTGAATGCCCAAATAGGGCGATAGACGTTTGGGCCCAAATCCCTAATGAGAGGTAATCTACAAGCATGTTTCGGCCCAAACGAAAAAGGGTCCCCTTAATCCATAAGCATGTTTGGGCCCCTTAATTAAATAATAAATTAAGATATTTAAAATACCTATGAAAAATTTATAAAATTAATCTAACCTACCCAATATTAAGTTTGGTTAAAGAGTCTCTTGCGTCATCTTTACCTGAGCCCAGTAGGGTGCTAATAAAAGAGCAATAAAAGAGACCTTTTCGCCTACCCTCACCGCATGTGGTTGTATGAATTCACGATTTTACAATCTATTGTTTATATTTAACAAATATATGTGTTTAATTTTTTATACATAAAAATAAATAAATATCAGAAACGTAAAGATATTTTTTTTCTGATTTCAACCATATATAATACTTACGCAAAATTTTGTATAGTCCATTTCACCGTTTTTGGCCGATGACAGAAATCATACTCGAAGTAAATTTAGAGTTACATCTCTCTCAGATACAGGCAAGTTAGAAATTTAAATGAGGACGTTTGTTTTTTAATACAACACTTACGTAACTGCATCTTGTTTCACCGGTAGATAAAAAGTATTCAATACGGAAGTCTTGACTTAATTCACATTACTAGTAACCTTCATGTACGGCTCGTTGTTGAAGGGTTGAATTTAATAATTATTAATGTCATATTTTAGTAGATGTCAAACCACACTGATAGTTTCAGAAACTTACGACCTTATTTAGACAAAAAAAAACTATCCGCCATTGGTAACTTGGATGACAGTTTAATCTTATTTCAGTGGTTTCTAATATCAAATCGGCCAAAAACGGTGAAATGGACTATAGTTTACAGATATGACACCAAAATATTCTAAATTACACTGAAAACAAACAACACCCAATATAACATAAAATACCTTTGTCCTACAGGACGTTTCAGTACAACAGTTCCGTCTGCGACATGGATAACTTGGTTCTCTTCCTTGTCTTTTTTGTTGGCCAAGTTGGATTCTATTCCCACACACACACACATGTCCTGGAACGTGAAACAAATCCATGTACTATAGTCCATTTCATCGTTTTTGGCCGATTTGATATTAAAAACCACTGAAATAAGATTAAACTGTCATCCAAGTTACCAATGGTAGAGAGTTTTTTTTTTTCTAAATTAGGTCGTAAGTTTCTGAAACTATCAGTGTGGTTTAACATCTACAAAAATATGACATTAATAATTATTAAATTCAATCCTTCAACAACGACGGTTTTACTAGGAATGTGAATTAAGTCAAGACTTCCGTATTGAATACTTTTTATCTACCGGTGAAACAAGATGCAGTTACGTAAGTGTTGTATTAAAAAACAAACGTCCTCATTTAAATTTCTAACTTGCCTGTATCTGAGAGAGATGTAACTCTAAATTTACTTCGAGTATGATTTCTGTCATCGGCCAAAAACGGTGAAATGGACTATATCAAAAAATTTACCAAACCCAATTCCTTTATGTGATTCTTAAAAGCTGTAGAACTGCGGCGGAATTCCATCATACACAAACACATATATTTTTTATCACTACCGAACAATCAATAGGATGATGTATACCGTGCGTAAAACAAGACACAAATAATTGTTTGTGAATAATGGTTAACATTTTATATATTTTCTGTTATTACCGAACAATACAAATTGATATTAACAAACATTGGGATGTTTTGTAATGCAATAGCATTTTAATTAGGGTAAATCTCTTTTGATCTGATTGTTATTGGAATTGTTAAAGTTTATCTATTTTCAACACCTCATTATGAGATTATCCCTTGCTGTTTTGGATTTAAATTTGATAATTAAGCATTTTTGTAGTATTAAGATATTCTATTACTTATATATTATATTATATTATATTATATGTTAAATATAAACAATAGATTGTAAAATCGTGAATTCATACAACCACATGCGGTGAGGATAGGCGAAAAGGTCTTTTTTATTGCTCTTTTATTAGCACCCTACTGGGCTCAGGTAAGGGGTGACGCGAGAGACTCTTTAACCTTAAGTTTTATCATTTTTAAAGAAAGTCAAACCAATTTTACAAGAAATAAAATATTTATTTAAAAATAATGATCTATATAATATCTATTTAAAAATTATTAAAGTAATTAGATCAAACTTTTACAAAATGCAAACGAGACATTTTTTTACAATCATAATCTTCTATTCTACATTTCAAAAAAAGCTCCCGTTTAATAGTGTTGGAGTTGGGTTTATGCACTTTTTTTGTACTTTGTAAATTTACGTATACTTCACTCTGAAATTTAATTAAATCTATAAAAAATGAAAATATTCGGATGTGTATTTGAAAAGCTTTTGTTGTAAAAACAGTGAAATGATTCACGAGCATTTGTTGTGCGGGTACTGGAAGCTGTTTTCGCTGTCCATATATGTGGTGGATATGTAGATTCTTCCGATATATAAGTATTTACCAAATAATCTGAAAACTGTTCAAGTTTTTCATTTTTCGGTTGTATTGAAGTCAGGTCAAATACATAACAGTCTCCAACTTCTGTAGGATCTAAAAATAATAAGCCAAAACAATATCCTAACCATTTTCCTACTTTCGATTTATTTTTGTAGTCTGCTGTTAATCCTAATTGTTGTATTTTTTTCCACCAAGCTTGGGTTATATGGAAACGACAGCCGAGAATGACAGCTTAAGGCCAAGATAGTTGTATTGCATGACGAATGCCTTTTCAAAATCTACAACGAATGCGTTAGGATATAAATTATATCCCCACGTACTACATTTTTTCTTAATTATATCAAAACATCGTTTATATGTTTCCTTTGATTTGTCTGGTAATAAACAAAACACCATCGGAATATAATGTCCATTTAGTTGGCCGAATAAGGTAAATAATTGCGTAAAATATTTTGGACAATAATCGAAAGTGCCATCCATATATAAAGTCTTACATCCACATAACCATTCCAAATTATTTTGGCAAGAAAACACAATTATTTGGGAACTTTCGTCGCAACTCATTAGAAAGTTCTCATTCCGATTTGTTAATAGGGAATATGCATGTAATTTAGATTTATTTGATTTTAATATCAACAATACTTTATGCTCTTAAAATTATATCTAAACCATTATTTCTATATTTAATTTGGATTTCATTCCATAAAACTTAAATTAACATGTTAATTTTGTGCGCGATATTCAAATCTGAGAAAACGACCCATCATTGGTCGAAGCGACGTTACGTCACATCGCATCCCTTTGAGTTGTTTACATGTGTTTACAAGATATTTGTGCTTAAAATTGTGTTTTAATTATATCCTGTGGTGTTTTGTACTGTGTAAACGGTTTGAATACATTAGTTATTATCAAAAACAATGACGGAAAGTGGTTTTGTGAAAGCACAGTCGGACAATTTACCAAAAATAGATGCTTTTATGATGACATATTTTGCATCGAATTCAGATTTTGTATCCGTTGAAGTCAAAAGAGTAAAAGCTTTAAGATAATTATATAACAAATTATATAATATTACATACTGTATTATCTATCAAATAGATTTTAAAACTTCGTGCACTCATAAATACTCATTTAAACATAACCTTAACTTTAAGGTTATATTTTAAGTAAATGTTGTTTACATTTACCTGCTAATAAATGTTTTAGATCATATTATACGAGCGTAGCCGAGTTGGGCAGATCTACCTGAGTGACCCTTTAATGTGATGCTTAACTTTTTAATCCTATGACCGAGTTAGGCAAAAAGGTCGTGTTCCTTGCACAGCGGGACACACAACAATTTAATCTAACATAAATATGTTAATTTTTGTTGTGATATAGAAAAGTTTGATAAGAAACACAAAATACATGAAATACTTATTTTAATATCAATTAAAAATATGACAGAGTAAAATCACAGCTTAAATTATAAACTTAATTTGTAGAGTAGTATACTAATTTAGTGCAAAGTTTGATATCTGTATAGTTACAGAAAAAAAGTTGTAAGAAATTAAAATAATTATTTTGTAAGTTACGGAGATTTCGAACTTTGTCATCAGAGATTTGGGAGATATTACTACGTAATATTTTAAATTTTATATATTTGGAGCAAATTTATACGAAACTGATTTTACAAAAGTTAATCTAGTGATGTTATTTTGGGTTAATTCATTGATCTTGTTTTGTATGTATTTTTTTTATGCTTGGTCTAATAATCTGGATATATTTATTGGAACTATTAATTTTTACGTAGACTTCACTTTGGTTGTTTAAAAGTATGTCAACAAATTGAAAAATATTGGGGTGATTGGAATAAAAGCTTTTGTTAAATCTCGAGTGAAATGACTCGCATGCATTGGTAGTTCGTGTGATAGAGGCACTAAATGAAGCCCAAATATGTGGTGGAAATAAAGAATCTTCTGTTATGTAATTATCTACTAAATAATCACAAAACTTTTCAAGTTTACTGTTATATGGTAAATCAGAAATCAAATCGAACGTGAAGCAATCACCTACTTCATTTGCGTTTAAAAATTGGAGACCAAAAAAATGTTTTAACGCTTGTTCTACGTCCGTATTATTTTTATATTCATCATTTAACCCTAAAGATTGAATTTTTCTATACCATGCCTGTGATAAATGAAATCTACAACCTATTATTTTTGCATAGTCCCATATTTCTGTTGCGGCCTTATGAATACCTAATTCAAAGTCAATGACAATATTTTTTGGATGAAACTGTATACATAATCATTACACTTTTCAATCAATAGTTTAAATAAAGTTGAGTATATTTTTTGGTTTTTGCTAGGTAGTAAACAGAAAATTAATGGTATATAATGCCCCTGTTTAAAACCGTGAATGGTAAAAAACTGTGTAAAAAATTTAGTACAAAAATTGAAAGTACCGTCCATATAAATTGTATCTACAGAACATAAACAATGAAGATTCGTAAAACAAGCAAACATAATAATGTTATGAGTTCTGTTATTTACCAATAAAAAGGGCTCGTCTTTGTTCGTCTTCGGTGCAAGATTTTCTAATGATGAGAAGACTTCGTGTTGGTTTTTAGGAAGTGTTGGGACTTGCTCTTTTCTACATGCGTACATGTTTTTCCTTACACGTGCTATGTCATGTGATGTAATGGCATCAAAAGATGCGCCACCGGCTCGCAGTTCTTGATGTATCAGTTTTAGCGGTTTGTCGTACCTACGGATTGCTTAAAGCCTTTCTTTTAGCACTGTTGCTCATTATTTGCCTCTGGAAATGTTCTTCATATGGGTGATTATGATTTAGATTTGAATCCAAAATTACACTGAAGTCTCCGGCAGCTGTGTATAGTTTTGCAGGACATTTTAATTTTTTATTAACACATCTCCAATGTACAGTCGCGTCTTTTAGAGTATGTGCAATACAAAATTTAAATTGATTCACTACTAGCAATTCTTTACCCTTTTCACTAAAGATTTTAGTCACTTCCATACTGCACGAATAATATATAATATCTTACTGAAGATTCAAATATGTATTTTTCCTTTATACCTGCTTTCTAAACAAAGTAATTAAGGACTTAATCCCTTCATCGAGAGGTTTCTGCCTAACTCGGTTACACGATTATAGAGCCCCCTGCCGCTTCTGCCCAATTCGGAAACTCCGTATTATACTTATGTATGAAAAGCTTAAAGAATTTTGTTTAATTGATTTAGAATTAGGTAAATGAGGCTGTAGGTGACCAATTGAATCTTTTTGGGTGAATTTGCCTAAAATTATTGTTACAGATCTCATAGAGAATCTTATGGTGATTCAGCTGTGGGCTATGTTCAAGTAAAACGAGAGGGGAACATATGTGTAGTAAATATCGGTAAAATGGTTTTTATCTTTTTGCATGATTTCACAGCGAATTAAACTCAAAAATCTCAAATAATCACACTAAATGTAAACAAATGTCACTGACAGGTGGTGCGATGTGACGTTTCCGAAGCGCGCGCAAAATGGAGCGTTTGAACATGACAAATTTAAGCGACTTTTTATTTATTTTTTTAAAATTTAATTAGTACATTTTCAACAATACTTTTATTTTTTACTATATTAAAACGAAGTGAAAAGTGAATTAAACGAATAAAAAAAATACATGCATATTCCCTATATTGGACACATATTTCTCACCGCCAAATGCACTTCTAAACATGATTCTGGTAATTTTGGCAAAAGTTTTCTTCTCGTGTTGTACATAACTTTTTGATGTTATATAAGCCTCTGTTTTTAATTGCATCACTCACAATTTCACATAAAACTTCCCGTATAATTTTTTTTGAGTTGGAACTTATATCCTCAGTAGCTTTTCGTTTAGCCGATATTTTAATTGTTTCTCTTTGGTATGCTGATGATGATATTTCTGCATGATTGTTTTGTAAAGAACAATTTATTAAATTCTAATCTTCCGTAGAAATTGCTGCTGAACAGTTTGGAGTTCGACAACGCCAATTTTTTACTCCGGATTGGAGCTCCCGTTTAAAAATAAATTTGTAATTATTCACTATTAAACAAACTTTTCCTCTACGACTAATACTTTTCAAAACTTTTACACCTTCCATATTTTGCTTCCTTTACGTTATAAAGTAAATGCAAAACTAAAATATATTTGATAAATATTGTTTGTATTATACCCATTTTAAGACCATTTGAAGTAATTAAAATCTAATTTCGGAATTTTCAAAATTGCCTACCTGTTTCCGTTCCAGCCAAACGTGCACACGGATTAAAAATTATATTTCTGAGATTAGGATTATGAGTCATTACGGGGCCCAAACGTGCAATGCCCATTTCAATAATTCATTTTACAAAAGCCATCCGAATATTTTTAATTTTGTAAACATTTTATTAGATTTTTAAAATCAGATTTATGTTAAAATTAATTCTGCAAACAAGAGCACAAAATTATGTCGGTCACTTATTAAAAAAAACAGACATTCAAATTAATAGAATAGGTACATCAGCTTGTCAAATTTGCTGCTTATAAATATGTGCCCGTCAAATTTATAAATTTAATTTAAAATATTGTATTTTTTTAATTTTAATATAAGTACCTATCTACCTAAAAAATCTATAAATGCAATTTCTGGTATAATATTAAATAAATAAATGTTTTAAATTTTGTGTGTATATTTTTTTCAACAAAAATTATTTAAACATAACTTTTCCTTAAATTTATTTACCTAATTTAAATAAGTAGTAAGGTAGATAAAAATATCTCTGTGCCCAACGTCTATAATCCATAATAACAATAATAATAATAATTTTGTATTGTACTATTGCCACTTTACAATGGATGTACATGTCAAAAAATACACTTACTAGCGTAAAAAAATACATTGAAATTAAAAATACACTTTAAATATGCATTAAGGTACAATACAATTTAAAATAACTGCCACGTTTGTATGCAACTCATTCCAATTGTAGTCACTTAAAGACAGAAATCACTGGACGTGTCACGAAGGTACTCGTGTACACTATAATATGCTTTTTTAGTTAACTCTTTTTTTATTAAATTTTTAAATATTTTTTGTGGTAGTTCTTGCACGTTTCTGGGCAATTTATTAAATAATTTTTTGCCGATATATGTCGGGGATTTTTCAAATTTACTTACATTGTAAGGGTCAACCAATAGCAGATTTAAACCTCTTGTATTGTATTCATGGAAATTTGAGTTCTTTTGATACAGTTTTATATTTTGCTTTTTATATAGTAATGCTGTAAATATAAATATGCAAGAAAGCGTCATGATACTATGCCGGATGAAGAAAGGTTTGCAACTGGATCTAAAGGGTATATTAAATAAAAGTGTCATAATTCTTTTCTGAGATATAAATATTCTGTTACTGTTCGTTGAAAAACCCCATAATATTATAGTATAAGATATGTGGCTGTAAACAAAGGCGTAATATAAGTGTAGAAGACCCTTAGTATCCAAACAACCTTTTAATCTACTAATTGCGTAATACCCTGAGCTAACTTTCTTAGCAATATGATCAATTTGGGTGTTCCAGGATAGTGTTTCGTCTATATAGGTTCCAAGGAACTTAATAGATTCAGATGGTGAAAAGATATTTACGTCTATAGCAAGTTTAGTATGACGCACTTTAAAATTTATATACATAGTTTTTTGGACGTTGAGTAAAAGATTATTTTTGTAGCACCAATACTCAAAATTTTTTACTACATTTTTTACATTTAGCTTCAGTGTTTCTGGGGTCTGAGCTGTTACTATAACAAATGTATCATCAGCAAACATTACAATCTTTCCGTTTTTAACATGCTGAGGCATTTCGTTTACGTAAATCAGGAATAAAAGTGGGCCCAGAACAGACCCCTGGGGCACAGCTATATCTATATCGAAATTGTCCGATCTAGTATTACCTACTTTGACACAAGATTGCCTATTCTGGAGGTATCTGGAGGTACGATGCCAATAGCTGCAGCATATGACCTCTTATACCATATTTAGATTTTTTTTAATAAAAAATTTATATTAATACAGTCGAACGCTCAGGATAAGTCGAAGAATCGACCGGCGACAACGTTACCCTCATCCAGTTTGTGGTAAATCCACTCGACGAAAGAGGCTGCCGCACTCTCTGTTGACCTGCCCCTGCGAAAACCGTGTTGACTGTTATCCAGAACATCGAACGATTCAAAAAAATCTTGTAATCTTTTATAACTAAGCCGTTCAAAAATTTTGATGTTGCATTTAAGATTGTTACTGGACGATAATTTTCAATTTCGTGTTTATCATTTTTTTAAATATCGGAATAATTAGCCCTTCTTTCATTTTATTCGGAAATTCATACCTCTCAAACATCATATTAGCTAAATATGTCAACGGAACTTTCAGTAATTTCTACTTTTTTATGTATATGCTATTTATAGCTCATAACTACAAAAAAATATCCCGCAAAGGCTTCTGCCACTTCTCCAGGCTTATTTAAAACGCTACTATTATAATTTAATTCAATAATATTGTTGTTTTTATTTCTTTCTAATTTTTGGTTAATTATATTGTAGCATGTCCAAAAAACACTATGCATAATTTTTATTTTTTTAATATAGTCCCTTACTTAAGCCGACCCTGATCATAATATCTTCTAGAAAGTTCTCGCCGTTAATAGTTTAACCGTCAAAACTATCAATTTTTCGAGCCCAACCAATGAGATTGGTGAATTAAGATCATATGGCGCAGGAGGGGTAGTTTTGAAGCGACGCGGTTGAATTTTAAGCGCGATAAAAGAATCAGTCTAGCTTGGGTACTTGTGCTGATAAGTTGATTCCGTATACCCCTAGATTCAAATACCGGCAAATTTCTTTTAAATTTGCAAATAATTATTTGCGATTTAGTGTTTCTAAGTAAAGTAAAGTCAGTGAGAAAGTGTAGAACCCCTCTGATGGAAAAGCTGTCTGATAGTAGCGAAGAAGCACCAGTTTTTTATGGTAGCGTATGAATTGGGTGTGGCCCCATTACGTTCTCTTATCTAGGAGACAAACTGTAAGTCTTTTAATGTAATTACTATCTCTTATCTACCAAAAATTTGGGATACCATTTTTGTTTCTTTGGCACAAAAACTTAATTTGTGACTCACCGGAAAATATCAGAGTGTGAGTAATTAACGTAAGAAGTGCTCATAGAATCCACAGTGAAACCGGTTTTTAATAAAAAACCCATTACCTTATCAACAGATTTCTACAGTGTGCAAATTTCTAAATAGTTCGTCACATACATGTTTTAGTTAACAGTGAAAGCGTTACGCAGGGTCTGACTAAATATTTTTGTAACACCTCTATGATAAATTTTTTTGTTTCTTGATGTTTATCTTAATTTTAATGTTTTAATATTAAATTATTATATGGTACCCCCAATTTTTTACTCGAGTAAAACATCTTTTAAGCTAAAAGTGATTTACAATTTTTTATTAAATTTTGATACTTTTCATTTCCTTTTCCATATCACATTCTGCTTAAATGGGTACACAGAAATAACAATATAAAAATACTTAGCTGTTATTGAATGTGTAATATTGTTTCTATATGTGATTAAACACTAATGTGTTTTACAGTATTTTACCTTATTTAATTGTTGATATTTTATATGTCTATTTGTTTCGTTCATCTGTTTGACTTATTACTACACACAGTAATAAATATTGTTTATTGTTTATTTATATGTTTTATTTTCTGACCTGGTGTAAGTTATTCTGATCTAATCTCATTAACAACAAGAATAAGACGTATTTCACTCATAAATTTTAGCTTTTGACTTGATCAAAATATATGGAACTGTTGTGATAAATAAGAACAAAAAGTAAGTATAACTTTCTCTTTCCAGTTTCACTAATAAAAGTGTGTAATTTAAATTTTTAACCAGAACATCTGCCGGGTTACCTAAATCTACCTTATTTTATCTCATATCCCTTATATCTTTATTATTTTATCTCTATCTACAACATCTGATAAATCATTTTATCTAACATCTATATTTTCTCTCATATCGCTCTTATTCTAGCTTTATCTATAACATCCAATACATTATTTTATCCAACTTCTAGATTAAATATTTTTTCCATATGGGTTTCTTATATTTCCCCATCCTTAAGATAAAAAAATAAGTGGCGCCCATATACCTCTCCCTTATCCATCATTTCTCTCATTTTCTCTTTAGTCCCTATTAATTTCTTTTATCTTTTATTTTTTTAGTAAATATATCCCCGTATATCTTTCCCATATTATATCATCTAGCTTGTTCGAATCCACGCTCGCTCTCCTCCTACCCCCTGAGTGCCGTTCGCATTGGTTAGCCTCTATAAACGAGCATTTAACACCTTCCGAGAAAAAAGAGGTTACACTTTTTTGGCGCCCAACGTGTAGGGCCTGACATTACACTTTAATGACGCCCACGACGTGGGGCTTGATGATAAAATCCCTATCTTTCCGACAACAAAATTACACACTTTTAATATCGACAATTTCCGTTACTTTTTCTTATCACAATGGCCAATTTTGAAGTAAATTTCTTAACTGCGGTTGAAATTATTTAAGTACCTAAGATCAGAAGAACAGCCACCACCAGGAAAATAGAGGATAAAAGAAAGTCCTCAAAAGAATGTTAACTAAAGAAACAAATGGTACAGTAACATCAGTAAATATTTTTTTCGTCTATCTTTTTCGTATCGTTAACAAACATAAATTAAAAGACTGACTTTAACTTGGAACTAACTATGTCGGCACATCTTTTCTTTCGACCATTTTCTTCTTCATTCCTTTATCGATGGTTTCGTAATTTTTCTAGAAGAAAAAATTTTTTTGTTTTTCTACTCTTTATCGTATTTTATCTAAAAGAAAATAATTTTTTATTTTTCTACTCTATATCGTATTTTACCTAAAGGAAAAATAATTTTTATTTTTCTATATTTTTTTTGTATTTTATCTAAAGGAAAATTTTTTATTTTTCTACTCCATATCGTATTTTACCTAAAGTAAAATAATTTTTATTTTTCTATATTTCTTTCTCGTATTTTATCTAAAGGAAAATATTCTTCATTTTCCTTTTCTCTATCGTATTTTATCTAGAGGAAAATATTCTTCATTTTCCTATTCTCTACCGTATTTTATCTAAAGGAAAAAATTCTTCATCTTCCTATTCTCTAACGTATTTTATCTAAATGAAAATATTTTTTTATTTTTTCTACTTTCTACCGTATCTTATTGAAAGAAAAATATTTCTTATTTTTCTACTTTCTACCGTATTTTATCTAAAGGGAAATATTTTTCATTTCTCTAATTTTTTCTGCATCTTATACTAGGGAAAATAACGTTTCGTTAAATTTTTGTTTACCGTTTACCATCTATCTCTATCCATCTACTTAACCAATGTTTCTCTGTACGGTTATAAAAGTGGAGTCCGCATGACAAATATCTCTGTATTGTCCCAGCGTGGAAAACTTGTTTTTACTTGAACTGTCGTACCGTTGTATTTTTTCTATAAGAGAATATACAAATCACTTACCTATCGTTTATCGTACCGAGGATTCACATTAAGGATTCCAGACAGCGTTTCCTTTATGCTTCCTGGGTTTTATACGTAACAACAGCATGACCGCCATTGTTATCGTTTACCTACCGTTCAAGTGTACTAACACTTGAAATTATCTTACCGTAAGTGAAAACATATTTCACTTAACTACCGTTTACCAGCTCAAGTGTATTAACACTTGAAATTATCTTTTTGTAAGTGAGAACACACTTCGTTTAACTACCGTACCGTTCAGTAAAAATCTATCACTGTTTATATGTCTCGTTATCTCCCCTAGTTTCTTCATTAAGCTTGAAATTGACACTCCAAAGCCTTATGTCTCTGATTCCGATGATTCTTCTGAAGATGAACTCTCCGAATAGAAACTAATGTTTCTCTGTTTTCTCAGAATTATCAGTATAAGCTTTCCTTTTCCATTTTCTTTGACTTCTCTATATCTCAACCTCTCGCTATGACTCAACACTAAATAATTTTCTCCATGCCTCACTTTCATATTTTTCGTTTAGGTATATCCATACTTATAACTATCGCTTATCCATCGTTTAAGTGTATTACCACTTGAACTTTTCATCTCGAAAGGGAAAATACTTTTCTCTTACCTACCGTTTATCTACCTAATAAGTACTTTAATACTTATCACTACCGTCTCGAAAGTAGGATTTACTTTCCTTCATTTACCGTCCATTTACCTAATAAGTGTAATAACACTTGTTTTTATCGTACCGAAGGAGAAAATATGTTTCTCATAACTACCGTTTACCTACCTTATGAGTGTTTTAACACTTGTATCTTTTTTCTAGAAGGAAAAAATAGCTTTTCCTTTATCTACCGTTTATCTACCGTGTAAGTGCGTCTGCACTTGTAAATTAATTATCGTATCGTTCAGTAATATCTATTACTGTTTTATGTTTAGAAAACATTTTTCTATTACCTTATCTTTCGTTCATCATCCATAAACTACTTGTTATCTTCGATATGGATAAGACGATTATCGTACCTTAGTGGAAGACACATGAAAATTTTTAGAAGAAAAAATTTTTTTTAAAAATTTTTTTTGAATTTTTTTTTAAAAAAATTATTTTTCGTTCTTTCATACAATTTTATACCTTTACGTATCGTTGGTTTAAAGAATTTTGATCCGTAACATGACTACTATTGGAATCACTTTACTTTTTTGACTAACAAAATTCAATCTTAACTACTTCTTCTGGAATTTTATTTTGACCTTGCAATTCGTCACGAGAGATAAGCCTAGGAAAGCCGTAGGGAATTCTTTCCGGTAGTGGGTCTGTTGAGATTGTAAGGAAGATAGATAAAATTTCTTTCTACTCTCCTTCTTTTCCTCTTTTACTTACTCTTTTTTTAGCTAGGATTGAAGACTGTTAGGATAATTTGTTTTTAAGATTTGTTAGATTCCTGTTAATGTCTTAGTGTGATCTACTACTTTAAGATTTTTTTATTAAATGTTCTCAATGAGAACTATATTTTTAGTAAATACTGTTTTCTTCTCTTCCTTACTGTATATTCGTTGATATCTTTAACGTCAACCAAGCAGGACGGAACTTTTCCAAACATCTTTTCAGATGTTAACGTATCACGTACTTACCTTGACTGTCGGATCTAATGGAGCCGGTAGGCTTATTAGATTCCTAATTATAACTATCGTCCGTGTTTCTTTCTTCCTTTTCAAAATTAATATCAACAGTTTGGTTTAAATTCAGCTTTTTTCTTTATAGGAGTTCCTAAAAAGGGAAATACGCGTTGTGCCTCCTATGGGAAATTTTACTTATGGGAACATAGCATTCTTTACCTTCTTCCTTGTGTGTGTGAATGTAGTGTGTGTCCTGACATCTTATGTCAAGGGCAATATAAATACTTTTTTGTCGATTTGCCTTAAAGATACCACTTAGTGCTGCCCGTCTAGGCCGAGCTGTACACTTTTTTGTTTCCGTGCAGAAACTTCGGAGTAGACCTGTTCCCGATCACTTTGTGATCTTCCGGTTGGCCGGTACCGTTTATAAAAATCTGGTCACTTAGTATCAAAGATCTACGGATCTGATACATTTTACCTACCTTGTGGTTCTTCAAACTCTCGTGTAGTTTCACTTGTATATAAATGCACTAAAGAATAGTGTGAATATTATATCACATTCAATAACTGACACTAATACCCCAATTCTACCTAAATAGTTGTAGTTCTCATTAAAAATCGCTTTTCTACATCTTGATGTTCACTACCTTTATCAGCTTCAGTTTTTTAGACACACTACTGTTGTTCCAACCATAGCTTATCTTTCTTTAAAAACTGTTTTCTATCCAGTTTTTTCTCTTCGGAAGGGGCTGTGTAGCATGTCCAAAAAACACTATGCATAATTTTTATTTTTTTAATATAGTCCCTTACTTAAGCCGACCCTGATCATAATATCTTCTAGAAAGTTCTCGCCGTTAATAGTTTAACCGTCAAAACTATCAATTTTTCGAGCCCAACCAATGAGATTGGTGAATTAAGATCATATGGCGCAGGAGGGGTAGTTTTGAAGCGACGCGGTTGAATTTTAAGCGCGATAAAAGAATCAGTCTAGCTTGGGTACTTGTGCTGATAAGTTGATTCCGTATACCCCTAGATTCAAATACCGGCAAATTTCTTTTAAATTTGCAAATAATTATTTGCGATTTAGTGTTTCTAAGTAAAGTAAAGTCAGTGAGAAAGTGTAGAACCCCTCTGATGGAAAAGCTGTCTGATAGTAGCGAAGAAGCACCAGTTTTTTATGGTAGCGTATGAATTGGGTGTGGCCCCATTACGTTCTCTTATCTAGGAGACAAACTGTAAGTCTTTTAATGTAATTACTATCTCTTATCTACCAAAAATTTGGGATACCATTTTTGTTTCTTTGGCACAAAAACTTAATTTGTGACTCACCGGAAAATATCAGAGTGTGAGTAATTAACGTAAGAAGTGCTCATAGAATCCACAGTGAAACCGGTTTTTAATAAAAAACCCATTACCTTATCAACAGATTTCTACAGTGTGCAAATTTCTAAATAGTTCGTCACATACATGTTTTAGTTAACAGTGAAAGCGTTACGCAGGGTCTGACTAAATATTTTTGTAACACCTCTATGATAAATTTTTTTGTTTCTTGATGTTTATCTTAATTTTAATGTTTTAATATTAAATTATTATATGGTACCCCCAATTTTTTACTCGAGTAAAACATCTTTTAAGCTAAAAGTGATTTACAATTTTTTATTAAATTTTGATACTTTTCATTTCCTTTTCCATATCACATTCTGCTTAAATGGGTACACAGAAATAACAATATAAAAATACTTAGCTGTTATTGAATGTGTAATATTGTTTCTATATGTGATTAAACACTAATGTGTTTTACAGTATTTTACCTTATTTAATTGTTGATATTTTATATGTCTATTTGTTTCGTTCATCTGTTTGACTTATTACTACACACAGTAATAAATATTGTTTATTGTTTATTTATATGTTTTATTTTCTGACCTGGTGTAAGTTATTCTGATCTAATCTCATTAACAACAAGAATAAGACGTATTTCACTCATAAATTTTAGCTTTTGACTTGATCAAAATATATGGAACTGTTGTGATAAATAAGAACAAAAAGTAAGTATAACTTTCTCTTTCCAGTTTCACTAATAAAAGTGTGTAATTTAAATTTTTAACCAGAACATCTGCCGGGTTACCTAAATCTACCTTATTTTATCTCATATCCCTTATATCTTTATTATTTTATCTCTATCTACAACATCTGATAAATCATTTTATCTAACATCTATATTTTCTCTCATATCGCTCTTATTCTAGCTTTATCTATAACATCCAATACATTATTTTATCCAACTTCTAGATTAAATATTTTTTCCATATGGGTTTCTTATATTTCCCCATCCTTAAGATAAAAAAATAAGTGGCGCCCATATACCTCTCCCTTATCCATCATTTCTCTCATTTTCTCTTTAGTCCCTATTAATTTCTTTTATCTTTTATTTTTTTAGTAAATATATCCCCGTATATCTTTCCCATATTATATCATCTAGCTTGTTCGAATCCACGCTCGCTCTCCTCCTACCCCCTGAGTGCCGTTCGCATTGGTTAGCCTCTATAAACGAGCATTTAACACCTTCCGAGAAAAAAGAGGTTACAATATTCCACGCTGTTTTTTGTTTATTATCACTGTTAGTTATAATATTGGTAAAATGGATTCTTTTGGTTTCGCTTATAAGATTATTGTGATCCCTTTTTTTTTGTTTGTATACATTTTCAACTTCAATATTTTTAATTTCTTTAGAAAGCCAAAATAAATCTTTAAGTTTTTTGTTACTATTGATAACCTCGGTCGTCACCCAATTGTTATTTTTGTTTTTATTTCGCATACCTGAAAATGTACTTGTTTTTATAGCACAATTTTTCAATGGCCCACAGTAAGGTTGTGATAAATGCCTGATATGTGTGGTCGATGTTGCCACTGTTAGCATCGGCGTTTTCCCAACTCGTGCCCGTTATTACCTGGCCCCGAAAATCACTGACCAACTCGTGCCCGTTCAAAAAAAACCAGGTAGAAAATTAATACACCAACTCGTGCCCGGGTGCATCGGAATTGCGGTTTTTAATTCTTATTTATTATAATTAAATATTCAAGACCTACATATACAGTTGTCATTTATTTGAAATAAAACTACTATAAAACGTATTAATTAAATATATTGCACATAAAAAACTTAGAACTACCTACATATTATTAATACTATTATACCATGATACTGTTTTAACGAAAGTAAATGTTGATATCTTTTTATTTTTAAAATTATCTATAGTCCTTTTTAGGAAATCATGTTTTTTCCTTGTTGCATTTCTCACGATTTTAGTATTATCTACACTGCGACATTTAATGTAAGTCTCTTCCTGAATTCTTAGCAATACCTCAACGAAAACAAATAATGAGGGATGTGCATTATAAAATGAACTATTTAAATGGCTGTGAAATGATTCACATGCATTCGTGGTTCTGTGTATACTAGCTGATGCTTCTGCCCATATATTAGGAGGAAAACGAGCCTCTTCCGATATATAGTTTTCCACTAAATAATCAGCAAACGCACACAATCTTTCGTCGTTGGGCTTTTCTTCCATAAGTTCAAAAACGAAGAAGTCGCTAACTAAATCTGGGTCCAAAAACATAATTCCAAAGCAGTAACGCAACCATTTTCCAATATCACTTTCTTTGTTTTTATACTCCGACGATAGTCCCAAATTTTGAATTTTTCGCCACCATGCTTGACTTAAATGGAATCGGCAGCCTATCAATCTAGCTTTACTCCAAATCAATCGCGTAGCATTATGAATGCCGATTTCAAAATCAATTACTATTTGTTCAGGCAGTAGATTCCAATTCTTATCCTTACACGTATCAATTAATTTGCGAAATAATTTTTTGTAGGTGTCTTCTTTTTTATCTCGCAATAAACAAAAAACAAGTGGTATGTAATGTCCATTACGTAGGCCATGGATTGTAAACAATTGTAAAAAATACTTTGTACAATACGAAAACGTCCCATCCATGTAAAGTGTAGTGCACTCACAGAGAAATTTCAAATTAGTTTCAGTACAAAATACAATTAAATTTAATCCAACATCGTTTATAAGTACAAAGTTCTCATCTTGTAAAGTGCGTGTATTGATATTGTTTAAAACTTCAAACACCTCTTCGGCCTTTGATGGAAGTTTTGGAAACTTTTTACGTTTTTCATAATAAATTGTTTTTTTATACAATTTAAATCATTCATTTTAAGTTCATTTAAATTGGATTCAAAACATTTTCGAATAACTTTGCTAGGCTTTTCACAAATGTCATCAGAGCCCTTTCGTTTAGCAGATGCACTCACTATATGTCTTTGGATAATGTTTTCTTCTATTGCAGGATGATTATGAGTTAACACTTTTTCTGTTATTACACGACCACCAGAATCACCGATTGTCCGAAAATATGCGTTACACTTTCTATTCACACACACCCACTTAATTTCTCCAGATGTTAACTTTTTGCTGCTTTGATTAAATTTGTGTTGTTCTACAACGAATCGACATGTTTATAGAGCTGCTCTTAACCCTCCCAATTACGAAATAAAACTAACTCATTCATAAATATCAAACCCGAAACAAAATCCTTTCTAGTAAGTACTTCAGGAAAACCCAATTTAACAATAATACCTGTTCCTATAGAGTTTAGATAAGATTGGATGGTAATTTGAACAGGTAAATTTTTCAATCGAGCACGAGTTAGGTATACAGATTATTGAGACCTTTACTCTTGTACCTTTTAAGGGATTAGTGGGCACGAGTTGGGATGCGTCCGTTAGTATAAACATCCCAGAAATCTTGATTTGATAGAAAAGATTTTAAATTATTTAAATTATTTTTATTCATAGATCTATACATTATTTTTTGGTTATAATCGTTATTGTTACTTTTAGTTTGAAAATCCGTCTTAAAAATATGAATTTGGGCCATGTGATCACCCAGGTTACCGTGTGACACATACTCAGTGATTTCTGAATTATTGTTTGCAACTATATAATCGATTTTAGTAGAAGTTGTTATAGAATTTTTATTACAAAAGATACAAGTTGGTTGCATACAATTACATTTAAGATTAAAACTAATAAACAAATCATCCAACCTTTTTTGTTTTCATTTTCCCATAGGTAATTAACATTGAAATCTCCCACAAAATACAGCACGTCGTAGTTTTTATCACAAACTGTCAGGAAACTATATGCGTTTCTTAAAAATACTTCAAAGTCCCCATTAGGAGATCTGTATGCACACATAATGCGTATTGTCTTTTTGTTTAACTTTAATGAAATTGCACATACCTCTAAATTCATTTCTTCTGAGTATTGTTCACATTTAATGAATGTAACTTTGTCAGCTCACATACATTTTACGTAAATTGCTGTACCACCATGTATGTGGTTTTGTCGAGTAAAATATGTTACTAAAGTGTAACCTGGAAAGCACGTCATCACAATACCCTCACTAGAACACCAGTTTTCGGTAAGACACAAAATATTTGGCTTTTCTTGTAAGAGAAACACTTCTATTTTTGAAGTTTTGTTGCATATGCTTTGTACATTTACATTTACTATTTTTATTTTATTAGTCCTGTTGTCCTCGTTGGTTAGTGGACCACCTGGATTTATTTTGTCCTCGAAAAAAATTAAACTTCTTAACTAAAACTCCACTAGACCAGCTTTCAGGTTTGTTTAGTTCTGGTAATAAATCGTAATTTGCACCTATTTTGTATGCAATACTTGCGGCATTTTCGTGACTGTTAAGCTTTTCGATACTAAATTTCTCACCTTGAAACTTCTTTTCGAGATAATTTTTTATTGTTTCTGGTAAACCCAGGCTTTCCTGGCGGCTGCAGCAAATGAGTCATTGTCGTGGCTAATTGCATTTTTGGTCCCTCTAATTATTTTCGTTGTTTTTTCTTTATTTGTTCTAACCTGACTATTTTCAGCTACTCCTGTAGCATCAGCTTTTTCTTTTGGCATGTTTTTCTTAATATTTTTCTTATTATTCACTGTTGGTAACTTAGTAGTGGCAACATCGGTCTTTTCATTATTGGCTTCTTTTAGGTTTTCTTTGATTTTTAATAAGGAAATTATAAACTCCATGTTTTCTTGTAACTTTTGCAACTCTTTTATTAGCGTTTTCCCACTTTCTGTTTCATTTTTTGGTATTTTCAGCCCACACTGTAAAGAGAAGATTTTCATTTTGTCGTTAACCTCACTATTAACATTTTGCTCGATTTCTGACAAACTATCGAGAAACTCGGCGTTTTCACAACTTTCAATGAATCTACTGACGTTTACACTTAAATTTTACTCAGCAGGAACTTTTTTCGTAATTATTATATTAATTAAATCACTTTTTCGAAGGCGGTTTAACTCGTTTTCTACTTCTTGAACCGAAGCCTTGTTGCCATGGCATTACCGATTACGCCAACCGAAAGAAAATAAAATTAGGTTTGGCGTTACTGCAGAAGTTCGGCAAGACATCTTCAAAGTTCCTAGAAACGTGTCGATCACTCACTGTGTGTCTCGATATCTTAGTATGGAAAGAGGCATTGCGTCTGTCTTCAAGAAGAAATTTGGACGTTTAGATGAACTCCTCGACCAACAACCACGGGTAGGTAAAGTATTGCGATTAGAAGATGGCCGCAGGTCCATACTTTATCAGGTGACAAAAAGGGCGTCCAATGAAAAACTGGTCTACAGGGACATTTGGCCCGCATTGAATAACTTGAAAGAAATTATGAGTCATTACGGAATCAAGGAGTTGGCGATACCAAAGATCAGCAATTGTTCGGAACAAATTGACTGGAAGATTGCAAGGAGCATGATCGAGATAATTTTCTATGGTTCCGGAGTGTCAGTAACAGTTTGCTGTTACCAACCGAAAGAAGTAGACCTACAGAAGAGCGTAGACTGTTATTTCTTTGGTAAAGGATTCTGTCGGTCTGGGTCCAACTGTCGTTTCCGTCATACACCTGGGAAGCACTGGAAAGTATCTGATCGGGATGATCAGAGTTAAGGAGGGAGCAGTGTAACGAAACTACGCCAATGGGTGAATGTTAAGTCGTTCCGGAATTCTCTAGAATGATCGAGAGATGGCCCCGCGGGCAAATGTACTGGTCCCAAAAAGAATAAAGGACCCTTCTCGAACTCTCTGGGATGACCGGGAGATGACGCCACGATATATATATATATATAAATCGTGACTTGAGTTAAGACAGTTTTTCAATATCGCGCGAATATTTAAACTTGCTAATAGTGCGAATAAAAAAAGTACAGATAAAATATTGTTAATTTTGTGTTTAGCAGTGTAATAGTTTAGTGTAGTTGTTTGTTGGAAATAAATCAACTTAAAAATAAATCGAACCTGTGTTTTAATTTGATAAAAACGTTACAATACTATGGAAAATTCCACATGTACAAGTATCTGACAATGAAAAATTACGTTTATTAAAGTATATAGAAAATGAACGCAATTTACAAATAGCTTTTCGTAATTGGGAATTGCATAAATACCCTTTTCCCATCAAGTAAGGACAATCGATTTGTTAAAATTGCTGAACAGTCATTTGAAGATTGTTTACTTTACAACAATATGATACACTACCTAGAAAATATATTAAAGGTATTTAGAAATTAAACAAACAAGAAATTATTAAACTGACATTAAGGAGAAATTGAAAAAAATTGAAAAAATGTCACATCCAGTGGGACTCGAACCCACCATCACTGCCTTATACGCAGGCATGCTTTAACCACTTAAGCTATTGGATGATTAAGTGGTTAGGAAGCGAAACGTTATAATGAATTCAAATCCCATCAGATATGACATTCAATCACTTCCTCCTTAAGCACATGTTACATGACGTTAATGAGAGAGAAGTTTTGTCAAATCGACAATTGATACATCAAACTCTAAGTCACTTAATTTGTGCCCTGTCTTATATTTTTATTCGGTTAGGAGACCGGAACCATTGATTTTTAGTAAACTATTATTTTTGAGATAACTCTCAACGTATTTTTGAAATTTAGAAATTAAACAAACAAGAAATTATTAAACTGACATTAAGTGAGTGAATGTCATATCTGATGGGATTTGAATTAATTATAACGTTTCGCTTCCTAACCACTTAATCATCCAATAGCTTAAGTGGTTAAAGCATGCCTGCGTATAAGGCAGTGATGGTGGGTTCGAGTCCCACTGGATGTGACATTTTTTCAATTTCTCCTTAATGTCAGTTTAATAATTTCTTGTTTGTTTAATTTCTAAATTTCAAAAATACGTTGAGAGTTATCTCAAAAATAATAGTTTACTAAATATTAAAGGTATGTATCAAGATGAGAATAAAGAATTTGATTTTAAATATGGTATACGTTTGGATCCACAAACAGAAAAATTAATGATTGGTAACAGTCAAATATTTCTTGATGGTAATGATATAGTTGTAAAAAATAAAAAATATAAAGGTACTGTTGGATTATTCGAATTGTTGTTTAAAAAGAATTCTGTTAACTTTACTTCAACAGATCAAAATAATTATAAAAAAAAAATAGTTTTAGCTACAAATGCACATAAAAGATATTATAAATTTACTGAACAAGTTGTTGGTAGCGAAGGAAAAAAATATAAACAAACAAATAATTTCTAAAATTGCCCAAGGGAAAGGTATGTTCATGAAACTATCCAATAATAAAAAAGATTACGTTCATTGGGATGATCCAAACGAGCTTATTGAACGGTTACGGTTGTTAGTGGCTTTTTAAACTGCAGGACATACAGGTCACCAGAATGAAATAAATTCCATTATTGAAGAACTTCAAGAAGCAGATATTATACAATAAGAAACAATTTCTTAGAAAAAAAACAACAAGTAGTTGATGAAATACATAAACCAGAATTAATTTTAGAAGACGTAGAATAATAATTAAATCATTAAATGATTTATTTCAAGCTGATTTAGCAAAAATATTCAGATAAGGGATATAATTATATTCTTGTAGTAATTAATTGTTTTTCAAATTACTTATGGGCTACTCCTTTAAAAGATAAAAAAAGGAATAACTGTTGTAAAAGCACTAGAAGAAATATTCGGGACATACGAATTCCTAACCGTGGTCGGGGACATCCCAAAAGGGCCACGTTTGATATGTTATTTATTTTATTTAAAATTGTCTAATTTTATGACAGCCCAAAAGAGCCACCACGCTTAAATTTTACCTGTTGCCAGGTAATCCTTTTCTCGGAATTAAATAATGGATTATGTCGTTAGGATAGCAATTTCTTCCCTTTAATATGATTCTTTTACTAATCTGGAAAATCCATTCAACCTACCAAATGATATTTGTAAATATGGGGGTAAATATTTATATGCCATTTGTAGATTTAATTAGTTGTCGTTTGCTGTTAGGTGAGAAAGTATGACGTTGGTAACAACTTCCAATAAAGGTGCGAAATGTTTGATTTTTGAAAATTTTAAATACCGGCTCGCTCATACATCCAAAAATGGTGAAATTCGATGGCGTTGTACAAATTCGAAATGTGCAGCTACTGTGTTTACAAACACCAGTGAAAATATTGTGTTTAAAAAGTGCAACGAACATAATCATGATGTTATAAGTGTAAAAGTTTTGAATCGTCAACAGGTAACACAATCTGTTAAGAGAAAGGCTGTTGATAATATTTTAGAAAAGCCTTCTAAATTAATTAGGATTGGAACAAACGACTTAAAATCAAAATCCACATTTACCGAACACGACGCTTTCTGTGTGCGGAAAAACATTTATTACACAAGGAGGAAGAAGTGGCCAGCACTACCAAAATCCCCGTAACAAGTTCATCTTGTTCTCCAACAGATAAGTTTGATGACCGATGAGAACGAGAACTTTTTATTAATTAATGACGATCAATCAAATATTATAGTTTTTTGTACGAATAGTAATTTAAAACATTTATGTAAATGTGACTCTATTTATATGGACGGAACATTCGACAAATGCACAAAATTTTTTCTTCAAATGTTTACGATACATGGATTTCAAAATGGTCATTACATACCTTTGGTGTTTTGCTTGCTTCCGAGCAAATTAACTAATACGTATGAAAGACTTTGTCGCCTTTTAAATGAAAAATGTCAAGAGGTTTTCTTGGAGTTAAAACCAAAACATGTTACAATTGATTTTGAAAAGGCCATACATAAGGCCGTTTTAAATGTATGGCCATCTACCGAAATAAGAGGTTTTCGATTTCATTTATTCCAAGCATGGTGGCGAAAAATTTAGAATTTGGGCTTATCCACTCAATACAGCCAAAAAAGTTCGAATTTGCACAAATGGTTAGGTACGTTATCCATTTGGTCTTGCTTACTTAGACCCAGGTGAAGTTGGAGATAGTTTTATGCAAGATATTTTTGAAGAAATGCCTAAAAATCAAAAATTGCTAGAATACTACGATTATTTAGTGGACAACTATATCGATGACACCGCAATATTTCCTACAAGTGTTTGGGCTAGACAATCATCAGAGTCTATATTTTCAACAAACTCGTGCGAATCATTTCATTCTGAATTCAACTCGCATTTTTATTCACCTCATCCAAATTTATTTAGTTTTATAGAAACGTTACTTCATTTTCAACATAAAACATATAGAAAAATCCGTTCAGTTCACGAAATTTGTAAAAAAAAGAAAAATGTTTTAAATAAAGAAAATAGTATTCATGTTCTCATTGAAAAGTATAAAAGTAATAGTATAACCAGGTTTGATTTCGTTAAATGTATTTCGCATTATAATATGAAAATTGTTTAATGTTAGATTTAATGCTCTCTTCAATGTTTACTCTGTATATTTAATTTTTGTTTAAAATAAATGTTTAATATAAACTATATTGCGTTTTTTTGGTTTCTCCATGTTTAAATAACTTAATAATTGTAAATATTGCTATACATATATCTATAACCTTAAATATTTATTAAACAAGTTTTGGTTGAATAATAATGTATTCAAAATTCTAATAATTTGCCTAACTTATTATTCTTGAAGATTATCTTAATGCGGTGGCCCTTTCAGTCCATGAATATAATCCTCAAATTTTAGATGGTGGCCCTTTTGGGTTTACTTAATTGGGTAGGCATGATTAATGTGGCCTTTTTGGGTAGCCCCGTCATAAATATATTCTTCTTTATATCGTCTCATAGGTTTATTTTTATTTTTATTTGTTTCATACATTTTATCTTTAAATGTTTCTATGTTTTTGTTCATCTCTTCTTTTATTTCTTTTTTTATAGAATCCATATTCTTGTTCATGTCATCTTTTATTTCTTTTTTCATTGTATCCATATTCTTGTTCATTTCTTTCATTTCTTTTTTCATAGAATCCATATTCTTGTTTATTTCTTCTTTATTTTTGTTCATGTCTTCTTTATTTTCTTTTAAATTGTTATTCATTTTTTCTAACAATTTAAACATTCTTTCCATATCACTTTCTTCATGTTTGTTACCATTGCTTTCAATAATTGCTTCAATAATTGTGATATTCTCTTTTTTCATCTCCGGATTCATTATTTTCCATATTATTTATTTCATTATCTTTTTGATGATCTCCTTTTTGCCCATTATCCCTATCCTGTCTTTGTCTTCTTGTTTCCATAATTATTATTATTTATTTTTTTTAATTTTAGTTTTATAATTTATGTTTAATTGTTTTAATAAAATTTTCCCCACAAATCACTGCGTCTATTATATAAATGCAAATATCTTACCTACCTATCTGTCAGTCCTGTCTGTCAAACTCCTTGTCTTCTCTCTTAATCTTTCTTGTTTTTCAAGTTTTTCTCATTCTTGGTGCCTTAGAGGTGTCTCAAATTTTGAAATTCTAGGTGCTTGTAGGATGTCTCGAATTTGCAGTTCTAGGTGCTTGTAGGTGTCTCGAATTTGCAGTTCAGGTGCTTGTAGGTGGCTCGAATTTGCAGTTCTAGGTGCTTGTAGGTGTCTCAAATTTGCAGTTCAGGTGCTTGTAGGTGTCTCGAATTTGCAGTTCAGGTGCTTGTAGGTGTCTCGAATTTGCAGTTCAGGTGCTTGTAGTGGGCCCCACGTTGGTTCGACAATTTTGTAATGGTCATTACTTCTGAGCTCCGGCTTTCGGGTTTGGGTTCCTTCTTGTTTCTTTTATTCTTTTTCTTTTTTATGTAAATTAAAAAAATCACTAATCAATTAATTAAAATTGTATATTATCATTAACTTCAAAATGACACATCTTTTTGAACTAATTTCAAAATTCATTCCAAAATCAATAACCAAAAATCAATACTCATCAAAAATTCCCTTTTCCATAACATTTTTCCTATTTATATTCATTCTAAAAACAATAGTCACTGGTCTATGTCGTCACACTTTACAGTAAGATATTTTTTATTTACATAACAGACACAGTGATACCATAACAATATACATATAATATATATATATATATATATATATATATATATATATATATATATATATATATATATATATATATATATATAGTTGATTCAAATAGAAGTGTCATCAAGTAGTCTCTGAAAAATTCAAATTTGTAGTGGCAGCACCCACGTTTAGTGAAATTTGAATCGCAATATTAGCCAGCTTGTGATCAGATTGCTACATATGCTTAATATAACTATAAACATTTTGACACATCGCAATGACATATAATTCCCTAACTAAAGTTCTGTTTCCATTGAATCTAGTAATAAAGTTAAAGATGATCTCACACGTACCCAGCCCACTTGATGACACTTCTATCTGAATCGACTAATTATTGAATATGTTTTCTTTGGCTCCGGCTGTTGGGTCTGGGTTCTAATAATATTCTTCTTTAATTACTCTTCTTTATTTAATTTAAAGAAATATTTATTCAATTCAAACTTTATATTAACTTTAACTTTCAATACATATCATTCAAATTCAAATTATCAATCAAATAAAAATCAATAACCGTTTCTATAACATTTCATCTCCTATTTATATAAATTATCAAAAAAAATAGTCACTGGTCTATGTCGTCACACTTTACAGTAAGATATCTCATTTACACAATAGACACAGTGATACCATAACAATTTCCCCACAATAATAAAAAAAAATTATTATTAATTAAAATTATTATTATTTTTTTTTTAATAATTTGTTTCTTCATAATATTTAAATAAATTTTCTATATTTTAAACTCCTCTTATTTTATCTGTAATAGGATCTGCAATCATATAACTATTTATACCATTTTCTGTTATTACTTTATACGGTCCTTCATATACTGGTTTTAGTTTTTGCCATTTCATTTTTCTTTTGATTTCCTTTAGTATATGCTTTTACTATTACTAATTCATTTTTTTTAAATCTAACAGGGCTTTTCACTTTTTTCTTCATTTTATTATAATATTTATTCCAAATCTTCATTAATCTACCTTTAACTAAATTTTTAATGTCTTCATAATTTCTTAATTCTTTCTCTTCCAAATTTCTTTCCGGCTTTAATCCCAACATCATAAAACTAGGTACTTCTTCTGTTACTGAATTTGGTACATCATTCATATATTTTTCTATATTTTCCAAATAATTTTCCCATTCTTTATGTCTATCATTTTGAATACAAATCCTTAAAAAACTTATCACTTCTCTAATATAACGTTCTGCTGGATTTGCAGCTGGATGTTTTATACTTATTGTTCTTTTTTCTATTCCTTGTTTCACAAAAAAATTATTTAAACTTGCACTTTGAAAATATGTTGCATTATCCATAATACAAATTTCAGGTTTTCCTACATCTTCAATATATAATTTAATGGCCTGATTTATACTTTTATAATTGGTTCTTTTACACGGATATAATTTTATAAATTTGGTAAATACATCAACAAATACTAGAATATGTTTATATCTATTTTCACTTGGAATCAAATTACTAATAAAATCTATTGCAACAATTTCTAATTTTCTTTGAACTTTAATACTTTTCCCTATATTTCTGTTAACTTTATTTTTATTTTTAATCAGTTGACATACTTTACATATTCTTGTTATTTGTTTTGCTAACTTTTGATCATTTCTTGATATAAAATTATCTCTGAATAATAACCATAATTTCCTAGATCCTATATGACCATGTAGCTCTCTTAAAATCTTTTTACCTAATTCATTATCAATAACATAAAGTTCTCTTCCACCAGTTTCCTGTATATAATATCCATTTTTAATTTCAGATTTTCTCTTTTCAGCTTCCATTAATTTTCTTTGACTATTCAATATCTCTATTTCAGAATATATTCCATCTTCTTTTATCAATGTATTCATTCCAATTTTTACTTTTCTCTCCATTTTATCACCTTGATTATTTTCTCTTGATAATGTATCTGCTACTATATTTAATTTTCCAGCAATATATTTAATTTCAAAATCATATTCTTGTAACAATAAACTCCATCTATAAATTCTGTTATTATTAAATCTGTTATTCATTACATTTTTCAATGCTAAATGATCAGTTTCAATTATAAATTTATTTCCTAATAAATAAAATCGACATTTTTGTATACAGAAGACTATACTTGCAAATTCCAGTTCAGAAACACTATAATTTCTTTCATATGGTTTAGTTATTCTAGACATAAAACTTATCGGTATTTCTTTATTATTTTGTATTTGTATTAACACACCTGCTAATCTATCAATTGAAGCATCTGTTCTTAATATAAATGGAAGATTATAGTTTGGATGATATATCTGCAGATTATTATTGAACATTCTTTTTAAATCCATAAACGCTTTTTCTCTTCTTTTATTCCATTCCCATTTAATTCCTTTTCTTAATAATTCCATTAATGGTATTTGTTTCTCTGTTAAATTGGGAATTAATTTTTTATAATAATTTAACATCCCCAAAAATCCTCTTATTTGTTTCAAATTTTTAGGTTTTTCAAATTCTAGTATTTTTTTAACTCTTTCCTGATCCATTTGTATTCCATAGTTATTAATTTTATATCCTAAATAAGTCACTTCAATTAAAAAAAATTTACATTTATCTTTATTAACCTTTAATCCTGCTTGATTTAATTCATTTAAAACTATATTCAAATGTTTTTCATGTTCTTCTTTTGATTTGGAATATATTAATATATCATCTATATAATGTACCACAAATTCATCATATTTATCTAAAATATTATGTAATGCTCTTACTAAAGCAGCACATGCACTTTGAATACCAAAAGGAACTACTTTAAATTGATAAATAACACCATCTATGCTAAAACCAGTATATTTCCTACTACCATTTTTATGTAATGGAATTAACCAAAAACTGCGTTTTAAATCAATTTTACTAAATATTTCTATTCCCGTTATTCTTCCAAAAATTGCTTCTATATTCATCGGTGCTTCATACTGTGGTATTGAAAATTTGTTGATATTTCGTGCATCCAAACATAATCTTAATTCTTCATTTTTCTTTTTAACAACAACTATTGGATTTATATATGATGTATCACTTTTTTCTATTATATCATTATTTATCATATCTTGTATTTCTTTTGCTACTTGATTCTTATAATAGTATGGAATTGGATAACTCTTGATTCTAAAATTTTCAATGTTTTTAACTTCAAACTTATGTGTATATTTTTTTGCTGTTTGATTTTCCAGTGTAGTTAATCCTCTGTATTTTATAAATAACTCATTAATTTTATTATTCTTTTCATTATAAACATCATTAATATTATCATTACTATTACATTCTATTTTTGTTACAACATACTCGTTATTTATCATTTTTGTGTTTATTTCTGTTAAAGAATTAAATAATATTTTCTTTTCATTAAATTTTATCCATTTCTCTTTATAATTTATAATTGTTTTTTTCTTTTCCAACTCATCTGATCCTATTAATAAATCATATTCCATATTTCCAATAACCAAACATTGCATTGTATATTGTTGTTTTCCAATTTTAATATCTATATTAATCATTTTATTTATTTCTCCTAATTTCTTCCCATTAGCACCTAATAACTTGATTCTTGATATTTTAACTAAATTTTTTAAATTAGTATCCTGAATAATTTTTTCTTTAATTAACGTAACTTCTGATCCTGTATCTATTAATATCTTAATTTTGTTCTTATTTAAGATTCCATTTATTTCCAATAAACCTAATTTCGATTCTAAATTATTTTCATTATATTCATCTAATTTAATAAATTCACTTGGGTGAAGATAATGAATTTTATTACTATAATTTTGAAGGTGCTTATTTAAAAATTTTCATTTGTATCATCATTATTATGCGAATTTTGTTCTTCTACTCTATTCTCTGTTTCATGTATTTGATTCACTCTTCGTTGTTCGTTTCTATTTTCTATATTTCCATTAATATTTCTTGATGCTTCTTCATTTCCATATCTATCCCCTCTTGTTTGTCTATTATTCCTTGCTTGGTATCTTCCATTATAAACATTATGAAATCCTCTATTTACATTATCATTATTCTCATATCTTCTATTATAAACATTATGATATCCTCCATTTACATTATTATTATTCTCATATCTTCTATATCCATTTCTATTTTCTCTTTCAAAATTCATATTTTCATTGCTATTTCTATTCTGATTATTATTTCTTCCAACTGTATTTTCTGAAGTTGATCTTTGATTTAATAAGTAGTTAAACAACGCCGGTACGAGCTATTTTTTTGAACATAACCTCACTTTTTTTTGAGTTGGCTGCTTGCGCTAAATGTCAAAGGCCATTCTTCTTTTTTCGAGTGGCCTCTGACAGTTTGACACAAACAGCCAATTCTTCTTTTCGTATATTTTTGAATTTTTCGCGCTTCACTGTAATCGTACCAACTTTACATGCCTCACATTATCTCAACTCACCCTAACTCACCCTACCACCCCTCATTATCAACCCCAGTGCCCAAATAGAACTTAGAATAATTTTGTATGAGAATAAGTGTAGAAAAAAAATTCTGTGTGATGTCTGTTGTGGTATTCGAACCCACAAAGTCATGTGTATAATGTTGACGCCTTAACCAACACGGCTATCATCTGACTTGAAAATTAAAGTTGAAATGTGTTAGATAAACAGCTCCGTCGACGTCATATACGGTTGTTGGTAAGTTAGCAGAGGCGTACTGTTGATTTTTTAGATATTTAGCAGTGCCGTACCTAACAAAAATAATAATAATAATAAACAAGTCTTATCGCAATAAAGATAACAGAGTACGGATTTCGTCACGTGACATCATTGTAAAGGGGTTGCTGTATAGGGTAAGATAAAGCGTCAAAAAGACCTTATTGATAGTGCCAAAAGGGCATTATAGCTATATCTCGTAAACGGCCGAACGGATTTTGACGTATGACGTATCATTGAAAAGGGGTTGCTGTATAGGGTAAGATGAAGTGTTCAAATCTTCTTTTCGCTACCAACTTTACAGTGCTACCAACTTTCGCGTTAAATACAATTAAATTTAAAAAAAATTCTTTACAGAATTGAACCCGGGTCCCCCGTATGATAAACAAATACGTTAGCCACTACACCAATAATAATAATAAACAAGTCTTATCGCAATAAAGAAAATATTTTTTAAATTAAATGTTAAAAGCGCGTGACCTTGGCGCTAGAGTTGGACCGCAATGTGAAACAATTATATCATTCTTAGAAAATGTCCTGATCATTTTATAGGTTTCACATTTCTGCTTAATCGCTGAATTATGCTCCACCTGCAGTGATTATAAAATGACATCATATTAATGAATAAACAATAAAAGATAAGAAATGCAACTAAGCGGTTTTATATAATATACATAAAAATGATGACCTAATTAATGCAATTATTTATCAGGAAGCTATAAGTCATCCCGATGCATAAAGGAATTTTTAGACAGTAGCGTCACATAATATGATTAGTAAATATAAAAAACAACATAGAGAATATATTGTAAACGCGACAATTAGGTATTAATTTTTATCGACGCCTATGTGTTTCGGCTAAGTCGTACATATTTAAAGAGTGGTCTGGAGGTAATTTCTTCATTATTGTTGTGCTCTCTTGACATCCAGTTCAGTGCAAGAGCTCTTCTGTTACATACTCATAAAGGTAAGAATTTTTATTTAATTTTATTTTTGAGTTTATTTAATTATTTGTTTATGTAATTTTATTTTTGAGTTGATTTAATTTTATTTTTCTTCATTTAAGTTTATTTTTCATGATTTATTTGTATTAATTTTATTTTTGAGTTGATTTAATTTTATTAATTTTATTTTTGAGATTATGTAATTTCATTTTTCTTCAGTTAAGTTTATTTAATTTTTAGGTGAATTTTATTGTGAGTTGATTAAACCGATTCAGAGCAAATTTTTGGTGGAAAACAATTGGTTCAAGTGCAAGAGCTTTCTTGACATCCAGTTCAGTTGCAAGTGCAAGAGCTCTCGTTACATCCAGTTCAGTGCAAGAGCTCTTCTGTTACATACTCATAAAGGTAAGAATTTTTATTTTATTTAATTTTATTTTTGAGTTTATTTAATTATTTGTTTATGTAATTTTATTTTTGAGTTGATTTAATTTTATTTTTCTTCAGTTAAGTTTCTTTTTCATAATTTATTTGTATTAATTTTATTTTTGAGTTGATTTAATTTTATTAATTTTATTTTTGAGATTATGTAATTTCATTTTTCTTCAGTTAAGTTTATTTAATTTTTAGGTGAATTTTATTGTGAGTTGATTAAACCGATTCAGAGCAAATTTTTGGTGGAAAACAATTGGTTCAAGTGCAAGAGCTCTCTTGACATCCAGTTCAGTTTCAAGTGCAAGAGATCTTCTGTTACATACTCATAAAGGTAAGAATTTCTATTTTATTTAATTTTATTTTTGAGTTTATTTAATTATTTGTTTATGTAATTTTATTTTTGAGTTGATTTAATTTTATTTTTCTTCAGTTAAGTTTATTTTTCATGATTTATTTGTATTAATTTTATTTTTGAGTTGATTTAATTTTATTAATTTTATTTTTGAGATTATGTAATTTCATTTTTCTTCAGTTAAGTTTATTTAATTTTTAGGTGAATTTTATTGTGAGTTGAGTAAACCGATTCAGAGCAAATTTTTGGTGGAAATCAATTGGTTCAAGTGCAAGAGCTCTCTTGACATCCAGTTCAGTTTCAAGTGCAAGAGATCTTCTGTTACATCCAGTTCAGTGCAAGAGCTCTTCTGTTACATACCCACAAAGATAAGAATTTTTATTTGCAATTATGAATAACGATAGGTCTAATGCTATTGTTGACAATATTTATCAATCATATAAAGCGTTAATCACCAACTTTTCACACAGAGAAGCTAACAAATTAATAAAAAAAAATTAAACGACATATCAGCAGTCTTAATAAAGATATTCGGAGGGGAAATTTGGATATTGGGACACGTAGAAATTTACAAAAAAATTTGGGGCATTTAAAAACGTTTAAAGAAAAAATTGTTCATTTATCTAAACAGGGATCGGGGTTAACTGAAAAATTAGGGGTAAAATGGGTCGATTTAGAATCTGCTTTTCATTCAAGAATTAGGACTGCTGCTGTCGTTAATTTAAAACATAAAGACCTTAATAGTTTTTTTGGTGATGCGTTTAGGCTAGTTAAGAGTAGAATAGCTAACAGTTTGAAAAAATTTAATATGATTAAAGTAAATACAACATTTTGCGGGGAATTTATTAAAAAATCTAGGGAAATCGAAGACATTTTGGAGTTTAAATATTTTAACACAAAAAACGCGGTAATAGATGCAGGTACGGATCTAGCATTGTTGTTCAATGAAAAAATTGTTGATAAAGTAATGAGTAAATTATCGGAATTTCAACTTAAATAGTCTGGATGGGCTTTAAACAAAATTATTTCACTGGAAATTAACATCAATAAAAATGAGATAGGTAACGGTGCTTCATCATACATTAAGCTACCTGATCCTATACTAAAAAAGCAAGCATGTATTAATATTAAAAATTTAGATGAAGCATGTTTTTATTGGTCGGTAACAGCATCATTGTATCCAGTTAATAAAAACGTAGATTTGGTAAAATCGTATCCTCACTATGCAGCAGTTTTAAAAACACAAGGTTTGGACATGCCAATGCCACTACACAAAATTTCAAAATTTGAAAAATTAAATAATATTTCAATTAATGTGTACGCTTTAGAATTAAATGCCGCAAAAGATAAACCGGTTTACACAATTTATCCTGCCCGACTAACAAAAGAAAAATTAAATAAACATGTAAATTTATTGCTTATTCAGGACAAATACTTTCCAAAATTAAATGATTATGAAGCTCCATCAATGGATACGGAAAATGAAGATATCAAATATCACTATTGTTTAATCAAAGATTTATCTCGACTAATATCAAGTCAAGTTAGTAAACATGAACATAAAAATTATATTTGTGATCGATGTTTAAATTACTTTAGTAGTCAGGAAAAATTAAGCAATCATGATGAATACTGCAAAGATCTGAACAATTGCAAAATATCGTACCCACCATTTGATCATGTAGAGTTTAAAAACCACGTATACAAGCAGACTACACCTTTTGTCATTTATGCAGACTTTGAGTCAGTGCTACGTCCTCATAACAAGAACTTGGGAAAACATACACGAAAGTTTCAGAAACATGAGGCGTATAGTGCAGGATATTATCTTAATTGCTCCTATGATAGTTCGCTATCATTTTACACTGAATATTGTGGAGAAGACTGCATGGATTGGTTCGCTGCTGAAATGACAAGGATGGCTAAATTTATTGAAGACAAAATTAAACATATCGAACCAATGATTGTCAAGCCTAATTTACTTAATGCAACAACATGTCATATATGTGAGCACCCCTTCAAAGAGAAGGATACTATCGTACGAGACCATTGTCATTTCTCTGGAGATTTTAGAGGGTTTGCGCATGAGCATTGCAACTTAAATTTTAGAAAACAGTTTGTTGTACCTGTAGTCTTTCATAACTTGTCGGGATACGACTTACATTTTTTAATTAGAGATTTATCCAAAAAAGGTAGTATAAGCTTGCTCCCTATAAACAAAGAAAAATACATTTCATGTACATTAAGTAATGACGAGAGCGAAGTAAAGTTTAGATTCATAGACTCGCTGCGATTTTTAGATTCCTCCTTAGATAAACTGTCTGCTTTACTAGAACCATCAGATCTACATTATCTACGTTCACAATTTCCCAATTTAACATTTGAACTATTAAGTAGAAAAGGGGTGTTTCCTTATGAATACATTGATTCAATGGAAAAATTAGACGATACGGAACTGCCATCCAAAGATAAATTTTATAGCACACTAACAGATGAAAATATTACTGACGATTTATACACGCATGCACAAAAGGTTTGGCAATCATTTGAAATAAAAAATTTAAAAGAATATAGCATGCTGTACATGAAAACAGATATCTTGCTTTTAGCGTCTGTGTTTGAATGTTTTCGTGAAAAATGTCGAAAAACGTATGGTCTCGATCCTGCTTGGTATTATACGCTCCCCGGTTATACGTGGGATGCAATGTTAAAATATACCAAATCTAAATTGGATATACTCAAAGATATAGACCAAATCATGTTTATAGAGAAAGGTATAAGAGGAGGAGTCAGTCAATGCAGCAATAGATATGCTAAAGCAAACAATAGATACATGAAAAATTTTAATCGAAAAGAATCTGAAAAATATTTAATGTACTTGGATGTCAACAACTTGTATGGTTGGGCAATGAGTCAACCTCTTCCGTACGGAGGATTCCAATGGACTGATACAAACATCGATGTGACTCAAATACCAGACGATGCTGATGAGGGATATATCCTCGAAGTGGATATAGAATACCCTCAGCATTTACATGATGTACACAACGATTTACCGTTTTGCCCAGAACATCGAAAACCCCAAGGATCGAAAATACAAAAACTAATGACCACTTTATATGACAAAGAAAAATACGTAATACATTATCGAAATTTAAAGCAGGCTATAAAACATGGATTGAACGTGAAAAAGATTCACAGAGTGTTGAAATTTCAACAGTCTGCTTGGTTGCGGCCCTATATTGAATTAAATACTAGACTAAGAACAGCTGCAAAGAATGAATTTGAAAAGAATTTATATAAATTAATGAACAATGCAGTCTTCGGAAAAACCATGGAAAATATAAGGAAACATCGAATTGTTAAACTCGTAAGATCTTGGGAGGGTCGATATGGAGCAAAGAACTTGATAAGCAGTCCTAGGTTTAGTTCGAGAAAAATCTTTGACGAAAACCTTGTAGCGATAGAGCTTCATAAAACCGAACTGGTATTTAATAAACCATTGTACATTGGCATGTCGATTCTTGATTTGTCAAAGACGTGTATGTATGACTTTTATTACAGTTTTCTACTTCCTACGATGGGTGTAGACAACTGTAAACTTTTATACACCGATACCGACGCGTTTCTTCTAGAACTGCAATGCAATGATGTTTATACCGAATTAATTAAAGCCTATCCAGAAAAATTTGACACCTCAGACTATGAAACAAACAATGCGTACGGTATTTCACTCTTAAATAAAAAAGTCATAGGATTAATGAAAGATGAATGCAACGGCAAACTTTTAACAGAATTTGTGGGGTTGCGTTCAAAAATGTACTCGTATTTAACAGAGGGTGATAAATGCGTTAAAAAATCAAAAGGAGTTAAAAAGAATGTCGTTGCAAAGAAAATTACTTTTGATGATTACCTTTCTTGTCTGAGAGATAGTAAATTGAAAACAGTTAACCAATGCACGTTCCGTTCCTACAATCACAATGTGTTTACAATCGAACAAACCAAAATCGGTCTAAGTCCACACGATGATAAACGCTTTTTATGCAATGGATCTTTTGACACTTTAGCATGGGGCCATCGCGATATAATGCTCGATTAATGCTACTTATAATTGGGAAAATAAAAAATAGTTGTAAATTAATTAGTTTTTAGTTTTCTATTGTTTATTGTATAGCTAACATTAAATAACAGTTGTAAAGTAATTAGGTTAGTTTTTAGTTTTCTATTGTTTATTGTATATCGAAAATTTTTTATGTTTACAATAAATTTTTAATCTGAATCTATGGTGTATTATTTTCTTTTTAATATGTTCCGTTGAAACGACCAAAATAACGTTCAAATATTCGTCGTTTAGACGTCTATTTTTTGACACTTTGACGTTCATGAATTTAATAACGAAAAAAACGATGAAAAGTTTCACTTTTTGTCACTTTGAAATGATGTTTTTCCATAAGAAATACATGTAAATCGAAAATTTTTTTTTATCAGTTTTTTAAAACGTTGAAACGGCAAATTTTAACGCTATCTTGACGTTTGGACGTTTCACATTTTAGAACTGTGACGTTCATGAATTTTGTAATGATAAAATTAAACAAGTCTTATCGCAATAAAGATAACAGACTTAGAAATTAAATATCAAAAGCGCGTGACCTTGGTGCATTAACTGTTAAAAATATATCAATCTTGAATAAAAAAATCGAGTAATTTAAATTTTTAGAAACCAAATTTTAAATTATAAAACTAAAAAGTTTTTGTAATATATACATTTAAACATCAAATTTTAAATTAAAAACTAAAAAGTTTGTAAAATAACGAAAAATATATCAAACTTTAATAAAACTCAAATAATATACATTTTTAGAAACCAAACTTTATATCATAAAACTAAAAAATTTTGAAGACAACGATAAAATGTACATTTTTTTTTACATCAATATAATGTTTTCAATTAAAAATTTTCACAATAATATTAAAAAGCTTAGTACGGCAAATCGTTCAGTAAGCGTTAAGAGTTAAAGTGTAACCAAATCGTTATCAGAAGGTATATTTTCAAAGTTTGTTCGTTATATCACTAGGCAATAGAGTCGAAAAAACAGATAAACAGCGATAAGTGTTTAAAACATTGTAGTCCATGCGTATTTCATACTTTATTAAAAAATAATTTTCGCTTTGATTTATTTTCAGTATTAGAATTTTCTATTCTGACAAAGAATTCTGTGACTATCAACTTAAAAGTGTTTCAAAAAAAAAAATTGTTTTACCTTTACTTTTATAATAAATTGATTTTTTCTAGAGTTTTTAAATATAAATACCTGTAAAATAAACTTCTTATTATTATGGATGATGCAATACTTTTTAAAATTACGCAATATTACGAAATTAAGAAAAAGAGATTCTGAACAGATCCCTCTTTATAGGTTTTCGAAAAGGTCACGTGACATGTAAAATTACGGTTACAATTGAGAAAAATTATTGATGTAAAACTATTTATCAGTCGTTTGATTATTTACTAATTTAAGGTTATCTAATAAGACGGTCGTTATAGAGGGTCCATATTTTGCTACCCTGACGCTCTGTGCTACACACTGCTACGCTCTTCTCTGATGCTATGTTGTTCACTGCTACGCTCTGCTACCGTCTGCTACGTTCTGCTACCGTCTGCTACGCTCTGACGTTAAATGGTTGGGGTTTGATAGTTCGCATAATAGCTGGATTGAAAAATCTAATATTTTATAAACTCTGTTGTTTCTTACTTTGAACATTTTTTCATGTATTCTTATGACAAACAAGATACGTTTTCACAGCTTCCGGGGGCCTTTTTGATTCATATCATCTATTGCTCAACCCGTTCAGTCTGCAGTCCGACTAAAACTGTCCTTAGAAGCAGAAGCAATTATTTTTTACTTAGTTTCAACACAAGTTTTATCAAGTATTAAAAGATGATGACACAAGACAGTGGTTATTGTAGTGAAAACTTACCGTCATATTCTGAGAGTAGTAGTAGTAGTAGTAGTGAAGATTCTATCTATATGGAAGAAGTAAACAAAATTGTAAATTTTTACGAAGACAAAGCAAAACGTGAAAATTATTTGCTGCTACAATCATCTTTCGCAATTGAGGGGTATGTTATAACAGTTGGCTTATCTTCTGCAAGAACATTTTCTCCAGCTATTATTTTATCAGAATACTGCAAGCCAAGTAAATTGTCGTTTGGGAAAATGGAATGGCTTGATCTTATAGAATTTTTGAGCAAAAGCACATTTTTTATTGAACCACTACCAACCTACGCAGATGAGTTTGATCCAGTAACATTTTCCTGTGGAGATTTTTGTACAATACGACAGTTGGTATACGATGATACCAAGTTCATAGAAGTTGAAAAACATGGCGTAAGATATCATCTAACGGAAAAGGATGTAAATGAACTTGTTAGAGTACATCATTGTATCGTAGTTTATCAGATTTCACTTATAGAAAATATTAACTTTAATTGTTATTATAATAATGTTATAGATATTGTAAAAAAAAATTTTGATTATAACTGGTTTAAAGGATTAGATGTATTTTGTGAAATGTGTACTGATCCTTTATTATGTAACGCTTTGCGTCAGTATATTTACTTTTACGAACAAAATGTAACAAGAGATTTAGAAAATATGAAATAAACTTTTATAAAAAAAAAAAAATAATGACTTTTATTTCAAAATCGATAAATATAGCGTCAAAAAATGTTATTTTATCGAGGCAAAATTTATGCATGTCACAGTTCTAAAATGTGAAACGTTCAAACGTCAAGATAGCGTTAAAATTTGTCGTTTCAACGTTTTAAAAAACTGATAAGAAGAAATTTTCGATTTACATGTATTTCTTATGGAAAAACATCATTTCAAAGTGACAAAAAACCATCAGTTTTTGACGTTTTATCGTTATTAAATTCATGAACGTCAAAGTGTCAAAAAAATAGACGTCTAAACGACGAATTTGAACGTTATTTTGGTCGTATCAACGGAACATAATAAAAAGAAATATTCTTGGTTTTATTTATAAAGACTTATGTTTACTATTTATATTTCAATTATAATTTTTTTATTTAATTTTCTTTATAGTTAAAAAAATTATATTTTTTCTTATGTAAAAAATTTGTTGGGTAATAAATAAAACACGAGTTCTAACCACGCCACTGGTAGGATCATACAGAAAAAAGATGCAACATCCGCTAAGATAGCAGAAACGCAAATTCAGATTTTTCAAATTATATCATAAACAAACTTTACATTATATTCAATTATAATTCATTCTGACTTGATTCATTCATTCATTCTAAAGAAAACACATATTTTATATTATATTTTACACTTGGTTAAATAATAAAAATTATTTTTAAAAAACCTTTTTCGTAAACACAACATTTAAGTCACGTAAATCGTTTTCAAAAATTTTTTTTTTTACATACTTCAATTTTTTCTTTTAGAAACAGTATAATAATAATAATTAAAGACTGTAACTTCTTGCTTAGTTCAATGTCAAGTTTTTATTCTAAAAGTATTCGATGATTTTGCAAATTCTGAAGAAATTTTTACTATCACGCGATTACGTCACTACAATTGGTTGTTATAGAGATTCTTTAGTACACTGTTAAAAATTTTTATGGTGAAATTACAAAAAATGTATTCCTATTTAATTTCTTAAAGGTAAGAGTAATTAAACACGTAATTAAAAATCAAAACTTTTATTTCAATGTACATTTTGATCTTTTTCAATATTTTGTCCTTCTCCGTCAAATTCTACTAGTTGATCAAAATCCAATTCAAGTGGTTCAATATAATGAATATTTTGCTTCGATACAGTTCTTCTTACTTCATCAACATCTTCATCTACAAAATTGTATCGATATCGTCGAACCACTCTTTCTACCACCTTGAATTCATCCATGTTTTCCATTTTACTTCTTATGTATTTTATCGGCAGTTGCTGAAACTTTCGTTTTAAAGTTTCAGCTCGTGGCGAATATGACAAGCTTATAAAAACTTTATCGTTTTGAAGTGAGATTTTTTTACACCATATCTGAATTAAAAAGAACAAATTATAAGTATAAATGAAATTAAAATAATATTTAAAAATTAAAATAAAAAGTAAAAGAAAATATAGAATAAAAAACAAAATAAACTTACTTAAACAACTGCTTCATGAAAATGAGCACATCTTTGGGAGGAAAATTTATCTTGTCCTCTGTAAAAATCACTAGAGTGCATGGAACTGAAGCCATTTTTTAATCACTGTGTATTATTGTTATTCAACTTAAAACACTGTATGATTTAATAAATTTAGTTTATGCGTTTATATACAAATTTTTTGCTGAAATTGCAGTTTTCGAAAACACATGACGTGGCATCGTACAATTACGGCGGTCAGTCACTGATCACGCGTCCTTGAATTCCATCTTTTGAACGGATCGAGTATAGGCACAACAACAAAGTATTACAGAATTGCAAAATTGCACGTGGTATAAACAACGTCATGCAATAATTTGCTTAGTCACTTATTTTGTATACATTGTGAAATATGTACTAATGCTTTGTATATTTACTTTAGTGGTGTCAAGTGCATATTATAACTAAATTTTAGTCAGCAAAAGCAAAGTCTGTTATCACTCTAACCCTAAAGATTTATGTTTACTTTAAGCAGAAACATATATTAAAATACATTTCGTAAAATGTTACACCAAAAAACTAAAAAGTGTAACACAGAAAAAAATGGTTTTATTAAATCTAAGATATCAAAATATAGACATGGCCTGTTATCACAAAAAGATTTTATAAAAATTATGTCTTATTATAATTCACATTAATAATAAATAATATGTCAAGTCAATAGTGAATGTTTTAATTCTTAGAATACAACGTTAATCCGCTTGAAGAGCGGTCGTGGTCCAGTCCAACTAATAAGTGTACTTAAAACAGATACCTGGCCCGTGGTCGTACTGTCCGACTTCGGTTATTCTGATACTAGTTGATGATTTTGCAAATTCTGTAGAAATTTTCAATATCACACGATTACGTCACTACAATTGGTTGTTATAGAGGTTCTTTAGTACACTGTTAAAAATTTCTATGGTAAAATTACAAAAAGTGTATTCCTATTTAATTTCGCAAAGGTAAGAATTTTTTTTTGTGCATTAGAAAATGTCTTTAATTTGTACTTCTGGTATACTTATTGTAAAAAATAAAATAATAACAAAAAATGTTGTTTTATTTTATATAAATAAACTAAAAGTATTCAAATTATTCATTTAGTTAAAATATGTGCAAGATGAAAATTGTAAAACATGGTACGTCTTTGAAAATTGAAAATAATATTTTTGAAGAAATAAATAAACCAAAGATTTCTAAACACAGAAAACTATTTCCAGCAACAATTGAATGTCTGATAGTAGGACCTTCAAATTGTGGTAAAACTAATGTGATGATTAATTTGTTAGAACATCCGGAAGGATTAAAATTTGAAAATGTCTACGTTTATTCAAAATCTTTAATACAACCAAAATATAAATATTTAGAAATATTATTAAAACCAGTAAAAGCAATTGGATTTTATACATTTAGTGGAAGTGAAAATATAATGCACCCTTCTGACGCTAAACCAAATTCAATTTTTATTTTCGATGATGTATCCTGTGAAAACCAAAATGTAATCAGAGAATATTTTAGTATGGGTCGACATTCTCAGGTAGAACCCTTTTATTTAAGTCAGATTATATGTATTATAAGATTGATAAACAAGTTAATAAACGTAGAATTCCGAATGGATTTTTAAAAAACTTTATTTCGAAAATTACAACTTTAAATCAAGAAAGTAAATTGATTTTTACTTTTAGACTACTCGTTTAACACTAAAAAATATTATAAAATAAAATCTACTTTTAACTGAAACAATTATATTATTCTTAGAAATTGTTCTTGTCATTTTATAGGTTTCGCATTTCTGCTTAATCGCTGAATTATGCTCCACCTGCAGGTTCGTAACTAACATTATGATTATATAAAATATTACAAAATCCATTTGAGTTATGTTTTGTAGAGGTCCAAAGTGTTTTTTTAAAAAACTTAAAAAAACTTTATTTTTTTTATAATGAATTTCAAAATAAACTAATGTGTTCGACAATAGCTAAATAGAGATTTAATTTTATTATAATAATATTTTACAAAGTTGATTATAAAATGACATCATATTAATGAATAAACAATAAAAGATAAGAAATGCAAGTAAGCGGTTTTATATAATCATGAGTGTTTTTAATATATTTATATAGGTATCACATATATAACTTGAATTAAAATATTTTATAACTTCCTTGAGAGGTCTAAGGTTACCATAACTATCAAAATAAACAACACGTGTTTTATATTTCTTATACGCTGTCCAGTGGCTTCCAGGACCGTCTTTATCATCCAAATTAAGAATACCAGTTTCATAGGTTCGAATTTTTTTCGGTAAAGAGGTTCTCATAAAACACCTCGAAAATTTGAGATATTCCATAACTTTGCATATTTTCCAAAATCTATATTGGTTAAAGTTTTTTGTTTTTCTTTTTCAATTATTTTTTGTATTAGTTTGTTTTCTTTTTTGAACCATCTTGTACAACCTCTGAACGTAAAACTTATATTTTAAATGTTGAAAAGTTCTTATTTATAATAAAAGACAGAAAAACTTTAAAAAGCCTTTTATTTTATCATAATACAACTAATACAAACAAAATAATACAAGATTTAACTTGTTTTGACACGGTTTTCATCTTGATTGTAGTCATCATCATCATCACTGAATTTTCGTTTATTGTTGTTGTTTGTTGAAGGAATAGATTCATCCATGTAAATTTTTAATTTTTTATTTACTGCATCGTTTGTTGTATCAACTATTTTTCTTTTGGCACGTAATCTTGTATTTAAATTAATTGGATAATTATCAACATCCATTTTTTCAAGTGCTCTGCGTTTCATTCCTCTGTCCAGGTTTTTATGTAGTTGTTGTTGTTGTTTCACTTGTTTACTTTTATTGTCACTAAGTATTTGTAAACAATAATTTATACCCAAAGAAGCTTTTTCTAAATGCATTTTTACTTTTTCCAATTCTCTGCAACATTTTTTTTTTTTTAACTGTGAAACGATAGTCTGTTGCGTTTAAGCCTAGACCCAATTTAACTTTAGCTTTCATAGCACCTGCAACTCCTAGTGCAGTCATTCTCTCACTAAATTCTGTATTTTTTGATCGAAACTGTTGCATCACCTATTAACTAAAATTTTATCAGCTTCATGTCGTTTATGTAAATCTTTTTCTTGAGAATAAGCAATATCATGTTCTTTACAAGCTTCATCTAATCCATTAATACCAGTGTCACCTCGAGATAAACTTTTTTGTAATTTTGTTCCTGGACCACAAAACTTGTAACCAGGAAGGTGCATTTCAAACGGTAATTTATTTATTACAGCGTTTAACATCTTACTTCTTTAACTGTTGGACAGTAACTATAACCGAAACAGTTGAAAATTAAGTTTAAAAACGACACTTTACTTTTCTTCATTTCTAAATATCCTTTACAGCGACAGTTGATAAATGCTTCATTCCATCAACTTTTTAATGGTATTGTTTTGAAAAGCAGTCTACACAAATCAAACCTTGATATGTGTTTCACCTTTGCACCTGGGACATATATTTTCTATAAATTGTAGAATGTTTACTTCCCAAACTTTTGCGATATAACTCTGCTAAACATTCTATACATACACTGTTTGGTAAATCTGTTTCTCCTTTACATTTAATACAAACAAATGTAACACGAATAGGCATATTTTTTAAACCTTCTTTTGTTCTTCTCACTTTAACATTGTGCCGTATAATAAAAAAAATATTATGTTACTAACATATATTACCAAATTTTCCAATTAAATAAAAACATTTCATTGCTTCATTTAAATATTATAATAAAAAATAAAAAAAAAAAAAAAATAAAACAAAAAATAAAAACTGTATTTTCATTTTAATTTAATTTGTTGTAATTATACTTTAATTTATTTGACTTAAAGATTTCATAAGGCGAGGCTAGGCTCGGCTCATTGTTAGGTACGGCACTGCTAAATATCTAAAAAATCAACAGTACGCCTCTGCTAACTTACCAACAACCGTAGACGGAGCTGTTTATCTAACACATTTCAACTTTATTTTTCAAGTCAGATGATAGCCGTGTTGGTTAAGGCGTCAACATTCTACACATGACTTTGTGGGTTCGAATACCACAACAGACATCCCACAGAATTTTTTTTCTACATTTATTCTCATACAAAATTATTCTAAGTTCTATTTGGGCACTGGGATTGATAATGAGGGGTGGTGGGTGAGTTAGGGTGAGTTGAGATAATGTGAGGCATATAAAGTTGGTACGATTACAGGGAAGCGCGAAAAATTCAAAAATATACGAAAAGAAGAATTGGCTGTTTGTGTCAAACGTCAGAGGCCACTTGAAAAAGAAGAATTGGCTGTTTGTGTTAAACGTTGGAGGCCACTCGAAAAAGAAGACTTGGCTGCTTGCACCAAATGTCAGAGGCCACTTGAAAAAGAAGGATTGGCTGCTTGCACCAAATGTCAGAGGCCACTCGAAAAAGAAGAATTGACTGTTTGTGTCAAATGTCAAAGGCCACTCGAAAAACAGAAGAATACAGCGCCGCCACCTGTGGCGCCATCTAGCGGCGAAATTTGGAAGTAGTGAGCTCGTACCGGCGTTGTTTATCTACTTTAATATTTTTATGTTTCTTTTAATTCTTCCTAAATAATTTATAAAACTATCCATTTGATTAATATTTTGTATTGCAATAGTTTCTGCTATCTGTGTATTATCATGTCGTGAAATGTAAATAACAATTTCGTCTTCTCTCATATTTGGTTCTAAATACTGAGCCATATTATATAACTAGCTTTTACCCGCGGCTTTGCCCGCGTGGCATTAAGACATTCACAAATGATTTAATGACTGTTTATTTTATATCTAAAAAAATTTGATTTTCATTATTCTGTAGGCATATTCTTAGTAAAATAAGTCTAGCTTCACTAATTTTAATGTTTTTTTATTTAAAATTTCATTTTTGTCAATCAATCACGCTGCAACCACTAAACAGATTTTGATAATAATAAATCATACAACATCCATTACTATCTTAGAATATTTATCTATGATAACTCTACATTGGACCTAATCATTTGTAGGATATAGTAATTTGTATTTGTACTTGCGATAAAAAAACAATAGCCCGTTTTAATAACCTCATAGCGCCATCTTGTTTCTTATATCAAAACTAAATTATAGCACGTATGTATGTATGTTGTGTATTATTTCAGTGGTATTTTTAAATGTATCAATGAGATACTTTTATACAAAATCCCTCGATTGACCCGTTAAAGGAGTGGGGAGATGGAAAAAATTTTATACACCAAATGTTAAGTTAAAAGAAGACAAATACATCTGTGAAAACGGCAGTTGAATCGGATCAATAGTTTTCATGTGATGCGCGCACAAACATACATACAGACAAAAAAATCTAACCACATTTTTGGGTTCTAAATCGATGTACCCGCGGCGTCATTCGCATGGCGTGTTAATTGTTGTATAAAAAGTATCCGACCCCCGTTCAACCCTTATAAAGGGGGTTGATTTCTAAACATAGAATATAAGTAAACCTCCACAACCTCTAAAGAGCTCACACTGTAATTTTCTACGGCCTTACTTAAAAATTATAGGACTTTCATACAAATTTTTAACCCCCGTTTTACCCCCTTAGGACTAAAGTTCCGTAAAATCCTTTCTCAGAGGCGTTTATACCCTATAAGGAACCTACGTGCCAAATTTCAAGTTTGTAGTTCTTATAGTTTCTGAGATATGGTGATGAGTGACCTTTCGCTTTTATATATATATAGATTTAATAGGAATCAATACGTCAAAATGTCCTTCGTTAAAATGTCCGTTAAAACGCATTCTTTTTATTCTTTGTATCGACTCTCTAAATCTGGCAATAAGTCTACTACCTTGAAAAATGGAAATATTTCTCCAGCTGCTTTCAGTTCGCAAGTTGTGCCATAAGTATGCAACCTACCCATATCGGCTACATAAAGGTGTTTTGTATCGTAAAATGTACCGGATCGGTACACCTAAACACCTAAATTTTTGCCTATCGTTGGACACGTGGCTTAATATATTAGCTCTAACTTGAGCAGCCATTGAAATATTTCCATAAAGCAAATAAGACAAAAATGAAAATAAACACGCTCCATCGCCAGGTATCTCTTTCACTCATTCAACTGTGACTGTTACAATTTCTCCATCCATTTTTCAAACAAACGTAAGTTTACTTAACGAAAAGTACAAACTTTTTTAAGTAAGTAATCGATATGACACTTTGATATAAACGTCAGTATAATCAATGAAAAAAAATCTAAGCTAGCACCTAATTGGCATGAAGCTTTGAAATAAACATAATTTTAATCAACAAAGAAAAAAAAACAAATATTACTAACTAATTTGGAACAAAACTTGTACACCTCCACAATGTCTAAAGAAAACATTTTAATTTTCAAGTCCCTTATTTCAAAAACATAGGATTTTCATACAAAGTTCCAACCCCCGTTTTACCCCCTTAGGGGTAGAGTTTTGTAAAATCCTTTCTTAGCGAACGTCTAGACCCTATAAGGAACCTACCTGCCAAATTTCAAGTTTGCATGTCTTATAGTTTCTGAGATACGGTGATGAGTGAACTTTCGCTTTTATATATATATAGATTTATTAAATTATTACTCATTTGATAATTAAATTTTCCAAAATATAGATTTTCCCTACAAATGGCTTGTTGCGATTCCCCCCAATAATGGTTAAGGAATTCTCTTCCAAATTCTTCTAAATTATTTATTCTAGTTTCTTTAGTTGCAAACCATAAAGCAGCATTTTCTTTAAGCATTCCTTTAATTATTTCTTTTCAGTTTTGCTTATTTCTAATTCTTGATTTAACCGTATTAAGAAATAATTTTGGATGAATGGTTTGAATATTTCCATTAAATTTAACTTCGTCATCTTGATTTATATTAACACATGATCCTACATTCATTCCATCATTATGTTGCCTTTATAATTTTTCTATTTCTTCTAATAAAATTTCACGGTCTTTTTCTTGTACTACCTTTATTTCTTCTACTTTTCCTTCCATCTCACTTATCTTCTTTACTGTATTTTGTTTTATAATCTTTTCTAAGTCATTTAATTTTTTATTTGTATTAGTATTTATTTCTTTTATTTCATCTTTACATTCCTTGTTAATAATTGTTTTAATTTTTACTTCTTGTAACTCCTCTATTTCCTTTATTCTCGCTATTATTTCAGTTCTTATTTCTTTCTTTGTTTCTTCCAATTTTTGTTTGTTTGTTTCCATTTGGTTCCTCATCTCATCTTTAAATGTTCATGTCTTCTTTTATTTCTTTTTTCATAGCATCCATATTTAAATTTATTACTTTAATATCTTCTTTCATAGAATCCATATTCTTATTCATGTCTTGTAAATTCTTCTTCAAATCTTCTCTTAAGTTATTATTCATTTTTTCCTGTTTTTCATTCATTTTTTCTAAAAATTTAAACATTCTTTCCATGTCACTTTCTTCATGTTTGTTACCATTACTTTCAATAATTGCTTCTATAATTGTGGTATTCTCTTTTTCATCTCCCGAATCATTTGTTTCCATAATATTTATATCATCATCTTTTTGATGATCTCCTTTTTGCTCATTATCCCTAACCTGTCTTTGTCTTCTTGTTTCCATAATTATTTTATTTTTTAATAATTTTACAATTTATGTTTAACTTTCAATTAGATAATTTTAATTTTATGATTTATGTTTAACTGTTTTAATAAAATTCTCCCCACAAATCACTGCAAACTCAAACTTTATATTAACTTTAACTTTCAATACAAATTATTCAAATTCAAATTATCAATCAAATAAAAAAATCAATATCCGTTTCTATAAGATTTCATCTCCTATTTATATCTATTATCAAAAAAAATAGTCACTGGTCTATGTCGTCACACTTTACAGTAAGATATCTCATTTAAACAATAGACACAGTGATACCATAACAATATATATATATATATATATATATATATATATATATATATATATATATATATATATATATAACATATCTAACTTGCTAAGAATTATAATATATAAGTTATAATGCTATAAATAAAATTTGCCTTGTAGCTTATAAATTTTGAACGTTGAATTTTATTTAAAATTTTTATATAGGCAAATTAGTTTTTATGATTTCAATTTTATGAATTTAGATTATATTAGTTTATTTACTTATTTATTTACCCGACACTGACTCTTTTCTCATGGGCAGAATTCAATGCAAGTTTAAATAAATTATATACTATTGGATAAATATAAAAATTTACTACTCTTATATACCAAATGACATGGTTTCGTTGAGAATTTAGAAAGAGAAGAAAATTTATAACCCAACTTTTTAAACAAGCAATTGAAAATTAAACGAATGTTTAAAAACTTGGCTTATTAAACAAAATGAAAATAAAAAATCTGATAATTATTACAACTTGAAACAACAGAAATAAACTTATATACTAAGGAAATAGTGATTAGTGAAATAGTGAAAATGTTCGTACAATATTTATAATAAAACACAAAAGTTTTTTTGTTGTTAATAAAGAAAGAACTTATACCAGTTTCTCGTAGAACTTCTTAAACATTTAGAGGACTGCAAGCCTGGATTTAAATATGATTATCTCCATAACCATTAAAAATTTCATCAAAAATCTCTGGATAATCAGCTAGCTCTATATACTGCTCTAAAGGTAAGTGAATTCTATTACTTTAACGTATTATCTGCTACAATTCTCTTCTAAATTTACTTATAAAGTGTCTCATACAATCTATAGCTCCACTCTGATATTTCTGGACTTTATTTTCTATCTAAATCAGATTTTCTGCTTACCATATATGCTCAATTACTTCTTCTTTATATTCGCTATACTTTTATATCAATTATACTCGATTATTTCTATCTTTTTTAATAAAAACTCAATTTTTAAAACAGAACAAAATTTAATACGTCTTTTCTCTTCAATCTCCAAAAAACAAGAGAGCGATTACAAAATCAACAACTGAACAATTGAAAAATTCAACAAACTTCCACTACCTATCTATCTAGTGTCTTTTACCTACTTGATAATTTTTTTACATAAATTACAAATCAGAAAACTCGATTTCTAATACAGATTTAAACAATTATTTATATTCAAAATCCTGTTACCTTTGAAATGAACTTAAAATCACATATTTATTAAACTATAATCTAAAATACTTTTCTATTTTAGGATTTTTCATTTTCATCATAATCAATTCTATAAAAATAAATATGATGCTTTAAAATTCCAATATTGATTATTGTAAACGTAAGTAAGTTCTAATTTAATACATGATTTAAATTATTCTTAATTTAAAATTTATATGTCTTTAGCATTGATATTTTCACACACAACTTTCTTATTCTATTTAAATATGATTCCTTAATTTAAATCATTATAAAATAACAATATGTATCATTATAAATTTATATAAAATCCTTTTTTTTTGTTTTCAAATATTTAATTTTCTTATTTTGTTTCAAAAAAAATCATTTAAATTTAAACTATAACAAACAACTATATGCTATTTTTTTACAAATAAATATGTTTTAAAACTCACATTTGATATTCTATTTACTTATATTTATTTTCTCTTTTTTAGGAAAGAAGAAAGAAAACCAAAAACTTAAATATTAACAAAATTTGAACAAACTTATACTAACTGTATAGCTTTGTATTCTACCCAGAGATCAAAATTGTCCTCGTTGAATTACTTCATAATAACTTTATTTAATTTGTTTTTTTATTAATTATAGCATACTACCTCATATCATCTTAAATCCCCCAATTAAAATTTTTAAATCAAACATGTTTTACTTGTTTGATTAAAAATTATAATTTTAATTTCGATTTAATAATTTAACACCTATCAAGAACCTCTGCTATAAAACTTTATATATTTTATTAATAAACCAATCTAAATTTCCTTGTTATTTCCTTTCATTTATGTATTGCTTCTTAATTTATTTACTTGTATAAATTATGATTACAAAAAAAAATTAATTCAATCTTCTTTTATTTTAGGAATATGTTCTACTATTGTTTGTTTAACACACATTATACAAACTTGCATTCTATTAAAACCATCCTTTTTCTCAACTAATATATACAATTAAAACTACTATTTACAAAAAAAAAAAATTATGAATATCATCTACTCTTCCTCAGGTGTGAATTTATAAACATCTTTTATATTAAATATCCCCCTTAATCTCCCTGTATTTGGACATACCAACCGATAGCTAATTAGAGCATTTTCATTATCCACAACATATGGTCCCTCAAAAGGCATTAATAATTTCGCACATAGATTTTCCCTTTTATCCGCTACTTGTAACGCTCTAATAATGACAAGTTCTCCTTTTTCAAATTTGGTTTTCTTTTTAGTTTTCTTCTCATTTCTCTTGATATACCTTTCTGCATTTCTTCTTAAATTTTTATTAACTTTTTCCAATATTTCATACATTTCTTGACTTCTATTTACTGCCCAATTTCGTTCTGGTACTCTGCCTTTAAACAAAAACTCTGGACATTCTTTTGTTATTCCATGAGGTGTCTCATTCACATATCTTAGTACTTTGTCTAAATTATTTTCCCACTGTTCGTGTTCCTGACTACATAATATTCTTAAATACTTGATTATCTCTTTAATATATCTTTCTGCCGGATTTGATGATGGATTTCTGATACTAATAAAATTTACTTGTATATTATATTGTTGGCAAGCTGTAAAAAAATTATAATTTTCAAAATAAGTAGCATGATCTAAAATTATTCTCTCTGGTTTACCATGTGTTTGTATATAATTTCTGATACATTGTAATATTGTTTTGGTGTTTGTCCTCTTACATCGATACATTTGTACATATTTCGTAAATACATCTACCATAACTAAAATATGTCTTCTTCCTTGAATACTTGGCACTAAATTACTTATAAAATCTATGGCTACGATCTGTAAAGGTCTTTGAGTAACTATTGGTTTATTTATATTGCTATTGTGATAATTTTTTTCTTTTGCTAATTGGCATGTTGTACAGGCTTTGCATACTTCCTTAGCTCTGGTTAAGTCATTCTTCGCATAGTAATTTTCTCTAAACAACATCCACATTTTCCTTACCCCAATATGTCCATATTCTTGATGTAAATTGTATAAAATTTCTTTTGCATAATTTGATGTTATTACATATGCATCCCAGTTTTCTAATTTTTTATATATTATGTTGTCTACCATAAATGTTCTTCTCTTTTCTACTTCTGTTAAACGTCCCTGATCTTGAATAACCCTTTCCAAAGTATATAACCCCTCTTTATCTAACAATTTATTAATACCAATTTTAAATTTTTTTATAATCCCCTTGTTCCTCTACTTCTCTACTTAATGCATCTGCTATGATGTTACTTTTTCCCGGAATATATTTTATTTCGAAGTCATATTCTTGTAGTAATAACAACCATCTATGCACTCTATTGTTCGCATATCTATTCTTCATCATTGCAGTCAAAGCATTGTGGTCGCTTTCCACAACAAATTTTGCCCCTAATAAAAAAAATCTTAACTTAGTTATACAAAATACAACACTTTCCATCTCCAATTCTGTTACTGTATATTTCTTCTCACACATTTTTGTTACTCTTGAAACAAAACTAATGGGCACTTCTCCTTCTTCATGAATCTGCAATAACACTCCTGCTAACCTATCTGTAGATGCATCAGTTCTCAAGATAAACAATTTATCATATTGAGGATGATATACTTTTAAATTATTCGTAAATATAAGCTTCAGTTCTTGGAAAGCTTTTTTTCTTTCTAATGTCCATTTCCATTTGACCTCTTTTTTTAATAATTCTATTAGTGGAACTTCTTTACTTGATAGATCTGGAATTAGTCTCTTATAGTAATTTAATATTCCAAGAAATCCTCTTAATGTCTTTAAATTTTTTGGTGTTTGATAGTTTAAAATAGCCTGTACCCTTTCTGGATCCATGCTTACCCCTGTAGTATTCAAAACATAGCCTAACTATTTAACTTCATGTTGGTAAAATTTACACTTTTCCACATTTAATTTGAGTCCTGCAGTTTCCAATTCTTTCAAAGTAATTTCCAAATGTTTCTTGTGTATTTCTTCATTTTCCGAATAAACCAAAATATCATCAATATAGTGTAAAATAAAAGATTCATGTTTGCTTAAGATCGTGTGTAAAGTTCTTACTAATGCTGCACAAGAACTTTGCAGTCCATATGGGACAACGCAAAATTGGTACACAATTCCATCTACCATGAAAGCTGTGTATGGTCTACTATTTTTTTCCAAAGGAATTAACCAAAAACTGTGCTTAAGATCTAACTTAGAATATATTTTTGCATTGGTAATTCTTCCAAATATACCCTCTACATTCATGGGACTCTCATACTGTTTAACTGTATAACTATTTATATTTCTAGCATCAAGACATATCCTAATCTCTCCTGACTTCTTCCTTACACAAGTAATTGCATTTATATATGGAGAATCAGTTCTTTCTATAATTCCATCCTTTAACATTTTATTCAACTCCTGATACACTTCATCTTTTAACTTATAAGGAATTGGATATGTTTTAATCTTAAAATTCTTAATATCCTTATTCATTTCTAAATTATGAGTATACTTTGATGCTATACATGTTTCTTCATTGAATAACTTATAATATTTCTCACATAACATTTTTACTTCATTCCCATATAGTCCACAATTTCCTTCTAATTTATCATATTCTATATTTTCTATGTTGTTGTACTGCACATTCTGATTTATCTCCAAACTAGCATTATTTTCAAATATGAATGGTATTGTTTGTTGTTCCCATCTTAAACATTCTCCCTCATAATCAATGATAACTTTGTGATTATTTAATTCATCAGAACCCATAATAATATCATAATTTAAATTTTGAATCAATAGCATCTGAATTTTATATTTCTTAATACCTATTAAAATTTCCCCCATAATCATATTATTAGATTCATATAACTTTTTATTGTTCGCTCCCACTAATGATAGTTTATTTGTTTTTATCACCATAATATCATCTTGTTTGATTTGTGACACTATTTTTTGACCAATTAACGTAACCTCTGAACCAGTATCAATCATAATTTTACATTTTACATATTAAAAAAACCCCTCTATAAAAATTAACCTTCTTAGTTTATTGATTTTAATTCCCTCTTCATTCACAATAAACTCCCTAGGATGTTCATATCTAGAAGAGTAGATGATATTACGCACGTGGAAGTGACTTATGCAAAATCCACGTTCTGCTCCTGGCCTTGACCAGTCACATCACCCTGACTTGCATTGAAAACATTCACCTGTCTACTATTTTCCCCTCTATCTCGCAATTCATTACTCCTGTTCCCTACATTACGATTATCCTCATTTCTACCACTGTTATTATTGTTATTTCTATTCCATCTATCACCTGGCCCTCTATTCCTATCATAATTATTATTATTAGAAAAATCCCTATTTCTCCTATCAAAATTTCTATTCTCCCAGTTTCGATTATTCCTATTATCATTTCTATATTCATTACTCCTCATATCATTCCTATTGTAATTACTATATCCCCTATTAAATTCCGTACTTCTATTATTAAATCTATCATTACCATAATTCCTATTTACATCCCTATTCCTATCATTGAATCTATTACCCCCATTATTTCTATTTTCATACCTATTCCTTTCATTTACTCTTTCACTCCCATTATCTCTATTCTCACTCATTAAACTTCTTTCTAATCTTTGTAGATAATTTGACAAATTCTCCATTGTTTTGATGTTATGCAGCGCTATCGTTTCAGTAACTTCATGATTATATTGTCTAGCCACATACAAGACTATTTCCTTTTCCCTTATTTTCGGTTCTAGGTATTGAGCATTGTTGTATAACTGCATCGCATAAGTGTTATAATTTCTTCCCTTACTATAATCAAATTTCCCAAAATATAGTTTTTCCCTAAATGTAGCTTGCTGTATCTCACCCCAAAAATATTTACAAAACTGTTCCTCAAAATCTTTAATAGAATAAATCTGGTTTTCTTTGTTACAAAACCATAATAATGGATGACCAGTTAGCATGTTCCTAATTAATAATTTTTGTTCTGTAAAGTCACTTATATATTTAAATCTACTTTTAATAATATTTACAAATACCTTTGGATGTATATGATTTATATTACCATCAAATTTAATTCCAGAATTATTGTAATGCGACATAATATTAGGAAGAACTTCCAATGTATTTCCTCTTACATTAGTATCTAATACCTCTTGCAACTTCTTTTGCATCTCCTCCATTTCCTTATTTAATTTCATCCCTGTTAATTCATAATTCTTACTACAAGCTCCTTTTTGCTTCTTTACTTCTCCTTCTAATCTTTCGAATTCTTTGCCTAAATTAACTTTCAAATTGTCCATTTCTTCTTCATTAATTTGTTCCTGTAAACGTATTTGTCCTATTTCTTTTGTCATAACTTCAGTTTGTTTATTGACTTCACGTTCAATTTCTTCCGGTAAATTTTCTTTAATTGATTTTTCTACTTCTTTTATTTTAATTTCCATACCTTTTTCAATTTCCCCCCTAATTTTAATCCCTGTATCCTGTATTTCAGTCCTTAATTTCATGTTTTGCTGTTCGATCTCCTTTTCACAATATTTTTTTATCATCTTAACTTCTTCTCTAATCTTCAAATTGTCTTCGTTTAAATTGTTAATTTCTCTTCGACATGTCTTATTATCTTCTTTTATTTCTTCCAAGCTTTTGTTAGTCTTATCCAGTGTGGTGCAACTACTAATAATGCTTATTCATTTGTTTATATTTCATGTATAATTGTTTATACTATAATTTATATATGGGGAAATAATTAAATGATTGAAAAATAGTCAGTTAATATAGATACTTCGTAAAGGAATCATCGTGTTTCACTGGCCCTTATTAACAACCCACTACATGGCGACCCTGCCAAAAGATATGTCCGGTTAAGCACGCGAAAAGAACTGTATCGAAATTGGATAAAAACAAATAATTATGTTCGAAGTTTCACTATACAGATCGTTTAAAAACGCATGATGGGAAAATCCGTGTCAAAGGAAAGTGACGTGACAAGTACGGGTGTGGTTACATCAAACTTTATTGTTGATGAACAAGGACAAACTGGTTTTCCGCTTGATATAAGGATTGTCGTATACGTGTGTACTGTGTGTGTCATTGTCATAACTATCCTGAAGGTACGAAAGGCATACAGAAGAGGTCTGAAACGAGACATCAGTAGAAGCGTCTATCTGAGGCCACCTCAACAGTCAGGTGCTGATTCCTAATAAATAATTTATGATGACTTTATGGACCGCTGCTGGATGGATACCTACTAAGGATTTGTAGCATAATAAAATACACCAAAATAAAGCGGAAGAATGGTATGTGACTTAAGTTTCTTATTTACACGAATGTCATTGCTGCAATTTGGATTCCAGCGACGACCTTGCATTGTAATGTGAATAAGACTTATTACATTACTGAAATTTGATAGTTACGTTAGGTTAGTTTTGCTATTTATTTATTAGGTCAGCATACTATTTAATTATATTTATAAGGTCAGTTCTCAGTTTTAAATTCAGAGATTTACTATATAACGTAGTCTATTAGTTTTATTAAGGCACTGTAGATATAGGTATTATCATCAGCCATTTTTATTCCAATGTCAATCAATTTACGTGTCAGACCATAGACAACTTAAAGAGACACGTGCAATCGTATTTTGTGGTAAAAATGGGAACTAAACTTGCTGGTAGTGCGAAAAGCGAAAAAGTACTTATAAGGGTATAGTAACAGAGTAAGTACTATTAGCGGTTTTAGTTTAAAATAAATTTAAGGTACTTTAAGCATAAAAAGGGTGTTAAAGTAAAATTTTAAACAAAAACATGGTGCGCTGATGTCGGAACTTGTTGCCAACTTTATATTAACCATTAACACATCTCTTCTATTATCTCTAGTTTTGTGGTTGACATTGGACAAAACATGGCTGACGTTAATACCTATTAGTCCGGGAGGCAGTGACAATTTGTGGACTGATCGTCAGTACGTTTTACACTATGTTTTTTCAATTCTACTGTTAGTATAAGTGGTGAAAATAGAAAGCTGCCAACCGACAGACGCAGCAAAGGGGGTGGCAGGTATTGGAAAAATCTGCGAACGATGGACTAATTTTCCTGTTAATAAAATTTATCAGACATGTTATTTATAAAATACAGAAAATAAAATATGGAAGCTGCCAATCGCAATTTACGTATCTTTGAAGCTGCCACCCCTCCCAACATGATAAATAGTCCGAAAAATGGACTAATTTTCCTACGGCTGAAACTTTGGAGTATTGTTATTTAATATGTATACAAACATAAAATAACAAGCTGCCAAGGTTTTGGCACGGAAAAAGGTAGCTGCCAAGCTGATAAAGTCATAACGCGCCGCAAATACGTTGTAGATGCGCTTCATCTTTAATCGCCTGGTCGGCTGTCTTGGATCTATGCGATTATTATTATTGTTGAACTTTTATAAACTTGAATAGGAATACCATATAATAGATCTATATTATTCTATATTTACAATTACAATTTTAGCGTTATAATATTAATCTCTGCATGCTACCTTGAGAGAACGAGAAATTAAATAATGAATGCAACAAAACTAAATATAAAAAAATATAAAGAAAAAAAACATAAATATTATTGATGCATAGTAACTCAAATAGAATATAACAATGAACCAACACTAAATATTTTAACATCAGAAGTAAATGCAGCCTTAAAATCAGCTAAGATCGGAAAATCTATAGGGTCGGATAACGTTTACATAGAAATGTTAAAATTATTAGACCAAGAAAATATTCAACTATTAATTAACTTGATTAACAGAATCTACAGAACAGGAAATTTCCCCCCAGAATGGAAAACATCGGTATTAATACCAATCCCTAAAAAATAGGTTGCAAGGAGTGAAACGACGGAAAATCAGTTATCTAGGACATATATATACAGAGGAACGAAATACCAACTTTTGAGACTGCTCATGGAAGGAAAGATAGAAGGCCGAAGGGGTCCTGGAAGACGAAAGTGTTCATGGCTCAAAAATGTTCGAAAGTGGACAGGATTGGACACACACACCTTATTGAGAGCAGCAATGAACAGAGAAGAGATAACTGATATTGTCGCCAACCTTCAGTAATGAAGAAGGCACCTAAAGAAGAAGAAGTCGCGATTAAAAATTGTCTTCGGTATCTGCATAATTACATTTGCAAATATCATCATCCGAGTAGTGAATATCATATTCATCTTCATCTTCGTCCTTATAATCATCTATATGCCTCGATTCATCATCTGTAATGAAATAATAAAATGTAGTAATTACATTAATCAATTTATCAAAACATCATAACAAATTAATATTTAAATTATGGTATTTTATTTACCTTCAAGTTGTGAATCTTCAGCATCATTCATCGCAGACTCTAAAGTAATTTCGTCAATGGATTGCGGCATCTGATCACCTTCAAACCATTTGAATATATATTTGTTATGGGCCAAATCCCAGCCATAGTCAATTGGAGAAATCTGTACTGGCACAGGAAGATGAGAGCGTCTCCATAAATGTGAAATGAATCGTGCTCTCCTTGTATGCTGGAATACTTCTATTTGACAGGCTGGCAATGTCGCTCCATCAATATTTTTTTACTGAAGGAAATTGACCCGAAAATCCAAGCGGAAATGCTTTGTTAAAAGCACATACTCGTGCAGAGTCCACATTATTTAATTTGCCAAAACCATAAATTTTACAAAGGTAATTTTGAATTGTTTGGAAAAAATCTTCAATATTTATATTGAAATCGCTTAGGTCAATGAATGCATCGATATATTTTTCAGATTTTTCTAAAATGTTGAAAGGACGTTTTTTTCCTTTACGGTAAAATGACGGGTTAAAGTCACACCCAGTAAATTATATGGTATACCTATTCAAGTTTATAAAACTTCAATAATAATCGCATAGATCCAAGACAGCCTGCCAGGCGATTAAAGATGAAGCGCATCTACAACGTATTTGCGGCGCGTTATGACTTTATCATCTTGGCAGCTACTTTTTTGCGTGCCAAAACCTTGGCAGCTTGTTATTTTATGTTTGTATACATATTAAATAACAGTACTCCAAAGTTTCAGCCGTAGGAAAATCAGTCCATTTTTCGGACTATTTATCATGTTGGGAGGGGTGGCAGCTTCAAAGATACGTAAATTGCGATTGGCAGCTTTCATATTTTGTTTTCTGTATATTATAAATAACATGTTTGATAAATTTTATTAACAGGAAAATCAGTCCATTGTTTCTAGATTTTCCGGATTTTTAAATTTTCCTGTCAAGTGCAGCCGTCCTGGTGCGCGGCCGACTTGGGACTTTCATACTTTACCATATCTGAACATCACATGTGCAGTCTACCAATGATAGGAAAATCAGTCCAAAATCGTGTCACTGCCTCCCGGTCTATATGTTTATAGTGCCTTAGTTTTATGTCAGTTAAACTTTGGGTTTTTTATACAAGGGGTAATGTTAATTTTAAATTCGAAGTCCTACTAATTGATTTAGTTTATGGTTAAGAATTGTGGGTTTTATAGGTATTTATCGTATAAATCTAGCAGAAATTTAAAAATTTAATTATTATCTTTTGAAGATGAATGTAATGTAAGTTTAAACTTTGTAAATTTTAATGTCCGCTAAAGTTACTTGGGAGGAAATTTTAACCAAGCTGTCGGGTTTAAAAGAGGAAATTATTAAGGAATCAAAGAGAGTTTTAAAGTCAAAAGTACCTAAGTCTCAAAATGTTAGAGAACAAGTTAGAGATACGTTATTAACACTTTATAATGAATTCGTAACCACCGTAAATGGTTGTTACAAAGATCTTGATGATAAACTTTACAATAATTACATTAAACCCTTATTTAATACTATTCGAGATAGAGTTGTTAGATCATACCAAGTTTTACGGGTTGATTACAAGGTCCCTACTAATGTTTTATCAAAAATAGATCCGCAGATAAAAGACGAATTGTCATTAATAGATCTTACCGACGAAGACAGCGAAGCTGGTAGCGACAGCAAAGAGCAAATCGATCAGAAACCTCCTTTACGCATTCGAACAGCAAACATGCCTCTTAGCACGGTGGATTTCTTTAACTTTGCTTCTAAAATCCTACCGAACGAATTTGATGGGTCTGAAGATAGGTTGACTTCATTTCTAGATGCTTTGACTCTTTTGAAGGCAAATGTAGAAACACACGAAGACAACGCAGTTGCATACGTGAAAACTAGACTCGCAGGAAAGGCACGAGTATTAGTGGGTGAAAGTACGACTTTGGAAGAAATTATAACAAAACTGAAAAATGGCATTAAATTTGAGAGTTCGCAGTCAGTCACCGCTAAATTGCTTAATTGCAAGCAGGGGCATAACAATTCTAAATATGTTTCTGAGATTGAAACCCTTACTCAAAAACTAAAGCGAGCCTATATTAGCGAAGGCGTACCTGAAAGAGTAGCAGAAAGCTATACAACAAATACCACTGTTAAAGCCTTAATCTCTAATTCAACTTCAGAAAGGGTCAAATTAATTATGGAAGCTGGAAGTTTCCAAACTACTCAAGACGCGATACAGAAATTTGTTAATATAAGTGCAGAAAATACAACCAATGCAACTATTTTATATGCAAACAGACCATCCCGCAGAAGTGGGGCGAGGGGAAATTTTCGAGGCAGAAGGAACTTTCAACATCACGACGGATACAATCATTCCTCTAACAGAAACAATAACAACATGTACGATAATGATAACTTTAATCAAAATGGGTCAAATTATCAGAATAGGTCGAATTATCAAAATAGGACAAATTATCAAAATAGGCCAAATTATTCAAATAGAGGCGTTTCACACAGAGGTAGATCGTATAGATACGTAAGAACCTACGGTTTAGACCCAAACCAGGAAAACGAACAGGAGCCTCAACCAGGTCCTTTGGGGCAATCCTAAAAATCCTTAATATGGACCTAACACTTTCAAATTTTGTTTTAATTCAAACTGATATGACAGGAGAAGAATATGTCACATTATTAGTTGATACTGGAGCGGACATATCACTTTTTAAAAGAGACAAAATAGATCAGCAACAAATTATAAACAAATCTAATATATGCAGAATTAAGGGCATTACAGACGGCTACACTAACTCTATAGGTTCAACCAATGCAAATATAATTGTCGAAAATTACATTTTTAATCATAATTTTCAATTAGTCGATCAAAATTTTCCAATACCTGCAGATGGAATTCTAGGAAGAGATTTTATCGCAAAATACGGTTGTCAACTAGATTATTACAAATGGGTTATGACCCTAAAGACCTTAGATGGAGACATTGAGTTACCAATTCATAATAGTCCAGAAGATAACGTCATACTTATTCTACCCAGATGTGAGGTAATAAGAAAACTAGACTCCTTGCAAAATATAAAAGAAGACGCAGTAGTATGTAATGAAGAAATAGCACCTGGAGTTTTTGTCGCCAGTACAATAATTTCTAATAAAAGTCCATTTTTAAGACTGTTAAACACAAACTTTGAAAGTGTAACCATAAAGAAACCGAAAATCCAATACTCCTACCTAAAAAATTACGATGTACTATATACGAGTAGCTATAAAGAAGTTAATAAAGAAAATAGAAATGAAGCTTTACAGAAAGAACTAAACTTAAGCTCAACTCCAGACTTCGTAAAACAGGAAACAATTAAATTATGTCAAGAATATTCCGACATTTTTGCCCTGGAAGGTGAACCACTCTCCACTAACAATTTTTATCACCAAAAGTTACGCTTATTAGATAACTCCCCAGTCTACATAAAAAACTATAAAACACCTTATTCGCAAGTAAACGAAATAAATAATCAAGTCGAGAAAATGCTTAAAGAGAACATAATAGAACCATCACAATCGGAGTATAATAGTCCAATCCTACTCGTACCCAAAAAATCTAATAATGGAGAGAAAAAGTGGCGTCTTGTTATAGATTTTCGTCAGGTTAACAAAAAAATTTGCGCAGATAAATTTCCAATCGGTAGAATTGATCAAATACTAGATCAACTAGGCAGAGCAAAATGGTTCTCTACATTAGACCTAAAAGCTGGATTTCACCAAATACCACTGGAGGAAAGCTCTAGAGACATTACATCATTTAGCACAAATTCAGCTTCGTATCGATTCACCAGACTACCTTTTGGTTTAAAAATTAGTCCGAACAGCTTTCAAAGAATGATGAACATAGCTTTTGCAGGAATTACACCAGAAAAAGCGTTCCTATATATGGATGATCTTATCTGCATAGGATGCTCTATAAATCATCACATCGCAAATCTAAGAAGTATTTTTGAAACTTGTCGAAAATTTAACTTAAAATTAAATCCAAGCAAATGTAATTTTTTTCAGAAAAATGTCACGTATCTCGGTCATAAAGTAACATCAGATGGAGTGCTGCCCGACGAATCTAAATATGACATCATTCGTAATTATCCACAACCTAAGTCGGCAGATGATACCAGGAGATTTACCGCATTTTGTAATTACTATAGACGTTTCATTAAGAACTTTGCAGAAATTGCACTACCACTTAATAAACTTTTGAAAAAAGATAAGGAATTTATATGGACCGATGAGTGCCAGAAGTCTTTCGAAAAACTAAAACAATTACTTATTGAACCTCAAATCCTACAATACCCAGACTTTAATAAGACCTTTATACTTACAACTGATGCATCAAAAGAGGCTTGTGGTGCAGTTTTATCTCAAAATTTTGATGGAGAAGATCTACCCATCGCTTTTGCATCCAAAGGGTTTACTAAAGGAGAGATTAATAAATCTACTATTGAGAAAGAGTTAGCTGCTATACATTGGGGAATTAATTACTTTAGGCCTTATCTATATGGTCAAATCCGATCATAAACCGCTTATTTATTTATTTTCGATGAAAAATCCGTCCTCAAAATTGACAAGAATGCGATTAGATCTCGAAGAATACGATTTTGACATTGAATACATTAAAGGTAAAGAAAATGTGCTAGCCGATGCGTTATCAAGAGTCACAATCAAAGACTTAAAAAACATAAACGAGACACCAACTAAAATCTTAGCTGTTACAACGAGATCTTTGTCAAAAAAACAGCAAAGTTTACCTACTAAGGACACAGAGCTACAAAATAACCATCAATCACCTATATCGCCTAAAATAATACAAACTGATTGCAATTATGAATTACTTAGGGTTCCTACTTTAAAGATTATAATTAAGCCAGACCATCTCCGGATAGTCATGGAAAAATATGGAAAAAAGAAACTTAAAATTGAAGATAAGATATTTCTCACTAATGGCAATTTTTCTTTAGGGAAATTATTGTCTATGCTTGAAAAAATGGCTAGTGAAAATAAATTTGAAAAATTAAAATTAAACATGAATAATGAAATATTCAAAAAGTGCACAATAAACGATTTTAAAATAGTAGGTCAAGATTTTCTAGAAAATGTTTTAATATATTTATATGAGGAACCTAAGATAGTACTAGATAATAATGAAAAATTAAAACTAATCCAACAGTTTCATGATAATCCACTTACTGGAGGACACTGTGGACAAAAAAGGCTTTTGAAAAAACTAAGGTCAAAGTATCGTTGGAAAAATATGTCGCGTGATGTAGCAACGTATATTAAAAATTGCAAGAAATGCCAATTTAACAAAAGCAAAATTAAACACATTGAACCCATGACGATTACGCCAACTCCGCAAAAACCATTTGATATTGTTTGTATAGATACTGTTGGCCCATTTTTAAAAACTAAAAACAATAATGCTTACGCTGTAACTATGCAATGCGAATTAACGAAATATGTTGTAATTGTTCCAATTCCAAATAAAGAATCTCTGACAGTAGCAAAATCTATTATAGAAAATTTTATATTAATATTTGGCCCCATGAAAGAAATAAGAACTGATATGGGAACTGAGTATAAAACAGAACTTTTACAGAAATTGTCAAATTTGTTACACATTACACAAAAATTTTCAACAGCATACCATCACGAGAGTATCGGCGGATGTGAACGAAATCACAGAGTTTTAAATGAATATCTAAGATCTTACATTAATGATGCTCATACAGCTTGGGATGAATGGGTTAAATACTACGCTTTTTGTTACAATACCACGCCAGGAGTTTATCACGATTACACACCATTTGAACTTGTTTTTGGGAGGCAATCGGAACTGCCAAATGACATCTTCAAGAAGATAGATCCTTGGTACAATATTGATGATTATTACCAAGAAGTCAGGCACAGATTACAAATATCACACGAAAGAGCTAGAGAATATTTGATAAAACAAAAACAAAATCGTAAAATAAAGTATGATATAACATCTCAAACACTCGATTTAAAACAGGGTGATTTGGTTCAAATAAATAATGAAAATAGAACTAAACTTGACCCTTGGTTTAAAGGTCCTTTTATAGTAGTTAGTACTGATGGTGTAAATTGTACTCTTAAAAGTGAAAACGGGAAAGAACAAACAGTGCATAAAAATCGTGTTCAAAAACTTTAATATTGTGCAACGGTGATTATTGCCAAGTGAAGTGCGTTTATAGACAGATTTTTTTTTTAGGTTTTAGAAAATTATTTGTTTACACCTTTCATTTTATTTAATAGTGGTTAAGAAAGCTCTTTTTTTTTGAGCCATGTAAATTTTTTTTTATTTTAAACAGTTTGAGTTAAGATAATATTTCAAGTAATTAATTTAGAAGGACTATTAATATTATATTTATAATTAATACTATATCATTTTGGAAATGCAGCATTTTTAGTGTTTTAGATTTTAAGTTTTACTTCATACTGTACGTACATATATTTATCGATCGATTAGGTAATCACGCAGTCTACACATTAATTTAAATTGCTGCATAGTATCTTCTCGGAAACAGGGCCCGTTTCAAAAAGATTGAATGTAATTCATCGAGATGAATTTCATTCACTCAAAGGGGGAAGATGTGGTGCAACAACTAATAATGCTTATTCATTTGTTTATATTTCATGTATAATTGTTTATACTATAATTTATATATGGGGAAATAATTAAATGATTGAAAAATAGTCAGTTATTATAGATACTTCGTAAAGGAATCATCGTGTTTCACTGGCCCTTATTAACAACCCACTACACCAGTTTTTTATTATTTTCCTCAAATTTCTTATCCATATCTTCTCTTATATCTTCTTTTAGCTGATTCATATTCTTATTTATATCTTTACTCATATTCGTTATGCTCATCATAAGGGTTTGAAACATGATGCTCACATCAGGCTGTGTATCCTCTCTTGGTCTTTCTTGTACTACCTGTTCTTCTCCTTCGTTTACACCATCAAATGTTTCATTTCCCATCTCTACTATCGTTTGATCATGCTCTTCTCCTATTTCTACCAAATTATCACCTTCTTCGGTCTCTGCTCCTTCCTGTTGTCCAGTTTGAATCAATTCCTCAGCTCTATAATCTCCTGCACCTAACATTCTCTCTGCATGTACTTGTACATCTACTCTCTCAACCTCAATCTCTCCACCATCACTACTCTCACCACCCTCTCCTACTACTTTACCATCTCTGAATATCATTTTTTTGTCCATGATTAAAGTTTAAATTTCCCAGAGATAAATATAAATATTGTTCATCTTTTTATACAAATACCTTTATATTAATGAAAAAATTTAACAAGCAAATACCTTTATTTATTTATCTGATTATAAATAATCAGAACCAACAAACAAATAAAAAAATTACCAGACAAATTGTTCTTGACCAGTGTTTTTGTTTTAAAAAAAATTCCAAATCTTGATTATTAAAAAAAATAATGTTAACAAAATGGCTCTAATTTCAACTGTTTAGAGCCCCACGTTGGGCGCCAAAATTTTATAACATATCTAACTTGCTAAGAATTATAATATATAAGTTATTATGCTATAAATAAAATTTGCCTTGTAGTTTATAAATTTTGAACGTTGAATTTTATTTAAAATTTTTATATAGGCAAATTAGTTTTTATCATTTCAATTTTATGAATTTAGATTATATTAGTTTATTTATTTATTTATTTACCCGACACTGACTCTTTTCTCATGGGCAGAATTCAATGCAAGTTTAAATAAATTATATACTATTGGATAAATATAAAAATTTACTACTCTTATATACCAAATGCCATGGTTTCGTTGAGAATTTAGAAAGAGAAGAAAATTTATAACCCAACTTTTTAAACAAGCAATTGAAAATTAAACGAATGTTTAAAAACTTGGCTTATTAAACAAAATGACAATGAAAAATCTGATAATTATTACAACTTGAAACAACAGAAATAAACTTATATACTAAGGAAATAGTGATTAGTGAAATAGTGAAAATGTTCGTACAATATTTATAATAAAACACAAAAGTTTTTTTATTGTTAATAAAGAAAGAACTTATACCAGTTTCTCGTAGAACTTCTTAAACACTTAGATGACTTCAAGCCTGGATTTAAATATGATTATCTCCATAACCATTAAAAATTTCATCAAAAATCTCTGGATAATCAGCTAACTCTATATACTGCTCTAAAGGTAAGTGAATTCTATTACTTTAACGTATTATCTGCTACAATTCTCTTCTAAATTTACTTATAAAGTGTCTCATACAATCTATAGCTCCACTCTGATATTTCTGGACTTTATTTTCTATCTAAATCAGATTTTCTGCTTACCATATATGCTCAGTTACTTCTTCTTTATATTCGCTATACTTTTATATCAATTATACTCGATTATTTCTATCTTTTTTAATAAAAACTCAATTTTTAAAACAGAACAAAATGTAATACGTCTTTTCTCTTCAATCTCCAAAAAACAAGAGAGCGATTACAAAATCAACAACTGAACAATTGAAAAATTCAACAAACTTCCACTACCTATCTATCTAGTGTCTTTTACCTACTTGATAATTTTTTTACATAAATTACAAATCAGAATACTCGATTTCTAATACAGATTTAAACAATTATTTATATTCAAAATCCTGTTACTTTTGAAATGAACTTAAAATCTCATATTTATTAAACTATAATCTAAAATACTTTTCTATTTTAGGATTTTTCATTTTCATCATAATCAATTCTATAAAAATAAATATGATGCTTTAAAATTCCAATATTGATTATTGTAAACGTAAGTAAGTTCTAATTTAATACATGATTTAAATTATTCTTAATTTAAAATTTATATGTCTTTAGCATTGATATTTTCACACACAACTTTCTTATTCTATTTAAATATGATTCCTTAATTTAAATCATTATAAAATAACAATATGTATCATTATAAATTTATATAAAATCCTTTTTTTTTATTTTCAAATACTTAATTTTCTTATTTTGTTTCAAAAAAAAATCATTTAAATTTAAACTATAACAAACAACTATATGCTATTTTTTACAAATAGATATGTTTTAAAACTCACATTTGATATTCTATTTACTTATATTTATTTTCTCTTTTTTAGGAAAGAAGAAAGAAACCCAAAAACTTAAATATTAACAAAATTTGAACAAACTTATACTAACCTACTACAAAATATGAAGTAATAGAAATTATAGATTCATTAAAACCACAAAAAGCACCAGGTATCGATGAAATTAGAGCTGAAATATTAAAAGAAATAAAAAATGAAATAGCTTCCCCATTAACTCATTTAATAAATAAAATAATAGAGTCTGGGCACTGTCCCACTAATTTTAAAACGGGTTTAATAAAGCCGCTATTTAAAAACGGATCCAAATCTGAAGTTATTAATTACCGACCCATAACTCTAATTTCAAATTTAGCAAAAATTTTTGAAAAAATCATAAAAAAACAAATTGTTTCATTCTTAAATCGAAACAAACTGATATCATGCAATCAGTATGGCTTCAGAGAAGGTACCTCTACACAGGATGCCATTTGTGCTTTAACGTCCCAGTTATATAAATGTGTGGACCAAACTAAACCAGCTTTATGTGTGTTTCTTGATCTAGCTAAAGCCTTCGATACTGTGGATCACACAATCCTATTGGAAGCTTTGGAGGATCTAGGATTCAGAGGGAAAACCTACAACTTAATAAAAAGTTATTTAACTGATCGTTCTCAATATGTAAAAATTAATGACACATTAAGTGACAAGAAATTAGTCGAATACGGAGTTCCTCAAGGGACGGTATTAGGGCCAATTTTATTTATTATATATTTAAACAATTTATTGAAGTTTCAGTCTAGTGGCCAGATAATTTCTTTTGCTGATGATACTGCAATAGTATACAGTGCAGAGTCTTGGTTGCAACTAAAAGAAAAAGCAGAATGTGATTTGGTAAAACTATTTGATTGTTTTAAACAAAAAAAATTATCTATCAACTATAATAAAACTTGCTACTTACCTTTCACATGTCTATCATCGTCTTTACCTTTGTATAACTCTTTAGATGTGCGGAGTCAAAATGAAAACATTAAACTTCACTCAGTCAACAATGTTAAATATTTGGGAGTGATAATTGACAGCCATTTAAGATGGAACTTTCATAGCGATCAAGTAAAAAAAACCCTTCGCAGTATGCTATTTAAATTTAAATGCTTAGCAAATATTCTTGATACTCATCAGTTACGAAAATTATACTTTGCTCTTATAGAATCTCGTATAAGATATGGGATTTTGGCTTGGGGAAGTATTGCAACATGTTACCTTAAGAAATTAGAGATATTACAAAAAAAATTCCTGAAAATTGTTTTTAAAAAGCCAATGTTGTTTTCTTCTGACTTATTATATAGGGAAAATAAAATACTGGATATGCGTCAAATTTACTTTTTTAATATTGTAGTAGAGCAGTTTAAGAAAAAGAGATTTCTAGTTTATGTGGATCATATTTATAATACTAGATACAAAAAAGATGAACCGCTCGAAACAACTTTTACCTCAAAAACTTCTGTAATGCGGTCATATGATTACTTAGCCAATAGAGTATACAGGGTGTCCCAGAATTAACTACGGAAACTTCGTATACGTATTCCTTGATAACAAATAAGTAGGGTCTTTCCTATAAAAAAAAATTTTTTAGAGACTCCTGTCAGAGTTATAACCCTTTAAAGAGGGGTGGTAAAATACGGTTTTAATTTAATATCTTCTGATTGGTCCAAGATAAAAAATTAAAAATTTGGGTGAACATCATTTTTATAAAGACACATTTCTGCTGCCACTTTTCACCTGCCCTACCCCATTCTAAGGGTGCAAATCAAGGAACCCCTCTTAATATTTTTTTTGTAACTTTCTTAGCAATTAATATTTGCAATAACAAAAAATTATTTTAGGAAGTTTTGATTATTTAGAAACTTTTTTGTTCCTTGTCGTTTTTTGCGAAATCGTTTCGGTTTGGAGTAAAAAAATAAAAAGTAGGACCATGTCAATTGAGTATCGTGTATCGCGATCAAGTAGCGCACATTTTACCACCCCTCTTTAAAGGGTTATAACTCTGACAGGAGTCTCTAAAAAAATTTTTTTTATAGGAAAGACCCTACTTATTTGTCATCAAGGAATACGTATACGAAGTTTCCGTAGTTAATTCTGGGACACCCTGTATAACTACCTCCCGAAAGAAATTAGAGATACAAAAAGTATTTTTTCATTTAAAAAGAAAGTTAAAAATTTTCTTTGGTTTCAGGAGAGATATGCAATTAAAAATTTAATTGAGCCAAACACTAATAATTAAAATATAAATAAATAATTAAATAAAAGGATTCTTTATGTGGTTATCATCCCTAATTATGTATTTAAGTGTTTTTAATTTACCAAATCATATATTTACATTTTAAATTCAGGGTTATATTAAAACTAATGTTAATATATTTTTTTTTGTTCTGTTTCACTTTTAAATTCTTTTTTTATGTGTATAAGTACATTATTTTAAATTTTGTAAACGCACAGCCAACCATACATCGGTTTCCCCACGCTCAGGCTCTGCCTTAGTGGGTACGTCGGTTTGTTTGTTGTTGTATTTATTTATGGATGTATTATGTAACTTATAAAAACAAATCAAAATTGTCCTCGTTTAATTACTTCATAATAACTTTATTTAATTTTTTTTTATTAATTATACCTCATATCATCTCAATATATATATATATATATATATATATATATATATATATATAAACAAACGGGGTAAATTAACGGGCATGATGATATGAGTTACTATGCTATATTAAATAAGTACATATAAAGAAAATATTAATGGAAATAGAGAAAGGAAAATATTCTTATTCCAAGGCAGAGTGCAAATGCAGTAAAATTGGTATAATTTATCATCATCTTCTTTACAATTCCTAAAAAAGAAAAATAAAACAAAATAAGAAATTAAAATATACAAGTACATCTAAGAGATATTTATTTTAAAGATTCAATATAGTTTAATCTATAATATATAAAATTTTAAACGGAGGATATCATCCATATCTCAAATGTGGTCAAAATGGTAATAAACCAAAGAAAACACGAAGTCTAGTACCACACAAACTAAACTCTCATGAGTAGCTCCTCTCCGTTTTCTCTTATCTCTATATTTATATTTTTATATCATCCTATTCTTTTGTTTGTTTTTAACAATATTAACTAATTACTTAATGTTTCATATTGGGTTTTGGTTTGTTTTTTGCAATCAGTTATTAGTTTATGAAAAAATGTTTACCGCACTTTTTAATTCAAAATTTCTTCTTTTTGATCACATATTTTATGTTCGTTTTTGCAAAAAACAACCAACCTTTTTACTAAATTTGTTTAACATCTTCCTATTATTAATTAGTTTATCATTTTCTTGAAATCTAATGTTTATGTTTACCATATTACTATAATTTAATTTGTGTTATTTTACTATAACTATTTAAATTTTATACATCACTGTATTTATGGTTCCATGTCAACTTCATTTAAATGTCACTCTCTCGCATTGATTTCCGCTAATTTGTTTCCACACATGCTCAGTAGTCTTTCTGTTTCCCTGATTTTATAATAGTTAAAACTGTTATCTACCATTGTTAATACACTATATGTTTTTCAACGTCTTAATTTGAATTACATTTTTCAACACCGGGTGTTTCCTTCGAACTTTGTACTATTAGTATTAGTGTTTGTGTACGGTTATGGATTTCATCTCGTTGATATTTGAAACATTGTATGATTACGGAGACATTAAGAACGTGCTACATTATGGTTACCTTTCTGGATATGTGTCTGCTTACTTACGTTGTGTTCCAGTCTATTAAGCACCAGACCTGTTCACTTTGCTGGTATGTTTCTTCTTGCTACTACATAGCACTTCCACATCTCAGAAGTTATAACATCAACTCTCTTACTGGAGCTTACCCTCCACCGCCTTTTATATCTATTTGTGACCATAATTCTTTAAGTTATCTCTTAAATTCACACCTTTTGCACTTATCTGCCGGTGATCATCTGGCCTTTTTGTGTCACCTCTTTTCATTTCCCGGCACTCTAGTGTTTCATAATAAGTTTATCTTCCTCTTTCATGTGGGTTTTTCTACCACCCTAGCTAATGGTGATGCCGTTACTTATTTCAATGTTTCAATTTGTGTTTTGAATTAATAGTTCATATTTTAACATTCTGTTTTTTGTACCACCACAAATTTTACTGACTACGTATCATATCTTGACCTATTACCGGTAATTTGCTCAATTACACACCTTTTGTATTTCCGCATTTATTTGGACGTGTTTGGAACCTTTTTACTACTTAATCTGTTTTTCCATGGATTTTATAATTTTATAAATTTGACTATTTGTTATTGGTAAGTTGTTAAACTTTTCTACTATTAATTACATATTTATTACCTGTTTCATATTGTTTTAGACCTGATGATGACCCATAGAGGTCGAAACTAGTTAAAAAAATTAAAAAAAAAAAAAAATAGTTTGTGTGGTACTAGACTTCGTGTTTTCTTTGGTTTATTATATAAAATTTTAATAATCATGTATTAGATAGATAATAAAAGTAAATATTTAAAAGTTTATAAAGTTTACAATACTTTGGTAATTAAAAATAATCTTAAATGAGTTAGAATAGAATTAAATTAGAAAATTAAATGACAAAATATGAGAATTCATAAAAGAAATATTAAAAATTTTTACTTACTTTCAAAACACACAATTTTGTTTTCAAGCCATATTGTAATTTATTGTAGTTTAATTTCCAAATGAAAAATTCTGAAAATAGAAAAATATTAGTTTATAGTTATAGCAAATTTTAAAAAAAAGAATGATTATTGTGTTCAATTTGAATAATGAATTAAGAATTAGATTGTTTGTAATTTCATTTGTAAATAATTAGTAGGCGAATAGGTAATAGGAATGTATAGTTTTAGTTTGTTTAAAAATTCAGTTGTTTAATTGTTGATTTTGGAAGCTCTCTCTTGTTTTTGGTAGATTGAAGGGATAAGATGTAATAAAGTTTGCTCCGTTAAAATTTAGAGTTTTTTTCAAAATACTTATAAAAGAAAGTTTAAAAGTAGTCAAAAGTGTTAACAAAACTACAAGGAAGTTCCTGATACTAACTGGTAAGAAGTAAAGTTTATTTTTATGAAGAAATAAATATTAGAAATTGTATGCTGAGCAGTTCATTGATATAAATGCTTCCTGAATTAATTTAAAGAAAGTAAAACCAGTTTCTAATAAGAAAGAAAATTATTATTTTACTTACCACTGGATGTAATAGCTGATTGTTTCCTGATTAGAAGAGATTTTATTAGTCAAAATCTCCAAAGTGTTCTTATATCATTGCTGTCCTGGGAAACGTTGGATTCTTATTGAAAAGGGGATCCTGAGTCTTAGCTGTCCAAAGAGAATACAAGATCTTCATAAGACGGTATCAATTTCCAATTTCTAATCAATAAAGAACTTTTCTGTGTTTGATTTTTACGTATTTAATGAACATTTAATTTCACTGTACACTGTTTCACTGTTTAAATAAGGTATTTTTCATTATTAGATAAGTTTAATTTGATTTATTAGTTACAAAATTCAGAATTTTTCATATCATTTGATTCAATTACATTTGGTTTTGAAAATTGACATTATTGAAAAAAAAGTAAGGTTAAGGTTAATATAGAGTCATTGTTCAGAAAACATAATTTGGTATATAATTGTTGAATTTTATAATCGTTTTGTTGAAATTTTCAATATTAGTTGAATTTGAATCTATTTATTATTTAAAATTTTTGAACTCTGACCCTGAGAAGGAGAATAGCCAGGAGCATATTCTAAAATAATAATATTTGAAATTAAAGAAATTAATTTGATTCTTACCTTCTTAACATTTATATTAAAATTTAAAATAATTTCAAGGTAAGGATTATTTTATAGCATAGTAACTTATAGAATACTACAGAGCAAGTTACATATGTTATAATATATATATATATATATATATATATATATATATATATATATATATATATATATATAATATGATGAAGATATTGGGTTAAGCAGCAATACGAAAAGTGTACTCTTATAAGTTTATTGCCAAGCTTTCGATTATGATTATAATCATCTTTAGGGCGCTACAATACTTTATGGTATAATATGGACTATAAAATATATAAATATAAGTTTTTACTTACAACTTGTTGAGATTATTTTGTAAAGATGTTAATTTATTAATTATATTTGTGTAGTAGATATTGAAAAAAATTATAACAACGAGAAACTTTTTAAAGCAATATTAAAAAACTGTACCACTAAGCTTTTTTTAAAAAAATTAATTTGATTTAATGTTTCATTTAAAAATGACTGGATGGATTTCTGTCATTTTGAGTTTTCACTTAGAACTGTCCTATGAAACCGAAATTAGATTTTGAAATTTATATAAAACAAGATCGTAGGTTCATTAAGAGTATTTGACATAAACTTAAATTAAAATCGTTATTAAATTTTATAATAAAATTAAAAGTGAATATATTTGTAAAAAAAAAAAAAAAAAAATTATTAAAAATTTAGTAGTTTTATTTAAAAATTATTTAATTACTTGGTGTTGGTAGCTTGAATTTGTTTTAATATATTTTAATGATGGTTAATCTTCAAGCGTCTGCAAAGGCTCAACACTACGCTTTTCAAGAAACAACAGATAAGAAAACATTTCATTTAAATGCCCTATATCAGTTCTATGATTCATAGAATGTGGTGTCTTATTAATATGGGTCATTTCCAAAAAGAGCCTTCTTGAAATATTATTATCATGATCCAAAACTGTAACGTTGTCATAATCTATTCTATGGTCATTTTGCATTACATGAAGTCCAAGTGCACTTCTTTCAGGATGTAGTCTGCAGTCTGATTTATGTGCCGTAATTCTATCTTTTAGGCGTCTCGAAGTCTGGCCAACATAGACCTGGTTACAATCTTTACAAGGCAGACTGTACACTACGTCAGTTAAGGAAAGCAATGGAGTTTTTGTTTTTAAATTTGTGAAGATTCCTCCCACAGTGAGAATATTTGGAAATATGTATACGAGCCATAGAAAGAAGTTGGTCATTAATCTCAAATCATTGTGAAATATCTAAACAAACATTTTTTACATTACTAACAACAGTGTTTAATAATAACTATTTCGTTTTTAATAATAATTTCTATAAACAGACCTTTGGTACACCAATGGGTAGCACAATTTCACCAATTTTGGCTGATTATGTTATGGATTATGTTTTAGATATCGTACTTCAAGTCTTGCCTTTTGAACTCTTTTTTATTAAAAAATATGTTGATGACATACTTGTCTGTCTCCCTGAAAATGAATTAGATAACATCTTGTACTATTTTAACGATTTCAACGAACATATACAGTTCACTCTTGAAAAAGAGGATACACATAACTCCATACCGTTCTTAGATACAATGATTATTCGTAATAACAACATTTTAATATTAGACTGGTACAGAAAACCAATGAGTTCTGGTAGATATCTAAACTATAATTCATATCATAAGTACTCAATGAAGATTAACCTAGTTAAGACCATGAAAAACAGGGTACTAAACCTTTGTGACAACACTTTTCACACAAAAAATCTTAAATTACTTTACCAATTGTTCATTGAAAATGGTTACCCTGAGGTTCTGCTCAAGAAATTATTATATAACACTCAAAATATAAATATTACTATCAACAATAGGGAGAACACATCACAACAATTTAGTGATCAGCCAGATACTATTATCTATCGCTCTTTTCCATATATTAAGGAATTAACACCTAACTTGGTTAAAATACTTAAACCAATAACTGAAATAACTTTTGCCTTTAAAACTGTTCTCACTGTGGAAGGAATCTTCACAAATTTAAAAACAAAAACTCCTTTGCTTTCCTTAACTGATGTAGTGTACAGTCTGCCTTGTAAAGATTGTAACCAGGTCTATGTTGGCCAGACTTCGAGACGCCTAAAAGATAGAATTACGGCACATAAATCAGACTGCAGACTACAGCCTGAAAGAAGTGCACTTGGACTTCATGTAATGCAAAATGACCATAGAATAGATTATGACAACTTTACAGTTTTGGATCATGATAATAATATTTCAAGAAGGCTCTTTTTGAAAATGACCCATATTAATAAGACACCACATTCTATGAATCATAGAACTGATATAGGGCATTTAAATGAAATGTTTTCTTATCTGTTGTTTCTTGAAATGCGTAGTGTTGAGCCTTTGCAGACGCTTGAAGATTAACCATCATTAAAATATATTAAAACAAATTCAAGCTACCAACACCAAGTAATTAAATAATTTTTAAATAAAACTTTTAAATTTTTAATAATTTTTTTTTTACAAATATATTCACTTTTAATTTTATTATAAAATTTAATAACGATTTTAATTTGAGTTTATGTCAAATACTCTTAATGAACCTACGATCTTGTTTTATATAAATTTCAAAATCTAATTTCGGTTTCATAGGACAGTTCTAAGTGAAAACTCAAAATGACAGAAATCCATCCAGTCATTTTTAAATGAAACATTAAATCAAATTAATTTTTTTAAAAAAAGCTTAGTGGTACAGTTTTTTTATATTGCTTTAAAAAGTTTCTCGTTGTTATAATTTTTTTCAATATCTACTACACAAATATAATTAATAAAATAACATCTTTACAAAATAATCTCAACAAGTTGTAAGTAAAAACTTATATTTATATATTTTATAGTCCATATTATACCATAAAGTATTGTAGCGCCCTGAAGATGATTATAATCATAATCGAAAGCTTGGCAATAAACTTATAAGAGTACACTTTTCGTATTGCTGCTAAACCCAATAACTTCATCATTTTATATTTAACAATCAGCAAATACTTCCTTGGCGTTTATATATATATATATGTATATATATATATATATATATATATATATATATTGAGATGATATAAGTTACTATGCTATATCAAATAAGTACATATAAAGAAAATTAATAAAAATAGAGAAAAGGAAAATATTCTCATTCCAAGGCAGAGTGCAAATGCAGTAAATTTGGTATACTTTATAATCGTCTTCTTCACAATACCTAAAAAAGAAAAATAAAACAAAATAAGAAATTAAAATATACAAGTACATCTAAGAGATATTTATTTCAAAGATTCAAAATAATTTAATCTAGAATATATAAAATTTTAATGATCATGTATTAAATAGATAATAAGAGTAAATATTGAAAAAGTTTATAAATTTTACTATACATTGGTAATTAAAACCGATTTTAAATAAATTAAGATAAAATGAAATAAGAAAATTAAATGTTAAAACATAAATGTAAAACTTTACATAAATTTTGGTATAAAATATTAGAAATCATAGAAGAAATATATAAAAATTTTACTTACTTTCAAAATATACAATGTTTGTTTTCAAGCCATATTGTGATTTGTTATTAGTTTAATTTCCAAATGAAAAGTTCTGAAAATAGAAAGATATTAGATTATATTATAGATAAGATATTATAAAATTAACAATTCATTAAAAGTATAGCAAATTTTAAAAGAATGATTATTGTATTAAATGTAAATAAGGAATTAAGTATTAGATTTTTAGTAATTTGATTTGACAAATAATTAGTAGGCGAATATAGAATAATAATGTATAGTGTAAGTTTGTTTGGAGATTCAGTTGTTAAATTGTTTATTTCTGAATCGCTCTCTTGTTTTCTATCTTTTGAAGGGATAAGATGTAATAAATTTTGCTCCGTTAAAATTTCGATTTTTTTTCAAATACTTATAAAAGAAAGTATAAAAGTAGTCAAAAGTGTTAACAAAACCTCAAGACAACTCCTGATAGTATCTGGTAAGACGTAAAGTTTATATTTATGGAGAAATGAATGTTAGAAATTGTATGCTGAGCAGTTCATTTATATAAATGCTTCCTGAGTTAATTTAACGAAAGTAAAACTAGTTTCTAATAAGAAAGAAAGTATTAGTTTACTTACCATTTGATGCAAGAGCTGATTATTTCCTGATTAGAAGCAATTTTATTCGTCTAAATCTCTAAAGTGTCCGTATATCATTGATGTCCTGGGAAATGGTGGATTCCAATTGAAAAGGATATCCTGTGCCTTAGCTGTCCGAAGAGAATACAAAATCTCCAGAACACGGTATCAATTTCAAATTTTTTTAAAATAAAGAACTCTCCTGTTTTTGATTTTTATGTATTTGATGAACATTTAATTTCACTTGTACACTGTTTCACTGTTTAAATAAGTTAATTTTCATTCTTAAATAAGTTTAATTTGATTTATTGGTTACAAAAGTCAGAACTTTTCATAACTCTTAATTTAACTATGTTTGGTTTTAGAAAGTAATGTGTCAAAGCGCATAAAACAATAAGAAAAAGTAAGGTTAAGGTCAAAATAGAATTATCGTTCAGAAAACATAATTTGGTATATGATTGTTGAATTTTATAATCGTTTTGTTGAAATTTTTAATATTAGTTAAATTTGAATCCATTTATTATTTGAAATTTTTGAACTCTGACCCTAAGAAAGAGAATAGCTAGGAGCATATGTTAAAATAATAATCGTTAAAATCAAAGAAATTAATTTGAATCTTACCTTCTTCACATCTATATTAAAATTTAAAAAATTCAAGGTAAGAAGTACTTTATAACATGGTAACTTATAGAATACTTTAATAATAATAGAAAGAGTTATATCATATGTTATAAATTTTGGCGCCCAACGTGGGGCTCGAAATAATCAAAACTAGAGCCTATTCAAATAATTAAAACTTGAGAGTTTTATTAAAAAAATTTTTTTTTCATTATTTCGCTCTAAATAATCAAAAATAGAGCCTATTTAAATAGTAAAAAACTTGAGAATTTTTCTGATATTACAAACACGAGTCAAGAAAACTTGGTTTGGTAATTTTTTTTTATTTGTTTGTGTGATTCTGGATTATTCATAACTAATAATTATAAACAGGTATTTGCTTGTAAAATATTTATTGGTATAAAGGTATTTATATAAAAATTTGCACATTATTTGTATTTATCTGGGAATTTAAATTGTAAGTATGGATAGAAAAATGAGATTGAGAGATGGTAAGGTAGTAGGAGAGGATAGTGAGAGTAGTGATGGAGGAGAGATTGAGGTTGAGAGTGTAGCGGTACAAGTACATGAAGAGAGAGTGTTAGGAGCAGGAGATTATCGAGTGGAAGAGCTGATACAAACAGGACAGACACAGGAAGAGGCAGAGACAGAAGAAGGAGATAATTTGGTAGAGATAGGGGGAGAACAGGATCGAACTATGGTTGAAATAGAGACAGAAGTAACTGCTGGTAGAAATGAACAAGAAAAACAGGTGGTACAAGAAAAACCAAGAGAAAAGAGTCAACCTGATTTGAACAGCATACTTGAAATCCTTATGATGAGATTTGATCAGCAGGATAAGAAATTGGAAGAGACTAATCAAAACATCATGAAAGATAATGATAAGAAATATGAAGAAATTAATAAAAGTATTATGAATATGGATAAGAAATTGGATCAGCAAAAAGAAGATATGACTAAAATATTAAGAAATGAAATTAACAATATTAAAGAAGACAATTTAAAGATAAGAGAAGAAGTTAAAATTATTAAAAAGGAATGTGACACGAAAATCGAACAGCAAAACAAGAAATTGAGAACTGAAATCCAGGATACAGCGATTGAAATTTGGGGGGAAATTGAAAAAGTTTTAGAAATTAGAGTAACAGAAGTAGGAAAATCAATTAAAGAAAATTTACCTGAAGAAATTGAGCGGGAAGTCAACAAACAAACAGAAGTTATAAAAAAAGAAATAGGACAAATACGTTTACAAGAACAAATTAATGAAGAGGTAGTGGACAATTTAAAAATTAATTTGGAAAAAGAATTTGAAAGACTAGAGGGAGAAGTAGAAAAACAAAAAGGAGTCTGCAGTAAGAACCAGGAATTAACTGGGTTAAAATTAAGTAAGGAAATGGAGGATATACAGAAGAAGCTACAAGAAGTTATGGAGAATAATGTTAGAGGAAATGCATGGGGATTTCTTCCTAATATTATGTCACACTATAACAATGCTGGAATTAAATTTGATGGAAACATAAACCACATACATCCAAAAGTATTTATAAATATTGTAAAAAGTGAAATAAAGTATACAAGTGACTTCTCGGAACAAAAATTGTTGATCCATAATATGCTAACAGGATATCCTTTACTATGGTTCTGTAATAAAGAAAACCAAATTTTTTCTATAAAAGATTTCGAAAAGCAATTTTGTAAATACAAAGAAAGGGGGAAGAATTGTAAATTTAAAGAAAGTCGTAGGTATATAGAGAAATATCAAGAAAGGGGGAAGAAATTTAAATCTATAATAGGTATTAGGTATATTTGGAATTATCAGGAAAGGGGTAAGGTATTTAGATTTATTAGAAGGTTAGATGTATAAGAAAATATATTAAATAAGGGGGAACAATTTTAAAAGTAGAAAAATAAATTATATTTGAATGAATGTTAGAAAGGGGGAAGGAATTTGAGATTAAAAGAATTTTAGAAATAAAAAAATTTATAAAGATGTTAGGTAGATGATATTTAAAACAATTTTGTAAATAAATATTATGTTGTAAATAGTAGTTTTAGGTGTAAATAGTTTTTTTTAGATAGGGTGGTGTTTATAGAATAAACATTAAAGCAATTCAGTTAAATTTTATATCATTAGAATTAAAATTGGTATGAATAAACAGTCTGAATGTTTTTCATTAAAGATTTTTCCAGGAGATGATATGAGATAAATTAATTTTTTTTTTTGGTGTTCATTGGACATGAATAAGTATTTACAAGCAGGTACATAATATATAAACAGATTACAACATGAAATACAGAACAAAGAAATTTGTATAAAATTTATTAAAATATAATAGGACATAATAAAGACAAAAAGTATAAAGCAAAGTTACTTAACAGTTATAAAATTATTAAATTGGGAATAGAAATTATAATTTTTCAATCAAATATGAAAATCAGATTGATTCAAAAATTTTAATTGGGGGATTTGAGATGATATAAGTTACTATGCTATATCAAATAAGTACATATAAAGAAAATTAATAAAAATAGAGAAAAGGAAAATATTCTCATTCCAAGGCAGAGTGCAAATGCAGTAAATTTGGTATACTTTATAATCGTCTTCTTCACAATACCTAAAAAAGAAAAATAAAACAAAATAAGAAATTAAAATATACAAGTACATCTAAGAGATATTTATTTCAAAGATTCAAAATAATTTAATCTAGAATATATAAAATTTTAATGATCATGTATTAAATAGATAATAAGAGTAAATATTGAAAAAGTTTATAAATTTTACGATACATTGGTAATTAAAACCGATTTTAAATAAATTAAGATAAAATGAAATAAGAAAATTAAATGTTAAAACATAAATGTAAAACTTTACATAAATTTTGGTATAAAATATTAGAAATCATAGAAGAAATATATAAAAATTTTACTTACTTTCAAAATATACAATGTTTGTTTTCAAGCCATATTGTGATTTGTTATTAGTTTAATTTCCAAATGAAAAGTTCTGAAAAAAGAAAGATATTAGATTATATTATAGATAAGATATTATAAAATTAACAATTCATTAAAAGTATAGCAAATTTTAAAAGAATGATTATTGTATTAAATGTAAATAAGGAATTAAGTATTAGATTTTTAGTAATTTGATTTGACAAATAATTAGTAGGCGAATATAGAATAATAATGTATAGTGTAAGTTTGTTTGGAGATTCAGTTGTTAAATTGTTTATTTCTGAATCGCTCTCTTGTTTTCTACCTTTTGAAGGGATAAGATGTAATAAATTTTGCTCCGTTAAAATTTCGATTTTTTTTAAATACTTATAAAAGAAAGTATAAAAGTAGTCAAAAGTGTTAACAAAACCGCAAGACAACTCCTGATAGTATCTGGTAAGACGTAAAGTTTATATTTATGGAGAAATGAATGTTAGAAATTGTATGCTGAGCAGTTCATTTATATAAATGCTTTTTGAGTTAATTTAACGAAAGTAAAACTAGTTTCTAATAAGAAAGAAAGTATTAGTTTACTTACCATTTGATGCAAGAGCTGATTATTTCCTGATTAGAAGCAATTTTATTCGTCTAAATCTCTAAAGTGTCCGTATATCATTGATGTCCTGGGAAATGGTGGATTCCAATTGAAAAGGATATCCTGTGCCTTAGCTGTCCCAAGAGAATACAAAATCTCCAGAACACGGTATCAATTTCAAATTTTTTTAAAATAAAGAACTCTCCTGTGTTTGATTTTTATGTATTTGATGAACATTTAATTTCACTTGTACACTGTTTCACTGTTTAAATAAGTTAATTTTCATTCTTAAATAAGTTTAATTTGATTTATTGGTTACAAAATTCAGAACTTTTTATAACTCTTAATTTAACTATGTTTGGTTTTAGAAAGTAATGTGTCAAAGCGCATAAAACAATAAGAAAAAGTAAGGTTAAGGTCAAAATAGAATTATCGTTCAGAAAACATAATTTGGTATATGATTGTTGAATTTTATAATCGTTTTGTTGAAATTTTCAATATTAGTTAAATTTGAATCCATTTATTATTTGAAATTTTTGAACTCTGACCCTAAGAAAGAGAATAGCTAGGAGCATATGTTAAAATAATAATCGTTAAAATAAAAGAAATTAATTTGAATCTTACCTTCTTCACATCTATATTAAAATTTAAAAAATTCAAGGTAAGAAGTACTTTATAACATGGTAACTTATAGAATACTTTAATAATAATAGAAAGAGTTATCATATGTTATAATATATATATATATTGAGATGATATGAGGTAGTATGCTATAATTAATAAAAAAAAATTAAATAAAGTTATTATGAAGTAATTAAATGAGGACAATTTTGATCTCTGGGTAGAATACAAAGCCATACAGTTAGTATAAGTCTCTTCAAATTTTGTTAATATTTAAGTTTTTGGTTTTCTTTCTTCTTTCCTAAAAAAGAGAAAATAAATATAAGTAAATAGAATATTAAATGTGAGTTTTAAATCATATCTATTTGTAAAAAAATAGCATATAGTTGTTTGTTATAGTTTAAATTTAAATGATTTTTTTTGAAACAAAATAAGAAAATTAAATATTTGAAAATAAAAAAAAAGGATTTTATATAAATTTATAATGATACATATTGTTGTTTTATAATGATTTAAATTAAGGTATCATATTTAAATAGAATAAGAGAGTTGTGTGTGAAAATATCAATGCTAAAGACATATAAATTTTAAATTAAGAATAATTTAAATCATGTATTAAATTAGAACTTACTTCAAATTTAAATCAAATTCAAATTCAAAATTCAAATTTAAAATATATATTTCAAAAAAACATTATACAAATGATTTACTATGAATATGACCAGATGGCAGACAATGGACTGGTGTCTGTGTGTTCACCATCCGTCATATAAAAAAATAAAAATACTAAAATAATAAAAAATAATAACATGAAAATCTTACGTCTAACTTAATTAAGCTTACTTACTAAAAGAAATAATTAAATGAAACGCAATCCCAACCAAAACTAACTAGAAAAACATTCGATATTGTTTTCAAATAGCCAGTTATTTAAATGATATTTAATTTTTCGAAAAGGAATATTTTTAAATCTATTTGGTAACATATTAAAAATTTTAGGTATCGTATAAGAGATAGATCTTTGATACCTTGTAAAAACAGTTTTCGGAGCAATCACTTTTCCGTTTGCAGCACTTCTGGTGTTTAATATGATGCGTGATGTGTTGCAGGTAATACGGTTTTTTATTGGCAAGTCGGATAACAGATTTTATATAGAGTTGATTAATGTTTAATACTTTAGCCTCTTTAAACAAAGCCTCGGTAGAATATCTTTTATTTTTGTTATGTATAACTTTCAAAATGTATGTATGACTTATAGTCAAAGGCTTTAAAATGCTATTAAAAGCTGCGCCCCATACCGATAAACAATAGTTTAATACAGACTCAACTAGTGCAAAATAGACAGTTTTTAAGAGTTTAATGTTCAGAATTTGTCTTAGCTGATAAAACTTAAAGATCAATTTTCTAACTCTTTTAGACAGTGTCCACATGATATCTCCAAGATAAATTAGCATCAAATACAACTCCCAAGTATCTGACTTGATCTTTTCTACCGATCTTAATTGCGCATTTACACCCTTTATCAGATAAGCAATCATGGTCATGGATAATTAAATCGTCTAACTCATCTCTTCCAGCAGCGCCAGCCCCTGTCATGGAGAAACATACAAAGTTGGATTTACTTGCATTAAGGGACAAGTAATTTTTATCAAACCAAGATTTTATAATTTTTATTGCTTTTTCAGCTAGTTCTTTAACCTTGTTCCAGCTTTTAGCTTTGACTAAAATAACGGTATCGTCTGCGAAACATATTACTTCTACATCATCTAGGAGTTTCATAATGTTGTTTATGTATATTGAGAATAGAATTGGGCCAAGAACTGTTCCCTGTGGCACACCGAACTCTACTGGTCTTTTGGAGCTGTGAACATCATTAATTTTCACATCTTGTGTTCTATAACTAATATAGCTTTTAAACAGATTGTATGTAACATGTCTAATTCCAATTTTCTCCATTTGCTCCATTAGAATTCGGTGAGTCACAGTGTCGAATGCTTTTCCCAAGTCAATAAATATTCCCATGCATTTAGTATTATTGTTTAAACAGCTATTAATATATTCAACGACGTAGGTGACAGCATCTTCTGTATTGCAATTTTCCTTAAATCCGTATTGTCTATCGGAAAGTATGCTGTTTACCTTAAGATACTCGTTCAGTCGCAACTTCATACATTTCTCCACCAGTTTGGCAAGGCTGCTAGTTAGTGCAATCGGCCGATAATTATTTAAAGATTTTTTATCGCCACTTTTAAATATCGGAATGATGGTTGCATGTTTAAAAGCCGTGGGGAAAATGCCGGTATCAAATACAAGGTTTACCAGATGCAAAAGTGGGTTCAGCAAAGTAAGATGATTGTCCTTTATCAGCCGTACTGGAATTTTATCTGGGCCTGGTGCTGCATTATTTTTAAGTGAATTAATTTGCAAAATTAGTTCGTTTTTTGTAATGTGCCGCAGATACATGGAATGAGGTATAGATTTGTCAACATTAAATTTAATTTTTGGTTGTTTTATTTTTTCAGCCATTATCTTTCCAATCTTGCTAAAAAATACATTAAAGGCATCCGCCACTTCTGCATCCGTATCAACTTCAGTACCATGCTCATTGACGATAGATGCTATTTTGCTTTCGTTAGTTTGCTTCTCATCTGTTGCCTGATTGATTATGTTCCAAGTTTTTTTAAAGTCACTTTTAGCTGCATCTAATTTATCTCTAAAATAATTATTCTTAACTGTCCTTATTAGAATACTAAGTCTACTTCTGTATTCTACAAATCTCTGGTAAGATTCCGGTGTACCTAATACCACGCTGACTTTTTTAAGTCTATCTCTTTCTCTTATTGAGTTTATTAAACTTTGGGTTATCCAGGGCTTTAATTTTTAAAATTTACTCTTAATATGCTTGTTTTCGGTAGCTTTAATTACATGCTGACTTAATATTCGAACTAAAGTATCGGCACATGACTCAGCATCCCTACACTGCAACACCTCATCCCATGATTGATTTTTAATGGATTCATTTAATTTCACATAGTTTATTTTTGTTATTTGTTTAGTGTCGTGTACAATATTTTGTTTTTGGCTACTAAGGGTGAGTATTACTGGGTAGTGATCTGAGCCACCGCTAACCATCACCAATGAACTAGCGGTAAAGATTTTATTACTATTCCTTATAAAAAAGTGATCTAAAAATGATGGCTTTTGTCCTATTCTAACCCTAGTCGGTATGTTGACCATACTTGTAAAACCAAATCGACTTAGGCAGCTTAAGTATTCAGCTATGGGAGTTTCATTTGTCTTTAAAATATCTATATTAGTGTCTCCTAAAAATAGTTCAGTGCTAAATTTACTACCAATATTATCATTATACAAAGTTTCAATTGCAGCTAAAAATTCATTTTTATTTGTCGATGGAAGACGGTATATCCCTGTTAAACCAATAATCGATTTATTTTTATTGATGACGACTCTAAGAAACTTAAAATTACCTATACTTATAATATTACAATCTCTAATGTAACGTAAAACACCAATTGTAACCCAACCGTGGCTAAAACAATCCCTTCGAGAAAAAGATAAAGAAAAGATAAGATAAACCTCAAAGTAATTGTTCAACCACGCCGGGCGCCAATTTGTAACGTACAATGCCAATTTGTGGCGTAATTAACCCGTAGCTAGCTCCAGGGTGGTGGCTTCCTTCTGGTTTTTCTTTAACTCCCCCCAAACAAATATATAAGGGCGCCAAAATACAGACAAGGAAATAAAAGAGGTTAAATCAGTTAAAATCGTTTATTCAAGAATATATGATTTTGAATATTATCAAGAAATTAGTTTGTTTAAAGTGATTAAATAGTTTTCCTTATCTTTTTTTGGATTCTTCCTCGAGTCTTGTTGTGGACGGCGGAGATTAGGTACGGAACACCGAAGTCGATGGCAAGATGGTTTCTTATGCACACTTCAAGATTCGGTTCAGGACCTGATGTCGAAGGCAAGATGTTTTCTTTAGCAACACCGGTAGAAGACAGCAAAAAATATTTTCTGAATGGCCAAAGCTTCCTTGGCAAAAAATTGCTTTCTGGCTACTAATCCTATCATAGGACCCTTCAATATTTGGCAATCGGCCTATGAAATAAAAATGAAAACCGTCAAAATTCCGTCTCACTAAACCTTAATTTCGATTACAATCATTCAAGGTTTCTCCAAGTTCGAGATAGAAAAAAAGTTAATCACTTGAACTGTTTACTTATTTTTAACACAATAAAAACTGATTTATAACAATGATTGTAATCGAAATAATTAAAATGTTAGAACAATATAACTATTATATTCAATAAAATAAATTCACCAAGTTTTTGACTATTACTAAAAAATTTTAAACAATTTAATTTTTACTCACCACGAAGGGAGAAGGTATTTGATAGGACTGCAGACTTTGAAGCACAAATTGTAAAGAAATTAAAATAGCGACACTATACACGAGTGAACTAAAAGTTCCCCTCTTATTACTGCAATCAAGTCTGCGACGACTCTATAGACGCGGAATGGTAAAAATCAAACAGTACGTAGGCCAGGCCAAAAATAACGTAGCAAAATAGACGAGATATTAAAGAAATTAAATAATTTATAGGCCAGGCCAAAAAAATAACGTAGTAAACGTTACACTAACAAATTCACTTTTTACGTACATCACAAACCCATCACACTTGTTTAGCTGACTAGTATTATAAAAGATATCATAACCTGAGATATCGTAGTTCTCCAAATTCCAGAGCGTATTGGACTCAGATATCGCTATCACATCAAAATCAGTCTTAAAAGAGTTCAGGTATACTAACAAGTTGTTAAAGTTTTTGTTTAAGCTACATATATTTACGTGTATTATGCTAATATCACCTAGATTGTGCTTTTTTACTTTAGTTGTATTATCACAGTAGTTACATTGCGGCGTTAAATAGTTATCTAATATTGGACTACTATCCATAAATAAGGTAGAAAATAAAACAAAAAGGTTACTAGGTATCTATAAACTAGTAGAATTATAGTTGCGGCAGCCGAGCATTTTCTATCATTTTCGATACCTGAATCTCTGTTCTAATTTGTACCGGTTTTGATTTTTCGTTTATTTTGGCTAGTACCTGACCACCTCTTTGCCATACGTATCTATAACCATTATCTTTCAGCTTCCTGGCTTCTTTTAATAATTTATAAGTGGCCACAGTCATTTCTTCATTCACATATATTGCCTCCACTCCCTGAATGCTACATTTTATCCCATCTAAAGTACCTTTCTTGGCTCTTTCTTTTAGCACCTTAATCTTTTTTTCAGCACTTTTAAGTTTAATTTGAACAAGGGCCGCATTTTCTCTAGGCTTTATAAGACTTACGTTTACAATAATCAATATTGTAATTTTAAAGCATCATATTTATTTTTATAGAATTGATTTTGATGAAAATGAAAAATCCTAAAATAGAAAAGTATTTTAGATTATAGTTTAATAAATATGTGATTTTAAGTTCATTTCAAAGGTAACAGGATTTTGAATTTAAATAATTGTGTAAATCTGTATTAGAAATCGAGTATTCTGATTTGTAATTTATGTAAAAAAATTATCAAGTAGGTAAAAGACACTAGATAGATAGGTAATCGAAGTTTGTTGAATTTTGCAATTGTTCAGTTGTTGATTTTGTAATCTCTCTCTTGTTTTTTGGTTATTGATGAGAAAAGACGTAATAAATTTTGTTCTGTTTTAAAAATTGAGTTTTTATTAAAAAAGATAGAAATAATCGAGTATAATTGATATAAAAGTATAGCGAATATAAAGAAGAAGTAATTGAGCATATATGGTAAGCAGAAAATCTGATTTAGATAAAAAATAAAGTCCAGAAATATCAGAGTGGAGCTGTAGATTGTATGAGACACTTTATAAGTAAATTTAGAAAAGAATTGTAGCAGATAATACGTTAAAGTAATAGAATTCACTTACCTTTAGAGCAGTATATAGAGTTAGCTGATTATCCAGAGATTTTTGATGAAATTTTTAATGGTTATGGAGATAATCATATTTAAATCCAGGCTTGAAGTCATCTAAATGTTTAAGAAGTTCTACGAGAAACTGGTATAAGTTCTTTCTTTATTAACAATAAAAAAACTTTTGTGTTTTATTATAAATATTGTACGAACATTTTCACTATTTCACTAATCACTATTTCCTTAGTATATAAGTTTATTTCTGTTGTTTCAAGTTGTAATAATTATCAGATTTTCCATTTTCATTTTGTTTAATAAGCCAAGTTTTTAAACATTCGTTTAGTTTTCAATTGCTTGTTTAAAAAATTTTAGGTTATAAATTTTCTTTTCTCTCTAAATTCTCAACGCCATCATGTCATTTGGTATATAAGAGTAGTAAATTTTTATATTTATCCAATAGTATATAATTTATTTAAACTTGCATTGAATTCTGCCCATGAGAAAAGAGTCAGTGTCGGGTAAATAAATAAATTAATTAATATAATCTAAATTCATAAAATTGAAATCATAAAAACTAATTTGCCTATATATATAAATTTTAAATAAAATTCAACGTTCAAAATTTAAAATCTACAAAGCAAATTTTATTTATAGCATAATAACATATATTATAATTCTTAGCAAGTTATGTATGTTATAATATATATATATATATATATATATATATATATATATATATATATATATATATATATATATATATATATATAAACAAAAGGGGAAAATTATTGGGCATGTACGCAAAAAGGATCAATAAGGCCACGAGTAGGAATGGTAACCGCAGACATGCATGTTTCTGGCTCATTAGCCGTCATCAGTGCGGCATAACCAAGTAGGGTATTGCACTTGGCTAGCAAAAGTGTTGGGTACTTGGGAGCAAAGGATGTTGGGGAAACATGTGTAAGGAAACATAAAAACACAAAAACAACGAAAGCTCACACAGGAGTCCTATCGCCATTTTGTGCTTTCGGCCAGCTGTGCCAATGGGTTGTCGGCGATAGGACTCCTGTGTGAGCTTTCGTTGTTTTTGTGTTTTTATGTTTCCTTACACATGTTTCCCCAACATCCTTTGCTCCCAAGTACCCAACACTTTTGCTAGCCAAGTGCAATACCCTACTTGGTTATGCCGCACTGATGACGGCTAATGAGCCAGAAACATGCATGTCTGCGGTTACCATTCCTACTCGTGGCCTTATTGATCCTTTTTGCGTACATGCCCAATAATTTTCCCCTTTTGTTTATATTAATACGCATTTTCTTGGCACTTTGTTTATTATATATATATATATATATATATATATATATATATATATATATATATATATACATATATACATATAAACATATACATACATATATACATACACACACATATACATACACACACATTGATACATATATATACTGTACAAAAAGTAATGATAAAATGTTCATAGATCATAAATTTATTAATAAGGTTACTTGTTTATCAAGGTCTACTGATATTTTTACAAGAAGTTATATTTTGTCCAATAAATTGCAGTAAATGTTGCTTAACTGTCCGGTGTCTGTTTTGTAATTTAAAGTATTTTTGTTCTTATTTATGTGATACATTTCAAGAAACAGTCTGCTTTTATAATTGTCAGTGTGTGCTAAAATTCGAGCATTATTGTAGTCTAGTTGATGTCCTGTTTTTTCATAGTGTTCAACTACTGCGCATGCTTTTTTACTTAGGCGGCAATCACTTTTATGTTGTGTGATTCGTTGTTTTAACCATTGTGATGTTTGTCCAATGTAACTTTTATGGCAACTGAGGCAAGGTAATTCGTAAACAACATTGCTTTTAAATAGAGTTGGTACTGGGTCCTTAAGTTTCGAGAAAAGATATATATCTAAATACCTTGCAGATATTTTAAAACAGGCATTCGAATTTCAAAATAATTACAATGTAAAGGATACATTTACTTTTGTAAACAACATTAGAGACATAAAGTTGCCACAAAATTATGTTTTAATATCTTTGGATATTGTTTCTTTATTCACAAATATTCCTTTAAATATAGTAATTCTTTTGATAGAATACAATTGGAACAATATAAAAAGTTATACCTCACTGTCAAAGACCAATTTTTTAAAAATTTTAAACTTTATCTTTACCAAGACATATTTTAGTTTTAATGGACAATTTTATGCTCAGGTTTTCGGAACACCTATGGGTTCCCCAATAAGTCCCATTCTTGCAACAATTGTAACCGATTATTTATTAGACAATGTAATATCTGAGTTACCTTTTGCATTACCGTTTATTTACAAATATGTTGATGACATTATATGTTCGGTACCATCTAATCAAATAGATAATACACTACATGTTTTCAACTCATTTAATGAACATCTTCAGTTTACAGCTGAAAAACAACAATAGCATTGTATGAGATTGGTACCAGAAACCAACTGCTTCTGGTAGATATATAAACTATTACTCGAACCATCCAACCAGTCAAAAATTTAACACTATTGTAGCTATACCGATAGTGTAGGGGTAGAAATATTGGAAAAAGATCCATATAACCTTATGAAAAATGATTGCCATCAGTACTTTGATACATCAGACTATCCCCGAGATAATACATATGGAATACCGCAGGTGAATAAGAAAGTTTTGGGTATGATGAAGGATGAAAATAATGGACGTATTATGACTGATTTTGTTGGGTTACGATCTAAATTATATGGCACAAAAGTTTCTACTTCAGAAGACCAGCTGCAAAACCTGAAAAAGAAATTAAAAGATGACGAATATGACGATAATGAGATTGACCAAATATTATTAAATTATGGAGTAACTAAAAAAGCTAAGGGTGTCAAATTGTCTGTTGTAAAGACAAAAATTACTTTTGATGACTACATTAACTGTCTAGAAACAGCCAAGCATAAAACCGCTGTACAAAACCTCATACGATCCAAGCAGCATCATGTGTTTTCTTTAGAACAACAAAAAATCGCTCTTAGCTCTGATGACGACAAAAGATATCTAGTGCCGGGGACAGATAAAACTTTGCCTTGGGGACATTACTCTATAATGGATGTCGATTAGATTTTATTTCATTAATTAGTTTTTATAATTTAGCCGCTACGATCTTTCTTCATTGAAGAATAAAGCTGAAGAACCCTGTATCGGAAAGACCGTCAAATGTAACTTTACATTTTGAACTGTTTAATATATGTTTTTAAATAAATTATTGTTTTTATTTACCCTCCCAATATACTATAAATTTTAAGATTACTTTTCTTTTTATCTCGTTAAATATATTCCCATCATATTTATTAGTTTCTACAGTATATGTTCGGCATAGAAAAGACCCATCATCTCATTCTTCCTGAAATCTCTCCGTAAATCTCACTCTTGTTTAGCCGTTTAGCTCTAAAGACCTTTTGGCGATGTCAATACGTCTTTTTTAACGCTTCATCTCACCCCCGCCACTCATCTTCTTTACAATGATGCGTTACTTGACGAAATCCCTTCAGTCGTTCAGCTTTAAATGCTCTTTTGGCAGATTTTTCGACGCTACTTGCTACTCTACAGCGCAACCCTGTTCCAAGGATATATCATATGGCGAAATCTGTTTGGCCGTTATACCCTTAATGCCCTTTTGACAATGTCAATACGGACTTTTTGATGCATCATCTCACTCTATCGTTTATTCCCTTTATAATGATATGTCACACAACGAAATCTGTTCAATCGTTTACGAGATAAAACCATAAGGTCCTTTTGGCACTTTGTTTAAAGTACTTTAGAGATCGCATCTTACCCTATGGCTCCTCCCCTTTACAAAGATATGTCACACGCTGAAATCTGATAAGCTGTTTACGAGATATAACTATAATGCCTTTTTGGCACTTTATGTAAGGTCTGTTGGCATCGCATCTTACCCTATCGTTTATTCCCTTTACAATGATACGTCACACGCTGAAATCTGTTTAATCATTTACGAGATACAACCTTAATGTCCTTTTGGCAGTTACGACCCATAATTATAATGATACGACTCTACTAACTAGTCACATGTTTGGAGTGGTGGGGTGTAAATTAACCAAAAATGACCAGAATGGACCTTAGATTTTCTTATGGAGATTTACATTTACATGTAAAAATGATCGATTTTGGCCCGAACTGTCATAGCACCTTTATAATAATAGGTTAACGTTTACATATTACAAGAAAATAATAAGTTAATTACGAACTAATAATGGGTACATTACACTATATAAAAAAAATGAATAGCTAATGAGTTATCTCACAATTAAAATTTCCAGACGAGAAATATCGTCAAAGCGTAGCGAAGAAGTCGTTCATATCGTGCGAAGCACAGACGGGTTGCTAGTTGTTTACAAAAAGAAAACAAAGTTGAATAATAAATTTATTTATAGCATATTGTTAAGTATAAAAGTGTATTAACTACAGTTAAAATAATTTTTCGCCAGTGTCAATTTTAATATGCTCTTTTAACTTATATTGAAATGGGAAGCATTTTAAACAATATTGAATGGAGGTGGCTTTTACTTGATGAATATCCATATTCACGATTTAATCACACAAATGCTTTTTGATATTCACTTACAAAACATGTTTCGATATACAGTATCTTCATCAGATGTAAAATAAGTACTAACCTAATAAAATAAAGTTCTGGAATTTATAGTTATTTATCGGATTAGGAACTTAGGTAAAGAGATTACCTAAATAAGGGTGAATTTATTAAATCTAGTTGGTCATTTAAAAGCAATTTAGAATGTTTATATTTATTTATCTGCAGAGATTCTAAGAGGTTCTTTTATCCAATGTTTACCATTCATGGATTAAAAAATGGATACCGTATAACGGGTATTTATCGAACACAGCGGGTAATACCAAACAAAAGTGAAATTTCTTAAACTCTACCGATAAGCTAAAACAGTAGGCAAGTTTCATTGCCCAAATGATTTGATTGGTTGCATAACTTCGTAGTGTTTATGTTTCATGCATTTACCACCATCAGAAGAGAATTTTTAGCGCGCAGTTAACATCGTTACCAACAGTGAGGTTGTGTGTATTTTTGTGACGCCGCCAAAACCTACTTATAAGTCAGTAAGTACTGATAATATTAACATCATCCAACGAACTAAATCCTGACAGGGAACCATAGTAACATTTTTGCATGGAATAAATTCGAAAATTTTCATTAGGTCTTAATTTATGCAGAAAAATAAAAAATTATGACATTTGCAGGGTAATACCGAACAATGCCGAGGGTTCACGTTCACAAGTTGGGAACTCCATATCGGAGGAACTACGACCCTCAGGCTATGGAATCTGCCTTAGAAGCAGTTGTTATTGAAGGATATTCATTTAGTCAAGCTGCTGAACGATTCAGTGTTCCAAAAACTACTTTGTATGAAAAATACAAAGGGATGCATTCTGATAAACTAGGGAGACCACCAGCTATCCCGGAAAGGGAAGAAAAACTCATTGTTCATGCACTTCTAACTGCAGCAGATTTTTGTATTCCATTTAATGAAAATAACCTACGTGATTTTGTGCAACAATATTTAAACAGAAAGGGCGTTCAGGTACCATGATGTTTTATAAACAAAATATAATAAGTTTTTAGTTTTTTTTTTAGAATTTTTTTGTTTATTTATTTTATTTGTCGTTATATTGAAGAATTTTAAAGAACTGATATGTTTTTATTTTAAATTTTATAAGACTGTTCGGAAAATAAAATATTTTTAAGTTTAGTGATTTTTTTCCCATATACCAACCTATTTCAAAAAAAAATATATATAATATTTAAGATGTAAAGTGTTCAATAAAGGTTATTCAGCACGTATATATCGAACTTTTATCTTTAAACCACAGTTATAGAGAAAAATGTGGAGCGTTCGATATAACCCACAATTGCGGGTTATACCGAACAACGAAGAAATATAAAAAAAAGACACTACATATATTTTTTTGTCGCCATACATGAAATATTATGTTCCCCATACTAAACACTTACTTTGTTAATTCATGAACCCTAGATATTTTTATTATTGTCGAAGTTACAAATAAAAACTTAAAATAATCGTTCGATATATACCCGTTATACGGTACTTTGTACTTTTAGTTTTTGCTTTGTTGCACGACAAAAAATTAGATTCATATACAAAAATGTTTAGCATGGTTGAAGAAAAATATTTAAATAATGGAAAGTGCTTGTCACCGAAAAAAATTGTGATAAGATTTTGAAATTGGTATACATAGAGCTTGTTTAGAAATTTGGCCTAGTGCTCAAATTATAGGGTGTATTTTCCATTTAAATTAATTTAAAAAAAAAAAAAATTAAGCGCTTGGGTTATCTTGTTAATTTAGAAATAGGAATTCTTTAATTAGAAATTATTTAAAATTATATTTTGGACTTCACATTTTAGACCACGAAGAAGCCAAAATATTTTTTGCTACTAAACTTAATTATTTAATGCCAAATGATGTTAGAGTTTTGCACTTTAGAAATTATGTACTCAAAAAATACATATCGGACGAGTCAATTTTTTCAACAAAATTGTGGTGCAATAATGACATATTACACAGGACCACAAATTCATGCTAATCATTGCACTCGAAATTTAATATTTCATTTTACATTTCTCATCCTAACATATTTACTTTTACAAGTGTCTTGTTAGATATATAAATGACGACCTATATCAAAATGGCTTATAGAAGTATTAAAACAATCAGAAAAAATGTCGTCGCTAAAACAAACAACCTTCAAGATTTACTTGAAAAACATAAAACCAACAAATTTCATCTTTTTATCTGATCCGTCAGATTGCTTTTAAATATTTGCAAACAGCGAAGTAAAAACTGATTTGAATGAAAAAATTTATAAACTAGTTTAGAATAAATATAATTTACAAGTTTAATAGTATTTTATTTAATCATTTTATACCTGCAATATACTTTTCTACCAAACTGGACTGAATCCGATTTTATAACCGTGGACGAGCTGATGGATAAAATTAGTTGACCATTGAATGCTTGGATGAGTTGACTGTCTCCCATCGAAACATCTTATGTAAGTTTGTGAAATAAAAGTGGATATCAAAAAGTACTCGTGTGTCGTGTGATTTAATTACCGGATGTAATAAAACATTTTAAACAAATTTCAGATCTGAAAGGTTATTCACCAGTGTGAGTTTTAATATGCTGTTTTAAATGTCCTTTTTGTGTGAAACTTTTTGAACAAATCTTACATTCAAAAGGTTTTTCGCCAGTGTGAGTTCGAATATGCCTATTTAAATGATGGGAAACTGTGAAACATTTTGAACAAAATTTACATTTAAAAGATTTTTCACCAGTGTGAATTCGAATATGCCTATTTAAATTACAGGATGATGTGAAACATTTTGAACAAATTTGACATTTAAAAGGTTTTTCACCAGTGTGAGTTCGAATATGCTCTTTTAATTCTCTGGATCGTATGAAACATTTTGAACAAATTTGACATTTAAAAGGTTTTTCACCAGTGTGAGTTCGAATATGCTCTTTTAATTCACTGGATCGTATGAAACATTTTGAACAAAATTTACATTTAAAAGGTTTTTCACCAGTGTGAATTCGAATATGCCTATTTAAATTATAGGATATTGTGAAACATTTTGAACAAATTTGACATTTAAAAGGTTTTTCACCAGTGTGAGATCGAATATGCTCTTTTAATTCACTGGATCGTATGAAACATTTTGAACAAATTTGACATTTAAAAGGTTTTTCACCAGTGTGAGTTCGAATATGCTCTTTTAATTCACTGGATCGTATGAAACATTTTGAACAAATTTTACATTTAAAAGGTTTTTCGCCAGTGTGAGTTCGAATATGCTGTTTTAAATTACTGGATCGTATGAAACATTTTGAACAAATTTCACATCTGAAAGGTTTTTCACCAGAGTGAGTTTTAATGTGTTGTTTTAAATTTCCTTTTCGTGTGAAACATTTTGAACAAATTTGACATTTAAAAGGTTTTTCGCCAGTGTGTCCATTGTGAGTTCCAATCTGTTTAATGTGTTTTGAAGCAGAATTGTTTCTTCTCAAAATGACAGATTTTTTAGAATTAGCTAAAAAGTGATAAATGTAAAAATGATTTAAAAATAGCACTTTATCATAGAAAAATTTTCCACAAGAAGAACATGTTCCATAGAATTTTCCAAATTGACTTTGCCTTTTTTTGTCGCATATAGGAAACCTGAAATATATAAGCTCATATCAATATTAATAATGCTACAAATAAATAGCAGTAATAAAATAAAATATAGTAAAACATCAATAACCTTTTAACCCCTTCGACATGATATAATTTAAGTGACAATTTGACTAAATTGCACCGTGTAGATTCAAATTGGCCAACTCAAGGGCATTGGATGGTCTGTTGGACTGCACGATTTGATTGACTCGAAAAAAATTGGGTGGTGTGGATTCTGATAAGCCAACTTTGAGTTTAGTCTGCATTCAGAAGTGGAAAAGTGAAGTGCAACGCGTTTAACTTTTAAGTTGAGATTTTATAGACATACCGTACTTTAAAATGGCTGGTTCCGAACCGAAAGAGAAGTTATGGAGGATATTCTTAATTTATATAAAGATTTGTCATTGCTATTGGATATAGAATACACACTTTATAAAAATAAACCAGTAATGTTCGGAGGTGTTGCTCGAGAAATGGAAGATTATCGATAAAAATATGATCAATAAAATAAAAGATTGGTATGCGTGGACGAGCAATCAGATTGTGAGCCAATTTAATCGATAATCTAATTGTTAATTAAATTGTATCGTGTGGAAGGGGTTTTAAAAAAACTATTTTGGCATTCCAAGAAAACCAAATTGATCCAAAGCAGTAACTTTCAAACCAACCATGAGAAACCTAAAACCGACTCTCTCCACCAATTTCTCGAATTTTATTTAATTTTTTTTTTTGATAAATAATTATTTAATTATAATTAAATCAATTGTATATTGAAGTAAAACTTCTTTAGGCGTGACTAGGGGTCACTCATATTTATTTTCTGACGGAACGTTGTAATTCTGACGTCAGATTGTGACGGAAGTAACGGTGCGATTTCAACTATGGGAGGAGCTTAAATTTTCAAATTTTTCAAAAATTTCCAAATTTTTCAAAATTTCAAAATTTTTCAAAATTACCAATTTTTTCAAATTTTTCAAAATTTCCAAATTTTTCAAAATTTCAAATTGTTAAATTTTTTCAAAATTTGCAAAAATTTCAAAATCTTTAAATTTTTCAAAATTTTAAAATTTTTCTAAATTTATCAAAAATTTGAAAATCATGAAAATTTTCAAGTTTTACTTCAATCGCGCGTAAAGGTTACACGCACACTCTTTTTTTATATAATCGCTTTGGAAATGCAAAAAAAATATTAAAAGTGTAAAAAAAAGGTTAAATGTTTGTTGTAACACAGTTAAAATAAATATGACAAAATAACCAGAGGAATGTCACAGAAAAAGTCAAACAAATTTAATAAAAAATTAAATGGTTAAAAAATTTGAAATCATACATTGTAATTTTAAGTAAAAATGTTAATTAACCTAACTATAAAATTTTATGCAATATTCATAACGAAATAGCGTTACAATTAATGTTCAAAAAGTACGTAGGTACTTTAAATATAATAAAAATTCAAATTTAGAATGTTGATAAAACATTTCATGAAAATAGTACCAATTACAGTAAATTACAATTTATCCAAATATAAGTAAAATTTTATTTGGAGAAATATTTAAAATCATCTGTTAGCATATCTTAAGCATCATTACTATTTATGCTTACAATATAATCGCTTGCTATATACGCAAAGTTTATGTCAAGAATTCAGACATATTTGTTTTTAAATTAACTTTAATTGGAAAATTAAAAAATGTAAATATAAAAAAATGCACAAACTTACGTTTTTTCCTAGAATACATGTTGATTGTTTGTACTATTTGTCGATTTTCACCAAAATCATTTCTACAAACAGGGAAATCACATGGATGCTGTGTAATTTCTGTCTTAATTTCGATATCACTTTTTCTTTCTTGCATACCCTCATTTTCCAGTTTTATATATTCTCTGTTCATTAACACATCACTTTTAATTGGAGAAATTTTTTCTATATAACTTTCTGTTTTGACCTTACAGAGATCGAATTCGAGTTTACATTCTTCAATATCAATTTCTTCGGTTTTAATGTTGGATACCAAATCCATTTTCTGATAAGTTTCTGGTTGTAACAAACAACACTGAAATTAATAACAAACTTTACTAATCGATCACTCAAGACATTTAAAAAAGTAACATAATCTGGGATTTAAAACTTTGGTACACTTCGGGTTTTTGGCAAATATAACACTATTTCACAAATTACTATTTCAGAGTTTCCGTTACTTTTGGACCTCAGGGTATATAAAACAAAAGTTTCTATATATATACTCAGTCATCACAATATCTCTGGAAGTATAAGGCCGAACGACATAAAACTTGGTAGGAATATTCCTTACGGAATATATAACATACAAAGAATCAAAGTTAAAGAAATGATCAAAAAGAAGCAAAAAATGCAGGATGGAAAGAGTTTGCAAGAAAAATGCAGGAAAATAGTGAAGGTAACAAGAAACTATTGTCACATACGATAATAGGGTAGTTTAATTGTTTTAGATTTCATTGTATTATTTTTTATTATTTTGTATTGTAATTATCCAGGCCAAAGTCAGTACATTAGATTTCAAGGTGACCTTATATAGTTTAATTCTTATTCTCACGTAGCGTAAGAAATTATCGAGTGATGGCAAGAATATTTCACAGGGCTACTAAATAGTGAAAATAAAAGAGTGGTAAATAAAAAGAGAAATGGGATCGACAACATAACAAAATCAAATATAACTGGAATACAACTGGAAGAACTTGAGGAAGCTTTGAGGAAAATTAAAGAAGGTAAAGCACCAGGATGTGACCAGCTAGATGCAGAATTACTAAAAAACCTAGGACCAAAAGAAAAGAAAAAATTGCTGGAAATATTAAATATGGCATGAAAAATTAAAAAGATACCTTCGGAGTGGAACATCGTAACAATCTTGCCAATACATAAAAAGGGAGATACTAGGGTATGCGAAAATTATAGAGGAATATCTCTCTTAAGCGCAGGACTAAAAGTATACGAAATAATAATAGAAAGTAAGTTATGTAAGATGATAGGACCAAGACTGGCAGATGCACAAAGTGAATTTAGACCAGTGCACAGTGTACAAGACCACAATTTTACTTTGCAACAAATAATAGAAAAAGCTATAGTCAAAAATGAAGAAATATACTTAGAATTTCCAGACATGAAAAAGGCGTTTGATATGGTGGACAGGACAGGAATCTGGAAGAGCCTAAAGAACAAGAATATAGATGAAGAGCTGCTCAAAGTGAAGGTAGTCTCTATGAAAATACAAATAACCAGGTAAGAACAAGAAATAAAACATCAAAAATCTTTAAAAATAAAGAGGGAGTCAGACAGGATGGTGTATTGAGCCGACTATTGTTCATAAGCGTGATGGACGAGGTAATAAAAGCTTGCTGGCCAAAAACTAAAAAATATATTGCAGGATATAGAAACATGCAAGTAGTGAAAAAAGAAGCATGCATATTTGTAGATGATATAGTGCTTATAGCAAGAACAGAAAAAGAACTACAAGAGAACATGATAATATGGACAGAAGAAATAAAAACATACAACTTAAGAGTAAATACAGAGAAAACTAAAGTGACATTAACATTGAAAGAAATAGAATCGAATAGGTACAAGTGTTTAGGAATAAATTTGAATAATAAAGGGACACAAGAAGACGAGATTGGCGCCAGAATAAATTCAGTAACAAGACTATATCAAACACTATACAAAAACTTGTTGAATAGAAACGAAATAACAACAAAAACAAAAATGATCGTATATCAAACAGTGTACAAACCTGTATTAACCTACGGAACAGAAAACTGGATGCTCGACGAAAGACAAACAAAACGACTGCAAGCAAGTGAAACGAAATATTTAAGAAAAGTGCTGGGTGCTAGAAGAACAAATAGACGAAGACATTAGAAAAGAATTAAAAACGAAATTACTTAAGGATAAAGTAGAAGAAAGAAAAGAAAATGAAATGGTGGGGACACATGATCTGAATGAAACTAGACAAATGAATAAGATATGGGAGGCGAGAAAAATAGGGTAAAACAGGAGGGGACGGACGACCAAGAAAAACATGGAACAATAGCATAAGTGAGATTCTAGAAGAAAGAGGGAAGGTAAAGGAACTGGCTAGAGACAGAAAATTTTATAATATTTGAATTAAACAAAAATTAGAAAAATAAACAACATATAGCAATACTTTTAGAAAGTATACACAAAAGAATATACATTTAATGACATTTAAGAGAAATTGTAAAAATTGTTTATTTATTTTCTAAAATGTCAAAAATCCCATAAGAGATATCTGTATATAATAGTTTAACTATACACCAATAGTAACCAAAAAACAACTAAAAAACATTATAAACAGTAACTTCAAAACGGACTAATCCACGTGGGATTCACAAACAACAAAAATCTTTTTAAACCTAAATTTACTCACCCGATTAAGTTTTTTCAAACAGAACTTAATAATTATCTTTTAAACTAATTTTTTTTATAAATAAACACACTTAGTTACGATTATTTAGGTAAGGCTGATAAATCGATTTCTACATTTTCATTAACAAAAGTTCAAATTACGAAAAATTAAAAAAGCTAATAACTTTTTTATTTATTAACGTACAAAAAGTTGTAACCTACCAAACGATAAGAAATTTTCTCAAAAATCCAAAATTCCAATTAGTTTTTTCATATCTTTTATAGTTTTCAATATACGAGGGAATTATAATTTTTATAGAGATAACGATAAATTTTTGTATTCAATACTAAACAAAGCATTTTAAGATTTTTTTTTTATGATAAATCAAATTCCCTTACAAAAACCTCACAATTATTTTCTAATTAAAACAGTAAACAATAATTAACAAACACTAAGTAATTTAAAATAAATTTTTATAAAATTTCAAAAATCAGTTGGGAGATATCTCAAAATAATAGTTTACTATATACTAAAAAGAACTAACACAAAATATTGAAAAAAAAAAGTAAATTGAACATGGACAACGCTCAGTGGGATTCAATAAACACTAACATCCTTGTTTAAACTTTAAATGAAATCTACTTACCCGATTTAGTTCAATTTCCTAACATTAAACTTTTAACTTTCTTTAAAACAGGTTTTTTTATCAATAAACACAATTATTTGCAATTATTCAGGAGAGAACTAAAAATTAGATTTCTTTTCTTGTTTACATGCACGTGTTCGAACTCGAGACAGACGATGAACATGAACAATATCAGAAATAACATTGGTTTGTGAACAATATAGAAAAAATTATATTATGTGACAACTGACAACATTAGAGAATTATGGCAAATTCATAACGCCAGGCACTAATAAATCCTGGCCGTATTTGACATCTAAGCATGCGCAGTGAATCAAAAATAACGCCTGGATTAAAGTTACTGCCTGCCACTATTTGTGGCTAGATTATTCCTGGTACAACCATGCCTTTATATCATAGGACAAAATTTTGTTTTACGTTTCATGTTTTCTATAACCTCTAATTTTGACTGTGTTAAGAAAATAATCGATATAAAAGTAACGCGGTAGGACCATACGTAGTAATTATTGAGGGTAGGGAAAAAAAGTACAATATAGGCAAATATAATCATTTGCAAATCGCAAATGAAATATTTAACCTCAAATTAAAAGACATATTAGAAGTTAAAGCGAAGGGAATTAATAAAATTGGCATAATCTTTTCCAACGGGTCGGCAGCTAATTCTTTTGTTAATAATTCGGAAAAATTAAAAGAAAAATACATAGTATACATTCCTTTCAATCATATTTCGTGTAAAGGAATTATTCGAAATGTATGTCCCACCTTAAACGAACAAAATTTATTGAATTCAATAATTTCTCCATTTAATATTTTAAATATAAAACGAATGAATAGAAAAATCATAAAAGAGGATAAAACTATTGAGTATGTTCCAACTGGAACCGTTTTGATAACATTTGAAGGCAAAATTTTACCTAGAGAAATAAAAATCAGCTATTTCAAATTTAATATTGTACCGTATGTATCGAGAGTAACCCAATGTTACAAATGTCTAACCTATGGACACACTAGAATACTTTGCAAATCAAAACTGAAATGTCAAGACTGTTTCATACAATTTGAGGGAGAGGAGGTCACAACACATACACCATGTATTAAAAAATGTATGTATTGCAAATCAATAGAGCATAATGCGCTAAATAGAGAATGTCCCGAATATAAAAGACAGGTTGAAGTTAAAAAATACATGGCGTATGAAAATGTGTCCTATTACGAAGCCCTACAAGATATCCCAAAAACTTACCTAGACAATAATGACCAAAACGAAAATACCTATACCTATCATCCGTCCAACTTTCCAGCAAGTTTGCCTAAATCTACAACTGATAATAATGCCATCACTGTAAATCAAAGGAGAGCAACTGCCTCACAGTTGAATCATAATAAAAGAAGCTATGTAGCGGTTACAAAAAATTCAAGTCCCAAAAAACGTATCGGAAATTACAATAAAGAACTTCATGAAGATTGTTTAATAAATAAAAATGGACAGGCCCCAGGGCCATCCAAACCCATTTATGAAAGTCTAAATAATATCAGATCATCCTCCAATTCTCCGACATTAAATTCGCCAGTTTGTGCATCGCATTCGACTAATATAGATACATATTACAGAAATTATATATCATTACCATCAAATTTACAAAACAAATTATTAGAGTTAATAATAAATCATAGGGAACTTTCTAGGATTCCACCTGATAGGGATGATCCCATTCAGGAGGAAGAATTCTACTAAATAAGGACACTAAATTTTAACAATATTCTACTAAATAAAAAATTCGAAATGTTAAAGATAATTCAGTGGAATATGAATAGCTTTCTATCTAACAAATTTAACCTTAACATACTTTATTAATGAACATCAACCCGACATAATCATGCTAAATGAAACCAAAGCAAAACCAAATCAAGTAATGAGAATAAAAGGTTATGACATTATCAGGGAAGACATGGAAAACGGGGCGGGGGGTATAGCCACCCTGGTTAAGAAAAAACTTATTTATAATAGGGTCCCATTAGACAACAGATGGAAAAGCCACAAATTTAGGTATATCGTCATACAAATAGATAAATACTTTTTGTGTAATTTATATTCAAACCCCACAAACAAAATTTCTTTTAATTTTTTTAAACATCTACAAGAAAAATGTGACAATATAATCATTATGGGGGATTTAAATGCGCACCACCCTAGCTGGGGAAGCCGGCGGAGTAACGGAAACGGGAACCTTTTATTAAAAATTCTCGATGAATTAAATCTTGTAATTTTAAATGACGGCAGATCCACCAGACTGAGTAACCCTTATGAAAATCCTAGCCCAGTAGACGTAAGTCTAACAACCAATACTCTAGCTAGTCAATGTCTATGGAACGTACTAGAGGACTGTGGTAGTAGCGATCACTACCCCACCATGGTACAGTTTGTTTTAACAAATTCCCTTACATCAAGTATTTTTGCTAGAAATGATAACAATACACAATTTAACTTAAACAAAATAGACGATATTAAATTCATAAAAACTATTAATGAAAATCTCAATACTAATAATTTAACATACTCACATTTTAGAGATATTATTAACCAAGCCATAACAAACTCGGCCCCAAAGAAAAAACACTATAATAATAACTTTCATAGAAAAAGAGTACCATGGTGGGATGATGAATGCGATGAAATTATTAAACTAAGGAAAGAAGCATTATTCAAATTCAAGAATGATTATAACTTGGAAAATTTTATTAATGCTAAACGCTGTATCGCTAAAACGAAGCGGCTATTAAATATTAAAAAAAGAAATAAATTTAAAGAGTACTGCGGCACTCTAAATCGATATTCCGATTTTAGTACTATTTGGCAAACTATCAATAAGTTTAAACATGCTCTCACTCACCCCTCCATTAATAAACTACCTAACGAACAAATTGGTTTAGAAATTTTGAACTCTCTTTCCGTTATTAACATTGATTTAGATTTCCAAATATCACCAATATATTCATTCTCACAAAAATTCAGTATAGTCGAATTAAAAGATTGCTTATATACCAGGAAAATTACAACTCCAGGGGTAGACGAAATCAACTACAACACGTTAAAAAAACTTCCAGAATTAGGACTTAAATGGCTTCTAGATTTTTACAATTTGCTGAAGGAAGGTGCTAACATCCCTAAAGACTGGAAAACACAAATTATTATTGGAATTCCTAAAACCAATGTGGGTAACATACAAAAATTAGAAAATTTTAGATCGGTGGGTCTGTCGTCATGCGTAGGAAAATTATTAGAAAATATGATAAAAAATAGACTAGATTGGTTTACCGAAAAGAACAAAATATTTAACTTTTATCAAGTAGGATTTAGAAAAGGAATGGGTGTACAAGATAATTTAACTTTTTTCAACTCTTATGTACAATTAGCATTTTCCAGAAATCAAATAGTAAACGGCACATTTTTAGACATTAAAGCGGCATTCGACCATGTAAATATTTTTCTGCTATATAAATACTTATTAAAGCTAAAAATTCCGATTGATATCAGTAATTTAATATTTCAATTTTTAAACAATCGCGAAATCTTAGTGAAAAATCACTTTCAAAAACTAATGGGACCAGCGAACACAACCCAAGGATTGGTTCAAGGTTCCCCTCTTAGTCCCATATTATTTATTATATACATTAACTCATTATATGATATAATACCAACAAGCTGCATATTATTATCATACGCAGATGACCTCTTATTGTTAGGATGTGGAAAAGACCCACAACAGATCGCTAGAAATATTAATAATACTCTACATGATATGAATCTGTGGTTTCAAAAACACAACTTTAAAATTTCAAATAAAAAATGTGAAACTATTTGGCTAAAAACCAATAGACCAATTTCAAATCCTCCCGACATCAAGATGGGTGGCTTCGTGATTCCGAACAGGCTTAGCAAAAAATACTTAGGAATAATATTTAATCATAATCTTAACTGGCAATTGCAAATCGATAATATAGTAACTAAGGTACAAAAGGGTATAAATATTATGAGAGCACTCTGTGGAGTATGGTGGGGAGGGGATCCAAACTCTTTAAAACTAGTATATAATGGTCTCATTCAATCCCATCTGGATTACGGAGCATTGTTAATCAGCAATTATCCAAAACAAAATTTCATGAAACTAAATAGGGTACAGTACCAAGCATTACGAATTGCACATGGTATGATGAAATCCACCCCCACCAATGCAATATTGGCGGAAAGTGCCAAAATGGATATCACTCATAGGAATAAATATCTTGCTATTAAATTTTTTTCCAAAATTTCGAAAATTAAAAACCATCCCTTAATTAAAATCACACAAGATTTAAGAGTATACCATGGTTATCAGCAGGGTTACTGGAGGAATCGGGAGGCCACCCACTTGATTGAGGCCCTCAACTATTTTGAATCTTATTTGCCTCTTATACATACATCGGAGGTTCCCGTCTGTTACTCCGTCGACTTTGAAATCTTCAATTATAAAATACCAATTGTTAAAACCCCCTTTAAAAAAGATTCTTTACTTAACCATTGGGACTACCTAAATATAGTAAATTCTAAGTTTCCAAATTATGTTTGCATATTCTCAGATGCCTCCAAAAAACCAAGCAAAAAAGAACTGGAAGTGGACAAAACAGGGATAGGGGTATACATACCGAGGGAGAGCTATTCATATTCCGAAAGAATTTTATCATTGACAAACATATGCGCTGCAGAAACGCTGGCTATTTTAAAAGCACTAAACGTTTGTGAGGAAAGGAACTTTGATAAAGTTATTATCTTTACGGATTCCAAAAGCGCGATTGAAAAAATTTCCAATAACACAATTTCACCATATAATGATTATAGAGTACTAGAAACCAAAAGTAAAATTTATCATCTTAATAATAAAGGAGCAGACATCCGTCTTTGTTGGATTCCAGGTCACGCCAACATAGAAGGTAACGAAACTGCTGACATCCTAGCAAAAATTGGTGCTGATCTAAAAATTCCTAATAATCATAAGTTAGAATCTTTTGAATTGATTTCTTTGTTGAAAAAAAGAATTATTAATATACATAACAATAATTGGAAAAATTCTTTCCAATCTAAAGGCAAATGGTATTTTAACATACAAAGCTCCTTTCCTCACAAATCTTGGTATGAAAAGATTCAGTTTATAGACCGTAGACATATTACGACAATTATTAGAATGCGGACTGGGCACTGTCTCACAAAATCTCATCTTTATAAAATTAAAATTATCGACAGTCCGTACTGCGAATGTGGGAAAATTGAAACATTGGATCATATTTTCTGGGAATGTCCCATTAACAGAGTTGACGGATGTGACATTTATTGGGATTTAGTCAAGATTGGTGTAGCGACACCCTTCAACTTAACAATGCTCTTAAGTGACCCCAAACCTAAAATCCTTGTAAAACTATTACAATTCCTAACCAAATTCCAAATCAAACTATAAAAACTAATTTTTAACCACTGGAAATACTCTCCAGAAACAATTTTTTAGCTCACACCGAATATAGGGCATGAGTACAAGCTCAGACTCACGAAAGTGGCCCTAATACATATAAACACAAATGCACTGGCTGATTGCCCAAGAGAGCAGAGCCATAAAGAAGAAGCAAGCAAGCAAGCTGTTGTGTTTTGAACGTTTTAATTTAAATTTGAAAAAAGATTTGGTTTGGCTAAATTTTGTGATAGACGGTGAAAGTGAATATGGCCCAATTAAATAAGTCCAAAAGGCTACGTTTTACGTATAATGACGATTTAACGCTGTTGAGAGAAGTTCCATCGGAGAATCCGTTTAGAGATCCCGCAGCCGAAAAATGATTTCCTCCATTATTCACATTTTGCAAATTGTCCCTATTAATGAGAATGTTATCTAATATAAGATATTCTATCTCATCATCATTTGCATTCCCCAAAATTACAGCTTCCAATTGATCTTCCATAATTTCACTCAGAAAAACGACTAGAACGCGTTTTAGAGGTTAGGTGTCCGAAATGAAAACAAAAATAAGGCTTGACGTAAATAAATCCCAAACGATACGTGCCGGAATACTGTTTTACACTGACAAAATAAAGTCAGTCCGAAATTAAATACGGCTTAGCAGTAATAATGCCGGTCAGTATTTGAAGTGTGCCATAATTCTCTATTACTTCTACAGGTGGCGCGCATGACTAAATAACTATAAATATGTTTTATATTCAAAGTATGGAGGGTAGAGGTAAGGAGAACGATCTTAAATGGGAAATGATTAAAAATGTGTCCACTTTTTAGAGGTACATAACACTTCTCAAACTTGCCACTACAATGGCGCTAAAGTAGATGTAGGGTACAGAATGAATGTAGCAGTTTTTGACAAATTGATTGAAATGTCGTATGATTTCGTAATTATACCCTCCATAGTCTGAATTATGGAGGGTAGAGGTAAGGAGAACGATCTTAAATGGGAAATGATTAAAAATGTGTCTACTTTTTAGAGGAACATAACACTTCTCAAACTTGCCACTACAATGGCGCTAAAGTAGATGTAGGGTACAGAATGAATGTAGCAGTTTTTGACAAATTGATTGAAATGTCGTATGATTTCGTAATATAAGTCACAAATTATATAAATGCTATAAAAAAACGTGGTCAGCGAATTCAGTTTAGTGTATTTTAAATTCGTTTTATACTTTATGATTATCTTATGTATCTTATGATTATTTTAAAAATGGTGTCATAATAAAGCGGAAATGTGTCTTTCCTTGTTTATTTATCTATCCTACTCTAAGAAATTATGGCGCTTTTTTTTAAATTTACCCTACTACGATCGTAGCGCCACCCTTATTTACCACATTTTGACGGACACATTCAATACACGGAGACAGTTCTCCTTACCTCTACCCTCCATAATTCAAAGCTATAAATTAATGAGTCGTAAAGATAGGCAACACAAAATACTAAGTCACTACCTTAGTAAAACATGTTTTTAGAAAAATCAATCAATAAAAAATAACAAAAATTTAATAAAGAATTAGTTACAAAAAAACTCATTTAATATGTAAAATTTATCGGAATTGTTGATTTTGGGTTTGTTTTATTATTTTGTTGTGTAAGGGGCTGAATTCTAGTTATTACTAAGATCAATATTCGGACAAAATCGTACTAGTGTAAGGCACTATAGATATAGGTATTATCATCAGCCATTTTTATTCCAATGTCAATCAATTTACGTGTCAGACCATAGACAACTTAAAGAGACACGTGCAATCGTATTTTGTGGTAAAAATGGGAACTAAACTAGCTGGTAGTGCGAAAAGCGAAAAAGCACTTATAACGGTATAGTAACAGAGTAAGTACTATAAGCGGTTTTAGTTTAAAATAAATTTAAGGTACTTTAAGCATAAAAAGGGTGTTAAAGTAAAATTTTAAACAGAAACATGGTGCGCTGATGTCGGAACTTGTTGTCAACTTTATATTAACCATCAACACATCTGTTCTATTATCTCTAGTTTTGTGGTTGACATTGGACAAAACATGGCTGACGATAATACCTATGTTTATAGTGCCTTAACTAGTGTACTAGAATTGTCATTATTAATGGACTATTATTAGTATTTAGTTTAACTCTAACATTAAGAAATAAAATAAATTTGTTAAAACAAGCTTATTTATAATGTAAAATTGATTAAAAAGTTATTGTTTTTTGTTTGTTTCATTAACTTGTATGGTATGTGGCTGAATTCTAATTATTACAAGACCAAAATCAAGACAACAACTATCATAGGCATTTATTGTTGGTAAAAGTAAGTACCTCTTTAATTAAAACAGCAAAAAACCAAATAAATAGTACCAAAATATTAAAACATTAGTTAAAGTAATATTATTTATATCTATATATACTTTATTTTTATTACCTATAATAAGGCACTATAGATATAGGTATTATCATCAGCCATTTTTATTCCAATGTCAATCAATTTACGTGTCAGACCATAGACAACTTAAAGAGACACGTGCAATCGTATTTTGTGGTAAAAATGGGAACTAAACTTGCTGGTAGTGCGAAAAGCGAAAAAGTACTTATAAGGGTATAGTAACAGAGTAAGTACTATTAGCGGTTTTAGTTTAAAATAAATTTAAGGTACTTTAAGCATAAAAAGGGTGTTAAAGTAAAATTTTAAACAAAAACATGGTGTGCTGATGTCGGAACTTGTTGCCAACTTTATATTAACCATTAACACATCTGTTCTATTATCTCTAGTTTTGTGGTTGACATTGGACAAAACATGGCTGACGATAATACCTATGTTTATAGTGCCTTACCTATAAAGAGTAGTTCCGATTACTACAATGATGCCATATTGTATTGAATTAATTTAAATCATAGTTAGGCAACAAATATTGCTATTGCTTGTTAGCTTGTTTTCCCTTTTTAATCAAATTTAGTAACCATTCCAAAATAAAACCTAATAAAAATAAAGATTTTTATGATTTTTATTAATTTGATGTTTATTTTTTAAACACTAATACTAATATATTTAATTTTGTAATAAATGAGTATAATTTTGTAAGCAAATCCGGCAACGTTGTTTTACATAACCAAACGTCAACCGTTACGTCAATGTCACACAATAATAAACTTGTCCTAATACATAGCTGTAAAGTGATAAAAATTAGAAATAATTGGAAATAAGTGTGTTTATTCATAATGTAATTATTTAAAAGAAGATTATTAAATTCTTTTTGGAAATTAAATTTAATTGGGTAAGTAAATTTAAGTTTAAAAAAGATGATTTTATGTTTTGTAAATTTCACGGGGCCGTTGTCCATTTTGTATATAACGTTTTACACTGTTTTTTTAGTTATTTTTTGATTACTATTGCTATTTAATAAACTATTATTTTGAGATTTCTCTAGTGGAAGTTTTTAAATTTTGAGAAAGTATATAAATAGTTCTCAATTTCTCCTTTATGCCATTTGATTCTTGTGTGTATACTTTCTAAAACTGTTGCTTAATATTGTTAATCAAAACTTAGTGTTTGTTTTAATTAAAAAATATACGAGGGAATTAGAAATTTACAAAAAGATTTTGTAATTTCCTCGTATATGAAAAAGTATCGAAGCTATCAATTAGTTTCATTTTTGTATTCGGGAGAAAATTTTCTTTCTTTTGATAGGTTATAAGAAAAAAAAAACAAAAACCCTCCACTCCGGTGTTAGGTAAGGTTAGGTTATACCGGAGTGGAGGGTTTTTGATTTTTTTTCTCCCCCGTCCTATATTACCTCATTCTACCCTACAGTAGCGATTTTAGGGGGTGAAAAATTTTTTGGAGCGATTTTTGTCTGGAGCCCCAATTGTAAATAATTACCGTTTTTTTTTAAATCGATAAATCCATATCTTAAAAACGAAAAAAGATATCCAGATGTGGTTTTTCGCTTTGTTTTTGGCATTTTTTACTTATTTCAAAACTAATTTAACTTTATAAAAAAGTGTGTGCGTGTAACCTTTACGCGCGATTAAAGTAAAACTTAATTAACGTATCTACGTATGGCAAAATAAATATTAAATTACAATTCAATTATATTTATTGTCTATATACTTTACAAAAGTAACGGAGAAATTCATTTTCTCTGTTAATAAGCGTATAAAAGAAAAATCCTGAAACACATCAATTTTTAAATTTAAAATGACACTTTACGACTCAAAATTAACCACCCCCACTTCAAACCCCTTTCCAAGGGCTGACAGCACCTCATTTTTTTAAATGGCATGAGGAGTCATGTGATACCTCGTCTGAAACAGCATTTAATTGCCTGTTCAGCAATCTTAAAATTTTTAGATTTTTTTTTATTTTCTTTGATACTTTCATTAGTTTTCAAATTATCGTTATCTCAATATACGATTTTTGAGAAATGATGAAATAGTAAAAATCTTCATATCTTACTAATTTAAAAAAAAAATAAATATATACAATTAATTTGTATTAAACAACTTAATAGTAATGCATATCTTTATAACCACGCGGACGTAGTCGCGGGCAACAACTAGTTATGAGATAATATATTATCTCTAAACTCTGAAATAGTAATTTGTGAAATAGTGTTACATTTGCCAAAAACCCGAAGTGTACCAAAGTTTTAAATGCCAGATTATGTTATTTTTTTAAATGTCTTGAGTGATCGATTAGTAAAGTTTGTCAATAATTTCAGTGTCGTTTGTTCCAACCAGAAACTTATCAGAAAATGGATTTGGTATCCAACATTAAAACCGAAGAAATTAATATTGAAGAATGTAAACTCGATTTCGATCTCTGTAAGGTCAAAACGGAAAGTTATGTAGAAAAAATTTCTCCAATTAAAAGCGATGCGTTAATGAACAGAGAATATATAAAAGTGGAAAATGAGGGTATGCAAGAAAGAAAAAGTTATATCGAAATTAAGACAGAAATTACACAGCATCCATGTGATTTTCCTGTTTGTAGAAATGATTTTGGTGAAAATCGACAATTAGTACAAACAATCAACATGTATTTTAGGAAAAAACGTAAGTTTGTGCATTTTTTATATTTACATATTTTAATTTTCCTTACGCAGTCAATTAAAGTTAATTTAATAACAAAATGTCTGAATTCTTGACATAAACTTTGCGTTTGTAGCAAACGATTATATTGTAAGCATAAATTGTAATGATGCTTAAGATATGCTAACAGATGCTTTCAAATATTTCTCAAAATAAAATTTTACTTACATTTGGGTAAATTGTAATTTACGGTAATTGGTACTATTTTCATGAAATGTCTTATCAACATTCTAGAGATGATAGTTCAAACAATACTATCAAAAAATTGCCGGAACCCTTAGGAAAAAAGTGATGAAATTTGAATTTTTATTATATTTAAAGTACCTACGTACTTTTTGAACATTAATTGTAACGCTATTTCGTTATGAATATTGCATAAAATTTTATAGTTAGGTTAATTAACATTTTTACTTAAAATTACAATGTATGATTCCACATTTTTTAACCATTTAATTTTTTATTAAATTTGTTTGACTTTTTCTGTGACATTCTCTGGTTAATTTGCCATATTTATTTTAACTGTGTTACAACAAACAATTAACTTTTTTTTACACATTTAATAATTTTTTTTGCATTTCCAAAGCGATTATATAAATAAAAGATAATGGTGTCGTGGGACACCAGGTAGAAACGAAGTTCCTTTGGCTAATGTAGAATCGACACAATTTGCAAAAAAAAAATCGTGCTCAATTTTATGTAGGTTTTCTTGATTTTTCTATTAAATTTTGCTAATTAGTTTTTATTTAAGTACAGGAAAGTATTTAGGAAATTCAGAATTTTAGGAAATAATAAATTACGTAAAATAAAAAAAAGAGTGTGCGTGTAACCTTTACGCGCGATTGAAGTAAAACTTATTTGACGTACGTATCGCAAAATAAATATTAAATTACAATTCAATTATATTTATTTTCTATATACTTTACAAAAAATGATATGTTATATGTATTTATATTATTCATTAGAAATAGGAATTTGAAAGTTATCATTATTTTTTATATATGAAATAATAGGCTTATGATAACTAAAATGTGAAACATAGATTTTACTTTCTAAATACTATTAATGTATTTGAAACCGTTTGAAAATTTTATAAATAAATTTTGAAAAATTTGGAAATTTTGAAAATCAGTCTCGTCATTAAATTCTATTGCTGAAACTATTGGCTTGAGGGAGAAAGAGAAAGGCATTATACACTACTCGCTTGTGTATACGACTGTAGCGCCTGCGCACGTCTCATTTAACGGTTTTGTTCCTCGCAAATAATTCCACGGACTTTTCGTTACGGTTTTTTACTATTACATTTTTTTCAGTTCGGTCGCGCAACAAAATCCCTATCTCCTCCAAGCCTGCCGTAAGGAATTTCGTTCCAAAAATAAACAACTGATTTAATTATTCATCAAAAAAATTTTTAATGAAATTCGAGAAATGGTGGAAAGAGTCGGTTTTAGGTTTCTCGTGGTTGGTTTGAAAGTTACAGCTTTGGATCAATTTGGATTTCTTAGAATGCCAAAATAGTTTGTTTAAAACCCCTTCTACACGATACAATTTAATTGATAATTGGATTGTCGATTAAATTGGCTCACAATCTGATTGCTCGTCCACGCATACCAATCTTTTATTTTTAGTGTGAATTGCGCGCTTGACAGACGTATATTTAAAATGGATCCATTAAGTAAAAAACAAAAAATCGGATTTATTCTCGCACTTACTACAAATTTAAACGAGAAAGAAAAAAGACAAGAATGTTGACAAAACAATGGCTATTGAAAAGAAATCAATTGAGTCATGTGAATATTGTTAGGGAATGTTATGAGAATGGATTGCAAAACTTTTAAAGAATTGTTAAATTAAATAAAATCATATACTTATAGAAAAGCAATATTATTTTTATTGATAACGATAATCTTCCTTTTCTCGAGCAACATCTCCGAACATTTTGTCGTACTGCTATAGAAATGGCAAATCTTTATATAAATTAAGAATATCCTCCATAACTTCTCTTTCGGTACGGAACCAGTCATTTTAAAGTACGGTATGTCTGTAAAATCTCAACTTAAAAGTAAAACGCGTTGCACTTCACTTTTCCACTTCTGAATGCAGACTAAACTCAAAGTTGGCTTATCAGAATCCACACCACCCAATTTTTTTCGAGTCAATCAAATCGTGCAGTCCAACAGACCATCCAATGCCCTTGAGTTGGCCAATTTGAATCTACACGGTGCAATTTAGTCAAATTGTCACTTAAATTATATCGTGTGGAAGGGATTAAAAGGTTATTGATGTTGTACTATATTTTATTTTATTGCTGCTATTTATTTGTAGCATTATTAATATTGATATGACCTTATATATTTCAGGTTCCCTATATGCGACAAAAAAAAGGCAAAATCACTTTAGAAAACTCTATGGAACATGTTCTTCTTGTGGAAAATTTTTCTATGATAAAGTGCTATTTTTAAATCATTTTTACATTTATCACTTTTTAGCTAATTGTAAAAAATCTATCATTTTGAGAAGAAACAATTCTGCTTCAAAACACATTAAACAGATGGGAACTCACAGTGGACACACTGGCGAAAAACCTTTTAAATGTCAAATTTGTTCAAAATGTTTTACACAAAAAGAAAATTTAAAACATCACATTAAAACTCATACTGGTGAAAAACCTTTCAGATGTGAAATTTGTTCAAAATGTTTCATAGTACCCAGTGAATTAAAAAAGCATATTCGAATTCACACTGGTGAAAAACCTTTGAAATGTGAATTTTGTTCAAAATGTTTCATACAATCCCGTGACTTAAAAACTCATATTCGAACTCACACTGGAGAAAAACCTTTTAAATGTAAAATTTGTTCAAAATGTTTCACATATTCCTGTTATTTAAATAGGCATATTCGAACTCACACTGGCGAAAAACCTTTTGAATGTCAAATTTGTTCAAAAAGTTTCACAGAAAAAGGACATTTAAAAAACCATATTAAAACTCATAGTGGTGAAAAACCTTTCAGATGTGAAATTTGTTCAAAATGTTTTATACGATCCAGTCACTTAAAAACTCATATTCGAACTCACACGGGCGAAAAACCTTTTAAATGTGAATTTTGTTCAAAATGTTTCACACAAAAAAATCATTTGAAAAATCATGTTAAAATTCACACTGGCGAAAAACCTTTTAAATGTCAAATTTGTTCAAAATGTTTCATACGATCCAGTCAATTAAAACAGCATATTAAAACTCACACTGGTGAATAACCTTTCAGATCTGAAATTTGTTTAAAATGTTTTATTACATCCGGCGATTAAATCACACGAGTACTTTCTGATATTCACTTTTATTTCACAAACTTACATACGATGTTTCGATGGAAGACAGTCAACTCGTCCAACCATTCAATGGTCAACTAATTTTACCCATCAGCTCGTCCACGGTTGTAAAATCGCATTAAGTCCAGTTTGGTAGAAAAGTATATTGCAGGTATAAAGTGGTTAAATAAAATAGAATTTAACTTGTAAATTATATTTATTCTAAACTATTTTATAAAATTTTACATTCAACTCAGTTTTTACTTCGCTCTTGGCAAATATTTAAAAGCAATGTGACGGATCAGATAAAAAGATGAAATTTGTTGGTTTTATGTTTTTTAAGTAAATCTTGAAGGTTGTTTGTTTTAGCGATGATATTTTTTCTGATTTTTTTTAATGCTTCTATAAGCACTTGCCATTTTGGTATACGTCGTCATTTGTATATCTACCAAGACACTTGTAAAAGTAAATATGTGTGATGAGAAGTGTAAAATGAAATATTAAATTTTGAGTGGAATGATTAGCATGAATTTGTGGTCCTGTGTAATATTATTGCACCACAATTTTGTTGAAAAAATTGACTCGTGTATTTTGTGAGTACATAATTTCTAAAGTGCAAAACTCTAACATCATTTGGCATTAAATAATTAAGTTTAGTAGCAAAAAATATTTTTACTTCGTGGTCTAAAATGACAATGGATTTCTGATAAGTTTACGGAGATATTAAAGATTGATGATGATGTTGTGGTGAATTTTGTTTTTAATCAATTGGAAGTGAACGTAGGATTGATTTTTTTTTTATATTAAATACAGTTTTTAACATTTGGTATATAATATCTATATTTTAATTATGTTTAATTATTTGCAATCAATTTTTCACGATACTTAACGATTTTATACGATAATTAACGATTTTGAACAGTTTTATGATTTTTGAACAAAATTTTAACGATTTTAAAATAATTACTAAGATTTTTGATGAATTTTTACGATTATTGACAGTTTTTTTATGAACATTATTTTTTACGATCTTTAAGTTTTTTTTTTTTAGTTTTTACGAAATCGAATGATTTTTTAAAGTCGTCAACTGTTTCTGACGATTTTCAAAATTTTTTACGATTATCAACGATTTTTCACAATTTTTAGCAATTTTTGACCATTATCAACTATCTTCAACGATTTTTCACCATTTTAAACGATTTTTCACCATTTTCAACGATTTTTGACCATTTTCAACGATTTTTGACCATTTTCAACGATTTTTGACCATTTTCAACGATTTTTCAACATTACCAACGATTTTTCACCATTTGTTACGATTTTTCATCATTTTCAACGATTTGTCACGATTGAAATGATTATCTAATAAGTATCAACGATTTGTCAGCATTTAAAAAAAAAATTAGGATTTTTTGACAATTGTCGACGATATCTAACGATTATCAACGATTTTTCACAATTGGTAACGATTATCCATGTTTTTACACAATTTTTCACGATTTCCAACGATTTTTAACAATTACCAACGATTTTTCACGATTGTCAAGGGTAATATAACAAGACCTTGATTATAGTCGGCTATTTTTGTGGTATCTAGATTTCGAAAATATTTTAGTATCAATTTGTTAAGACATAATTTGACATTAATAATCTGATTAAAGCCAGAGAGCTTCAGCTCGAGGGCTTTAATCTTTGATTATTAATGTCAAATTATGTCGGAACAAATTGTAAAATATTTGAGAAATTTAGCAACAACAAAAATAGCAGAACATTAATCAAGGTCGCGTTATATTTAGGAAGATTATTTCCTGAGAAGACAAATTTTTGACATTTATATTTGACGTGACTATTTCTCTTGTGCAATAGTCGCTGATATTGTTCTAGTGCAATAATCGCTGATATTTGATTCTGATTGGTCCAATTTTAAAAAATTATGACATTCTATTGGTTAATTTGAATCGAAGGAAATAATCAACGATATTTAACGATTTTTCACCATTTTTAACGATTTTTCACAATTGTTAATATTTTTAAACATTTTCAACAATTTTTCACTATTTGCAACAATATTTCACGATTTTCAACAATCTTTAACGTTTTTCACAATTCTCAACGATATCTAACGATTAAAAAAAAACATGATTTTTCACAATTGTCAACGATTTTTCACAATTGTCAACGATTTTCCACAATTGTCAACGACTTTTTACCATATTTCCCAATTGTTACGATTTTTCATCATTATCAACAATTTTTTACGGTTTTTAACGATTTTTTACAATTACCAACGGTTTTTCTCAATTACCAACGATATCTAATAATTATAAGCGATGGTTTTTCAAAATTATCAACGATTTATCACCATTTTAAACAATTTTTCACGACCTTCAACGATTTTTCACAATTGTCAACGATTTTTCACAATTTTCAACAATTTTTCACGATTTTCAACGACCTTTAACGATTTTTCACAATTGTCAACCATATCTCACGATTTTCACCATTTTTTCACAAATTTTCACAATTATAAACAATCTTCAACAATTTTTCACAATTGTCAACGATATCTAACGATTTTATCAATTTTCAATTTTTTTCACAATTGTCAACGATTTTTACAAATGTTACGATTTTTCATCATTATCAACAATTTTTCACGATTTTTTACAATTATCAACGATCTTTAACGGTTTTTCACAATTATCAACGATTTTTCAACAGTTTTTTACGATTTTCAACGACCTTTCATAATTATGAACGATCTTCAACAATTTTTGACGATTGTCAACGATATTCAACAATTATTTATCAGCCATTTTTCACAATTGTCAACGATACATAACGATTATCAACGCTCACGATTTTCACCATTTTTTCACAAATTTTCACGATTTTTTACAATTATGAATGATCTTCAACAATTTTTCACAATTGTCAACGATATCTAACGATTTTATCAATTTTTAAATTTTTTTCACGATTTTTCACAATTGTCAACGATCTTCAACGATTTTCACAAATATTACGATTTTTCATCATTATCAACAATTTTTCACGATTTTCAACGATTTTTTACAATTATCAACGATCTTTAACAGTTTTTCACAATTATCAACAATTTTTCACGATTTTCAACCTTTCATAATTATGAACGATTTTCAGAAATTTTTGACGATTCTCAACGATATTCAACGATTATCAACGTTCACGATTTTCACCATTTTTTCTTAAATTTCAACGAATTTTCACAATTATGAACGATCTTCAACAATTTTTCACAATTGTCAACGATATCTAACGATTTTATCGATTTTCAAAAATTTTTCACGATTGTCAACGATCTTTAATGATTTTCCACAATTATCAACGATTTTTCACAATTATCAACGATATAATTTTAAATAATTTCCAATTACAGAATTCTTATTTCTAAATTTACAAGATAACCCAAGCGCTTGTTTTTTTTTTAATTTTAAGTTAAATGGAAAATACACCCTATAATTTGAGTACTAGGCCAAATTTCTAAACAAGCTCTATGTATACCAATTTCAAAATCTTATCACAATTTTTTTCGGTGACAAGCACTTTCTATTATTTGAATATTTTTCTTCTACCATGCTAAACATTTTTGTATATGAATCTAATTTTTTGTCGCGCAACAAAGCAAAAACTAAAGGTAAATGGTAAACATTTGATAAAAGAACCTCTTAGAATCTCTGCAGATAAATAAATATAAACATTCTAAATTGCTTTTAAATAACCAACTAGATTTAATAAATTCACCCTTACTTAGGTAATCTCTTTACCTAAATTCCTAATCCGATAAATAACTATAAATTCCAGAACTTCATTATATTAGTTTAGTACTTATTTTACATCTGATGAAGATATTGTATATCGAAACATGTTATGTAAGTGAATATCCAAAAGTATTCGTGTGATTAAATAGTGAACATGGATATTCATTAAGTAAAAGCCACCTGTATTCAATATTGTTTAAAATGCTTCCCGTTTCAATATAAGTTAAAAGAGCATATTAAAATTCACACTGGCGAAAAATTATTTTAACTGTAGTTAATACACTTTTATACTTAACAGTATGCTGTAAATAAATAAATTTATTATTCAACTTTGTTTTTTTTTTGTAAACAACTAGCAACCCGTCTGGGCTTCGCACGTTATGAACGACTCCTTCTCTACGTTTCGACGATCTTTCTCGTCTGTAAATTTTAATTTTAATATAGTGTAATTAACTCATTATTTTCTTGTAATATGTAAAAGCAAAAAATGGTTATTATGGGTTAACCTTGTAGGATAAGATATATACCTTCACGGACATTTTTGTAGATCTATTAATCCCACCATACATTGTTTTGTTATAACTCAAAAGGTTTTAGCAGCGTTTTCAAGAAAAGCTTCCGATCGGCTTATTTTTTTCCGACATGTTGAATTAATATCGTCAATCATCAGTTTGCACAAAACCTTAACCTATTATACACTAAAAGCTTCCTCAGATACCAATCTTCCTGTTCTGAAAATCCATCCAGTACTTTTCGAGTTTATCGCGAACAGAAAGACGCGGCGAGGGATTTTGTTTTATAATATGTAAGTATTACTCGATATTAGACATGTCTAGAATTTACAATCTAAATCTATTTTTTTAATTCTTCTAAAGTTTGTGGTCTGTCTGTGTAAACATTTGATTTAAAGTGACCCCATTGAAATAAATCAAGTTTTTCGAAAACTATTAAATATATCAAAATGCTATTTTTTGGTTTGATAGACGATTTTGTACTGATTTAGAAATTTTATGAATTTTTCAAAAATCTTTAAATTTGAGCGAGTTATGGAGATTTTTCAAAAAACACTCGAGCTTTTTTTGAGTTTTTAATATATCGAAAACGAAAAATGGTAGCAAAATGCGGTTTTTAGTTTTTAAATGGAAATTTCATCCACATTTAAATTTCATTTTGAAATTTTCAAAAGTTTTAAAAATTCACTAAAAAACGAGATATACAGTTTTTCACAGAAAATTTGCAAAAAAAGGAGATGTAAATTTCTCGAAAACCAAAAAAGATATTAAAATGTGATGTATCGATCTAGTACCACATATCGTTTAAAAAAATCGATATTTTGCCTCGAAAAAATCGATTTATTGCCTCGAAAAATCGATTTTTCAATTAATCGATCTCAAATCGCCATCCCTACTTAAAGCACAAGATACATACATTGACAAGGGCTGCAGATGTTTGAAATGTAGAAAATGCGCGGTACCCACATGTGCCTTCCGTGGCTGCCGATCCAAAAAGCCTGTCGACCAGTAAATCATGCAAAACGGAATTTACAGCTTACAACTCAAAATACGAATGATAAAATGTTATGTATTTTCAGTGTTGTTATATGGAATGGAGGCTAAAAAAGAAAATCAATAATCAAATAGACTCGTTTGGAATGTGGATTTATAGGAGAACCTTGAGGATAAACTGGATGGATAGAGTTACGAACAACGAAATGTTGAAAAGGGTGAAAAAGGAGAAGGAAGATTTGAATACAATTAAAATAAGGAAATTAGACATCTCATGAGAGAAGAGAGATACGTGTTACTACAGATTATTATACAGAGAAAGATACTAGACAGAAGAAGTGTAAATACTGGTTAAATAACCACAGACAAAGATATAACTGTAAATCAATTGAGCTGTTTAGAGCAGCAGCATCTAAAGTAAAGATAGCCGTAAAAATATCCAACCTTTTTAAAGGAGACGGCACTTAAAGAAAAAAAAGTATCTCGGCTGGGACTGTTGGCAGTTGTAAAATCCGTTGACCACTTTTATAAATGTTTGTATCGAAGAAGATTCCTAATCAGAATAGACCATGCCAGTTTAAAGCTTTAGGAATTCAGAAGGACAAATAGCAAGATTTCTCAAAAAACTGCAAGAATATGATATTGAAATCGAGCACAGACATCGTAATGCTGATACACTTTCCAGAAGGGCCATATCGACCTGATTGTACTCTTTGTACCCGCGTGGAGCAGAACGAAGAAAAACTTGCTTTAGTTAAGGTTGTACCAGAAGACGAGAGCTCTATGTTGGAGGAGCAACAAGAAAACGATACCGTTCTGACAAAGATTCGGGAATGGAAAAGAATAGAACATCGTCCGTTATGAAGAGAGATTTCCTCATTCTCTACTGCTTTAAAAGCATATTTGGTACAATGGAACTCTTTGATTTTGGACTGTGGGCTCTTTCAAAGACTTATAGAAAATCCTGAGGGCACAGAAACAGGGAAACAAATAGTGGTCCTAAGAAATGCTGTACCAGAAATTTTAAAACAGATACATAATGATAGTTCAGGAGGACATCTGGGTATCACGAAAACGCTGCAAAAGGTCCGAGATAGATTTTACTGGGCAAACTGCACTAACAATGTTAAAGATTGGTAAATATGCTGCTAGTAATGGTTTGCATCGAAAACCGAAGGCAATACCTGGTCGGAAGTTCTTTTGAAAGAATCGCAGTAGATGTATGGGGGCCACTTCCACAAAGCGATGTAGGAAATAAGTACACCTTTGTTGTAATTGACTACTTTGCTAATTGGTTTGAAGTCTACGCAGTACTCAATCAGGAAGCCACCACTTTAGCAGGTACAGGTATATTAGTTAACAAATTCGTATGCCGATTTGAGGAACCACTAAAATTATATTTAGACCAAGGGAGAAATTATGAGAGCAAGCTATTTCAAGGAGTTTGTCAATGATTGGGCATCCACAAAACGAGAACCACAGCGATGCACCCTCAGTCTGATGGAATGGTGAAACAAATGAATCGGATTATAACCAACTATCAAAAGTGGTATCAAAAGGACTGGGACATATTCCACTATTCCTAATGGAAATTCTATCGGCCATTAAAGAATTAACAGTCCACAAACATCTGCGAAGGTTCTGTTCGGTAGAGAAATGAGATTACTATGTGACATGGTGTTTAGGTTGTAAAGCTGGTTAAGAAGTGGTCCATGAAGATTATATCGCCAATCTTCATAATCGAATTGAGAATATACACAAACTGGTGAGTAAGAAACTTAAATTATCTAATGATCGGATAAAGAGGTATTATTACAAGCGGACAATGGAAAAGAGTTAACAAGTTGCAGATTTAGTTAGGCTCTATAACCCCCGACGGCGTCAAAACATTTGTTATAAATTACAGAAGAACTTGGAAGATCCATACACCATCAAGAAAAAGATTAATTATGTCATTTATCGGCTCGTGAAAATTTCCAAAGGGAAACCAGTCGTGGTCCATCATGATTAGTTGGCGTTTTACCAGGAAAACCTAAGTGGGGATGTGCAGCAGCTCTAAGAAGATGATTTGGCTAGGTCAGGGTGTGTGTTTGGGATAACAATTTAAGACATAATATTTCGGAAGAAATGAATCTAAGGAGGGGGCACTATAACGGGATAACCGAAAAAAAAAGGATATTTAATGAAAAGAATGTTTAGGTTGTGTTTTACATGACTATATTCCAGAATATTTTATGTTCTATACATACAAATATCAGTTTTAACATTTACGACTACAATTTTGACATTTGACGCTCTAAATATAATAATATTGACATTCTGCATATTTATATGTCACTATTTGACATTGGAAATAAAACAATTTTTCTATTTTTATATACTTATTTAACATTTCATACTACAATATTTGACATATTTATGTCATTTTTTGACATGTGACAACTAAAATATGTAATTATTGGGATTTGAAATACTTCTATGCCACTTTATGACATTTGACGTTGCCAATATGACAATATTAATATTTTTACTTACTTTTATATCAATTGTTAACATTTGAATATTACAGTTTTGACATTTAACTAGTCAAATATGACATTTAACACGATATATTTCTATGCTACTTTTAGTCATTTAACGTTGCAAATACTAAAATTTTCACATACGCGTATAATAATTTTTTGACATTACAATTGTAACATGTCAAATGTGATAATATGCTAATTTTAACTTTTGACATACTTTTATGTCATTTTTTTACACATGATAGTGCAAATATGAAAATTTGACAATTTGAACATTTTCACATAGTTATATCTCAATTTTTTACATTTGATATCACAATATTGTCATTTAACGGGTTAAATATGATAATTATGACATTTTTACAAACTTATTAATTTTTGACATTTGACTACAATTTTGACATTTGATGTTTTAAATATTATAATTTATATATCACTTTTTAACATTTGATATTACAAATATGAAAATATTTACATTTTTTAAATTTATTTATCTAATTTTAAAATATTAAACTACAGTTTTAACATTTAACGTTTTAAGTATAACAATTTTGACATTTGCAATAGTTCTATGCTACTTTTTGAAATTCGACATTGCAAATAGGATAATTTTAACATATTTACATAGTTATATTTTAATTTTTTTAAATTAACATTACAAATTTGATATTTGACATACTTATATGTCTCTGTTTGACATGACATTATAATTTTAACATTTGACGTTAAAATTATAATAATAATTTTGACTTTCGATATATTTATGGAAATATGATAATTTTGACATATTTATATATTATTATTTGACATTTGACGTTGCAAATATGACGTATTTGGCATTTTTATATATTTCTATATCAATGTTTAACTAAAAATTTAAATAAATCAGAATCATTAAATATATTTGGAAAAGCTGTGAAATAAAAAAATTGAAATACTATAAAAAAAAAGATTTAAAACAAGTTAAAAATTTTACATCAAAATAAACAAAACAAGTGTAATAAAGATTGAGAAATCTGAATTTTTGGAAAACTTGGAAAATAAAAATAAAATTTAAACAATTGTTTTATAATATACTTTTTGATGATAACTCAAAATTTTGTTAATTTTTTTAATTATAAGATTAACAGATAATATTGATCAGAGCAACACACTCCAGAAAAGAAAGAAAATTCTCTATTAAAAATATAAAAGTATTTATTTATTTGTAGAATAATAAAATAACAGGATCAAAAGCAAACAAAAAAAATGGAATTAAACTTATGTTCTATAAACAGAGATAATACTTTTACCACACTAAGTGACTTTTTAAAATAAGCTTTCTACACACTTAGGATAACACTGATAACAGATAAACTATTATATTGTTATCTATGTGTACCCTGTTTAAGCTAAAAATGAAATATCAATGAGTTGAATTAAGACAGACAAGAAAATTAAAATTCACCGTTTGCTTTATAAAAAATTCGAAAAGAGGTTGACCTTAAAGGCCATCCTTGCAACTTCCCGCTAGTTTTAACCGCAAAGCTATAGTAACGTGACGTATTTTAACGTTTTTGCCTTTTTTGAAATGTTTAAAAAGCCATAACTTTTTAACGCCTTATTCGATTTTGATGTTTAAGATGGCATTCGACGCAGTTTTTTGAGACCTAAAAACGTTACCGGGAGTGCAAAATCGGTTAGTCAAAAAATCTCTAAGTTATTGAAAAAAAAAACACTTTTTTTGAAATTTTTCGACAACGATATCTCACGAACGAATCAACCGATTTTAATTTGCAAAACGGCATTCGACGTGGCTTTTTAAGCTTGAGAGCTGATTAGGTTATGAAATTGTTCGATGTAATAGCCAAGAAGATATGCCCAAAAAACATCATTTTTAATTATGAATGCATAAAAGTTAAAAATACAGATAAAAAAAAATAAAAAACAAAATACCGTTTTTGAAGTTGTACTTCTATTCATGCACTCGATTTGTGTGGGGTTAAATGGGAAAAATCATTACATATGTAATGGTGTGAGTAAGAGAGAGACAGAAACACATATAAGGTATATTGGTTGGTAAAAACAAAGATGAAATATTTACCACATGTTTAGTCACAACTATAAATCCTTTAAATACCGTTAAAATATTCAGTACATTGAAAAGAGATAGATATACAAAAAACAGTCTGAGCTAATGTTTTGGAATATCATAGTGACGTAATACATTGTGTTTGACAGATTATTTTATAATTCTGTCACGTAAGTAAACATATAAAGTTTAGTATTTTATATTAATACTAATATTCAGTAATGAGTATTGTATTGTAACGGGATAACCGTAAAGGAAGGGACCTTAATTTAAAAGATTGTTGTTGACAGTTGATTTTTAGAAGTTTGTTAAAAAAAATCAACTGACCATTTTAAATAATGTTTCTAGAAAATTCTAGAAACTTCTAAACACACTGACTAGATTAAATAATGTTGTATATAAGGGGATGCATGGGCAGTTTACGTCAGTTCGAGTCAAGTGTTCACAAGAGTTCATTGTATTGTCAAGTAGTTAGACATTATCCAGCAGAGTTCAGTGTATCTTAACAATTTTGTAAATAAATTGTGTAAAAAGCCCCCATAAGTGTTTCAGTATTATAGTCTATACTACCGTCACATGGTTGCATTATATCCTGCACTATGCTTTTGAGGTTGTTGGCTACATAAACAGAGAGAAAAGTGCATTCCGAACAGACAATAGATATAAAAATTACAACTCGGTAAGTATTCCAAATGGGTCCAATTTATGTACTCGGGATTTTTGGGGTCGCTGAACACGAATATCATGATGTCGAAAGTCTCCGCGGCACTTGGTGCCCAGAGTATTTACCTCTTTTCCTGGTGTTTTATGTATATTCTGTACAAAATTACACTTGGAACTCGGCTGCTTTTTGGGTTGCTGAATACGAATATGATAATGGCGATGGTGTCCGAAACACGTGGTACTTAAGACGGACCTCGTCTCCAGGAAATGTTATGCAAATTTGATACAAAATGACTGTGTACTCGTTACTAGGAGGTTTTTGAGGTCGCTGAACACGAATATCATATAATGATTTTGCTAAATCATTTGCATAAAAATTTATGAATCCGGGCAAGTGCATAGAAGTATAACTTCTGCCGGCAGTCCCACTGACTGCCACAACCTTTTTTTTACTAAAGACGGCATTGCAGTAGGTCGATATATTGAACATAAGAAAATTCAATTTCCAAAGAAATAAACAGTAGGTACTTTTTTTGCGGTAACGATTTAAGATAAACAAAACTTCCATATTGGAATCGGGGTGCTTCTAACGGATCAAGAGACTCAGCTTCTAGCTTATTATCCAAAAACTGGGAAAAATCAAAAAAAATTGACTAAGTGAACGGTTAGACCATTCCACCCGAAGTACCACCAATTGCATAGGGTGTGCCTTAAAAAGTTTTTTAACGAACGAACGTGATTATGAAGAGGGATAAGATTGGTTAGGTTTACCTTTCTAGATTCTTCTCGAATATCATGAACATCGTTAGTAAGTAATACGCTCATTTAATCACGTAGGCCATCCTAACGGATTTTAGGAACTATTGGAAAGTTTTTAACGACAGCGTCGATTTATATATCAAAAGGAAACATTTAAAGATAAATTAATTAAATAATTGGTTTTTAAAAATGCTACAATGTGAATAAAAAAAAATAAAATAAAATAAATGAAGACTAAATCGAAAAAAATTGGAGAAGAAAGGATGTATTAAATACAGACGATGAAAAAACAGAAGGCTTGGGATAAGGTTAAGAGAAAGGAGATCTGTCAGCTTGATAGACATCTAGAAAAGTATTTTGCTATGGTTTAACATCCCATCATCTATAAAGGGTGTTAGTGAATAAGTGCGAAAAACTTCAGGGGGTAAAAAAAACTTGCAGTTGAATTATAATAGTTATTTACGTAACGAGTTATGAAAAGACCAATTTTGTTTAACGAGTGTGAGCACGAGTTAAACAAAATGGAGTTTTATAACGAGTTCCGTACAAGATTTTTTATAATTTTGACGAAATTCCATAATTAAAAAAATATATAATTATCTAATAATACCACAGCCCCACAAAAAAAAGTGTCGGGTCCGAAAGACCAGACCACCGTATCTTGTGGTTTTTGGGGTCGCCGATTACGAATCCGTGGTCGGTTTGGCCCCATCAGGTCACAGTCAAGGACATTTGAAGGTCAAATCTACAAAATCAGTTGTAACCCAATTTCAAGTGTACAGTCTTACGTTTTTGAGGTCGCTGATTACGAATCCGTAGTCGGTTTGGCCTTAACTGGTCACAGTCAAGGGCATTTGAAGGTCAAATCCACAAATTTAGTCGTAACCTAATTTCAAGTGTGCAGTCTTACGTTTTTGAGGTCGCTGATTACGAATCCGTGGACAGTTTGACCCCAAGGGCATTTGAAGGTCAAATCCACAAAATCAGTCGTAACCTAATTTTAAGTGTGTAGTCTTACGTTTTTGAGGTCGCTGATTACGATTCATTGGTCAGTTTGACCCCATCAGGTCATGGTCAAGGGCATTTGAAGGTCAAATCTACAAAACCATTCCTAACTAGATTTGAACTATTAACTAAAGCTAAGCATATACCCGTGGTCATTTCATAACATATTTGGTCATTGTCACGTTCCTTACAGAATCAAATTGCATGCATTCACTAAATGGAGTAAAGTCAAAACAATATTTTTTATTTAATTTTTGTTCAGTTCCATAAAAAAGTATATTGTGTGTATAAATACCATTTGATTCTTTTTTATGATATCGGACAATTTTGTCATCAAAAGACCTTGGAAGTGGATTTCTTTTGCGTTTTTTTTTTTGAGTTTGTTGGTAAATCTCTTATTAATGACCAACAGTAATTAGCTAATATATGTATGTCCCATCTACCTTGGTATCTACGTTCCATTTCCCGAATATCCTGGTGAAGTCTTTCTCGTTGTTCTTCACTGTAATCACCTAAGTTTTCGGGAAAGGCATCTAAATGAGAGTATAAAAAGTGCACTTTAAGACTCATTAAGCAGCCTTGGTTTTTGTATCTCTCTATCAAATCTGATACTTTATACTGGTTTTGCAGATTTGACCTTCAAAAGCCCTTGACCATGACCTGATGGGGTCAAACTGACCAAGGAATCGTAAACTGCAACCTCAAAAACGTAAGACTGTACACTTAAAATAAGGTTACGACTGATTTTGTGGATCTGACCTTCAAATGCCCTTGACATTTGGGGTCAAATTGACCACGGATTTGTAATCAGCGACCTCAAAAACGTAAGAGTGCACACTTAAAATTATGTTACGACTAAATTTGTGGATTTAACCTTCAAATGCCCTTGACTGTGACCTGATAAGGCCAAACCGACCACGGATTCGTAATTAGCGACCTCAAAAACGTAAGACTGCATACTTGAAATTGGGTTACAGCTGATTTTGCAGATTTGACCTTCAAATGCCCTTGACTGTGACCTAAAGGGGGCAAACCGACCACGGATTCGTAATGAGCGACCCCAAAAACTATAAGATACGATGGTCTGGTCTTTCGGATTATAATTAAAAACAATACATCTAGTTCTTGTGTTTATTTTGCATTGACAGCTTTCTAATGACAATTCTATTTAATATAGATATAATTAAAAGGTGCTAATAGTTTCTGACTTAAATATTAAGTATACTTATTTAATTTTTTGTTTAAAAATGTCTGCTTTTAAATATTTCTTTAATAAAGTTAGTATAAAATAGTTCTTAGTTGTTTATATTTGCTTTATATTTTTCGTAAATTGTTTTGAAATTAAGTTTTCAAAACCAGTTACGTAAAGTTTTACTTTTCAAAACTAGTTATGAAAACTAATGACTTTCAAAACTGACAGCAGTTTTGAAAAATGTCACTTTACTTGTCAAAATTATAAAAATTTGTTAGTATTAGGTTCCTATACGTTAATGAGTTTTTTGTTTAAATTTACATTTTTGTGTAAAATATTTTGAAGAAAGGATCCCGCAAAAAATCAATGGAAAGTACTTCCCGTTAAATTGTCTGACTAGATAGTTCCAAATGAGTAAAACAAATATCTCAATGGGCACCAAACTTAAAAATAGTCAATTTAAATGACCCTCAACCTTGATAACGTATTTCGAAATCAGCAAACGCAAAAACCATATACTATCCTAGGATTTTTGTGAAAAATTTACTAGAGAGATCTAGAAATACTCAGTATACCAAATGTTGATCTGCTCAGTAAATCACTATTTTGGTAAAACTACAAACCTCTATATCTCAAAAATTGTCCATTTTTAAGCTTGATGCCCATTGAGACTTTTGTTTTACTTACAAAGAGCTATTTATTCACAAAAGTTCAGATAATTTGACGAGAAGTACTTTTACATTGATTTTATACGGGATCCATTTACATTTGAAAGTTTTTTCACCATTTTTAAATCACCGAAATCTATGAACTACTTTGATCAAATTTTATATTTAAAAATCTTTTCGTCAGTGTGAATTTTAAAATGAGTTTTTAAAGTACCGGATTGTGTGAAACATTTTAAACAAAATTTACATTTAAAAGGTTTCTCGTCAGTGTGAGCTCCAATAATATGCTGTTTTAAATGTCCGTTTTGTGTGAAACATTTTGAACAAATTTTGCATTTAAAAGGTTTTTCACCAGTGTGAGTTCTAATATGAGTTTTTAAATTATTGGAATGGATGAAACATTTTGAACAAAACTTACATTTGAAAGGTTTCTCGTCAGTGTGAATTCTAATATGACATTTTAAATTACTGGAATCTTTGAAACATTTTGAACAAATTTTACATTTAAAAGGTTTTTCACCAGTGTGAGTTCTAATATGTCTTTTTAAATGACTGGATTGTGTGAAACATTTCGAACAAATTTTACACTTAAAAGGCTTTCGTTAGTGTGAGTTCTAATATGAGTTTTTAAATTATTGGAATGTGTGAAACATTTTGAACAAATCTTACATTTAAAACGTTTTTTAACAGTTTGTGTTTTAATATATTTTTTCAAATCACTTTGTTGTGTGAAACTGTCTGCCCTTTTCAGTTTGTTTAAATTAATAAGATCTTGTCGGTTAATATGCTTTGTGCCAGAATTATTCCTTTTAAGTTGACAGATTTTTTCAAATTAACGAAAAAGTGGTAACTATAAAAATGGTTTAAAAATAACAATTTATCATAGAAAAATTTTCCACAAGATGAACATGTTCCATAGAATTTTCCATAGTGAAGTTGCCATTTTTTTGCCGCAGATAGGAAACCTGAAAATATATAAGCACACATTAGGATAAATAATTATACAATTAGCAGTAATAAAAGCAAATACTAAATCTTAAATGCTTTGACGCAAAAATATTATTGGATTTTTTTATTGAAGAAATTTATTTAAACACTAACTATAGTAGAGAGCCGAATTATTGAGACTGACGAACGATTCGGCCCATCTTTAAGCAAAACATTTTCGCTATTTTTACAATTTACTCCAAATTATAGGATGTACGTCTCATACTGACTTTAAATTCTGACTTGAATGTACAAACAACTTTTTTATAATTCACGTTCACAAAGTTTCTATTTCGACACTAAAAACAGTATCGAAATAGATTCATTGTAACACTGTTTTTGGTAACTTTTTGTTTTACACAATTGGTTACACTGCACTGATTATCACCGAAAGATGAAAGAGTTCAGGTAGTAAATCAAGAATTATGTTGTATTAACTACATTAGAATATTTTATTCAAATTTGACAAACATTCAAATTTAAAATTATTAAAACTGTCAAGTGTCAAAAGTGTCAGGATCGCCAACATAATTAAATATTTCGAAAAACTCTCATTTTATTTATTTTTTTATACTTTTAAAATTTCATTATAAAAAACAGTATGTAAAACTCGAATTACAATGACGGTTTGTAGTACTCGTTCTTTGCGAAATTCACCGCTTAGCGGTTCGTTTCACAAACTTCACTCGTACTACGAAACCTGTCATTGTAACACTTGTATTACAATATACTATTTTTTGTGTGCTGATGTTATGAAAGGTACCAAAATTTGTTTTACTTTCATATCCGATGTCCAAAATTTTTTCTCCACCGTTTTGGTATTCTTAATGCAGTTCTTCCAAAGTGTCCTGTGTAACATGATGAATTGCTTTCTCAAATATTTTTTTTAAATCAACTATTTCAAATGTTGTGTTGTTTCGAGCGATCTCGTTATTAACTCTATGGGATTTAATTCGCAGTGCTAAGGAGGTAATCTTAGAACAGTAAAGCATTGCTCTTTGGCCATTTCATCGACTATTGTTTTCTGGTTGCCCTTTTTATGCTTTCTTACAATAGCCAAAGGTTCTCTTTTTAACATTGTATTGTCGCACGAAATATTTTTGGATTTTAACCAAGCGAAGATATCTCCTTTTCTCCAGGTCGTACATGCAATCTTCTTCATTTACTCAGTATGATACCATGCGTTTTCCATAAACATTACCGATCCAGGATCCGAAAGTAACAAAGTAGTTTGGAACTAATCTTCAAAAACGTTCGATTTCAAAGGGACGAATTACATGCCGTTAGGTGGACTCGGATGTACAAACAACTTTTTTTTTGGGTGTCAGTGTTATCATCGTCCCGAATCTTTGTTTCTCCGATTTATCGTTCTTCCGAATTGGAAATCAACATTGAATAGAGATGGCCAGAAGTACTTTCAAGAAATTCAAAAGTGTTTTTACCAATACCGAATTTGACCTCATCCTACAAATCTGATTTGCAAAATGTGGTCACTGTGGAAAGGAGGGTTGAACTCCCTGAACAGACTCGAAGCATTCGAAATATGGATATACAGGCGAATACTAAAAGTCCTATGGACAGCCGAAAAAACAAACGAGGAAATACTAAGAACAGTTAACAGAGATCGCGAATTACTAAACACCATTAATCAAATTCATGAAATATTGGAAAAAAAATAAATAACATGTTAGACCCAAAATATTCTGAAATGTTGAAGTCAGAAGTTGCTGATAATTCTTCGAAGTACGTTAATTTTCTATAGCAGTTTAATAGCTTAATAATCATACTTTTTATGGGGATGTTAATTTTACAACTTGGATCCTGTTTCCTGGAATATCTTGTCATGCGTCGCTCTGAATGTAATTCTTTATCAAAACTTTGAAATTCCATTTTAAAATCCCGTAAATCGCAAATAGAGTGTAATTCTTCTTTTTTAATGTCACATTGAAGATTCATCCGATGATTAGTTTGACTTAAAATATCATTTTCACTGCTAATTAACATTTCACTTTTAGTAGTGAATGAATTTATTGAAGAATTATCCATTGTTACAAATTGTTGAAAATCTTCGTATTCGAATTTCGGTTCTTTCTTAAACGTACTACTTTTGTAGGGCTGTTCTGGAACTAAAATCAAAAATAAACAAATGTAATGGTTTAATATATAAGTAAGTTCACAGTTTTTTTGCATTATTGTTGGCCATGATATTTTGACAAATTTAGCTTCAATTCGCATTTTATGTCACACTAGAATTTTTAAACTATTAAACATGGAGGGTAGAAAAAAAGGAGAACTATCTGAATGTATTAAAAAGTTTCCATCGGGAGGGAACAATTTAAGGTGGCGCCATAATAGCAAGTAGAAAGATTTAAATAAAGTGAATTGTGATGTTTCAATTGTCGATTTGACACAATCTCCTTCTAAAAATCCCATGAGAGATATCTCAACTAATCGTTTACTAAGTCACGCTATATCTGTTAAATTAATGTCTAAAAAGCGAAATAGCGTTACAGCGTAAAGGCAAAGGCAAAGGTGTTTTCAGATCAGAAAAAATCGTAAAAAATCATTTTTGGAACGAAGTTCCCTTTCGCGCGTTACGAACAGTTACGACTGACGCTAGGAGCTAGCCAAAAAAAATTCATACCAAAAGTTGTCACGACACTATGACACGACACACGCATGTTTCTCTCTCTCACAGACCAAAAAATAAATAACTCTCTCTCTCTCTCTCTCATAGATAGATATATTACAATGGATAGAAAAGTGTGACGTCAGCTATGGGAGGAGCTTACAAATCTTTCTAAACAAAACACAAAACTACAAAACATATTTGCATTGAAAATGCCATAAAAGATTTTTCTATTACTTGTAGTGGTTTCTAATCAAAAATCTTAACGTTTTCCGGACACTTTTCATACGACCTATTGTATCCAATTTGTGATAGTGAATAAACATTGAAAGTTAGTGTAAGTGTTTAAATTTTATATGCATTTTAGTGGAATTGAGGTTATGTTTTGTTTCAAAGTTTATAAATTTTATTATGGTAATCTTGTAATTAATTATGTATTCTTTAACTATTAAATAGTATTCTGTTGCAGTAAAAATGGTGATGTGTTTCGTCCCCAATTGCAAACATTATAGTGAGCAGAAAAACTGCAATTTTTGGAACGAAGTTCCCTTTCGCGCGTTACGAACAGTTACGACTGACGCTAGGAGCTAGCCAAAAAAAATTCATACCAAAAGTTGTCACGACACTATGACACGACACACGCATGTTTCTCTCTCTCACAGACCAAAAAATAAATAACTCTCTCTCCCTCTCTCTCATAGATAGATATATTACAATTAAAAAGACACTATTTTAAATTAAAAGAAAATATACATTAAAAAGAAAATACTGTAGGAAAAATAATAATTAACTATAATAGTATTACATTTTATTTCATCCTGTTTTTATAAATTAATAAATTCATAAACATTTTAAAGATAGTTCGTAACTTGACTATTTAGGTACCTACGTCAAATTACCTTAACTGTCAGTTACTGTCAAATATTTTAATTTTAAAATTTTGTATTGAATTGTTAATTCCTGTTTTAAATTATAAAAAGTAATTCTAAAAAGATGTGTTATCTAAACCTCTGGTATTGTATAAATGGACACTTTTGTTTAAAGAAACGAACTGTTAGGTAAGTAGAGATTTTATACAGACAATAATAAATGCTTATGTATGTATAAACACTCTGTTGTGTTTACAAATTACTAATTCCTTCACTAATTAATCGAAAGGAACTTCGTTCCATCCGGGTGTCCCTTGACACCTCACACTTTTTTTTTTAAATTGTCGAAAATTTGAGAAAAATTGAGCAAAAATAAAAGATTTATCAAAAAAAATTGGTATCGTAAACTCGAAGAAAATATAAAAAAAAAACATAAAAAATCGGAAGGAAAAAATCCGAAGAATACCATTAATATCATAAAAAAACAAAAATCGAAAAAATTAGCAAAAGGTGTTAAAAAAGTAAAAATAAATTAAAAAATCGGGAATACCGCGTGCGGGTGTGTGAAATTTACGGAAAACTGCAAATTTATGGAAAATCACGAAAAACTGTAGAAATTTGTGGAAAAAGCAAAACCTATAGAAACTCCTGGAAAACCGCGAAATGTATAGAAATTTCTAAAAAAACTCAAAAAAACCGTTGAAATTTGAAATACATAGAAAACCAAGAAAACTTGCAAAATTTCCTAGAAAAGTGCGAAAAATTGTAGAAATTCATGGAAAACAGCAAAAAATTGTATAAATACATGGAAACCTGTGAGAAACTGTATAGATAACCTAGGAAAATCCTAATAAATTGTAAAAAATGATAGAAAACTTTAAAAAAATCATAGAAAATTATGAAAAGTCTTGTAAAAAATAAAAAATCGTAGAAACCCTTGAAATTCATACAACAACACGAAGAAAATGGTAAAAATTATAATAAACTGTAAGAAATCAGAAAAAAAAAAGAAAAACAGTAAAAATCTTACAATATCGCAAAAAACTGTAAAAAATCAAAAATGTCAAAAAAACAGAAAATCGTATAAAAATTATAGCTGACCACAGCAAAAAACCATACAAAACATTGTGGAAAATCGTGAAAAATCCGATAAAAATCATAAATCCCCATGAAAAATCGCAAAAAATCATAAGAAACCTTAAAAAATCGTATAAAATTATAGATGATCTCGAAAAATCACAATAAAATCATATAAAACCTTAAAAAAAATGTAATAAAATCTGAAATAAACGTGAAAAGAACAAGAACAAATAAGTCAACTGTCAGACCGGCTGTCACTTACCAACATGACATTTGACGTAAATTTATTTATTTATTTCAACAAGTTACAATGAATAGATACATTTTTACTTATGTGCTAAATCTCTTTTTTTAGTTGCTATCACAGATTAGAAAAAAACACCTTAGATGTATTAGGTTACATCTGTGTGTGTTTAACCGAGTGTCCATCTTCTTAAAATTATACCACATTTTTTATTATAGCATTCAATATTTATCACTTTTAATTAATGGCTAGTTAATTAAATAACACAAAACAAGACGAATAAACAACCCTAGCCAGATTAAAATTACAAATTACATAAATATATACTTATAATAGAACACTTAAATAAAAAGTAGAATCACGAAAGAAAATCACAGATTATTATTTGGTACAAAGTTTCATCCATATTAGAGGATGTCAAGAAATCTCTGATAATTTAAAAATAAATAATCCTTAAAAACTAAATTAATTTTTTTTTTATTTACAACCCTTCTAAGATCTGTGGGGATAAGATTATATAAAGGTCATATCAAACAACTCTGGACGGACGTCACAGATTTCTTGACACAACCAAGTTAACACTGTTGCGAAGTGAAAATAAAAGCACGAAATATACATTTAAAATTGTAAACCACATTAATTAACTACTAAATTTAAATTTTAAAAGTAAATGGCTGACGGTGAAGTATTTTTTTATTTATACCGAGTTAGTAAAACACAAACTTTTATAAGCATAAGAATATTTAATACTAACAAAATATTTAAAATTGTTTACTTTAATAAATAATTTGCAATATTTTTATGTAGGTACTTACTTCTTTCATACATTTCATAAATAGTATTACATATGTCACTGGTATTTAAAAGTTCAGTATTTACAACTCTCTTATTATAGCTACGTTTTTTGGGTGGAGATGTAAGCAATTCGTTGGATATGGTGGTCTGTGAAATGGAACTCACGGTAGTTCGACTTAAATTTAAAGCCGCAGCTACATGCTAAAATTTGCAAAGTAAATTTTACGTAAATACATAAAATATATTGAATACATTACCTCTCTAACGGCTGTTAAAAGTAACAGTGGTCCATTATTATCTCTTTCCTTTTCAAAGTATTCAATCACAGAAGCTAAAAGCTCTTTGCAGCGACTATATAATGTTTTAGGCATATTCAAAATGTAGGTAGTCACGAAAAACACTACTTTTTGTTCTCAAAAGAACTGATTTAGAAAGAAAATGAAAACGCAAATATAAAATTGACAAAATCAAAACATTAAACGACTTGGCAGCTATGCAATGACAAGTGAAGTTTTCATTAAGGTTTGCAATTCCCAGTGAAATATAAATATACCCAGTATTCAATAAACCCGGTTTATACTCCAATAAACTTAATTAGTTCGAATCATTTACGTAAGTTTTTTTAAAACTACATAATATACAAATCATGAACTATGAGTTTTATATGTATTTAAAGATTATATTTATTTATTTGTAATAACTAATGACTATTATCAAACGAACACATTTTTTTAAAAATAGATTTTGTAGTGGTGCACATGTGAAAACATATCTAGTGACAGTTGTGACGTCCGTCCAGAGTTGTTTGATATGAGGTATAGTTTAGGTCCAAGATAATTATTTATTAAGCGTTGATAAATGTTTTTCTTACAAGCAGCAATCACATACAAACACTTCACACCACAAACTTCACGAGAATAGAGCATATTTGTGGGATAGAGCCTTGGTTTTCCCAACATGACTTTAACAAAATAGTTTTAAGTCACTTTAAGCTGTTCTACAATAAAGCCAAAAAAATGATAAAACAATCACTTATAGTGAACTTTTTGTGGAATCAAACAAGATATATACTTACTCTGTTAACTTGTTAGAAATTGTATTTTAACAAGAATCTACTTTCTACACTATAATTACTAATTCAGTCAATAAAAGACTTACCTTCAGAATAAAACGATCTTTCTTTTAAATCTATGTCATTATCAGAGTTATTTTTCACTTCGGACAAATCACTAACTGGGTCTAAAAGTTCTTCCTTTAAAATATTAAAACCAAGATCCATTTCAGTTTGATAACAGTTCTGATTTTCGACTTGGAATTGATCATAAAACTCTTCCTCTATTTTAATTTTTTCTTTAAAAACATCTTTTCTGGGATTTTCTTAAGGTGAAAACAATTTGTTATTATAAAAAACACTAAAATTAGTCTACAAACTGTAAACCACGCTGTAAACCACGAAGACTAGATACCAGGAGTCTACACGGTATAGGCTTTTCCGTAATATTTCTGGTCTCAATAATCAACCCAGATCATAGTTCTATTTTTGCCACTGGCGGCGCGAGTAACCATAAGAACTTATAGAGCCTTATAAGAACCGATGTTTATTTTATTTATTTATTTATTTATTTATTTATTTATTTATTTGTGTAATCAATTTTACAAAGTTATACAAAATATTTAAAAAATAAAGAATATATGAAAGAATTACACAAAAAAGGCTGAAAACAGCTTTGACCTATATACAATAGGTTAGCTGGTCTTAGTTTCAGCCTTTGACAACAAATCCTAAAGTATAAAAAAGAAAAAAAAAAAAGTGGATACCAGAAAAAAAGTACAAATTCAATTAAAAAGAAACAATGAATCATTTTATAAGACTAGATTTTAACTGCAATTTTAAATGCAATTTTTAAAAGCAATGCAATGTCGCTAAATCCGATAATTATATCGATAAGAAGTTAACGTAAATGTATATTATTATTGTTGGCTCAAGAGATGAGATTTTAAGTGACTCTTAAAACTTGAGATGGACATGGCTTTAAAAGAAGGGGGTATACTATTATAGATTTTATATATATTGTAACTAAACGACCTACGATACAACGCAGTACGATGAGGCGGTGGAGATATCAGTCCTTTATGCCGCAAATTTAAATTGTGCACATCAGTTCTAAATTTTATTTTATTATATAGGTAAGGGGGTGTTTTTGTGGTTATTATTTTGTGAAATAAACAAGCAGAGTGCAATAACCTTCTGTTTTCCATAGATAACCATTTTGTTTCACTCAATTTATATGATATAGCTACATTTCGCCGTATTCCATATATAAATCTAAGACAAGCTTTTTGAGCTCTTTGTATACGTAAACAATCAGTTTTCTCAATACACGGACCATACAAAATATCACCATAATTGAAATGACTCAGTGCAAGTGTATCAGTCAATTTTATTTTTAGTTGTCTAGAAAGTAAATGTCTATTAGGATATAGCAATTTTAGGTTCATGTAACTTCTTTGTACGCATTTAGTTATATGATTTTTAAATCTAAGATTAACATCCAATTCCACCCCTAGATTTTTGGCTACAAGGCAAGGACGAATAACTTCATTTTTTACGTTAATAGTTAAGTTTTTCTGAATTTCTTTCCCTTTATGATCAAAGACTAATAAATTTGATTTAAGTGCATTAATTTGTAAGTTATGGGCCTCAGATCGGTTAATTAGTTGTGTGATATCATTATTTATTATGTTATTCGCGTGTTTTAAATCTTCATAATAAAATGAAAAATAAATTTGTGTGTCGTCAGCGTACATGTGTGAATTGCAATTGCGCAGGTTAGCGACAATATTACAGGTATAAATACAAAAAAGTAACGGTCCAAGGACCGAGCCCTGAGGCACACCACATTTAATTAACTCATTACTTGAAGTACCTTTATCAGTTTCTGTAAATTGGGTTCTATCACTCAAGTAACTTTTTATTAAATTTCTAGCATTATCAGAAAATCCGATGAAATGAAGTATGGAATACAAAATTTTGTGACAAATAGTATCAAATGCTTTCGAAAAGTCAAGTAGTAGTAATATAGTCGCTTTGCCTTTGTCAGTAGCTTCCAGAATGTCATCTGTAATTTTCAATAGAGATGTAATACAGCTGTATCCATTTCTAAACCCTGATTGAGTAGAAGGTAATATAGGATATGATTCTAAATAAAGTAATATTTGAAATTTCATGATTTTTTCAAGAACTTTAGAACAAACTGGCAACATACTTATAGGACGGAGATCATTCAACGATGCTGGATTTGATTTTTTAGGTAAAGGCAAGACTTTAGATTTCTTCCAATTTCCCGGAAAAATATTATTTTCTAAACAAGTATTAATAATGTGGGTTAAATAAGGTAGAATATGTGGACAACACAATAGCAACATGTCAATACTAATCTTATCAAATCCAGCAGCCTTAGATTTTATTTCTAATAAGTACTTATATACTACATTTTCGTTTACTTGTTTAAACTCAAAAAAATCGGTAAAATTACAACTATAATTATCTTCGTAAAAGAAAATTAGCTCATCATCAGGTATAAAGTTTTGGTGCGAAAATTGAAGAAAATGGTGGTTAATTTCATCAGGCTTGTTCAGATGATCAGGAAGATTGATCTGTTTGCATTTGTTATATATATTAAGGTTTCTCAGTTTGTTCCAAATTAATTTACTATTATTGTTATTAGCAACCTGATTTAGATAGGCTTTCTTTTCGGTACGAATTGAAATGTTGGTTTGGTTTCGTAAAACTTTGTAGTATTCCCAACTTGCTTCAGTTCTTTTCTGTGTAAATTTTTTTAATGCTTTATCTCTTAACGAAATCATAAATTTTATATTGTCTGTAATCCACGGCTGATGTTGTTTTTTCCTTGTTAGAAATTCTTGCTCGGGTGCGACTGTATCAAACAGTAAAATGATCAAATTTGTAAAGAAGTTAACTTTATCATCAATATGTTCAATAAAAAATATATCGTCAAAACACGTTAGACTCAGTAAATATTGTAAATAATCTTTGTTAATTTGTCTTAGATTCCGAAATTTTACAGTTTTACGATCAAAACCTACCTTATTATTCTCAACCTGACAATATACTGCATGATGCTCAGCAATCTGTGGAATATTAATGTTACCATAACTTGACGTCTCCAAGTCGTTTGATAAAAAAATTACATCAAGTAAAGTAGCTGTTGTTTTAGTAATACGAGTTGGAGAACTAATAATATTCCTTAGATCAAAGCAGTTAGTGCAATCTAAAAAATGTATCGTATTATTATTTTCTAAGTCTAAAAGGTTTATATTTATATCGCCTCCACAAATAAGACTATCACATTCAGGAATAATCTCGGATAAACTATTTTCAAAACTATAGGTAAAATTCGTTATATTACCTTTTGGTGGTCTATAAAGAACACCAACAGCATATTTTTTCTTATTATTTTGAAATTGTACCCATAGTTGTTCTGATGAGCTATCCACAATTTTTTTTATTATCGAGCATTTCAAGTTTACCCTCAAGTACAATGCAACTCCACCACCCCTAGTGCCCCTATCCGCTCGTAATAAATTATATCCATCAATATGTAATCTATAATTTAAAATCTCCTCCTTCAGCCATGTCTCTGATATACCTACTAAATCATATTTGCCATTTATTACAAATTCTTTAATTTCTGCAAAATGACAAGTTAGCGACCTTGCATTTAAATAAAGTATTTTAAAATTTTTCATTCAATCTACTTAAAAATAAATAAAATTCGAAACAATGTTTATCTACAAACTATCAGAAATAAACCACTTTTTTTAATTAATATTTAAACACCTAGACTTTAGCAAGCGTGGTTCAATTGAACGTGTGCTTCTAAAAATAATCCTGCCCAGTTTTAAATAAAACTAAATCGATACAGTAAAAATAAAAAAAACAAATTAATAGTATAAAACTTCATTAAAGGTAAAAAAGAGAAAATGAGAGATAGGAAAAAATGAATATTATGGTAACTTTTGCAGATCATCAGGAGAATGAATTTTATATATTTTTCCATCCGTAACCTTCAGGAAAATAGTTCCATAATTCGTCCAGACGTTTCCGTTTTTGCCTGCTTTAGTTACAGCAAGTTTAAAAAGTTGTGACTGATCAGGAGATAAGTCTTCTTTTACACTTAATTTTGTTCCTTTTAAGAGTTTTTTGTTTGCGTATACGAGTTTTTTGTGAGGACAATTATGAAATTTAATGAGCACAGGACGAGATCTATTATCTGATATATTTCCCACTCTGTAGCAGTTCTCAATATCAGATTGATGAATGTTTAATTTCATTTTACCATTGAAAATGTCAAGAGAACTCTGTAAACAACTCTCACCTTTAGATTCTTTAAGTCCATACAGCAGAAGATTATTTCTCCTAAGATATTGTTCAAATTTGAAGCGCATTTTTTGCACATTTTCATTCAGAACACCTTGCTTTTTAAGTGCATCTTCTTGCGATTTAATTAATTCTTCTTGAGTTACGAGTTTTGTAGACAATTCCTTTATTTCGTCCTCATATATTTTTAATTTATTTTCAAACTTCTGAATAAGTGTTTCAAAGACAGAATTGCTTAATTGGGTAATGAATTCATCGGAGCTACATAGTTTTGTCAAGACTAACTTTATAGCTGTGTGCAAATCCTCTTCACCTTTCTTTTGTCTTGTGGCATTCATTGTGAATAAATTAATTTATCAAAGTGCACTTATGTTTCAAATAACTGATCACAAATAGCAGGATGCCAGGCTTTAACACTCTATAGATTATGTACCAATTTTTGTAATTCTTAGATCACTTTTTCTCACAGTATGTAGCTAACTAGCAGCACACGTCCAACACACGTCTACACTCGACTAGACATTCACTATCATTTATGACATTTAAATTTCGCGAAATTAAATTCAATATATAATATTAATTTTTTTATTTAAAATTAGTTGTCATAAAAGCTGTCAATAGTAAAAAAACTTCCAGCGTAAGGATTTAAACGAGTAGCTTAGGAACACGAGCGCACTCTACTCTAGTTCTGTCCCCTAAATTGAGACTACAGATTTTAAAGTAAACCTTTGAATATAAAAGAAGTAAACAGATACGAAAGTGGCGATTTGGGCTCGTTGACCTTGAACGTAGCAATGGTCTGATTGGTCAGGATTCAAATGCAAAATGACATATTTTACTACGAATTTACTACCATGTTGTTCGTCGAGTATGTTCGGATTAGGTTTCAATAAATGATATTTGTCAAGCGAACTATAATAGATACAATTGATTGGTTGAAAATAGTCCGAAAAGCAAACGAACGAAACTATTTATTTCCACTTACGTATTATGGAGGGTAGAGGTAAGGAGAACGATCTTAAATGGGAAATGATTAAAAATGTGTCCACTTTTTAGAGGAACATAACACTTCTCAAACTTGCCACTACAATGGCGCTAAAGTAGATGTAGGGTACAGAGTAGATGTAGGGTACAGAATGAATGTAGCAGTTTTCGACAAATGATTTCGTATGATTTCGTAATATAAGTCACAAATTATATAAGTGCTATAAAAAAACGTGGTCAGCGAATTCAGTTTAGTGTATTTTAAATTCGTTTTATACTTTATGATTATCTTATGTATCTTATGATTATTTTAAAAATGGTGTCATAATAAAGCGGAAATGTGTCTTTCCTTGTTTATTTATCTATCCTACTCTAAGAAATTATGGCGCTTTTTTAAAAATTTACCCTACTACGATCGTAGCGCCACCCTTATTTACCACATTTTGACGGACACATTCAATACACGGAGACAGTTCTCCTTACCTCTACCCTCCATATTACGTATGTGTCAGTTAATTATTGTTTTGATTTGGTTAAAATTTGCTGAAATTTCGATGTGCATTCTTGTTGATTTTTAACCGTTTCTTTTATTGCTTTTGCGAATATTTGTCATATTTTAATAATATTATTATACTGTTTTTCCCAAAACCCGCTGAAGTGGAAAGATCTAGATAAATAAAAACCTGCAAACTTTGTATACAGTTTGCAGGTTTTAATTATGGACGATTATTATTTATTAGGTAAGTACATAAATGATTCTTTTATTGTATATTCTATATAAATAAAACTACTTTTTTGCAGGTTATAAACTGCACAACCGTTCAAACTGATATTGTAAAGATTTAAAGTACGTACTCAAACTGTCGACGCATAAAGCTCACAAGATATGTCGATTACAGAGACTCAAATCTTTTATTTAGGAACAGAACAAGTTACTTAAACAAGAAATAGTTATTCAAAGGCGAATTATTTTGGTTGTGAACAATATTTGCTCGGATAAATAGCAGCTATACATAGTCAAAATGATAATACCACTAAAAGACAGAAAAATGACATGTTATACACAGGAATTTAAATAGTATGCTCTATCGTTGTACTATATATGAGCCCAAGAGGATGTGTCAAGCTAATGATATCCTCAATACCCTATTTACTTTGAAGGTAAATTTTACATATTTTCTGCAGTACTTTTTATTTTGCAAATATTAACATACAGAAATCTATTGTACACTTTTAAGGGGCCACTGAAAATACGGATCCAGTAAACAGACACTGTATGAAAAGTGGTTGATGTCATCACATGAATCTTGCAATACATTTCAAATATGGAAACAGCAATAAAGATGGATTATGTAAAAATATTAGGAAAAATAATCTTAACTTGCTTTAATGCAAGTAAATATTAGAAAGGCTGCTGTAAGACGACCAGAAGAACAGGTGCTAAAACTTATCAAAAGGATTCCTTTCCATCTTTTTTCACAGATTATTTGATGAAATTCTTTTTTAGATAAATCAACTACTCAATAATATTACTAAATAGTGTGAATTCTGCAATAGTCACTAACAAAATATACAGTCTCCAATACTTTTTTACTTTCTTGTTAAGCAGTGATATTTTATTTTAACTACTTTACCTTTTTTGCCTCAAGATTAGATTTTTTAAATGTATGGTTTCTTAGATTTAAAGACTGCATGTTGCATGTGATTGTTATATAATGTATATTTAGTGTATTTTTAAAATTACATACAATATTTAATGTATTTAAATATATTTTTAAGAATAAAATATTACTGGAACCTATCAATCATGAACATAAAACTCGTCAAAGAATAATTAATGTACAGGTTCCCAAATGCGAAAAAACCATAAAACAACGTAGCCTAGAATACCTATCAGCAAAAATTTACAATGTGCTTCCTCTAGAAATAAAAAAAAGTGATAAATTGGGCATGTATCGGAAAAAATTGAAAATTTGGATTGAGGAGACAGATAGATCATTCTTTTCCAATGTTATAAATAACTTATAATATAAATCTGTATTCTTAAAATTAAATTCTGTGTATTTAATATTCCTCAATTTAATTAACTTCATCTATTGGAAATATATGTATCTCTATGTTGTATTACTAATAGCTTATCTTGAATGTAATTACTTGTCTTGTTGTGATTTAAAATTTACTTGATACGGCCTAAACCTAACCTATAGTGACTTAAACTTACCTTATTGTGACCTAAATTTACCTTATTGTGACCCAAACTTACCTTATTGTGACCTAAACTTACCTTATTGTGACCTACATTATTAAAACCTAAAATAACATGATTTTTTCTATTTTGTTGTCTTTTTAAGTAAAATGTGTAATATTAAGTGAAAACTATCATAATATTTGTTTTTGTAAAATTACAACGCTCACGTACAAACAGATTCCCTCTGCTTCTGTGAGTATACTCTGTTTATTTGTGTTTAATTCTATTTTTATATTTATATATTGTATAACTTTTTATTGCAAATAAACATATTATTATTATTATATTATATATTAGAAATTATGTGTGTATTCTTTACCTTTCCTGTTTTCTCACATTATATTTTACATATTATATCAATCATGGGTAATTAAAAAGGACCATTATTCAAAAACAACAGGTTTTAATAAATCTATTTTTTAACAAAATGAACAACAGAAGAAAGTTCTTTATAAGAATTAAGGTATCTACAAAAAATAAAATGAGAATTATTCTATAAAGTTATGTCTTAGTGTAATGTCAACTGGCTGACAACTTTCAGGAATCAATAATAATCAAGAGAAGTTTTTGTCTTTGTATATTAACACTAACTAAACATCAGATTTACAATTTAGTATATAAAGTTGAGTATGTTATGCAGAATTAAATATTGGAATGCCTACAAAAATGTAAAATCGTCGTATTTATTACAATTGATAAATAAGGGTGATGACAACAGTGATTAGAAATATTCCCAAATTTAATGTAAATAGGTAAATAACTAATGTCCTTTATAACAAAGAAAATTACTGTGATAACAAAGTTTCCAATGAATTTACAATTGACTACAAAGGTTGTTTTGAATAAATCGAAGAGGACATTAACTATTTATTCTAAGAGATATGATGTCTCGGTTCTCAATTCAAAACAATATACAGTATGTTAAAATGTTACATATATTTTAATAAAGGAGAATTTAATAATAACTGACCGATACATTACATCTCCCCCCTTAATGAAATTAAAAGACAAACTAATTTTGTGTTTTAATTAAAATGATTACAATAAGATGATGAGTTACAACTTAATATGCATATACAGTGAAGAAAATCAAATTCATTTAATATTAACAATAAATTGTAATAAAATAAAAATAATGAGGATAAAGTATATAATGTGTGAGTATAAAAAAAAAATACAATTATAAAATAATATAATATAACAAGAAGAAAAGTACAATTATAAAATAATATAATAAGAACAAAGTTGTATAACAGTTAAACAGTATCTTTTAATTTTGCCAATCTTACACTTCTTCTCAGACTCGACCTTTCACTAGGATCTGATTCTGAAGAGGGACTCTCTAATTCTATAGAAACATCGGTTTTATCGGATCTTTTGTTGATGTTAAGAGTTAACATATTTGTAATTCGACCACAGTGGTTACTTTGACATCTGGGTTTAAGGTAACGTTTGTAAATTCGATAAATAATATAGACAAGTAGAATTTTACCTATGGTACATAAGAAATAAACAAAATAGGAATTATTAAGAATAGGAATACTTGTTTCAGAGTCTGATAATTTATCAGTAAGATTTTCTAATTGATCCAATTTACTGCTGGCAATTGTCAAGGATTCCTTGTCTAGATTCACGGCTTTTAAGGGAATGACAGTTAAATTAGTAGTAGGTTCCTTTTTATTTTCGCAGCAATTTTCTAATGGGATATCAAAATTTGGAACTACGGCTTTAAGGGTGCTTTTGAAGTTTGTATTATCAGAAATAAGAGTTGTAGAACTTGTATATAATTTGCAATTTGTGTTTATAGTGATTAAACCAGTAGAATTTAAAACTAAATTATGTATGGGAAGATGAGTACAACTGAGAGTGACATCTGTAGGTTTAGGAAGTACGTATAACCAATGGTTACCAGTTTCTAGTTTATGCCATATTTCAATATTTGAAGTTAACATTCGTGTGTCGCATTCGAAAGGAATTCGCTCATTTTGAAAGAGTAATTTAGTTTCGCATATTGGTCTATTATAAGTATTAAAGAATGGATTTTCGGTTGGACAAATTAACATGTTGTTGAGGTCATTACAGTTGGTATGAGATTTTAAAGTAGTATATGTGTGTTTATCTTCTGATAAAGCTAAATAATCTACTGAGGGAAGAATAAACAAAATGTTTGGATGTTTGAGAATAGGCAAAGGAAGTAAATGGTATAGGGTATATTTGACATTGTTGACTAAAGGATTAGAGATAACATACATTATTTTATTAGAGTGAAAATGGATTTTTATTTTAACTAAATTGATTAGTTGATGTGCATAACTGTCTTCTAAAGGTAAAGCATAAGATGTACTACTAGAAATATATTGTAAGGTCCTTCTTAATTCATTCATCAGTTGATTAGGTGTCATAACGATAGGATGGAGAATATTTGATTTGGCGAAAAGAATAGAGTTAATAATGGTGTTATATTCGTTCTGGAGTTCATTAAGCATTAAGTTCAAAAGTGAGAATTGTTCATCTAAGGTTTGAGATAATTCAATGTGGAAATATCTTTGATTCAGGTCTTCAACGTATTTAGAAAGTTTTGAAAAATTATTATCGAAAACTATCTTATTATTATTTAAAGTTACGATGGTATTATTAAAATTTGTGATAGTGGTTTTAACCACTTGTATTTGTTGTTTTAAAAGATTAAGTACTTGCTTTTCATCTTCTTTACATTTATTTATAGCTAAGTTATAAATCTCAGCATCCTGTTCGTCCAGGGTTCCGAAAACAGATTTAAGAACTGATCCTACTATGTTAAGAAGAGCTCGTTTTTCTCTTTTATGGTGAATTAGTGTTTTAAGTGTTTCTTCCTGCTGATGTATGGAAGGTACTAGCTGATCTAATATTTTGATATTAGTTTGACAGAAAGTGAGATTTGAAATTTTGGCATGTTGGCAGATTTGTTTAGTTTTTTCAAATGTATTTTCGAGAAAGGTTAACTTTTGCTCAAATGTATCCAATTCTAAATAAGTTAAAATATTCCAATGGGTTTCATAAAATTTGGTGTCTTGAATAACTTCATAATATATACCTGAAGATACGTTTATATTTGTTACATAATATGGTTCTGAAGCATGGCAGCATCGGATGAGGCACCATACTAAGTATTGTAACGATTACATCGTTAATTGTTTGGCCTGGCCTACAAATATTCTATTTCATTAATTTCTCGTTTATTTTACTACGATATTTTGGCCTGGCCTACGACGGTTCGAGTTTATCGAAGATTCTTTGGAGTCGACGCAGAATAGATTTCTGTTTAAAACCGGGTACCGTTGTTCATTTGAAAAGAGAGTCGGTATTTTGAATATCATTACCATTTTGTGCTTCTTAGCCAGCAGTTCTCTTCGTTTTTCTTCTCCCTTCATTTGGTGAGTAAGAGTTTAATTGTTTAATAATTTTTATTAATAGTCAAAAACTTGGTGAATATATTTTATTGATTATAATAATTTTATTATTCTAACTTTTAAATTATTTCGATTACAATCATTGTCTAAATCAGTTTTTATTGTGTTAAAAATATGTAAACAGATAAAGTGATTAACTTTTTTCTATTCTCGAACTTGGAGTAACTTTGGATGATTGTAATCGAAAACTAGATTTATTGAGATGGAATTTTGACGGTGTGAATTTTTTATTCATAGGGCCATTGCCAAATTTGTTGAAGGGTCCCAAGATAGGGCTGTTATGGATAGCCATTTTTTTGGTTTTTGAAGAGAAGCTTGTAAGCAGGTTTTAACAGTTACCGCTTCCTTTTGTTGAAAACATCTTGCCATCAAGCCTCAGAGGATCCGTCAAGTGTTAGAAAAAATCTTGCCAACCCATCTACAGAACCATTAGTTTTGGGAAGACCTCGACCCGACCGCATCCTTATGTTGGCTTCCAGACGTCATCCAAAGTTGGATAGTAAAAGATAAGAAATTAGTTAATTATTATTCCATCTTTATTAACTTAAATTAATAATTCTTTTTTGGCAATAAACAATTTACACTGATTTAACATCTTTTATTTGCTTGTCTGTAATTTTGGCGCCCTTAAATATTTGTTTGGGGGGAGTTGAAGAAAACCAGAAGGAAACCACGATCCTAGAGCTAGCAAGGGTAAGTTAACGTTTCAAAATTCAATTTGGAACGTTACAGTATCTGCAACAAAAGCTCGTTTAAAAGTCTATTTGCATGCACTTTTGTTTTTTTATTTTTTATTTGGATGGTGTAATTTACTGGGGAATTTTCCTCTATGACTTCGTAAGGGCCTGTATAGTTAGGGGATAATTTCTTTGATTTGCCAAGAGTGCTCTGTTCATTGAGTAGATATACTTTATCACCTTTCTTAAAACTAATATCATTTACACTTTTGTCGTAATAGTTCTTATTTGTTTCTTTAGATTTTATTAAATGATTTCTTGCTAGTTCTTGAGATTTTCGTAATTTAAGTGTTAAGTCATCCAGATAATCTTCATATGTATATTTAAATTCCGGTGTTTTAATAATACTAGTTGGTAAATTAGCTTTATTTCCAAATACGAGTTCGAACGGTGAAAATTTTGTAGAGGTGTGAACAGTAGTATTATAGCTGAACATAGCAAATTCAATCCATTCATCCCAATCTGTTTGTTTATCATTGATGTAGTGTTTTAGGTAATCTGACAATGTAGCATGACTCCTTTCTAAGGCTCCATTACTTTGCGGGTGGTAAGCTGAGCAATTAATCTGTTTGATTTTAAACAGTTTAGAAACTTGTTTAAGAAGATCAGAAGTGAATTCACGCCCTTGGTCTGTGACTAATTGTTGTGGTATACCAAAGTTGCATATGAAATTTGAAACTAAATTTTTCGCTACAGTTTCTGCTTCGTGATTAGGAATAGGGAAAGCTTTAGAAAATTTCGTTAAATCATCTTGAATTGTTAGTATAAATCTATTTCCTTTTTCTGTTAAAGGAAGCGGTCCTACTATATCCATGAAGATTTTTTCAAAAGGTAAGAAACTAGTTGTGGTTATTTCCATCGGTTTTTTATGTTTCTTTCGTACCAATTTATTCTTTTGACATGATTCACATGTCTTGATGAATTTCTTTATATCAGACTGCATTTTTGGCCATTTATAGAATTGTTTTATTCTATTATACGTCCTGTGATATCCAGTATGACCTGCTATAGGATTTATGTGATTTTCTTTTAATATTTCTTGAATTTCCTCGGATGTTGGTTCTACTAATGTGTCATGACAAATCGAAATTTTTATATTACTTCCTCTAAAAATAAATCGTAATATCATTCTAATTTTGTACCATTTTAGATTGTCGAATTTTGTACCTATTATTGGTAGTCTTACTTGTGTTATTTTTTCTTTAATTAGGGTTTGTTTTAATTTATTGAGTAAGTTATAAATAGTTTCATAGTTAGTTGATTCCCAATAATGATCTTTGTAGAATATTAGAATGATGGGATGGTTTTCCTTTATTAGTTTTAGTTCGCCTACTTCAATGTTTTCAGCTTGAATTTTGCTTGAAATTTTATATAAATTTTCCAGTTCCTTTTGTGTCTTTGATATAGGTTCTAAATCCTTTGAAAAGAAGTGTACTTGAGTATGAGAATTGGAGTTAAGACTCTCGTTAATTTCTTCTACGTCGTTATTTATTATCACGTTGGTTTTAGATTGTTTTAAAAAATCTGAATAGCTTACACTATCTGTTGAATTTAAAAGATTTACTTGAAGGGGTACTTGGTTGGTTTGGGTATTTTGTTCACTAATAGGGTTAGGAATTCTGCTTAATGCATCAGCATTATTGTTAATTTTCCCTGGTTTGTATTGTATTTCGTAATCGTATTCTTCTAGGATTAGTCGCCATCGAATAAGTCTTGATCCAGGATCTTTATTGTTAAAAAGCCAAGTTAGAGGTTTATGATCCGTTTGAATAATGAATTTCCTTCCATAGAGATAGCAACGAAAGTGTTTTACGCTCCATACGATTGCTAATAATTCGCGTTCTGTTGTTGAATAATTCATTTCTGCTTTATTCAAGGTACGACTAGCATATGCTATCGGAAGATCGTTTGGCGGTTTCCCTTGTGAAAGTACACTACCTATTGCGAAGTTACTGGCATCAGTTGAAAGGTAGAAAGGTTGGGAAAAATCAGGGTATTGTAATATTGGTTCGGTACATAAATGATTTTTAATAGATTCGAAAGCTTGTTGTTGTAAGGATGTCCATTCGAAAACAGTGTCCTTTTTTAAAAGATTAGTAAGGGGTTTAGAAATTGAACTGAAGAAGTTTTTTATAAATTTCCTATAATATCCTGCAAGTCCTAAGAATGCTTTAATATCTTTAGGAGTTCTTGGTACCGGATAATTGGAAACAGTTTTAACTTTATTTGGGTCAGGTTTAATTCCATTTTCTGTAATTAAGTGACCTAAATACATGACTTCATGTCTCATGAATTCGCATTTATCAGGTTGAATTTTTAAATTCAATTGGGACAATCGATCGAAAACTTCTATGAGACGTTTATTATGATTCTCTAAATTATCAGCGAAAACAACGATATCGTCAAGGAACACAAAGCATCTGATATTTTGAATACCCATAAGAACGTTATTCATAAGTCGTTGGAATGTAGCGGGTGCATTTTTTAATCCAAAAGGCATTCTTTTAAATTGATAATGCCCGGATGGTGTTGAGAAGGCTGTTTTTGGTGAATCTGATGGAGACATAGGAATTTGGTGAAAACCAGAAGTTAAATCTATGATTGAAAAGTACTTAGAGTGGCCTAACTGATCTAAGATTTCGTCAATATTAGGTAACGGAAAAGAATCGCCTATTGTTATTTCATTTAATTTTCGGTAGTCGATAACAACTCGCCATTTCCTTTCTCCAGAAGCGTCTAGCTTTTTAGGTACTACCCATACAGGTGAATTCCAAGGTGAAACAGAATTTTCGATTATATCTTGCTCCAACATTTTGGTTATTTGTTTATTAACTTCATTTTTGTGAATTTCGGGATACCTATAAGATTTAGTATTTATGGGTGGTGAAGGTTTCGTATGAATTTCGTGTTTCACAGCATTTGTATGTGATAAGGAATCGCCCTCCAGGTGAAAGATTTTGTTATATTCGTGACAAATTTTTATTAAGGATTGTTTTTCTTCTTCGTTTAGATGATCAGTTCGTAATAAGGCTGAAATCTTTTCTAATCTATCCGTAGAGTAATTTTCGTTATTATTATTTGAACGTATTTGATTAACATTAAAGGTTTGGTTAAAATTTATTAAAGGGTCTAGAGCAATTTCAATTTTACTAATTCTTACAAATTGTTCGGAAGCATTTAGTATAGACGTTAATCCATATTCTTTATTTTTTACTTTAACAATGCTGGGGCAAAGGAAAACATTTTCTAAAATTTCGGTATTTGGACATATACCTTCTTCGATGTGCGGATTTAGAATTTTAATTTTAACAATCGTTTCTGATCTAGGATTTAGGAAAATATCTGTTTCTTGATTAATTGGAATTGCCTTAGGAATTGAATTGGTTGTAAAATTGTTTTCTATATGATGTAAACTAGTTTCGAAATTAGAAGATTGTAAAAGATTTTGTTCATAATTAAGGTGGCATTGGAATTTACGAATAAAGTCATTACCTAATAATCCATCGCATGGTATGGGGAAATTATCTTGGACAACATGGAAACAATGGTTTACAGTGTAATCCTTAAATTTAATATCTAGGTAACAGTAGCAAAGGGTAAGAACTGGATTTGTTCCATTGAAATCGATACCTTTTAAAGATATTTTTTGATCCTCAAAACAAGGAGTGTCGCCATGGAGTTTGTTTAATTTAATTAAAGATATGTCAGCGCCTGTATCTAGGAGAAATGAGTTAGTATCTTGCAAAAGTTGGTCTCTGTTAAGATTTACGAAAGTAGTAACTGACATTAGTGAAATTCGGCTTGAATGTGACGAGCATTCCTCGACGTCGCCGAACCGTGAGGAATTTGTTCGTTTAAAGACATTGTTTGAAGTTGGTTTGGAAGATTTGAGGAAGTAGAAGGTGAAGATGATTGAGGTGTGCTTGGTTCTGTGCGATTGTTATTTGGATTTGAGTTATGTTGACGTTTTTCATTATTATATTTCCTTTTTCGACATTCGTTCAATACGTGACCTTTATTCTTGCAATAATTGCAAAATTTGGAATTATATTTTGAAAAGTTTTGCGAATTAGGTTAAGAGTCTGAGAATCGTGGATTTGTATTAGAGTAATTGTTATTGTTATATTGATTATTATTTGAGATGTGTCTAATGTTTCGAAAGCCTTGTGTAGATTTATTATTGTATCTGCAATTAAAATTTGAATGACCCGGTTTGTTGCAAAATGAACAAAATGTTTCGTGTATGAATTATTAACATTTTGGTATTTGAAAATTTCTGATTTGGATTTTATTTCTTGTTCTTCAGCCTGTGCTACGGCAATAGCAGTTTCCAAAGAGTCTGGTCTTTGTGATTTGACTAAAATTGCTAATTCATTTTTTAAACCGGTTATGAAAACATTTAAAGCTTGTTCTTTGAGTAAGTCTACACAAGCCGATCGTTGAACTTCATTTAATTTAGGATCTAGTGTGTTTATTAATTTTAAATAACAATTTTCAATTTTGTTTGCATAAGACAAAACAGAATCATTCGGATTTTGCCTACACGAATTGAGTTCTAATTGCCATTGGCTACTGGTACGTTTTTCTGCATAAGCATCTAACAAAAATTTTCCTAATTCACTCCAATTTAGAAAAGATCTATTTCTTACTAAAGCTCTGGCATTATCTGTCAACTTGGTTTCAATGATAGAGAATAAAATTGATTTTAATTCTGGTTTTATTATGCTATTGGCTTTATCGCAATTATCTATAAATTCGTAAAGTTTTGATTTGTTTCCGTCGAATTTAATTAACATGTCTTTAACAATTTCGAGAGAGACTGACATTGTGATTGATTCTGTTTCCTCTTTAGTTTCAACTTTATCGAGTGTTGGATATAAAGGCATAACAAAATAAAAGATACTCAAATAGAAACAAAAATTATAAAAACTTACAAAATGATGACGTATGTACCAAAGTTCATAATCTTCTATGATTATTCTTCCTGGTTATTCCTACCGTCGATGATTCGGGATTATTCACAGTTTTGTCTTCCAACTCTTTAGGTCCTGGCAGTTCGCAGTTCTCTGTGATTTCTTCGGGAAGAAGGAGTGGCTGCTATGGAACTTCCAAGGTTGGACTAGCGAATACCAAACTTCAAGCAGTAAAGGAACAATGTTGTCGGTGATTTGGCTGGAGAAATTCAACTACTAGAGTTTCCTTCCAGAAATTCCAGACAATTCTATATCACTTTTCGTTGACAAAACTTCTATGAAATCCTCTCGGAAATCCCACTTCTGACACCAATTTTCTTGTAATGTCAACTGGCTGACAACTTTCAGGAATCAATAATAATCAAGAGAAGTTTTTGTCTTTGCATATTAACACTAACTAAACATCAGATTTACAATTTAGTATATAAAGTTGAGTATGTTATGCAGAATTAAATATTGGAATGCCTACAAAAATGTAAAATCGTCGTATTTATTACAATTGATAAATAAGGGTGATGACAACAGTGATTAGAAATATTCCCAAATTTAATGTAAATAGGTAAATAACTAATGTCCTTTATAACAAAGAAAATTACTGTGATAACAAAGTTTCCAATGAATTTACAATTGACTACAAAGGTTGTTTTGAATAAATCGAAGAGGACATTAACTATTTATTCTAAGAGATATGATGTCTCGGTTCTCAATTCAAAACAATATACAGTATGTTAAAATGTTACATATATTTTAATAAAGGAGAATTTAATAATAACTGACCGATACATTACATTAGAAACAACACATTTAAAACTTCAAATTAATTACCTCTTAATTTCTTAACTCTGTTTAACCAAAGATTATAAGAGTCGTAAAATGCAGGACATATAATGTTAATAAAGCTATGCTTTATTTCTGTAGACAAGCTTTAGATGGGAGTAAATTAAATAGATTTTTAAACTTGACATGTCCATTCCTAACCCCACTTTTAAATAACTATATAACACATATTTACAAATGCAAAACATTAATTAAACTTTGTTTTAGACCTTAAATAAGGCAATTTAATTGTTTTCCTTTATTTACTTTATTCAGATTAAGTTTAATTTCGGTGACTGTTTGTTATTGACTGTACAAAAAACTGGAAAAGGCACCGCTATTTAGTGGGTTATTGCTTTCAACCAATCAAAGCTCTCACCCTGGAATGTCAGAGTCCTATATGTTTGTATTGGAAATTTATGAATGACCACCCTGGAACGTCAAAAAATAGCATTGCTCTTATGGACAAACCTACCTATGCAAATTTAGCACCCCATCCATGGAATTTTGGGTCGAAAATGACCTTAATCGATAGGTCCCCGTTAGGTCCTTCAAGGTCCCACAATTTTTTCGTTAGGTCCCCTTTAGTTTTTTTATAAATAATTTTTTAAATTTTGGCTAAAAAAAAACTACACTTTAGCACCCCATCCAATGCAAAATTGACAAATTTAATCAAAATTGTATTCTTTAGCGTTAGGTCCGTATTGGTCCATTATTTTAATTGATAAATAATTTATTTTATTTGTTTTATTCTTAATTATAAAATAAATAAAACCTGCGCATGCGCACATCAGACACACACAGCGCGAAATTTAAATTGGTATCGTTTCATGTACCTTGTATTAGTGCATAATACAGGGGTCACTGAAGTTAGCCCCCCAAGATTTATTTTTTTAACTTTTTTTTTATTTTATCGTTTGTTCGTCGTTTGTTCTTTATTGTTCTCTATAAACATTTGTTTGTTCTCCCTTAGTTAATTTAAAAAAAAAAAAATTATGAACCTTGAAGTTAGCCCCTTTTATTGCAATTTTGATCATTTTGTTATTATTACGGGTCAATAAATCTCTTTTTATGATTGTTCATGTGTAAAAAACGTTTGTTCTTACTTCACATAGCTTATTTTTTGTTTAATTAACATTTTAAATTAGTTTTATATTCAAAGAGATATAGGTATTATCGTCAGCCATTTTTTTTCCAATGTCACTTAATTCACGTGTCAGATCATAGACAAATTAAAGAGACGTGCAATTGGAATTTGTAGTGGTGGAAATGGGAACTAAACCAGCTGGTAGCGCGAAAAGCGAAAAAGTACTTATAACGGTTTAGTGACAGAGTAAGTACTAGTGGTTTTAGTTTAAAATAAACTTAAAGTACTTAAAGCATAAAAAGGGTGTAGAAGTAAAGTTTTAAACATGGTGCGCTAATGTCAGAACTTGTTGCCAACTTTATATTAGGCATCAACACATCTGTTGTATTCTCTCTGGTTTTGTGGTTGACATTGGACAAAACATGGCTGATGATAATACCTATGTTTATAGCATATATGTAATACTTCTATATGGACAGTTTCTATAAGTGGAATGTGTTCCGACGAAGTGAATCAGATAATGTATCGTTTGCTTTCTCTTCCGAGCACATCAGTCAATTCTGCGCCTTTTAGAGACTTGTCAAGCATGCGCAGTATGGATAAAAGGTCTCGAACGAAAGAGAAGAAAATATATTGTGGGCACCGTAATGTTGCGACGTTCTTTCCTATACCAACTGTCCATATAGAAGTATTACATATATGGTTTATAGTGCCTTAGTTTTATATGTCTGTATTATGCACTAATACTAAGGCACTATAAACATAGGTATTATCATCAGCCATGTTTTGTCCAATGTCAACCACAAAACCAGAGATAATAGAACAGATGTGTTGATGTCTAATATAAAGTTGGCAACAGGTTCCAACATCAGCGCACCATGTTTTTGTTTAAAATTTTACTTTAACACCCTTTTTATGCTTAAAGTACCTTAAATTTATTTTAAACTTAAACCACTAATAGTACTTACTCTGTTACTATACCGTTATAAGTACTTTTTCGCTTTTCGCACTACCAGCTAGTTTAGTTCCCATTTTCACCACAAAATACGATTGCACGTGTCTCTTTAATTTGTCTATGATCTGACACGTAAATTGATTGACATTGGAATAAAAATGGCTGATGATAATACCTATGGTTGCGTTCAGTGGGAGTGAGCGCTCCGTAGCGCTCCGTAGCGGTTATTTTTTAACCGTTCATTGGAACATGTGGAACTGATAAGATTGACATGTATTGTGTCAGTTTTAAATTTGCTGTTTTTATTAAAATACAAATTAATCGTTATAGTGCTTTCTCATTTTTTAATGAGTGTTTAACTATAAACTGTGCTTGTTAAGTATTTGCTTTGTTTTGTGTTCCTGTTGTTTAATATTTTGGGATTTTAATAAAATGGATGACCAATTAATAATTGCGTTACTTGAACAAGATCAGGATGAAGATGTTGATGTCGCATTAAATTTTAATAATATTTTGCCGGCAATAGAGTATTTAGCTTACTCTATTCACAACGATCAACCAAATGTGGTTGTGAGAATTGAAAATTACTACGAAACAGTTGTACCCAGGTACACTGATATTCAGTTTAAAGAACATTTTAGAATGACAAGAGCTTCATTCCAGGTAAGTTTGGAATTTTAACATTTATTTAAAAATTCATTAACTGTAAATTTATTTCGTATTTCTTCAGGCATTAAGTTTAATTATTGGAAACGAGATCCAAAATCATGAGATTCCTTTAGAAAAGAAAATGTTATTTACAATTTGGTTATTGGCCAAGCAGGAAAGTTTTTTGGCTGTAGAGGACCGTTTTGGAATAGCCAAAAGTACTGGTCATCTTATTTTTAAGGAAATAATAAATATTTTGGTGCGGCTAATGCCACAGTACATTCGCTGGCCTAATGTGGAACAACAAAGGATATCCTTAAACGTAGTTAACTGAGTATACTAATTATAAATAATATTTATCCATAATTTTTTTTTAGGTATTTTCTGCACGATCTCGTGGGTTCCCTTGTGTTGTTGGTGCTATCGATGGCTGTCATATTCCTTGCAAACAACCAGTAAACAATCCTAATGACTATTATAATAGGAAGGGATTTCATTCGATTATTTTACAAGGTACTTTACTAATTTAATTTTTATATAATATTGCTGAAGAGTGTATAAATTATTCTAACAAAGTAGTGAAAACAATCTAAATTAGCAAAGTTATTAAAGTAATTATGCAATATAGGTTTAAAACACTCTTGTCTTTGTCGAGCTTTCTAAATAAGTATTTAATCTTATTTATAAGACAACAGTAATACATAGTTAATATTTATAGTTACATATTACTTTTTATGTAGTTATACTTGAATTTATATGTTTAATTCTATGATTTTTCTTTTTAATTGAGACAAAAGGTTTAGAGGCAGGTCAGTTAAAAAAATACTTCAATTAAAAATTTAAATATAATTTTTAGGAACTTCTAATCATCAAGGATCATTTATTGATGTGTTTATTGGGATGCCTGGTCGAATGCACGATGCCAGGGTTTTTAGAAAGTCACCGCTCTACCATCGTCTTCAACATATAGAAAACCCTCTTCTAAATCAAAATCGTCATATTATAGGTGATTCTGCTTATCCTTTATTAACAAATTTGATGACACCAATTAGAGACAATGGTCATTTAACTGGTGCTCAAACAAATTATAATCAAAGTTTAAGTAGAATTCGTTCTATAAATCGAACGTTCTTTTGGATTACTGAAATGTAAATTCAGAAGATTGAAATGCCTAGACATTTCAGATTTTGATCTTGGTAACAATATTATTGCCGGAGCGTGTGTTTTACAGAATTTTATAATTCTGCTTGAAGGACCAGCAGACATCCATATCAACATCCAAGATGAAATTCCAGAGGAAGAAATAAATAATGATATATTAATTAACCAACATTTAGGAATTGCAAAGCGCAATGAAATTGTTAATATTTTTAATGTATAGTTGGTGTTTGTTTTTCTAATTTAATAATTTTTACTTTTTTATGTTTATGAATTTGAGTTGTATTTTGCTTTTATAGTAATCTGCTACTTTGGAGTGGTGAAAGTTAAAAAATTAATTTGCGTAATTGTAATGACCCACAATTAAAATAAACAATGTTTATAATATGTTTATTAAGTGTATTTGATTTATGTAAACAATAATTTGTTAAATCTGAAAAAATAAATTTTCAAAATTTATTACATTTTTTTTTAAATAAAACATAATAGGTAGGATGTAATTTGTATTTATTTTTTTTTCTATTAGTTGTTTTAACAAAATATTTTTTTCAATCATTATCTGATTCCTTTGCTCTTGGATCTCATTACTTTTTTGGATTGCTTCTCTTAAACATCTCAACTCCTCTATTCTTAGTTTTTCGAGTTCGTAAGCTTTTTCACGTATTGATGTTCGACTTGCCCCTGAGGTAGTCGAAGTCGGCAACAAATTTTCAAAATTTATTGGAGATGATTCCAACAAATTTTGAAAATTTGTTTTGGGTGCCTGTACTTGATTAGAAGGTCCAGGCTTGTCTGGTAAAGAAGATACTGTGGGGCCAAAATGAATGGTTTTATCTTCCCTAAAAATTTCTTGACATTCCCCAAAAAATTCCCAAGTAATTTGACCCCTCCTTGTTTGTTTTTTCTTATCCAAAATGTTTTTGTAAATTTTTTTTAAATTTCTAATTTTTTTATCTACAATGTCTGCACTAATTTCAATCCCTTTTTTTAAAAATTTCTCCTGTATTTGCCCCCACAGTACCTTCTTTTTATATTTTGGATCCCGAAATGCTTCGATCGTTTCATTGTACAACTGCAACAAAAGTAGCGTTGCATTCCGGGTCCATCTGAAACCAGAGGCGTCTGCATCCTCTAATAAGTCCATCCCAATAACTTCTTCCGACTGTCCTGTTTTTTGTAGGGCCAAATCCCAATACTTTTTAAAAAAGTCCGTATCTAAATCAAAAATTCAAATTAAAAATTTTAACACATCTAATGTATTATTCTATACATACCGTTTTGTAAACGTTCTCTAATTTCTTGTGTCGCGTAACAAGTAATTTTTTTATTATTAAACTCAATTTCAAAATGTTCCATTTTTTTAAAAAGAACTTGATCTCAACTTTTAAGTTTGAATTTAAATTTTAATTATTTGACATTTGACATTTATGACGCTAAATTAAGGAGCGAAATGTAAAAACTGCTACAAAAAATGGCAAGGTGGGAAATCAACAAAAAGACAAAGTTTTAGGTGGCTGAACAATACAACAATATTAGAACTGTCAAAACTTACATAGTTTTACTTCCAAATAGAGGTGGGTGGACCTAACAAAAATATCAACGTGACGTCACCGCTACTGAGCGCTCCGTAGCGCTCACCTCACTGAACGCAACCAATGTCTATAGTGCCTTAGTATATGAGTGCCTTACTAATACAAGGTACATGAAACGATACCAATTTAAATTTCGCGCTGTTTGTGTCTGATGTGCGCATGCGCAGGTTTTATTTATTTTATAATTAAGAATAAAACAAATAAAATAAATTATTTATCAATTAAAATAATGGACCAATACGGACCTAACGCTAAAGAATACAATTTTGATTAAATTTGTCAATTTTGCATTGGATGGGGTGCTAAAGTGTAGTTTTTTTTTAGCCAAAATTTAAAAAAACTAAAGGGGACCTAACAAAAAAATTGTGGGACCTTGAAGGACCTAACGGGGACCTATCGATTAAGGTCATTTTCGACCCTAAATTCCATGGATGGGGTAAACATAGTGCCTTAGATGGGGTGCTAAGTTTGCATAGGTGAGGAGATCATTTATTCTTAGATTAATTTGTATAAAAAATATGTATTTTTATTATTAAAATAAGTTTTTATGGTAAAATAATTAATTTGTTTTGTTTTAAAAGGTGTAAATAATAAACAATCGTGAAATTAGCTTTTCATGTAAATTGTATTGGTGGTCTCGTACGCTGTACAAAAACCGGTTATTATATAAAAATATTAATTTTTATAGGATAATATGATTTAAAATTATAAAAAAATCTTTATTCTTATCGTTAAAATCAGTTTTTTAATTAAATAATTAATTATGGTTACAGTAAAACAAGATTTGTGCTGTTTTAAAAATTATAAGTAAACTAAGGGGGTGATTCTGTAACTCTTAACGACGCCGTTAACTAACGAATATCGTTCATGAACGAACGTCCTTATTCTGTATCGCGATGGTCACCGTTTACTAACGATACTTTCGTTACAAACTGATCGTTCACTAACGAATGTCAAACACCTCTCGTTGAGTTTCGTTAAGGACAATCCTAAGCTGTTTTCGGGAATTGATATTGTGCGAGTGAGAAAAAATAATAATAAAGAACACAAAATTAATAAACAATATTTAACAGTCATTGTTTTCAAAAAGCATGTTATATTTTAATTCTAATTTTTTTTCGTTTAACAATATTATTCGATTGTTTTGCTCAATTATAGTTTCCAAATTTTTATTAATCTTTTTCAGTTCACTTCCTTCTGATGACAACTGGTTCAGAGCAGTTTGTAATGTTGTATTTTTCTTTGTTTTTTTTTACAAATAACATCTTCCTCCAAATCCGTTCTTTTTTGTCTCTTCTGTTGGCCTGACGTTGAGAGCATGTTTTTTACTTCATCATTATCAGCTTTTATTTCGAGACCTACATCCTCTACTCCTTCCATTCCTTTTATAACTACTTCACCAGTTAAATATAATAGTCTTTTTTCCAAGTCCGTTAATGGCTTTTCTGGATCATCTATATTACCAGTCTGCCGTGCTGATGTTGAAGCTGAAATATTTCTGGCCTTTTGTCTTGTTTGAGGCTTCCAGTCCGAAAACGTCTAGAATAACAAAAAAATGCCACCGCAATTTAATATTACTACGAGCTGCTCTCAACTGTTCTTAATTATATCTGGAAGAGCAGTAAATTTATTTTCTCGAAAAAATCTATTATTTTCTAGTTCGTTTAAATATATTTCGTACTATTGTCTAGTTGTTTTACAACCTCTTTTTTTTTCGTTTATCCATCATTAAACACTACAGATCATATCCTTTACAAATATCAGACGAATATATCTCCGAAAAGTACCGAATTCCATAAAACATAACGTTGCCGTATATCCAAGTTTATAATTTCAAATTTCCAGAAAGGTCAACAATAAATTATATAAAATATTAAAGTAATCAACAATTATCATTTAAAACTCAAAGTGAAGTATTCTGCCCTTAAAACTTAGTTAATAAAATATTCATGCAAACTCTATACAATTTTTCTTTCAAAATTTAAACTATTGTTAGTAGTAAATAAAGACAAAATAAGTAAGAATGATAAATTTGGCATCAATGTCATGTCAAGCAATTCTATCAATATACTATAGATAGTCGCTAAAAACGTAAATATTTCGTTACGAATAAACTAGTCTTAACGAATAAGATAGAGAATAACCTTTTCACAAATCTTCGTTGACAGTACCCATCGTTAACTAACGATTTCGTTCGTGAACGAAAAGTTACAGACCTCTAAGGCACTATAAAGTGCCTTAAGTAAACACCTATGCAAACTTAGCACCCCATCCATGGAATTTTGGGTCGAAAATGACCTTAATCGATAGGTCCCCGTTAGGTCCTTTAAGGTCCCACATTTTTTTCGTTAGGTCCCCTTTAGTTTTCTCATAAATAATTTTTTAAATTTTGGGTAAAAAAAAACTACACTTTAGCACCCCATCCAATGCAAAATTGACAAATTTAATCAAAATTGTATTCTTTAGCGTTAGGTCCGTATTGGTCCATTATTTTAATTGATAAATAATTTATTTTATTTGTTTTATTCTTAATTATAAAATAAATAAAACCTGCGCATGCGCACATCAGACACAAACAGCGCGAAATTTAAATCGAACATCCTGAAGTTGTAAGAGATCTGAGAATGTAGTCTTTACTAATACGTCGATGTTTCCTTGACTATGTAAAAGATCATGTGAGAGAAGAGACCGAAAGCTGTCATAAGTCATTAGTGTCAAGTGTCAAGGCAGAAATGAAAACATTAGTTAACCTAACAATTAACAATGATAAAATCGTTAATATGATAATAATTACTTTCATATTAGTCTCATTGTTAAATTATTATTTTAGGTCCCAAGAAGCAGTTATGAAAAACATCAACCCAAAACCAGCTTTATAGCTTAGACGGCATATTTAGTTTATTATTGCTAAATAGATTTCAGTTTATTTTTTTGGCTAAGTAGTTATATAGTTTGCTTATTGTTATTATGATTTTCTTTAAATAAAGTTGTACATAATAGCAAGGGTTACTTTATGACAATTTTTGTAGACATATGAAACAAGTACTTTTTCAGAAACTTTAGGGAGAAGAAGTTTATTTTCGACATTTAGTAAGTACTTATAGATGAAACTTAAATTATCAATGTCAGTTCTTTTTAGCGTCTTTGTTACATTTTTAATTATAATTATACCTATTTATCAATATTGATCAACTGTCATTTTCAAACAATATAAGCTTTAAACCAAAATCATGTTATTTATTTTAACCTTAACATGACACAGAATGATCATATAATATGTATTTATACACTTGTACTATGGAGAGACCTCTACCCTCCATAACTTGTACTTAAATATTTTTTAATAAAAAACATGTTTGTTTACACAGATTGCGAGGAATAATTGAATGTGGAACAGGCCATTTTAAATCGTATTGCAGAAGAGGCCAAAATTATTGGAGCTTGTATGATGATAATGTAAAAAAAGTACAAACAGTTTTGTTATCCAAAGTAGTAATACCTGATGCTGCTATTTATACTAGAATTAAGTAAAATTTATTTGTTTTGTTAACGTTATGAGAGTTTATTTTTATTTTACGTCAACTTTTAGTTTTTAAATAAATAAAAAATTATTTTATTGTAAAATTCTGTATTTTAAGCAAGAAAAATATAATTTGGTAATTTTACATAAAAAATAAATAATGACAAACTACTAGAATGCAATTAGATTTACAAATTTTATTTAAATATCTTTATTTTTGTTCGTTTATATTTATTACTAAGTTTGTCATTATTTATTTTTTAAATAAATCACTTTATTTTGTATTTTGATTCAAGTGCTACTTGTCGGTGTAGATTGTATTCTATCAATAAATTTGTATTTGCAATAAATTAGTTTGTTTAAAAGATATCAAAATTTTGTTTATTATTAACTTCAATAGTTTCTAAATCATTTATCAGGAGTTGCTATAGATAAAGAAATTCATAATTACATCCAAGTAATAGAAATATTTATAGATCCTGAAAATTGAACCATACAGTTTTATTATACTGTCACAAAATCGGTATAGCAATTTAATATCAAACGCTTGTTTAATATAAATTAAACTTCTCATGGTTTAAAAATAAAAAATTCTTAAAATTTTATTGAAAATCTGTATTTATATTTTCGTATTAATAGTTTCAGTAAGAAATAATGACATCGATATTTATAAATTTGTTTTTTATTACGTGTTTATCTACTTTTTCAATTGAACGAGCAGCATAAATATTATATTGATAATTTATTATGACATTAATAGCACAGTAATAGGTATAATAATTGCACTTAACAGTAACTTTTTTTTTATTTATTAAATTAAATAAGCCGATTTTTTTACCAAATACATCGTAGAACAATTGATATAACTTGTTAACAATAAGAAAAAAACTCTTATTTTATATTTATAACTATTAATATTGAGAACTCATGTGTTTACCATATTTTTTTCTGTCTTTTAGTTGTATTATCATTTTGACTATGTATAGCTGCTGTTTATCCGGGCAAATCTTCTCCTTTGAATAACTACTTCTTGCTTTCAGTAGCTTGTTCTGTTCCTAAATAAAAGATTTGATTCCCTGAAATCGACAATGTGTCGACAGTTTGAATATGTACTTCCAGTCATCACGATATCAATTTGAAATGTTGTGCAGTTTGTAACCTGCAAAAAGGTAGTTTTATTTACTATAGATATACAATAAAAAATTAAATATGTACCTACTTGGTAAATAATAATCGACCATAAATAAAACCTACAAACTTTGTATTTGTACTTTCAGTTCATCGGATTTTATAAAAAACAGTATAATAATTTTATAAAAGGAATATTTTATTTAGTCTTGACACTAATGACTTTTGAACTTTTGACAGCTTTCGGTCTCTTCTCTCACATGGTCTTTTACATAGTCAAGGAAACATCGACGTATTAGTAAAGACTACATTCTCAGATCTTACAACTTCAGGTTGTTCGAGGATCATTCTCACGAGATTTGTTTTATATGTCTGGACCCCTATTTTCGAATATGTGATGTGATAGATCACTGGTAAGAAGCCGGCGATCCGTAATTTTAGACTATATGATAACTCACATCACACTTCGCCTGGTCAGACCCAGTCGAAGCAGTGAAACATGCGCAATATCGTTGTATGTATTCAGGCGTCAGCGTATTGTCAAAATCACATGTTTATCAGTTGTTATTCTAGTTTTGTTTTAAAACTTGTCTTTCAAAAATAAAAGAATATAGTTATCTGTGGTCTGATTCCTTATTGTTGTGCAAAAAATGGAGTTTTTTAAAGAAAATTCTTTCAATTTTCATAAATATAACGAGGCAACGCTGCAATATCGAAAATACGACTCATGAAAGGTTCTGTCAGGGATCGATCACTTCCCGACTCACTTCACTTTCACACGTTCGAAAATAGGGGTCCTGTATTATGCACTAATACGTACATGAAACGATACCAATTTAAATTTCACGCTGTTTGTGTCTGATGTGCGCATGCGCAAGTTTTATTTATTTTATAATTAAGAATAAAACAAATAAAATAAATTATTTATCAATTAAAATAATGGACCAATACGGACCTAACGCTAAAGAATACAATTTTGATTAAATTTGTCAATTTTGCATTGGATGGGGTGCTAAAGTGTAGTTCTTTTTAAGCCAAAATTTAAAAAATTATTTATGAAAAAACTAAAGGGGACCTAACGAAAAAATTGTGGGACCTTGAAGGACCTAACGGGGACCTATCGATTAAGGTCATTTTCGACCCAAAATTCCATGGATGGGGTGCTAAGTTTGCATAGGTTAAGTAAACTTATCTGTATATGGTGGCCTTATACGTTAAAGTAAAACAGTTATGGTGTTAAAAATAATTTTAATACAGATATAAATTGGTTTTTATTATACATTTATAATAAACAAAAATACAATTTTATATTTATTTATAGTACAATTGTATATTATTAATGGAAAATTAGTATTATAGTTAATATATATAGTGGCTGTTAAAGTAAATAAAAAAAACGATTTTTAATAAAAATATAAATAAAACAGATATATTTTTAATAAAAAATAAAACCACAAAACGTATCTCTTCTACTATACCATAATATTGACAACTATGACAGTTGACGTTTTATCTTGTCTATAATTGACTTCGTTCTTTTTTTAATTTCTTTAAAAAGTTTTAAAAACTCTGATAAAACATACAAATAACGATCGTTAACCAAAGGTAAACGAACATAACATCTTCATATACAATTTTCTGCACCAGAAATACAAAAAATCAGTGATAAAGGAACCAAAAAATTCAGTGAAAATCAAGCTTGAAATCATCTAATGGGAAGTTATGTTATTTACGAGTAAAAAGGGGGCCAAAATCGACTACAAGTTCAACGTGAACCAATTTAAAAAGCAACTTATTAATCTAAAAGGCGATAAATAAGTTCTTTCAGTGGTCATACAGAGGTCCATCATCACCACCATTGATAGGTGAGTGTTTCAGGTTAAGTTTTATTGGGATTTAGATGGTTTTTTTAAGTTTATTATGGTGGTTTTTGAATTTTTGATGTATTGAGTTGTGTAGATTTTTGGTTTTTAATGTTTTCAAAAATCCAGTAATCAATATATCTTCGATAGAAGCGAGTAACCGCACATTTAAGATTTGTCTAAATAGGGTGAACTTTGAAAATTGTAAAAAATTGTTAATAACTGTAGGAAATTCTGGACAATGTTGTTGATAATCGGGAAAAATTGTCGGGGAAGTGTGAAAAAATATTAAAAATCATAAAACAATGTTGAAAAAAAAACAGAAAAATTGTTAAAATTTGGAAGAAATTATTGAAAAGGTTGGAAAAAAAAAATGTCGAATATCATAAAAAATTGTATGCAATTGTAAAAAATTGTTTATAATCATAACTAATAGTTCAAAATTCTCTACGGATTTACTTGATGTATGGATCTACAGATAACATTTTAAAACTAAAACTTTTATTGATCTACGAATGTATTGATTAAAAATCTCATAAATTTAAAAAAATTTCGAAAAGCATAAATTTTGAATTGAATTTTAAAAAGATCTTAAATTCTCACAAAAAACGTGGATACTAAAAAAATAACAAGAACTTAAATCAAATAAACGCGTTTTTACAAACAAAAATCTGAATTTTGACCAAAAAAACTGCGAATTTTTACCTAAAAAAAACGCGAATTTGTCCCAAAAAATCTCTACAAAAAAAAAAACGCTTTTTAAAAAAATGTAATCGAGAATTGAGATATAAAGTTAAAAATTATGAAGAGTTTTATGAGAAATTTTATGCAATTTCAATTTTTATAAAAATTTCAAAATTCAACGAATTATGCGATTTTTTAAAATTTTAGGTAATAAAAAAAATAGAAAATTTGAAATATTTTTTAAAAAATTTTGGAAAATTTGGATTAATTTGGAAACACTTTAAAAAAGTAGAAAATATTGTTAAAAGTAGAAAATTTCGTTCTTTTTTCCTCGAAATTTTTTTTTAAAGACTAAAAAATGTTAAAAATCTTGAATTTTTTTTTTTGACAATGTTACAAAATTGTTCAAATTATTAAAATAATGTAAAAAATTATATAGAACCCTTGAAAAAACAAAAAAATGTTAATAATTGTAGTAACTTCTAAAAAATCTAATTAGACATTAGACAAGGGTGAAAAAATGTCATAAATCATTAAAAAAATCTTGAAAAAGGAAGCATTGTTAAAACATTTAAAAATTTCTTAAAATTTTTGTTAAATTGAATGAAAATTGTTAAAAAAATGACGAAAACCATAAAAAATTGTTTAAAATCTAAAAAATATGTTGAATGGTAAGATGTTTAAAAAAAGTAAATGTACAAAATTATAATAGGGAGAGAATAAAAAATCACACGGTAAAACGGTTACAATACTACTGCATATGTGGGGTTCTGAGGGTCGTTCATCTAACTCCAATTAAATGACACACGTTAAAGAACCATAACACTCTTTATTTCCACTAATAATTTAAACAAAAGTATGTGATCAAAATGTGCGTTACATTCACCGCTTCATGACATGACATCATTGACCTTTTTTTGTCTTGACATATACGGTGTTGCCAACTCTCTGAAATCAGAGAGAGCAAACGAGAAAAAGGAGTGAGACGGATAACAACTCCCAAACATAGTTTGTAGCAGCGCCATCTATTGAGAAAAGTTTGAACTAGTTTATCAAATAAAATATTAGTTTAAATTGTGATTAAATCCCAATTCTTTTGTCTAAAAACACTTAAATCAAGCATTGTCTTTGAGTTCTGAGCAATCCTGAAAGTTTCAGATCTGCGCTTAATCAATAAGTTATTTTAAAATTGATTACAAAATTCTACCTGGACAGATACAAAGACAAAGAGAAACCAAGCGAAGAATATAAAAAGGTTAGTAAAAATAAAAAAAAAGTTTTAGTAAAATAAAAAATAACCGACAAAACAGAAACGGGAAAAAATCATAAACATTTTAAATAAAAAAATAAATAAAGTACAAATGAAAAATTACAAAATCCAAAAAATTAAAAAAACAAAATAACAACCTTAAAACAGACAAAAACAGAACAAGAAATAAACATGCAGACCGATTAAAAAACGAGAAAAAATCATAAAAATCGGAAAAAAGAGAAGAAAAAATCAATAATATTTAGGCGGTGAAGTTGGCTGGGCAAGTTAGTATTAAATAACATTGGAAAAGTAAAAACTCGAAAAAATTTTGCACTGAAAAAATAAATCTTTAATTACTTTTCGTTCTTTTAGATTTTCAGATATTCTGGATTTTTAAAAAATCCTTTAAAAACTACCGTGTGCATTAATAAAAACTAAAAAATAAATCATTAGTCGATCTAACCATTAACGGTACAAATCACATTTGAAAGTACGAGGTATGTTCAGGAAAAACGAGAATAACTCATAAAATATTTATTTATTCATCAATATCTATTTTGTCCCATTCAAAGTAATCTTCCTCAAATATAACACACTTATGCCATCGCTTCTTTCAATCTTTGAAGCTTTTCTGGAACTTGATTTGGATATGGACATCAGCTCTTTCTTCGACTTGGCCTTTATCTTCTTAATTGTGGCAAAACGTCATACTTTCATCGGTCTCTTTAGTTTTGGGAATAGGAAAAAGTCGTAGCCGGTCAATTACGGAGAATACGGTGGTTGAGGGATGATAATAGTGTTGTTTTTGGCCCAAAATTTACGAACAAGTGGTGATGGATGTGGTGCAAAATCTATAAGTGGTTTACCCACAAATTTTTGCGTTTAAGAGCGTTCTATAGGCTTTCATTTACTAGGTTCCTGCTAACTTTTTTATTAATTAACTAATTAAAATTTGGTTTTCACCAAAATATAGAGAAAAAAATCTAGTATTGTGGATGCTAAAAATATATATTTTTCATTCAATTTACATATTTTTTCTTTGATATTTAAGTGCAAGTTTTTAAAAATTTCAGTTTTCCACATTTCTATATAACATTTTAAAATTTTTTATCAAAAAAAATTTTTTTTAATCTGCTGTAACTAACAGTTAAAAGGGATTTAAGAAAAATGCATTAAGTGCTTCATTATGTGCTGCCGCCAGTAGTAATGCGTTCGAACTATTAGAGTTGCATCTAAAGATTCTAAAGGGTTCAGAGGCGTCGGGCCCATCAATATAAAAAACTGAAAGGGCGATGCAACTCCGATCCTTTTTACAGCGAAAGAACGCTCTGCTTCGTGCAAACGTCTTATAACTTCCAGCAAATATTCCTTGTTGACCGTGTGGCCAGAACTTATGATGCACTACGCCATTGTAATCGAAGTAAACTGAGCAAAACTTCACATTCGACCGAACTGACGTGCCTTTTTCGGTTTTGGCTTCTCTGGCCGCTTCCATTGGGATGATTAGGCTTTGGTTTCGATGTCATAGCCATATATCCATGTTTCGTCACTAGTTATGATTCTTTTACGGAAATCTCAATCGTCTTTGGTGGTATTAAACAGCTCCTGAGCGATATTCATGCGACGTTGTCTTTGGTCAAAATTGAGCAATTATGAAACATTCTTCGCTGCCACACGTTTCATGTCCACAACATCCAATAAAATTGTATAACATGATCTAGTTAAAATGTGACTTTTTTATTGATTGACAATTGAAATTTGATATTTCTGACAGATAACAGTTGAAATTTGTCATTTCCAATATTTGACAATTAAAATTTGATATTTGATAGTTGAAATAAACTTTTTTAACGTTTGATAGTTGAAATTTGATTATTTTAACATTTAACAGTTGGACTTTTATATTTTTAAAATTTAACAGTTGAAATTTGACATTTTTAACATTTGAGAGTTGATATTTGACATTTTTAATATTTGACAGTTGAAATTTGATATTTCTGATTTTTGACAGTTGAAATTTAACATTTTTAACAATTTGACAATTAAAATTTGACATTTTCAACATTTAACAGTTGAAATTTGACATTTCTAACAATATTATTTGACATTATTAACACTTGACAGTTGACATTTCTGATAGTGGACAGTTGAAATTTGATGTTTTTGATATTTGACATTTTTAATATTTGATAGTTGAAATTCGACATTCTTAACATTTGACAGTTCAAAATTTTACATTTTTAACATTTAACAGTTCAAATTTGATATGTATAACATTTGACAGTTGAAGTTTGACATTTAACAGTTGTAATTTGATATTTCTGAAATTTTACAGTTTAAATTTAATACTTCTGTAATTTGGTATTTCTTGTGTTTGACAGTTGAAATTTGAGATTTTTGACATTTGACAGTTGGAATTTGATATTTTTATATTTGACACTGAGCAAAACCTTCACATTTGACCGAACTCGACGTGCTTTTTTCGGCCTTGACTCCTCTGGTCGCTTCCATTGGGATAATTAGGTTTTGGTTTCGATATACCCATATTTCGTCACTAGTTATGATCCTTTTGAGGAAATGTGGATCGTCGTTGGTGGCATTAAACAGGTCCTGAGCGATATTGATGCGACGTTGTTTTAGGTCAAAATTGAGCAATTTTGGATCAATCTTGGCTGCCACACGTTTCATGCCAAAACATCCGATACAATCGCATGACATGATCCAGCTGATATGTCAACATCCTCAGCAACTTCCCTAATCCCTAATAGTAATTCGACGATTTTCCCAACCATTTGCTTCATTGATTCGACGTTTTCATCAGTTATTGATGTTCTCGTGCGTCCAGAGTGGTTATCGTCATCAATGTTTTCTTGGCCTTCGTTGAAGCGTTTATATCATTCATACACTCTTGGCATAGAATCTTAAGAAAATCGTTCACAAAAAAAGAATCTTTTAAAGAAGTAGGAAATAGAAAAAAATCCATAAAATCATTAAACTAGTTGAAAATCCCGTAAAGTCGTACAAAAAAGTTGTAAAAACAGAATAAAATAGTAAAAATTCCTATAAAATCGTAAAACCATTTGAAATTAGTGAAAAATCTTAAAAATTGTAAAAATCGGTATTAAATTTGTTTTAGCTCAAGCAAATCACAGAATGGATGTTTCCAAAGAAAACATTAAAACCGAGGAAATCGAGATTGATGACAAACTTTTAATTAAAGTTGAGAACTGTTTAGAAACTGACGAGAATCTTGATTTTAATATCAAAAAAGAAATTTTATACTCGGGTAGTGATTTGCCAGTAATTATACAAGAGGCCGATGGTGAGTTACTTTTAGAGCGAACCTTTAATTCTAAAGGTAAGTCTTCTTATTCGATATTTAGGTATTATTTTTTTTCCTTTAATTTTTGCTCTTGATGATCTCTAGTTATAGCTGGACCTCGAGTAGCAATTCTAGATTTTAAATTATGTTCCTTTAGTCGACTACGAATAGTTAGTCCACAAACTATTAAGCCACCGGCATTTCGTAACTGACTATGAAGGATACAGGCTGCTACAAAACGTTGTCTTACTGCTGAAAGTGTAATAAGCAAATTATTATATTTGTGATCCTATCGAGTTTAATTGTTTTTACCTCTAATAATGGGTTTATGCACCACGGTGTGTTAGAAATTCATTAATGTTTCTAGGCATGGATCTAATGAGGTGGTTAATATCTATCTTCCTGGGATACCCCATTCCAGGCTACCACTACTTCATGCCGAAGTGCCGCCAAAGTTTGAGAAAGTTGTAAATATATTACTCTTCTACCAGTAATGTTTCCTACGTTTTATAACGAGGAAAAGTTAGGGGATCCTGCGAACCAAGGCAATTTCAGAGTAGTCAGAGTAGTCTAATGTTACTCCTATATGTGAGTTCGGGCGTTATCTTGTTGAAAGTTGGGATTTGGAGTGTCCTGAGATATGGCACGAGATGAGTTTCCACAATTTCTTGAAAGTACCGTTGTGCATTCATGTTACCTCTGATAAATACTAGAGTTGATCTAAACCCATGAGGGATCGCACCCCTTACCATAATTCCAGCATAACAAAAAACAGGATCACGACGGCGTTTACCGTGCTCGCCGCCTTCTTACACTTGCCCGTCCATCATGCATGCCTAGACAAAATCCAGACTCGTCACTATAGACTATTGTGTTACATTCCTGTTTCCACAATAAGCATTCTCTACACCACTCATACTTCTAATACGACGATAAACACTTCAAATTCCAATGAGCTTTCCATGTTCTCCAAACCACTGATTTGCAATTATTTTGGTAGTGAAAAATCGTTCTCTTAAAGCCAGCAATCTTAGTCTGTAATCTTCCCGTTCTGTGATTCTGTGCCTTCATCCTGTAACCCTAGCTCTGTTTTTGGCCTCTCCTTGTCCGACCATCCGATCTCTTTAAACTTGGTTAGTTGCCAAAAATGTGTATTCCTTTGTAATCTGGGCATGTTAAACCATTATAAAGATTATTTACAAACGCACTAAATAAATTTCATAAAAGTTAAAGACTTACACACTACGGGTTGAGAATTCTGCACATCAGTTCCTATTACAAAAATTATAAAAAATAGTATATTGTGTGGCAAGGGGTGAAACAAGACGATTTCTGACTAGGGCGAGAGTTGACTGCCTGAGCGAAGCGAGGGCTGTCTTCGCCCGGTCAGATATCGTCTTTGTTTCATCCCGTGCCACACACTTTATTTTTCATATCACATTCATTGAAACAGCGAGTTTTGATCTCTGTAACCAGTTAAAGTAAGACTATTTCAGACAAATAGCGTAGTAATATCTTGACAACTATTTGACGACAGCTGTCAGACGATTATGATTTTATTCGCTTTTGTTTATTGCAAATGCGATGCTGACAGACTTGAAATAAATACCTAAAGAATAAATAAATGAATGTGCCGGGCAGAAATAACGTTGTTTCTCCCTATGGCAGAAAAAACTGTCAGTTTCTGACTGACAGTTGCATTGGTCTGAAATTGTCTTGTTTCGACTAACAAAACAGGGATCAAAACAAGCTGTTTCAATACATGTGATATGAAAAATTTTTTTTCTCTTTTCTTCTAGTCGCTAAGTTTTCTTTCTACTCCTCTATACCGTTAGCTCTTATCTGCTGCTCTATTGGCTATCTCTGGCTTCATTTTTGGTCTAATTTCAATATATTTTTCTTTTTGTTTTAATTACTTTTTCCTTGTAACAATACATTTAAATAAATTACATTTTGGTACGATTGTAGCAAATGGGCTCTCTGATTTTGGATTTTTTGTGTCAAATGATAGATTTTGACTGTCTGATTCCAAAAATGTTGGTTATTTTTGCGAAGATTAATAATAAAACGTAACATAAGTTTAAAATTTGACATGTAAACAAGTTTGCTTACGGTTTTAAACGACAATATTTTCGTATTTTTTCTTGCTTCACATAGTTATTATATTGTAAGAAAACAGATTACATATGAAAAATGCGATTTTCATTTTCTTTAAAAAACATCGCAAAAATGGTCTGTATTGCCTTTGCATTACTTGCAATTGGCCAGCACATTTATGTACGTTTACTACATCATAGGTGTGTCTGAATCTTGCTCATACCCCGGTTTCGTAATTGTTGCTGAAATTTAATGTGTGATAGTTAAATTAACTGACAATTGGCTTTAGAAGCACATACTTAAGGATGTTATTAAACAATACAACAAAGGAGTTATAACTTTTTTCGCTCTGAGACAACGGCGGAACATTACGCATGCCTTGGAGTATTCTAACAGAACAAGCACACTAAGCTCGCCACGGTCCGCCGCCTCCAATAAACTTTTAAAAGGGCGATATTGCAACTATGGTCTTTGCGGAATCCGGATTGCGTGGATGGTAATAAATTAAATCTTTCAGTGTAAACACGTATTTGAGATTTTAAAACTCCTCAAGAATCTTCGACATTGTTGGTAAGATGTTTATGGGTCGAAGGTCTTTCAGTTCACTTGGGATTGAAACTTTTGGAATTGGAAGCAAGAGTGATCTTTTCCATAGATCAGGAAACGTATGTTTCAATACAACTATTGATTAAATGTAAGATTATTGGAATAATATATGGATAACAATTACAAAGCATTCAAATTCCGATATTATCCACCCCAATCACCTCTGATTTTATGGTAATTAACGCTTTTTCAATGTTCTCAGTGTTTACTATTCGTATCGCTCTTTATATTATTCTGATAATAATTTAAAGTATCTCGGTCTGGATCTTAACTAGTGAAGTGAAGTAGCGGTTAATTTCTCCACACATTCTAAGCTTGTTGGAATTGTAATTTTAGGCTTAGACAATTGAAACAAGAAACTCTAAGAGCCCTACTTAAGTAGTATGTTTAAGAGACAAACGAAGTTCGAATACGAAAACTCGCAACAATTCGTAACAATGAATAATTCTAAGCCATGACATTTCTTTCTACAAAGTCCTCTTTTTCTTTCGATCTTTCCTTCAATTATCAGATGTAATATTTGATATCTTTCGTTTTTTATTACGTGGCCTAAATATGCTGCGCTCCTGAGCTTAATGGTGCTTAGTAATTCGCGGTCTCTGTTAACTATTCGTACATTAAACCATTACATTAGTTTATTTTTGATTTCAGTTCAAGAAGAGTCCTACAAAAGTATTTTTAAGAATAAACGGAAATTCGAATTCGAAAACTCGGAACAATTCGTAACAATGGATAATTCGTCAATAAATTCTTTAACTTCTAAAAGTGAAATGTTAATTAGCAGTGAAAATGATATTTCAAGTCAAACTAATTATGAGATGAACCTTGATTTTGACATTAAAAAAGAAGAATTTCACTCTATTTGCGATTTACAATCAGAGCGGATCATCAAACGAGATTCCACAAAACAGAAACCAAATTGTAAAAATACTGGCGATAAATCTTTTAAATGTAAAATATGTTCGAAATGTTTCACACGTTTTTATACTTTAATAACGCATATTAGAACTCACACTAACGAAAAACCTTTTAAATGTGAAATTTGTTCGAAATGTTTCACACAATCCAGTCATTTAAAATCTCATATTAGAACTCACACTAACGAAAAACCTTTTAAATGTAAGATTTGTTTGAAATGTTTCACACAATCCAATAATTTAAAATCTCATATTAAAACTCACATTGACGAGAAACCTTTTAAATGTAAAATTTGTTTGAAATGTTTCAATTATTCTCATAACTTGAAAATTCATATAAGAACTCACACTGGCGAAAAACCTTTTAAATGTAAAATTTGTTCGAAATGTTTCACACAATTGGCTCATTTAAATGCTCATATTAAAACTCACACTGGCGAGAAATCTTTTAAATGTAAAATTTGTTCAAAATGTTTCACACAATCCAGTATATTAAATAGGCATATTAGAACTCACAGTGAAAAGAAACCTTTTAAATGTGAAATATGTTTAAAATGTTTCAAACAATCCATTAGTTTAATAAAACATATTAGCACTCACATTGATAAAAACGTAACATAATGTTGTAAATAAACTTATAATTCAACTAAGTTTAGTTTTTTTATATATCCTCCAATTTTTCTCTTTTAGATCTACATTTATTTTTTCAATCAACCTTAACTTCCATCTTCCAATATCATATTTATCTACCCTTTTATTCCACATAATTCGCATCCCAATCAGCAGGGAAATCCTCCGATAAGGTCCAACATCATGTGGTTGGTCAGATCGAGCGATCATTGGACAAGAAAGAGTCCACCCTTGGCGTATTTACACATATCGAGGGAGCTTTTGATAAAACTACGTTCCTGAAAATACTAATCGAAATGTTCCTTCAACAGTAAGCGGATGGATTCTCAGTATGCTCTCTATGCGTGCAATAGAAATAACTAAATGACGTCAAGATACGTGGCAAGGTTACGAGGGGCTGTCGACAAGGAGGGATTTTATCACCGCTACTGTGGAACATTGTTCTAGACAGCCTAATTCACCGCATCAATGAACATGACAAAATCTATTCAGTAGCATACGCAGGCGACATTGTAATTCTGCCGCGACAGAATGCAAGTGGCTTTTAGAACTTACGAATGATTCTCTTCACTAAGAAAAAGAAACGCACCCAGTCTTTTCAACGTTAAATTAAGCTTTGCTACAGAAGTGAAATACTTATAGTAGCCAATTTAACCATTGTATAAATTAGTTATTTAATAGAAATGCATGAAATTAGTCAGTAACCGATTTATCAATAGCAAAATAATTCCTAATATTAATATTTTAAATGAAAGGTAGGCAATTTACAATACAATTGTAAAAAATTTATTTTGGTTCCGATAATGAAAATGCAGGGTGCGAAAATATCCGATATTTATTATAAATATCAAAATATCGGATATTTATGATATATATCCGATATATATCAAGTTTGATATATATCCATTTTGTATGAACGTCATGTTGTTATTTTATAGTATTATTTATGTATATTTGTTGCATACGTTTTACATAAGCATAATAAATTATTAAAAAAAAAATGAAAGTTTTAAATGCTTTCTTATATAGTACTTAAGTCTTAAAATGAAGGCTAGCGACAGGAAAACCTGGAAGTCTATGCAGGAAGGCTACGTCGAAGGACTGCCGAACTAATGTTAAGTTAGTTGATAAAAAAAACCTTTTTATAAATATATAAATAATTTATAATTATAATAACTCTAGAATATATTCAAACATTTTTTTAGTTATTGTTATTATTCAGTCTCATGTTCTGACTCCGGTCCGGATACATCAACAACATTTTGAACCAGATTGACGTCGTTGTCTGACTTTGACGTCTGAGTAAAATCATCGTGTGTAGGATCTGATATCCAATCTAAGTTCCCTTTCTTTGCTAAAGGCTTGATGAGGCGTTAAAGCATGTACACCAATTTATTAGTTTTGGCAATTCCCAAACGGTTCCTCAGCTTCGACTGCACCAGACCAAAACTGGAGAAAATCCTTTCAGGACCCGCTGTTGAAGCAACAGCTGTCAAGAGTTGTTCACTTATATTTGAGAATCTTCTTTTGTGTTCTTTCGACGATATCTCACGAACGAATCAACCGATTTTAATTTTCAAAACAGCATTCGACGTGTTTTTTTAAGCTTGAGAGCTGATTAGGTTCATTTAAAAAAAAAAATTGTTTTTTTTTTTAATTTCTCGAAATCTAACCGTCCTAATCGGCTCAAACTTACAGGGAATCTAAGTTAGATGAAACTCTTTGGAGCGCTCTTTACTTCATTCCGATCGGTCAAGCCGTTCAAAAGTTATATAAGGTTTACATACATCCACACACACATCACACATACATACAGACACCCTCGTAAAAATAGTCAGGGGAGGTTCCAAAGACCTCAAAACGTTGAGTTCCGATGAAAACTCGATTTTCAAAAAACGGGGTAGAAACAGTAACTTCCCGATTTTAAAAATAAATTTAATTTTTTTAGCGGGATGTTAAAAAAAATATTTTTTTATAATTCTATCAAGAAAATGTAATTAAATCGTGTTTTAACAACTAACAAAATCTAGCAAAAATCATATATAACAAAATCCGATTTTTATTTTATCTACAAACAAATGAAAGGAAGTTAAGTTGAGGGGAACTTATTTTTATCAATGCAACCCCTGAAACAAAACTCACATATATTAAAAGGTATTCTTAAAGGAACTTTTCTTTCTGGTGTTCACTTTTAGACTATTTTTCTTTCTGCCATAACCCAGTGAAGCACCCTTTTCACCTCTAGTTTAGAAAAGGGTATTGTACTTAATAACTTTTAATAAGTAATTTGGAAAAACCGTAACAATCCCTACCGGAAATTCTAAACAGACCTACAACCGTCGAACATCTTTAATCAGGAAAAACCCAAAACTATTTAAACTAATAAATGTTAAATTGGTATAAGTATTAAATTCAATGCCCATTCTAAAATATCTGTTTACGATATGGGATTAGTCAGATAATACCTAAAAGGGTCTTTCAGTAAATTTTAGCAAAAATGAATATTTATGTACTTAGCTTATTCTAGGTATCTAGGTACGCAACAAGTCCACCGCGGTCGGCAAAACAGAAAAGCACGTAAAAACTGCACGAATGACGAATATATTGATATATATCACAAAAAGTCATTGGATATATATCGGATATATATCGGATATATATCATGATATATATCCATTGATATATATCCTTCGCACCCTGTGAAAATGTTAGTAATTTAATTTAAAAAAGGCAATTTTAAATGTATTTAATATAAATTATTATCATTTACATGTAAAATGAAACAAATTTTCCAATAAAAATGATGTGTGCGCCATCTATCAGACAATGACAGGACTTCTAATACTCACCGTCGGTCAAAACATGTAACCAATTTCATATAAGGTATCAGTACATCTCTTTATTATATATTATCTCTGTGCGCACCACTCTTATACCTGAAAGGAAGAAATCGATTTATCAGCCGCTCCTAAATAATTGCAAATAAGTGTATTTATTGATAAAAACTTAGTTTAAAAATAAATTATTAAGTTCTGTTTGGAAAAAACTTAATCGGGTAAGTAATTTTAGGATTAAATAAGATTTTTTTATTGTTTGTGGATCCCACGTGGATTCGTCCATGTTGAATTTACTGTTTAGAATGTTTTTTACAGAGATAATAGAACAGATTTGTTGATGCCTAATATAAAGTTGGCAACAAGTTCCGACATCAGCGCGCCATTGTCCTATGGTAGAAGCTCATCGATTTAAAAATGGGCGGGATATACCAGCATATCTATGAACTATTATACATAATATTGGAATACATACGCTTATATTTTAAAATTTTATATCCTTACTGTGAATATATAAATTTTAAAATATAAGCTATATATTTTCATACTAGCAGAAATAAAATCAAAATAAAACAAGGATTAATAATAATAGTTTTTATTTGAACACAGAAAATATTTAATCATAAGAAAAAATAAATACAATAATAAAAACAAATTTTATTTATAAAACAAAATATTTTAAAAATAACATTATTAAATCAAACATAAAAACACATTTTAATAAATACAATTTTTATTTGAACACAAAAACACATTTAATCATAAGAAAAAAATAAATACAATAAACAAACCAAATTTTATTTATAAAAAAACATAGGTATTTTTAAAAGAGAACAGTTTATTTAAAATAAAAACAAGATTTATTTAAAAAATGAAAATACTTTCTAATCAGACCAACAGAAGCACATCTTTTAAAATATCTTTTTATCTATAAACTCAAATATATATAAATTTTGAAACTTAAATTTAATAATAAACAACATAGTTATAACTTAAATAGGTACTAATATCACAAAAAACGTAGATTTTATACTATTATCACACAAACAGGTACAAGTTAAATTATTTCCGAAAAAATATTAAAAGTGACCAAAATAATAAATGATAAATTGTAAGGTACAAAAAAGTTGTTTAAAATTTGCTTGTAGTTACAAATACATGTAGGTACATATTATTACACTAATGTCACAGAAATGTACGATAGGTAATCACTACTTTTATAACAAGTTAAATTTTATATTAATTTAACGAAATAAGAATTAAAATTTACATTACACATTGCACAAATTACATAGTTAATAAACACATGAAGCTCCTTATTACGAAAATGTTCATCATAACAGGATTGAAAGACTTACACACTACAACACAACATTTATATCTAAAATAACCTGGTAGTGACATGTTTAAAACTATTCACTATACTTTTGCACCCTTTTTACGCTAAAACTACCTTCAATTTATATTAAACTAAATCCACTTGCACTTCCCTGTCACTATGCCGCCATTACTGTTTTTTCGCGCTACCAGCTGATCAGATTTTTGGTTTAGTTCCCATTTTCACCACTACAGAATGCGATTGCGCCTTATGGGTTGCGCACAAACATGTTGGCGCCTTTGGGCTATATTTCAAAAATTTTCTTAATTTGTCTATGGTTTTTTAGTTTTTTTCTTGGTTATTATTGCTGTATAGTTTACTATTATTTAGAGATATCTCTTATGGGATTTTTGAAATTTTAGAAAATATATAAACAATTTTTACAATTTCTCCTTAATGTTATTTAATAAATACGTTTGTGTATACTTTCTAAAACTATTGCTATATGTACTTTATGTTTCTATTTTTTTTAAACCTTTTGGTCATTAAAATTTTATAACATTTGGCACAATTGTGGATGGTTTAATGTATTATTTAATAAAAAAACGTGGGCGTCTCAGGACACGCGACAGAACTGATAACTTCAACTAATGTTAAAATGAAAAAACTACTAAAATTTCGTAATTCCCCCGGATACTGAAAACTATAAAAGATATGAAACTAATAGTAATTTTGGATTTTTGAGAAAATTTCCTATCGCTTGATAGGTTGCCACGTACTTTTAGTGTAAGAGATAAATTGTAAAATAAAAAAAAAAAATGAATTTTGAAAAATCAATCAAATACTTCCAATTGAAGTTCAACTCCAGCTGAGATCGGTAAGTGGTTTCTCCCTACTGGCAAATTAGTGCCCAGCTCAGCCGTAGAGGGTAAGTAAACAAATAAAAGTGAGTCGCGCCACCGATTTCGAACGGTTAAAATCGGAAACCCCTGTTGTCCCAGGCACTGACCTTTCTCACTGGAGATAATTAATTAAATTTAAAATATCAATCAATATTACTTGAATTGCACTATATAATCGATAAAGTGAGCTAAATAAAACAAACCGATTTCGAACGGTTAAAATCGGAAACCCCTGTTGTCCCAGGCACTGACCTTTCTCACTGGAGATAATTAATTAAATTTAAAATATCAATCAATATTACTTGAATTGCACTATATAATCGATAAAGTGAGCTAAATAAAACAAAATATCAACTAGACCCTTCTTTAATAAAAAAGTAAATTATTAACACTACTGTCAACTCGCGCTTGACAATGTTAACAATATCAAAGGGAAAAAAATATTTGAGAGTAATCTAAAATAAATTTAACAATTAAGTGTGATCACACGCAGTACAAGAAAAATAAGGAAAATTTAAATTAAAACTAGTCACGACTTAAGTCTAATATGGGCTTATCTGTTAATCTAGATACGATTCGTTGCAGTCCTTGGCTTCACCAATACTTAGGCCGGTTCCAAAATCAAGCCTGCTCCCAGAAACAAATAGGCTTGCACCAATCACAAATAATTTAGGCTCGTACTAAGTATCAGGTCTGCACCCAAAATTAAAGCCTGTATCTAGGACTGAAGCCTGTATCTAGGATTTACGCCTGTATCTAGGATTTACGCCTGTATCTAGGACCCTAAAATCGTAATTCGGAATTAACAATAGCTTAAACAAATTTTAATGACTCCTCGAATTAATTGATTTAATAGCGTTAAACTACTTTACTGACTTTAATACAATTTAAACACATTAACTTATATTTGCTCTACAATGAAAGAATGAAATGAATTTAAATGAATTACACAAGTTTTAGAAGCTGATATTTCTGAATGTTACAATTTCTAATTAACTAATGATTTGAATGCGCTTAACAAACTTAAATTTGACTTACTAGCCATAACAAAATTATAACAATAAACAAAATTAAGGTTTAACATAAAATTAATTAGTAATAGCACAAAGGGACCGAAAGGAGTCTAGTTTCTCAAAATGATACACACATACAATACACAAAGAAAAATACATGTAAAAATCATGATATAAAACTAAAATTGACTATATGGCGTTATTAATCACAGTAAAATATAACGTTATAACTCACCTATTATGATAGGGTTTTTCCTTAAAAATCGTGACACACCTGGCTGGTAAACGGGTGAAACAATATACTCGTTGCTAACTGCACCAATAGGGTATTCTAACCACAATTCGCTGCCTGAACGGTATTGAATTAACCAACAATTCCCTGACTGTTCTGTGGGCTATCTACACTTCGTAGGAAACAAAAGGAAAGAGAAAAACCATAAGGATTGAACAACCACATGAATAAAGAAACGTGCTACTTACCAACGAAGATTTTACAAAAATCCGACTACACGGTATTTCCAAAGAATCCGTCCCAAAAATTAACAGGAACAACTCCACACGATTCAAAATGGAAAAATGAGGTTTAGTTTCAAAAATCCAAAATTAATTGACCCGGATGTACCGAGATTGAAAACTTGAACTCAAAAATCTTCTGGCTTGTACACGACAACCTATTTAGTTGAAAGCAGAAACGGAAAAGGAACTAGGATCCACTTATTTTCGATAAAATTTGACAGACTCGGAAAATGGCCTCTACCACTGTAAGGTCAAAAACCGAAGGGTCGACAGCTAACAGTTTACAAACAAACGGTGGTCGTTTGATACAACTAATCTTATTACTTATCAAGATAACAACAAAAATCTCAGCATTACTCAATTTCTCGTTCATATTCAATTTTAATATGCAAAATAACAATATAACTAAACGCCTGGCTGTAGACCACAATATGACGAGTTAACTATCAGAACAAGAAGTTCCTATCACCTGTCCGCATAGTAAACAAACATTAATGTCTGAATTTAATAAATATACTTTCAAAACAATATTAGTAATAATTTATGGCCAGAATATAATTATTAGTTGATGATTATCTACAACCGAACTAAAATCAACCTGTTCCTGACTCCATTAAACCTTTAGTAATGGAAAATTATAAGGTAAGAAAACAATTATGTTTACAAATTAAAATATCTATCGCTAACGAGAAATTAGCCCGTGACAAGGTTATAAATTTTGTACGTATACCTATAAATAAAAAAGTTACTTACTAGCTTTTTTAATTTTTCGTAATGTAACGTTTATTTATTTTCACAGTTTATTATTTAATTTATTTATACAACTAATACACTTAATTTATATTATAACACAATTTATTTACAATATACTAATTTATATGAACACTGAACATTTATATAAACACTTATTTACTTAGACTCAACTCAAAACTCAACTGACTATATTTCAAAATAAAAGTCTATTTATATGCGCTTCGAACAATGAAGAAACATCTCGATCTCTCGCGTAAGGGCAGAGATTTTTCCAGTCGTATGTGGAATTCTCGATATGGTTCAATAGAACATTCCACGGCGTCGCCCGCCGGTCGGACTCGCCCATTTGGCCAACCAGGACAGAGCCGGAGTCGCATTACATTGCCCCCTCCTTAAGAGATAGTTCCTCCTGGAACTAGAGCTGGATGGGAGTGATTGTATCTGCAGTCGGATCCTCTTCTACAATTTCCAGTTGTATAAAAAAAACAGGGGACGGTCTTCGTTGTAAACTGGACACTGGGCGAATGGCTGCAAACCAATACTTGGACTCCGGTATCTTGAAAGATTACTTCCACCATGTTTCGAATGACCCTCCAGTCTAACTCCTTACACTCGATCTTTGGCATTGCTATATTCTGTATATTGGACTCCAGTACGTGTTCCCTCAGGCTAAGTAAAGATTCCCATACATCTTGATAAGTGGGTCGGTCGTGATAGGTGTTCTTTGTCACTAGATAGAAGAGGTAACGTGATCCATCTTGGAGTCTCAAAGCTTTTCCGGGGGCTGGCAATTGGCTTTGCAGTTCTGATAGTCGACCAAACTTCTTTCGGAAAACGGACGCTAATCCTCGGGCATCGCTAATACTGGCAGGTATATTATGGACCAACGAGCAGTCGTCTGGAAGCGTGAACAGGTCTTGATGTTTCTCAATGGTTACGCCAAATCTTGCTTTCCCGGTACCCCCATAAGCACCCATAAACTCATCAAAGGCAAAATCAGGAGTCTCTTGGAGTCGATTTACCTCTTCTTCTTGGTTATGATCTCCTTCAAACGGTGCCAGCCGGTTTCCATGTACCACTTTCGGTTTTCCATTTGGAATCTTACTTATTCGGTATATGACACCATTGATTCTTTTCTTAACGATGTATGGACCTTCCCAAGACGTTTGTAGCTTCGGCGAGTAACCCTTCTGTCTTCTTGGGTTATGAAGCCAGACTTTGTCTCCTTCTTCGAAACATCCTTCCGTGGCTTGAGTATCATACCGTTTCTTCATTCTATCACTGGCAATTTGAAGATGTGAGCGAACCAGTTCATGCATATCGTCTATTTTCCTTCGTAACTGGATCACATAATCTTCTCCAGCTATATCTTCTCCAGGTCGGCATCCGAACTCGAGGTCGCATGGTAGCCTCATCTCTCGTCCGAACAAGACCTTTGCTGGTGTTTGGCCTGTTGTTTCATTGACTGCGGATCGGTAAGCCATCGCGAAGAGCGAAAGGTATTGATCCCAGTCCCGCTGGTGGTTGGACACTACTTTTGACAGATACTTTCCAATGGTCTTATTCATTCTTTCTACCATTCCATCTGATTGTGGATGTAATGCTGTAGTTCTTGTTTTCTTCATTCCTAGAGTATCGCAAATTCCTTGGAAAAGCTGGCTTTCGAAATTTCTACCTTGGTCACTATGAATCTCCAAGGGTACTCCAAATCGACTGACAAATTCTCTTATTAGGACATCTGCAACAGTCGTGGCCTCTTGATTTGGAATGGCGTAGACTTCTACCCACTTCGTGAAATAATCCATAACCACCAACATGTACTTATTTCCATTCTCAGTCGTCGGAAATGGTCCAGCAATGTCTAAAGCAATCCTCTCGAATGGGCTACCGACGTTGTATTGTTTCATGGGAGCTTTCCTTTTTCGCTGCGGTCCATTGCTCGCAGCACAGATGGTACACTTCTTACACCAGCTCTTCACATCATCGGAACTATTCATCCAATAACACCTTTCCCGTACTCGTTGAAGGGTTTTCTTAACACCGAGATGACCTCCTGATGGACTGTCATGTAACTGTCGGAGTACTTCAGCCACTCTAGTTTTTGGAATAACTAATTGTTTTCTGATTTCTGAACCATCATCATTCTCGAGTACTCGTTTCAATAAGTCTTCTTCCAGGATGAAAGAGTTCCACTGAGCCCAATAGGATTTAAGTACTGGACAGAATTTTGACACTTCTTGCCAAGTAGGTCGTCGATCTTCTCTCTTCCATTGGCGTATTTTCTTTAAAACAGGATCATTTTCTTGTTCCTCTCTAATTTTAGTCGGTGCCCAGTAATCGTTAACTACAGTTGTTCGTAGTATAGCAGCTTCTTTGGATTCTGTCTTGTTGCAATGGGAGCAATCTGCTGGGCACGGTCTTCTGGAAAGAGAATCGGCGTTTCTATGGCTTACTCCAGCTCGATGTTCGATCCTAAAGTCGTACTCTTGTAACCGTTCGATCCACCTGGCAATTTGTCCTTCAGGGTGCTTGAATTGCATTAACCATTTAAGGGCTGCATGATCGGTCCGGATTAAAAATTTTCTTCCATAAAGGTATTGATAGAAGTGTTCCACGGACTTCACAACTGCCAGAAGTTCTCTTCTCGTAACGCAGTAATTCCGCTCAGGTTTAGAGAGCACTTTACTAAAATACCCCAGAACCCTTTCTTGCCCATCTTGAATCTGAGAAAGAACTCCTCCAATTCCTACATTACTGGCATCGGTATCTAAAATAAATTCCCCCTCTGGTTGTGGGTAGCCCAGTATCGGTGCTGTTGTTAAATGCTTCTTTAGAGTTTCAAAGGCCGTTTGACAGTGGTCATCCCAGCAGAATTCTCTTGCTTCTTCAGTAAGTCGTGTTATTGGCTTAGCAATATCTGCAAACTTCCTTATGAACCTTCGATAGTACGTGCATAACCCAAGAAAACTTCTTATTTGATGTTTATCGGTTGGTTGTGGCCAATGCTTGATGGAAGCAACTTTGTCGTTATCTACAGCCACGCCTTCCTTGCTGACAACATGACCCAGGTACTTAACTTTATCTTGGAATAACTGACATTTCTTGGGGTTTAACATCAGTTGGGCAGCTTGAAGTCTTTTAAAAACATCGTCTAAGTTCTTTAGATGATCTTCAAATGTCTCTCCCAAGACTATGATGTCGTCTAAATAGACCAGACATGTCTTCCAAGATAACCCTCTCAATACATTTTCCATAAGCCTTTCGAATGTCGCAGGAGCATTACATAGTCCAAATGGCATGACATTAAATTGCCATAGTCCGGAACCGGTGGTAAAGGCTGTCTTTTCCTTGTCTACTGGGTCCATTTCTACCTGCCAGTAGCCAGATTTCAAGTCTAAGGTAGAGAATAATTTACTTCCAGCCAAAGTGTCCAAGGTGTCGTCGATTCGAGGCAGAGGATAACTGTCCTTCTTGGTAACATTGTTCAACTGACGGTAATCTACACAGAACCTCGTAGTTCCATCCTTTTTTTTAACCAAGACTACCGGAGAGACCCATGGGCTGGTAGAAGGTTCTATCACCCCGTCTTCCTCCATTTCTCGAACAATCCTTTCAGCTTCCTCTCTCTTTGCCTGCGGTAATCTTCTAGCTGTTTGACGAATTGGCTTGGCATCCCCTGTGTCAATTTTATGCTTCACTGTAGAGGTTCTTCCTGTCTTACCTCCTTTTGGCACAAAAATGTTCCGATATTGATGGAGAAAGTCTTTAACTCTTCTTTTCTCTATTCGATTCAGAGATGGACCAGCAACTGCCACCATGTGTTCGAACTTGTCGTTGGAATTATCCGGAGTGGCCGTCTGACGAATTATGGACGATACTGGTACGCAGGTTCCAATTTTGGTATCTTTCTTGATTGTAATAGGGTGATCATTGATGTTTATAATTCGTACCGGAATTTCTCTAGCAGAAGTGACCAATCCTTTTCCGATCAAAATTCCTCGACCGACGTCTTCATCATGGTTCAAAGGTTCCATCATGGCAGGTGTTCCTGCATCAACAGTTCCTTGAAGACGTGCCACTACGATAGTTTCACTCCTACCAGGTATCACAGTATCCTCTTCTAGAGCTGCTGGCTCGGTTCTGTCCTCATACGGATGAAGGAATACTTCTTCGGCACCCACTTTAATAACTCTGTTTTTGAAATCCAGTTGGAAACCATGTAAGTTTATCACGTCCATTCCTAATATCACATCTTCCTCGATATCAGCGACAATGACAGTATGCGTGAACTTTTCTGTACCAATTCCTATTTGAACTTGGACTTCCCCATGGATGTTAGCTCTTTCACCTGTGGCGGTCCGCAGCCGTAGCCTGGTTGGTAGAAGTTTCTTGCTGCTACTTATAGTTGTTGGTCGTATAATGGTCCTGGTCGCTCCAGTATCTATCAACAGTGTATACTTTTTACCATTTACTTCACCATCTACATATACACTGTCATTGCGACATTTTAGAGATGCTATGAGTATGAGAGGGTCTTTTTCCTGTGGAGTTGTTTCTCGATTTGCATTGGACTGGACGTTTACATGATTTGATGAAGTGTCCCATTTCGCCACAATTGTAACACACGCGGGGCCTCTTCTTTTTATTTTCAGCAAAGTTCTTCATCATGTTAACTAATTGGTCCAATTTATTTTCGTCTTCTTCGTCTTTTACAGACCTTACTTTACTGTATCCCCCACAAGCCTTCGAAGCCGCTTCATACTCAAGCGCAGCGGACAAGACATCGACTAAAGTTTTGTGACGGGCTAAACGAAGAGTCTTGTTCATTTCAGGATCACGGAGCCCATCAAGAAATGCTTCTACTGCTAAACATTCTATCATTCCTTCATCAGCTGCAGGATAGGCAAATCTGACCAACCTGGCAATATCTACTTCATATTCCTGAAGGGTCTCTTCTCGCTTCTGTTTTCGTATCTTCAACTGTGACCGGTGCAAATTCTCCAGATGTTCATGACCATATCGCATGTTTAATCTCTTCTTAAGTTGTTCAAAGTCATCCGTCTCTTCCACCGGTATAGTCTGAAGAACGTCGCAAGCATCTCCTCTAAGAGCGATCGTAAGATTTACAGCCTTTTCTTTTTCTGACCATCCGTTCGCTCGTGCAGCTGTTTCAAACTGTTTAAGGTAATTTTCCCATGACATTTTTCCATCAAAGGTTGGGGCTTTAATGCGGACCGAACTTTCACTGCTTTCCAGTTTTGGTTTTTGTTCCACTTTACAGCTTGTCTTTTCTTCATCATTTTTCTCTTTTGATTCTTCCACACTAATCCTTTCTCCCTTTCCCATTTCTTCCATTTTTCGTTCAATCTCTTTTATTTTCTCCTCGAATGAAGTCATCTCGTTCTTTAGAGAAGACATATCTGATGACACTCTATTTTCCATGGATGAAATCTCGGAAGAGACTTTATTTTCTAAAGAAGCAACTTTAGTATCCAAAGATGAAATTTCAGAAGAAACTTTATTTTCCAAAAAAGAAATTTCAGAAGAAACTAAATTTTCCAAAGAAGAAATTTCAGAAGAAACTTTATTTTCCAAAGAAGAAATGTCTGTTTTCAGAGAAGACATATCGGTAGAAACCTTATTTTCCAAAGAAGAAATGTCTGTTTTCAGAGAAGACATATCGGTAGAAACCTTATTTTCCAAAGAAGAAATTTCAGAAGATATTTCAGTAGAAATATTTTTTATAGAAGACATCAATGATGAAGTGTCGTCAGCAAATAAAAACTCCTCCGGGTCTAATTCTTGATCAACTATCGCTTGTCTAAGTCGCTCCACCAACTCCGACTTCTTTCCTGTAGTGTCCAATTCACGGTCTTCAAGTTCCCGACGCAGGTCTGCCACTTTTAAATCACAAAGTTTTTTCGACATTTTTCTACACTATTTATTTACACTATCCCACTTCTGACACCAATGTAACGTTTATTTATTTTCACAGTTTATTATTTAATTTATTTATACAACTAATACACTTAATTTATATTATAACACAATTTATTTACAATATACTAATTTATATGAACACTGAACATTTATATAAACACTTATTTACTTAGACTCAACTCAAAACTCAACTGACTATATTTCAAAATAAAAGTCTATTTATATGCGCTTCGAACAATGAAGAAACATCTCGATCTCTCGCGTAAGGGCAGAGATTTTTCCAGTCGTATGTGGAATTCTCGATATGGTTCAATAGAACATTCCACGGCGTCGCCCGCCGGTCGGACTCGCCCATTTGGCCAACCAGGACAGAGCCGGAGTCGCATTACAGTAATTTGAACTTTTGTCAATAAAAATGTAAAAATTAATAAACTACAAAAATTTTAAAGTTCGATAACTTTTTTATTTGTAAACGTACAAAAAGTTATAACCTATTTAAAGATAGGAAATTTTCTCAAAAATTTAAAAGTGTTTTAGTTTTTGATTTACGAGGGAATTACAAATTTTAACAAAAATTTTGTAATTCCACCGTATATTGAAGAGTATAAAAGAAATGAAAAACCCAATTAGAATTTTTGGATTTTTGAAAAAATTTCCTATTGTTTGATAGGTTACAACTTTATGTACGTTAATAAATAAAAAAACTACTAGCTTTTTTAATTTTTCACAAATTTGAACTTTTGCTAATAAAATTGTAGAAATTGAAAAATATACGAAAATTTCAAAGTACGATAACTTGTTTATTTGTAAACGTACAAAAAGTTATAATAATTTTCTCACAAATTTAAAATTGAAAATATTTTATTTATAACTTTTTTAGTTTTTGATATACGAGGGAATTACAAATTTTAACAAAAATTTTGTAATTCTTCTATATATTGAAAGCTATAAAAAATATGAAAAACTAATTGGAATTTTGGATATTTGAAATAAATGTATTCTTTGGACTAAAAAATCGTTTTTTTTTAACTAAAAAAGTGTTTTTTGATATAAAAGAATGGTTTTTGGAGTAAAATAGCGTTTTTTGAACTAAAAGAGCGATTTTTTGGCCTAAAAGAGCATTTTCTCGACTAAAAAAATGATACTTTATCTAAAATAGCGTTTTTTGGTCTAAAATAGCAGTTTATGGTCTAAAAAAGCGTTTTTTTTTTGTATAAAAGATTATTTTTGGGACTAAAAGATCGTTTTTTTTAACTAAAATAGCGTTTTTTGAATTAAAAGAGCAATTTTTTGGTCTAAAAGAGCATTTTCTCAACTAAAAGAGTGGTAATTCGTCTAAAATAGAGTTTTTTGGTCTAAAATAGCGATTATGGTCTAAAAGAGCTTTGTTATAAAAAATTTACAGCTATTTTTAATTTTTCGTACTTTCAAACTTTTGTTAATAAAAATGTAGAAATTGAAAAACATACAAAAACTTCAAAGTTAGATAACTTTTTTATTTGTGAACGTACAAAAAGTTAAAACCTATCAAAATATAGAAAATTTTCTCAAAAATTTAAAAACGCAGTTTTTTTTTATAACTGTTCTAGTTTTTGATATACGAGGTAATTTCGCCGTATATTGAAAAGTATAAAAGAAATGAAAAAACTAATTGGAATTTTGGATTTTTGAGGAAATTTTCTATCGTTTGATAGGTTATAACTTTTTGTACGTTACCTACTAGACATAGTGGCACTATAACGCATAAATTTAACTTCTTAAGATATTATTTTTTGTGATTTGTCAATTCTATTAATTATTAATTATTATTTTCTCAATTAAAAAAAAACTTTCCGTTATTCAAATTTTATAAAATTTGGCACAAACTAAGAAAATTTAATGTATTTTATAATATAAAAACAAATTTGACAATATCTTCTTAATTTGTTGAGATAATAATTTTTTGTGATTTTTTTATTCTGTTAATTATTAATGGATAACGATGATTTCCTCAAATTTTTTTTTCAAAATCTTTCCATGATTTAAATTTTATAAAATTTGTCACAATCGAAACAAACTTAATGTACTTCATAATATTAAAATAAATTTCGCCTTAATTTTAGACATATTAATTTTTTTGTGATTTCTCGTTTCAGTTTATTATTATTAATAACAGCAGTTTTATCAACTTTTTTCAAAATCTTTGCGTGATTCAATTTTAGAAACTATAAAAAGAAATTTCTCCTTATTTTATTTGGTATTGAATGCAAAAATTTATCGTTATCTCTAAAAGTTGTTAAATTATCAACATTATTATTCATATCAGTTTAAAGTTGTTTATAACATTTCCTGTCTTGATATTTTTATGTCAACATTAACATCAGCTCAATTTCTGCCAGCCGGTTTTTTGCAAGATTTGCATTCCATATTATTCCCATAAATTTTTCATATTATTATTTAGTCAATATAAATAAAAAGTTGCAAATTTATACAAACATCTTTAATTTTTCTAACATGATTTTAATATTTTTAATACCTTTTATGGTTTTTAAGATATAAAGGGTTAACCTAGAAAGTTAAAAAAATCGTAAATCAGCAAAAATAAACATAGTTAGTCTCTCCCTTAAATTTTCGATATTTTTACTTAATCAATATTAATAAAAAATTGCTATTTTATAGAAAAATCTTTATTTTTTCAATAAAGCTTTTCACTTTTTTAATAACGTTTATGGTTTTTAGGATATACAGGGTTAAACTAGAAAGTTGAAGAAAATCGTAAATCAACAAAGAAAAACATAGTTAGTCTCTCCCTTAAATTTTCGATATTTTTATTTAATTATTATTAACTAAAAGTTAATAATTTTTAGAAAAATCTTTAATTTTTCAAAAATGCTTTTTACTTTTTTATAACCGTTTATAATTTTTGAGATTTTTATGATTTATGGGGGCTGGAATATTAAAATGAATTAATTTCACTGCTTTAATTTAACTTTATTTTATTTAAACCGCAAGAAAAAATAATATCTTCATTCACAGAACTCTCTGTCACGACTACATTACTAAAACTTTTTAAGACATTTATATATCTTCTCTTAATTAGGGTTTTGGCATATTTCCCCTGGTTATATAATATCTAACACTAATTCTTTTAATACAAACAATTTTTTTTACTTAGACACTTATTCTTCGGGAGGAACGTGCTTTTAGGCGTAATCTCGTTATATAATTAAAACATTCAATACCACACTTGAAAATTTCAAAAACGTGACATTATAATATATAAACATAACGAAATAATATCCACCCTATTACACCGTAGATAAATTTTGAAGTTATTGGTGTCATTTAGATTAAAATAATAATATTCTATTATATTTTTCAACAGAGATATACAGGGTTAAACTAGAAACTTCAAGAAAATCATATATCATCAACAAAAAGCAATCTTTCCCCAAAATTTCCTCTACTTTTATATTTAATCAATATTGATATTAAATTATGATATTATAGTCTATATGTTGCCGAAGACTAATCTAATAGCCATAATAACAAAAAAACTTTCATCAAAATCTAGTTTGTGTGTCATAATTTTATGGGTGAAGTCGAGTTCGCTCCGCTTCGTTCAGGTATATTTTAGAAGGGTACGAATTGGCTCCCGCATGAATGCGGGTAGGCTCTCATATAATCGCGGAAACATTAGACATTGTTGCCAAATCGTGTAATATTTAATTATATTTCTCAACGGATTTTATTTGGCTTATGCGTATTAGTAATATATGTCTTGGATAACTTGAAATATCCTGTATAATAATAATATAATAATAAGCTCAAAATGTTTCCACAGCAATTGCATTAAAATTTTGTGTAAATCTTTTGAGTTGAGGTATGTTTCAGCCGATTACAAAAAAAAACTAAAGTATTAATGCTTTTAGATTTTTTTTTTTGACTTTGCTAATATTACAAAAAGAAAATTTATTTAAAAAATAAAAATCTTAACAACATCAGTATATCGATATTCTTTTCCTAATGTTCTGTTAAAATACAAGGTTACCTATAGAAATATAGAGAGGTAAAAATAAATTTACAACAATTTTTTTGGTGTTTCAACTTGGTTTATTATAGTAAGAAATACATTTAACAAAGTCTATTCTAGAAATTTTACTTTGAGAAAAATCTTGTAATTTTTGGTCTAAAAAACTTTATTTGCCTAAATATTTTTTATCGTGTATTTTATGTGGTGTATTACAGCTGTTTATTTTAATATACGTGTCTAACTGAAATTCTAGAAGTACACTCAAAAACTAATTAATATTAGGGTGCGAACTATAAAATGATTGATTGAACTGATTGTGGAATGATTCGCAGGCATTGGTTGTTCTGCCCACATAATGGGTGGAAACGTAGAATCTTCACTTATATAGTTATCGACCAAATAATCACAAAACTGATCCAGGGCATCATGTTTAGGTTTGAATTCAAAAAAATCAAATGCAAAACACTCTCCAACATCTTCTGGCTTTAAAAACGGGAGTCCAAAAATGTAATGTAAAAATAGACTTACATCAGTTTCCTCGCCCCTTTTCCGTTGGTATTCACTTGAAAGTCCCATCTTTTGGATTTTTCTATACCATGATTGTCCTAAATGAAAGTGACATCCCACAATTTTGGTTTCTGGAAATACATTCCGTATTGCTGCATGTATCGCAAGTTCAAAGTCAACCGTAAATTTCAGTGGATTTAAAGATGTATTTAACAACTGTTGGCACTCTTCCTATATGAACTTAAATGCATCAGTATACGTTTTTTGCAAATTATTTGGTAACAAACAGAACACTAGCGGTATGTAATAACCATTTTTAAAACCATGAACGGTGAACAATTGCAAAAATAATTTTGGACAGTATTCAAAAGTTCCATCAGCGTATAATTCTTTTGAATTAACCAAACACTCCAAATTTGTTTTGCACGAAAATATAATGATATTTTTTTTAGAATCATTAGTTATTAAAAACTTTTCTTGTCTATTAGTAACAACATCCAGACTCTCAATTAATTGGTGGAATTCCAAAATATTTTTAGGCAGCTTTGGCAGAACAGTTGATCTAGCATGATATATATTTTTTCATGCTCTTACGACATATGTAGTCACAACCGATTCACTAGGACATCTCGAATAATTTTGATGGGTTTTTTCAATAAATCCTCAGTTGCCGCTTGTTTTGCTGTATTGCTAAGGAATTGCCTATTAATCTGTTCTTGCGAATCTGGTTCATGGTTGTGTTCCAACACTGACTCCACAATATGCGTGTTTTTATCATTACCACTTTTTAAAAAGGCTTTACAGTTTCTAGTAGTACACTTCCATCTTTTAGTGTTCGCCAAATTCTTGTGGAACGTAAATTTATAATTTCCGATAACTAACATCGGTTTGCCTTTTTCACTGATAGCTTCAAAAACTTCCATTTTTAAACACTTGAACAAGCAATTCCTTTAAAGAAATGAGAAAAATATTAAATAATGTTACTTATATACCTGCTGGGTACAATAAGCATTGCTAATTAGACAAAAATAAAATTTCACAACTGACAAACCATTTAAATTCCATTAACTTATTTAACTTTATTTTGTGAAAAATTGAAAAAATAATATTATCTAACTACTTTTCCTAATGATGATCGTCTAATAATGGTCTAATAATGATCGTCTAATAATTTAATCTAATAATAATCGGTTGGCATTGTCGATTTCCTTCGTAGAAACTACTTTCTATACCAACACATTAACTTATCTTCTCATCGCGTAACAAACTCAATAAGATATAATAATTACCCTCATTATTATAGGGTATCTAGAAATCTATTAATTAAAACGCAGGTACCTGTTTCTAACAAAAAGAGAAAATTTGAAGGAAGTGACAACGCTGGGTGATATTTTCGACGTGTTTAGGTAAAATAAATTTTGTCTATGGGAGCCTATTCGGACTCTACCTTTTTTAGTTCAGGTAAAATTCTTACCATTTTATTATATTAGGATATAGAATAATAAAAACTACAAAGTTGTCTTATAACGGTTTTTTGTGTTTGCTTTTCTCAAAAATGAGGTAGATTTGAACATTTTTGATATTTCCCCATTTCTTAAAAATCGTGATTTCTCAAAATGTTGATATTTCAAAAATTAAGAAAAAAAGTATCAATAAACGGTTTTTTTGTCTTTTTTTGATTATCTCGTTCGATTTTTTATTTTTTCTCACTTTTGATTTTTCTTAGATTTTTTTGCGTTTCTCTTATTTATTCGTTTTTTTCCTCGATTATCTCGATTTTTGCCTAATTTTTTTGTTTTTTCAATCAATTATTTTATTATTTCTCATATTACGGTTTTTGATAGTTTCTTCTGATTTGTTCGTTATTTTTTTGAATTTCCTTATTTTTTCGTTTTCTTTTTATTTATTTTTTTCTAAATTTGGAAATTTTGTACTGATTCAAAAACAATTTAAAATTTTGAAAATTTCTCAAAAATGAGTGAGATATGAAGATTTTTGATATTCGATTTGATTTCTTATAAATCGTGAGGTCAACAAAAATTGGGATATCGATATTTTGAAAATTACGCAATGTATCAAAAAACGGTTTTGTTTGTTTGATTCAATATTTTGTACCGATTCAAATGCAATTTGAAATTTTAAAAAATTCTCAAAAATAAGTGAGATTTGAAGATTTTTGAAATATCGATATTTTAAAAACTACAAAAGAAATCAAAAAACTGTTTTTTGTGTTTGATTAGAAATTTTATACTAATTCTCCAATATGATTAAGATCTGGAAATTTTGACTATTACATCATTTGTGAAAAACGTGATAACAAGAAAATTTCTATACCAATTCCAAAAACAAATCCTTAAGTAAAATCCCAGCTAAGTGAGCAGCTACTGCTTAAAAACAACCCGCATGCAAAATTTGAAATTTGTATCAGTTGTAGTTTCTATGATTTCATTGTAACGTTTACAACGTTATTTTTGGCCTGGCCTATAAATTATTTAATTTCTTTAATATCTCGTCTATTTTGCTACGTTATTTTTGGCCTGGCCTACGTACTGTTTGATTTTTACCATTCCGCGTCTATAGATTTGTCGCAGACTTGATTTCAGTAATAAGAGGGGAACTTTTAGTTCACTCGGGATTAGTGTCGCTATTTTAATTTCTTTACAATTTGTGCTTCAAAGTCTGCAGTCCTCTCAAATACCTTCTCCCTTCGTGGTGAGTAAAAATTAAATTGTTTAAAATTTTTTAGTAATAGTCAAAAACTTGGTGAATTTATTTTATTGAATATAATAGTTATATTGTTCTAACATTTAAATTATTTCGATTACAATCATTGTTATAAATCAGTTTTTATTGTGTTAAAAATAAGTAAACAGTTCAAGTGATTAACTTTTTTTCTATCTCGAACTTGGAGAAACCTTGAATGATTGTAATCGAAATTAAGGTTTAGTGAGACGGAATTTTGACGGTTTTCATTTTTATTTCATAGGCCGATTGCCAAATATTGAAGGGTCCTATGATAGGATTAGTAGCCAGAAAGCAATTTTTTGCCAAGGAAGCTTTGGCCAATCAGAAAATATTTTTTTGCTGTCTTCTACCGGTGTGGCTAAAGAAAACATCTTGCCTTCGACATCAGGTCCTGAACCGAATCTTGAAGTCTTGCAGAAGAAACCATCTTGCCATCGACTTCGGTGTTCCGTACCTAATCTCCGCCGTCCACAACAGAACCCGAGGAAGAATCCAAAAAAAGATAAGGAAAACTATTTAATTACTTTAAACAAACTAATTTCTTGATAATATTCAAAATCATATATTCTTGAATAAACGATTTTAACTGATTTAACCTCTGTTATTTGCTTGTCTGTATTTTGGCGCCCTTATATATTTGTTTGGGGGGAGTTAAAGAAAAACCAGAAGGAAGCCACGATCCCTGGAGCTAGCTACGGGTTAATTATGCCACAAATTGGCATTGTACGTTACAAATTGGCGCCCAACGTGGTTGAACAATTTCTTTGAGATTTATCTTTACCTTTATCTTTATCTTTTTCTCAAGGGGATTGTTTTGGCCACTTGGGTTACAATTGTACGTTACAAATTGGCGCCCAACTAAGTATTCTGGTTTTTTTGAAGCTTTTCCTAGCAATTACATTAATTTAAGTAATTTTAAATTTTTTTCCATCAATTTAAATACAGACATTCAAATATTTTATAAATATTTACTAACATCTAACACTTTTATCTTTACTTTATTCATTATCAATTCATTATCAATAGATTCAAGGTAAACCACTATGGAATTGGTATATTTCAGTTTATTTATCGAAGAATATTATTATCTTTACTATATTGTTTTACCTTACAATTATGTTGCATTCCCGTTTAATAATTTTTCTATACAGAATGTCTCTTGAGATATTTTCTCAACATTTTAGATTATTATTTCTAAATATGGAATTTAGTGTTAGGGAGTTTCTTTCTTATCTTATGGCGGTATTTCTTAGCTGATGTAGGCAGATTTTAATGTGTTTGTATCGTGTTATCAATTTGTCCTTTTTTCGTTGATATTTAAGCTTTTGTCTGTTTTTAATATGACTTCATTTTATGATTGTGATAGTTACAGTCAAAATTTTTTTTTTGAATTCCTTTCATTTCTGTATTTTGGTTTTTTCTTTTCTCTCTTTTTATCTCATTTCTTCCAGTAAAGGATTTGAGGGATGGTTTTTGGAAATTTTGGTTATATCTTGAGTGTGGGTACTTATCGTTGTTTGCCGTGGGCATTTTGAGTGTGGTCTGGAAGACCACATTATTACCGTGTAAGGTCTGTGGGACCTTAGTATTTTGGAGGGGTCTGTGAGACCTCTTTATCGTTGTAGCAGTTAGGTGTAACTGCTTTTTGGTTCTATTGGTGTTCCGTATGGTTGGGACACAATAGAAATTTATCTTATCTTATCTTATTGTATTGTGGGATTATGGTCTATATTGGTTTCTTTTTCGGCCGTTAGGGCTTATCTTTGGGAAACATATAGACTTTCCATGAATTTGTGTACCTACTCGGGATTTTTGTTTTCCACATACCATTCTTTCATTTTTTTTCTGTATTGATTTGTGATACACCAAGTACAGAAATACTTTTAATATCTAGGACTGTTTTTTTCACATATCTAGGACATTTTGATAAAAAGTTTGTGATTTTTCTTATGTTTCGTTGTTTGTAATTTTTTGTAGTTATTTTTTTGTGAAAAATATTAAAATGACGTACCTATATATTTTATCTTCTCTCGATATTTCTACATTTTGAAATTTTGATATAGCTTTTTGCTTTTATCACTGGAGTCACTTCACTGAAGGCATTAGTTTTATTAACTTTCAATTTCTATTTCTTAGATTTTTTTTAAATTCTTGAACTTTGTCAAAATTAATTTTCAACCTTTTTAAGTAAATTCAATTGTTATTTAAATTTTTTTTTCGAGTTTATAATCTATATAAGGGTTGATGAGTTCAGGTCAGTACTGTACCTTAGGGATAGCATTTATTTGCGAGTACAGGCTGTCGCTGTTCCTCTGTGCCGCACCATCAAATTAGTATAAACTTGTACTTTTGAATATTTAGTTTGCCTAGTTCCTTGTTCAAAATTTTCTTTTTTTCTTGTTTAATATTGCCTTCAGTATTTTTAACGTTTTGTAGTGTACTTACCTGTCCCTTACTGATTTTGTCGCTTTTCTTTTATTAACTGTCCTATTTTTAATGTTCACATTATTACCGTTATTTGTTGTCATTTTTAATGATAAATATTATCTTTTATCTTTTATATTGTCTCCAGTTTGCACAGCGTGTGCGATAAGACGTGTCAAGTTATTTTTGATTCGGATATTGATTGATTTTTCTTTTGAGTGTTAGTCACATTTTTGTTCAATCGATATTTGGTTTCAATTTTTTCTTTTGTTCATTGAATATTTGTTTAGCTGTTAGCTTATTTTGTTCTCATTTGTTGAGTATTTTTTATTCAATGATTCTTGTTGACTTCAGTCTTATCTTTGTCTTCGTTGCTATGATAAGTTATTTTACTTTTGGAGATAGACTTTTTTTGCCTTGTATTTCTCGGCTTTGTGAACATTAATCTCTTGTTTCTTTCGTTACATCTCGTTATTGTTGTTTTCTTAAACGACCTTAAATAGGACAGTTATTAATTTATTTTTACCGATTATGACTTAATAAGTAAGGTTTCGTGTTCTTAATTTTTTTATCGAGAATTTTTTTATTATTCAAGAATTACACAAATCCTTGTGGTTGCCTTTAATTATTAGATGTTGTATATTTTTTTTTTACCTATTCACCAGTTTTTGATTATTTACTTGTTTTTGAATTTTAGTTTAACTTTTTAATAAAAAAAAAAAAGAATTTGCAATTCTTTTTTTTCCGTCAGGTTACCGTGGTGTAACGTTTACAACGTTATTTTTGGCCTGGCCTATAAATTATTTAATTTCTTTAATATCTCGTCTATTTTGCTACGTTATTTTTGGCCTGGCCTACGTACTGTTTGATTTTTAACATTCCGCGTCTATAGAGTCGTCGCAGACTTGATTTCAGTAATAAGAGGGGAACTTTTAGTTCACTCGGGATTAGTGTCGCTATTTTAATTTCTTTACAATTTGTGCTTCAAAGTCTGCAGTCCTCTCAAATACCTTCTCCCTTCGTGGTGAGTAAAAATTAAATTGTTTAAAATTTTTTAGTAATAGTCAAAAACTTGGTGAATTTATTTTATTGAATATAATAGTTATATTGTTCTAACATTTAAATTATTTCGATTACAATCATTGTTATAAATCAGTTTTTATTGTGTTAAAAATAAGTAAACAGTTCAAGTGATTAACTTTTTTTCTATCTCGAACTTGGAGAAACCTTGAATGATTGTAATCGAAATTAAGGTTTAGTAAGACGGAATTTTGACGGTTTTCATTTTTATTTCATAGGCCGATTGCCAAATATTGAAGGGTCCTATGATAGGATTAGTAGCCAGAAAGCAATTTTTTGCCAAGGAAGCTTTGGCCAATCAGAAAATATTTTTTTGCTGTCTTCTACCGGTGTGGCTAAAGAAAACATCTTGCCTTCGACATCAGGTCCTGAACCGAATCTTGAAGTCTATTTAATCACTTTAAACAAACTAATTTCTTGATAATATTCAAAATCATATATTCTTGAATAAACGATTTTAACTGATTTAACCTCTGTTATTTGCTTGTCTGTATTTTGGCGCCCTTATATATTTGTTTGGGGGGAGTTAAAGAAAAACCAGAAGGAAGCCACGATCCCTGGAGCTAGCTACGGGTTAATTATGCCACAAATTGGCATTGTACGTTACATCATTAGTGAGTCATTTATATAAATATGTAGATATATATATAAATAAAAAAGTTTGATTTTAATTTTTTTTCAGTATTTTTCCTAATATGGCAATCGTAATTTCGGATAGAGTTTTGGATGAACTCACATGCGACATATGTGAGAAATATTTATCGGTTTTACCGATAAAAGTCTTTCCAAATCGTCGTTCTGTTTGCGGCCGATGCATGAAGGAAAACCCGGATTGGACCGGAACAAGTTCATCTTATAATATTATCGCCGAAAAAAGCCTATTTAAATGTGTAAACCGATATGACGGATGTCGAGAAATACTCCGGTACTCCGAAGTTGTGGAACATGAAAAAATCTGTTTGGAAATAAACAAGTTATAATGGTGTCGTGGGACACCAGGTAGGAACTAAGTTCCTTCGGCTAATGTAGAATCGACACTACTCGCTTGTGTATATGACTGTAGCGCCTGTGCACGTCTTATTTAACGGTTTTATTCCATAGACTTTTTTTTACGGTTTTACTATTACATTTTTTTGATTTCGGTCGCGCAGTAAAATCTTTATCTCCTCCAAGCCTTGGATTATATTACGTTATAGATTAATAATTACATTTCTTTTGGTTGTACATATTTTCATAATTTGTACTTTTCGTCTGGGCAGCTTATATATCAATAAATACTCTAAAGATATATTTTTTATAATGATAATGATCGGAATAAGATAATTGAATTAATTTTATTTAAAGTTAAAATAATATTTATAGTTTTTTGTTTAACAGTGGAAAAAAAGCTAAAAAAAAATTACCATCTCGCGTATTCGATCCTCCAACGATATCCAATCGTGAAGAGTTATCATATGCTAGTCAAATTATTTTTATGTATTTACTGCATAAATTTTGATCATTTTAATAATAATAATTTATTATAAATTTTAAATTTAACTTTAGTAACAGGTGTAGATAATCCAATTAAATAAAATATTACAACATAATTTACACATTTTACATTTAAAAATCAATGATTTTCATTAATTTATAGGACATCACAAAAGTTGACATATTTTTATATTGTTTACAATGTTTATATTATATTATTAAACTTACCTTTGGATAGGAGATTCTGTAATAAAAAGATCATCTTTTGCTTGATTCATTATCTATACCTATTATATTTTTTGTAGACACTTTCAAAAAAGTTTCGGTGACAGTTAAAAATTATATCATAACTGTCAACATTATGTCTATCGTATACTGAAGACTGAGTAGAGACTATATAGCGTTGTGTGGAGGCTAGCGGTAACCTGCCTACTAGATATAGCGTTACGGTTTTTTACTATTACATTTTTTTCATCACTCCGTGCGGAAAGCTATGCTTTCGAACATGCAGGACCGTGCGGAAAGCAATGCTTCCTTCAACGTTACGAAATTTCATCACTCCGTGCGGAAAGCACTGCATTCAACCATGCAGGGGCGTGCGAGAAGCAATACTAACAGTTACGAAATGTAAAACTTCCACGTACTGAGTGTATATTCAGGTATTATATTAATTTTGAAATACGGTGCGCCGTGTTGTTTATATATATGTATATATACCTAATACAAAAAAACTGTAGTATCAGATTGGGGCATACATAGATTAGTTTATAACTGTTATTAATTTAATCAGAAAAAAAGCCACAGAGGAAAGACGACTGAAAAGAATTTAGCAACACAAGTTGCGAAAAATTTCAAAATTTAATAACTTGTAAACCGACAAAAAGATATGACCTATTAAAAAAAAGGGATGAAAATTATCTTGTAACCTTTTGAAACGGAAGATATTTAATGCTCGATTCAAGGTTTATAATTATTGCGAACGGCACTCAGTTGGTTGGTGGAGAGCGAGCATGGGTTTGTTCTAGCTAAATGAAAAATTATATAGAAGATGTTAAAAAATTTGTATTGAATAGTAAAAAAAAGAAAAGGAAAGTGAAAAGAAAATGATGCGCCATTTATTTTTTATATCCTATAGATGGGAAAGATAAGAAACTCAAAAAAAGATAAAAAAAGAAATATATAATTTAGATAAGATATCCCAGCAGATTATTATCACTAAATTAGAAATAACACACTTTTACTTAAAAAAAATAATAATACTTACAGTTTTTCTTACTTATCCTTATAGTTAGAATCAAAACTTGTTTTAGAAGATACTTTTTGATAACTCAAAATGTTGTTGTTTTTTTTTTAAATTAGAAGATTAACAGATAATATTGATCAGAACAACACACTCCAGAAAGGAAAGAAAATTCTGTATTAAAAATATAACAGTATTTATTCATTATAGAATAATACAAAACCAGGACAAAAAGCAAAAAAAAAAATGGAATTAAACTTTTATAAAGAGAGATAATACTTTAATCACATAAAGTGATTATCCAAAATTAGCTTTCTACACACTTAGTATAACTGCTAAGCTGTTATATTGTCATCTATGTGTAGTGTACCCTGTTTAAGCTAAAAATGAACTGTAAATGAGTTGAATTTAGACAAACAAGAAAATTAAAATTCACCTTTTGTTTTATAAAAAACTCTAGTTAAAAGATTACTTCCGTTATAATTATTATGAAAGCATAAAAGTTAAAAATACAGATAACAAAAACAAAATACCGTTTTTTTTTTACTAAAGACCGCATTGCAGTAGGTCGATATATTGAACATAAGAAAATTCAATTTCCAAAGAAATAAACAGATCAAGAGACTCAGCTTCTAGCTTACTTTCCAAAAACTTCGACTATTCTCTAGTCTCAATTTGACTTTTTCATTGATTTTGTGCGGAATCCTTTCACATTTGAAAGTTTTTTCACCATTTCCAAATCACCGAAATCTATGAAATATTTTGATCAAATTTTATATTTAAAAAGCTTTTTGTCAGTTTTAATATGAACTTTTACCCACGACTCATAAGTAAATTGCGTATTTTTAACCGATAACTCTGTCAGTAAATGTCAAATTATTGAGGAGTTGTGTTATAGTTTCATTTACTAAACTAGTGGAGTAAGTAAATATAAACCTGTATTATTATGTTGGTTACCTACAGTTTTCATTAAATTAAACAAACATTTGACATATCTCAGACAGAACTGTCTGCGAAATCGAATATTTTTGACAACTTATGCCAACATTTTAATTTTATGTTTGTTATTTTTAGTTTTCTACAAAACCATTTGGTAAGTCGTGGGTAAAGCATAGTACTTCACTCGAGAAAAAAATTGCATATTTAGCTCGTTTCTTTAGCCCCTTCGCTCACAAGCTCGCTCATAGGCCAAACACACTCGCTGTAATATGCAATTTACTCCACTCGGAAAGTAATATACTATTAAACTACCGGATTGTGTGAAACATTTTAAACAAATTTTACATTTAAAAGGTTTCTCGTTAGTGTGAGTTCTAATATGCCTATTTAATATACTGGATTCTGTGAAACATTTTGAACAAAACTTACATTTAAAAGGTTTCTCGTTAGTGTGAGTTCTAATATGTCTTTTTAAACTACCCGATTGTGTAAAACATTTTAAACATATTTTACATTTAAAAGGTTTATCGTCAGTGTGAGTTCTAATATGAACTTTTAAATTATCGGAATATGTAAAACATTTCGAACAAATCTTACATTTAAAAGGTTTCTAGTCAGTGTTTTTAACTTCCCGCTAAAAAAATTAATTTTTTTTTAAATCGTTATTGGTTTGAATTTAAGTTTAATGCGCCATTTTTTTGTCCAGGTGGCAATTTTGTTAACTGCTAATTGAAGTTTTTCGAAAATCGAGTTTTTATCGGATCTCAACGTTTTGAGGTCTTAGGAACCCTGACTATTTTTACGAGGGTGTCTGTATGCCTGTATGTACGTGTGGATGTGTGTGTGTGTGTGTGTGTGTGTGTGTGTGTGTGTGTGTGTGTGTGTGTGTGTGTGTGTGTGTGTGTGTGTGTGTGTGTTTGTGTGTGTGTGTGTGTGTTTGTGTGTGGTGTTTGTGTGTGTTTGTGTGTGGTGTTTGTGTGAGGTGTTTGTGTGAGGTGTTTGTGTGTGTTTGAGTGTGTTTGAGTGTGTTTGAGTGTGTTTGTGTGTGTGTGTGTGCGTGTGCGTGTGCGTGTGCGTGTGTGTGTGTGTGTGTGTGTGTGTGTGTGTGTGTGTGTGTGTGTGTGTGTGTGTGTGTGTGTGTGTGTGTGTGTGTGTGTGTGTGTGTGTGTGTGTGTGTGTGTGTGTGTGTGTGTGTGTGTGTGTGTGTGTGTGTGTGTGTGTGTGTGTGTGTGTGTGTGTGTGTGTGTGTGTGTGTGTGTGTGTGTGTGTGTGTGTGTGTGTGTGTGTGTGTGTGTGTGTGTGTGTGTGTGTGTGTGTGTGTGTGTGTGTGTGTGTGTGTGTGTGTGTGTGTGTGTGTGTGTGTGTGTGTGTGTGTGTGTGTGTGTGTGTGTGTGTGTGTGTGTGTGTGTGTGTGTGTGTGTGTGTGTGTGTGTGTGTGTGTGTGTGTGTGTGTGTGTGTGTGTGTGTGTGTGTGTGTGTGTGTGTGTGTGTGTGTGTGTGTGTGTGTGTTATAACTTTTGAACGGCTTGACCGATCGAAACGAAATAAAAAGCATTCCAAAGAGTTCCATCTAACTTAGATTCCCTGTAAGTTTGAACCGATTCGAGCCGGTAGATTTCGAGAAATTTCAAAATAACAAAAAAAAAACAATTGGTAAAAATGATGTTTTTTGGGCATATCTTTTTGGCTATTGCATCGATCAATTTCATAACCTAATCAGCTCTTGAGCTTAAAAAGCCACGTCGAATGCCATTTTGCAAATTAAAATCGGTTGATTCGTTCGTGAGATATCGTTGTCGAAAAATTTCAAAAAAAGTTTTTTTTTCAATAACTTAGAGATTTTTTGACTAACCGATTTTGCACTCTCGGTAACGTTTTTAGGTCTCAAAAAACTGCGTCGAATGCCATCTTGAACATAAAATCGAATAAGGCGTTAAAAAGTTATGGCTTTTTAAACATTTCAAAAAAGTCAAAAACGTCAAAATACGTCACGTTACTATAGCTTTGCGGTTAAAACTAGCGGGAAGTTGCAAGGATGGCCTTTTCGAATTTTTTAACTTCCCGCTAAAAAAAATTAAAATTTTTTTTAAAATCGGGAAGTTATTGGTTTCACCCCGTTTTTCGAAAATCGAGTTTTCATCGGATCTTAACGTTTTGAGGTCTTAGGAACCTCCCCTGACTATTTTTACGAGGGTGTCTGTATGTCTGTATGTACGTGTGGATGTGTGTGTGTGTGTGTGGATGTATGTAAACCTCTTATAACTTTTGAACGACTTGACCGATCGGAATGAAATAAAAAGCATTCCAAAGAGTTCCAGCTAACTTAGATTCCCTGTAAGTTTGAACCGATTCGAGCTGGTAGATTTCGAGAAATTTCAAAATAACCGAAAAAAACAATTGGTAAAAATCATGTTTTTTGGGCATATCTTTTTGGCCATTACATCGATCAATTTCATAACCTAATCAGCTCTCAAGCTTAAAAAGCCACGTCGAATGCCGTTTTGCAAATTAAAATCGGTTAATTCGTTCGTGAGATATCGTTGTCGAAAAATTTCAAAAAAAGTGTTTTTTTTTCAATAACTTAGAGATTTTTTGACTAACCGATTTTGCACTCTTGGTAAAGTTTTTAGGTCTCAAAAAACTGCGTCGAATGCCATCTTGAACATCAAAATCGAATAAGGCGTTAAAAAGTTATGGCTTTTTAAACATTTCAAAAAAAGTCAAAAACGTCAAAATACGTCACGTTACTATATCTTTGCGGTTAAAACTAGCGGGAAGTTGCAAGGATGGCCTTTAAGGTCAACCTCTTTTCGAATTTTTTTAATAGGATCACACTCCTATTTAATTAAAACTAGTTATCACAACTAACGATTAATTTTGTGCTGACTTAAAATACTAAAGTTTGGTAAAATTAAGGTATCTTCCACTAAATCACTTAATGTTTTGTCATTTAACAAGTTCAAAGGGTTTTACCCGTTTGAGTCTTCTTTTAATATTCCACACATCTAGAAGTCTGGACGCCTCTCTGTTGATGTGGTTTTGAAGTCTCTTTTGACGAGAATGAGCCTACTTGGTTATTATGTCTGTCACCATATCTATATTTAAATCACGATGAAGATCGCTATTACGCACGTACCAGGGTGCATTTACTATACACCTTAACACTTTATTTTGAAACCGTTGTATCACTTGGATGTTGGATTTGCTGGCGCAGACCCATAAGTGGACACCATAACTCCATACTGGACAAATTACTTGCTTATATAGAATAAGCTTGTTGCAGATTGATAACTCAGAATTGCGACCAAGCAACCAATACATTTTCCTGAACTTGATGTTGAGTTCATCACGTTTCTTCTTAATATGCTCCTTCCACCGAAGCTTGGTATCGAGAGTCATAAAGGTATTTTGCTGTATTGGCGTACTTTAATTGTGTGCCATTAATAAAGACTGGTTGTTGTACAATCCTTTTGTTTGTGAAGTCAATATGAGTCGATTTCAATTCATTAAGTATAATGCGCCATTTTTTTGTCCAGGTGGCAATTTTGTTAACTGCTAATTGAAGTTTTCTAGTTAAGCTTTCTACAGACTCTCCCTCTGCCATGATAGCCGTATCATCAGCGAAGGTGGCCGTTGTGCTGTACAATGTTGGTGGTATATCACTAATAAATATAAGATATAAGACTGATCCTAGAACGCTTCCTTGTGGTACCCCCGCCTCAACTTGCTTCAGTTCCGAATGTGAATCTTCATTTTTTACACGAAAATGTCTGTTGGTTACATAGGAATTTAGAATTTCGTAGAAGTGCACAGGAAGTAGTGATATTAATTTATAGAGAAGACCCTTATGTCATACGCGGTCAAATGCCTGCTCCACATCAAGGAAGACGGCAGAACACACGCCTTTGTTTTCCAGTGTTTTTTCAATGACATCTGTAAGTCGATGCACCCTGTCTATTGTCGAGTGGTTACTTCTAAATCCGAACTGATGGGATGGTATTAGATTTCTCTGGTCAATGATAGGTTTGAGTCGTTTTAAAAGCAATTTCTCAAACAACTTGGACATAATTGGCAACAACGAAATGGGCCTATACAATTCCACTTTACTTAAGTCCTTACCAGGTTTTGGAATAATTATGACATCAGCTGTTTTCCATGTATCAGGGACGTAGTTTAGCCGAATACAAGCATTGATCAAAGTTGTTGTTGTTGACCAACGCCTTTCTTTGAAGCCTTCTGAAAATCTCTCCCGTTATTAAATCAAATCCGGGTGCTTTTTTGGATTTGGATTGTTAATTTTCTCAGTAACTTCCTTAGGGGTAACCAGTGGAATTCTGCTACTACATTTATTTGTGTTGAGTTTCGGCAATACATCATCACCCTCGTTAGGTTAAAATCTCTTTTCAAGATGTTCTGCGAAAGCATTAGCTTTGTCTAAATTGTTACGAGCCCTACTTTGATCATCTTTTCTAATTGGAGGTACTTGATTTATTGGACGTTTAAGATATTTAATGGCCTTCCAAAGTGAATATTCAGTACTATTATCTGCAGTAAGTTCTGTAAGGAATTTGCCGGTCGACGCTTGTTTAATGTTTTTGATTTCATTATTTAATTCTCTGGTAGCTCTATTGAGCAGCGTTTTGTCTTGAGGGTTTCTTGACTGTTGCCATCTTCTTCTTATTCTACACTTTTTAAATATAAGCTCCCTAATTTCTTTGAAGTAGTTTAAACCTTTCGTTCTACACTTAATAGCTGGTGTACTATTACATGCAGCATTCTGGATGACAGAGGATTTAGTTCTTCTTCCAATTGATCTATTGTTTTGTAACCTCTTTTTTTCCTAACGGTGTTAAAGGCTTGATTGTAGAGGTTAACAAATGCGAACGGCACTCAGGGGGTAGGAGGAGAGCGAGCAAGTTGATTAATTAATTAGAAAAATAAAGGGACTATATTTACTAGAATAATAAAAGTTAAACGAAGTTAAAAGGGAAAAAAGAGATAAAGAAAGAAACGAAAGAAAAAGGAAAATGGGCGCCACTTATGTTTTTTATCCTGAGGATGGGGAAATATAAGAAACCCAGATGGAAAAAGAAAGATATAAGAGATAAGATAAGGTAAAATTAGATAACCTGGAAGATGTTCTTGCTAAAATTTAAATTACACACTTTTATTTAAGATACTAAAAAGAAAAATTATACCTACACTTTCCTTTTACTTATCCTTATGGTTATAAATGAAATCGGTAAGATATTTAAAAACAAAATCTATTACCTTAATAACATAAGATGCGTTTAAGAAACTAAATCTATTACCTTAATAAAATATAGATTAGAGAAACTGAAAGTATTGATCATAGTAGCAGGCTCTAGCTAGGAAAAGAAAAATCTATAATTAACAATAACGATATTTATTATCAGCTGTAATGATAAAAACGACACAACAAAAATAAAATAAAAAAATATAAAAGACATCTCTGTATAACATAGTAGACACATTTTACTAAACGCATTTGTGTTTAGTTCAAAAACATAATTATTCATACAAAGAAAATAATAGCTGAGTTTTATCATTTTCATGTACTCTGATAAGCGAAAAGTGAGAGGCAAAATTTAGATGAAATAGTTATAAAAAATATCACCTTTTGCTTTGATATTAAATCGAGTTAAGAGTACTCATATTTAAAGGTATAAATCTTAATTAAATCAGTACGAGAGATAAAATTTAAAGATAAAAAAATATAAGTAATAAAAAATTACAGGTAAGCAATACACAAAAAAAACACATCCCGGTTACTTTCATTACGGCACTGTGCACTATACTTATGGATAAGACAGTAAATACAATTAAGATAAAATGTTCCATAGAAATAAATGGTACTCTGATAGGTCGATACAGATATAAAAAAAATGTTAAAAAAGTACATTATCTTCTAAATGTTTCTGAGATACATTTCTAGCATATGGCTTCATTCTCTCGGTAATTGGTCTTAACGATAACATATAATCTAGAACCATTCCTGTCTAGATTTGTAGATAGAGAAAAAAACCATAAACTCATTCTTCGTAGCTGGGGTTTCAAAGAGAAAACGGTACAGTAACAATGGCTGAATTCGGCCGCCATTGCTCCACAATATACGAAGGAAACTTAAAGATAGCACTGTCTGGAAACCTTTATGTGATCCTTCCGGGACGATAAACGGTAACAGAAACACTTAGTAGCTAGTAATTTTTAAGATAAAATAAGAAAATTTCCTGGGAACTTGAAACTAGTGGTCGTGTGAAGGTGATAATCACGCCAGAACTCAAACTAGAATGAATAAAAGTCGTTAGTACGAGAGTGACGCGCTGTCTTGCCCGCCTAAGCATCTGATCTTAAACTCGGGACCTCATTGGTCACTTAGGAAAAATCAATAAATTTGCTTAAACTTGACCGTTAGGTAGTTGGCGCGAGAAACTGTTAAAAAAAGAAATTTTATTATTCGAGTTTTTTAAACACGCTACAGTTTTAAGAGGTACAGATAGGTTAATATCTTCCTCCAGCAATTGATTAAAGTAATCCCAGTCAGTGTTTTATTGATTAGAGCTGGGTTTTGGTCTTTCATATTGATTTTATCACTAATTGTTAAATAAATTGGAAAATGGTCTGAACTCTTCTATTTTGATGGAATTTGATGATATACTCTTCACAATAAAAAGTCTATCAAGTCAGGTGTCTTGTTAGGATCGGTTGGCCAGTACGTCGGCTTACCAGTGGATACAAATTCACATCCAAATTTAGTAGCTGCTTTATACATTACTTTTAATTGCTTCTACAGTGACAGCTGCGTTGCAAACTGTTTTAATATTATATATTTTATGTACGTCTTCACTTTTAAAGAATGAAACAATAAACATGTTTAGCGGTTCCTTTGTTCTCCATTTAAGTTTGCGCGTAGCGTTACGTACTTGCAGTCCCTGATCTTTTAAGTTTTGTATTATATTTATAGGTTGAAAGGAATGATGGAGATTTTTGATCATAACTTTAATATCCCGATTCTGTTTATTTTCGTATGAATGCCATGATATATTTTGTTTTTAAGTTCATCGGTCATGACTCTGTATGCATGTTCGCTAGAAACATTAATTTTATTAATCCCATTACCAATTAATTTATTGTGAAAGTGTTCGTTACCGACTGTCTGTTTTAATAATTCTGTTATCACTTCTTGATTTTTAATGCCTGTAATAATAATAGGTGGCGGCTTATGGGATTGCTTTGGTTGAGATTGTGTACCAGTAGGGCATGGCACCTTTTAAGTTTTCGTGTCATCTTTCGGAGACTTTATATCGTTATATTTTATTTTTTTCTTGTTATTTAAAACTCTTACCCATTTAGTCTCATCAGCAAGATCATCGTCAATTGATGTGTCTATTTCTTTTGAATTTATTTTACTTCGTCGATCATTAAATTTTAAATTTTCTAATTCTAACTTAAAAGTCTTCAATTGTTTTTGAAGCTCCTTGACTATATTTTCCATATTCCGTTTATCTGCTTCCGATTTTTGCCACGCAGTATATAATTGTTGTTCATTTTGTGTTCTTACAGCGTTTTCTGCATTAAGTTGATTGTTTATTTGAAGATGTGCCTCATTAGGTGTAGAAGGAAAAAACTGTGTCATTACTGACTGTGTCGAATCCATCATTTTTACACTGTCTCGCCAGTGTGAGATTTAATATGAGTTTTTAAGGTACCGGATTGTGTGAAACATTTTAAACAAAACTTACATTTAAAAGGTTTCTCGTTAGTGTGAATTCTAAAATGACTTTTTAAATTACTGAAATCTATACAAACACAAAAACTATAATAATCACCCAATACTATACAATACTCACGAACACAACACCAGACTGAATATACAAGGACATTTACAAACACACAGAACATACAAAACTATCGGACAAAAATTTCATGGTTTTATAAGTACTAAATTATACAATCTATTAGACAGAGAAACAAAAAAACTTAATATGTCAAGATTTAAACTTAAAGTTAAGGATTGGATACAAATGCAAGGAATTCATCTTTATTATAAAACATTTCAACAGGTCATATAGCTTATGAAAAATATATTTAAAATAGTAGGTAATTTTTTTTTTCTCTTAAGTTTTTCGATGTGTTAACAGAATGGAATGTCAGGTCAATAATGATATACAATTTTATTCTACTTAATTAAGTAATTTTAAGGTAAGTCAACTAAATGAACATGTAATTCCTTTTTTTTTTCTTTTACATTTATGTTTTCACTTACTTTTGTTATGCTAAGCTGTAATATTCTTACCACCAAATTGCCACATTTTCAATAATTAGTTTAAACAGAGAACACTGCACACAAGTTCATCTGAATTTAAGCAGATTGTCCTCATTTATTCTTTTTATTCAAATGTAATTATACTTAAAATGTAACAAAATTGAAAGAATAAATGCTATTATTATTATTATTATTATTATTATTATTATTATTATTATTATTATTATTTCGAACAAATTTTACATTTAAACGGTTTTTCAGCAGTGTGTGTTTTAATATGAGATTTTAAACTACCGGATTGCGTGAAACATTTTGAACATATTTTACATTTAAAAGGTTTCTCGTCAGTGTGAGTTCTAACATGACTTTTTAAATTACTGGATTGTGTGAAACATTTCGAACAAATTTTACATTTAAAAGGTTTCTCGCCAGTGTGAGTTGTAATATGAGATTTTAAACTACCGAATTGTGTGAAACATTTCGAACATATTTTACATTTAAAAGGTTTCTCGTCAGTGTGAATTCTAATATGAGTTTTTAAGGTACTGGAATGTTTAAAACATTTCGAACAAATTTTACATTTAAAAGGTTTCTCGTCAGTGTGAGTTTTAATATGAGATTTTAAACTACCGGATTTTGTGAAACATTTTGAACATATTTTACATTTAAAAGGTTTCTCGTCAGTGTGAGTTCTAACATGACTTTTTAAATTACTGGATTGTGTGAAACATTTCGAACATAATTTACATTTAAAAGGTTTCTCGCCAGTGTGAGTTGTAATATGAGATTTTAAACTACCGGATTGTGTGAAACATTTCGAACATATTTTACATTTAAAAGGTTTCTCGTCAGTGTGAATTCTAATATGAGTTTTTAAGGTACTGGAATGTTTAAAACATTTCGAACAAATTTTACATTTAAAAGGTTTCTCGTCAGTGTGAGTTTTAATATGAGATTTTAAACTACCGGATTGCGTGAAACATTTTGAACATATTTTACATTTAAAAGGTTTCTCGCCAGTGTGAGTTCTAACATGACTTTTTAAATTACTGGATTGTGTGAAACATTTCGAACAAACTTTACATTTAAAAGGTTTCTCGCCAGTGTGAGTTGTAATATGAGATTTTAAACTACCGGATTGTGTGAAACATTTCGAACATAATTTACATTTAAAAGGTTTCTCGCCAGTGTAAGTTTTAATATGAGATTTTAAATGACTGGAGTGTGTGAAACATTTCGGACAAATCTTACATTTGAAAGGTTTTTCGCCAGTGTGAGTTCTAATATGTCTATTTAAATAACTGGATTCTGTGAAACATTTTGAACATATTTTACATTTAAAAGGTTTCTCGCCAGTGTGAGTTTTAATATAAGATTTTAAATTATTGGATTGTGTGAGACATTTCGAACAAATCTTACATTTAAAAGGTTTTTCGCCATTGTGGGTTTTAATATATTTTTTTAAATCACTTTGTTGTGTGAAACTGTCCGCCCTTATCCGTTTGTTTAAATTACTAAGATCTTGTCGGTTAATATGCTTTGTGCCAGAATTATTCCTTCTTAAGTTAACAGATTTTTTCGAATTAACGAAAAAGTGGTAAATATAAAAATGGTTTAAAAATAGCAATTTTTCATAGAAGAATTTTCCACAAGATGAGCATGTTCCATAGAATTTTCCAAAGTGAGATTGCCTTTTTTTTGCCGCTAATAGGAAACCTGAAAACATATAAGCACACATTAGGATAAATAATGATAAAATTAGCAGTAATAAAAGCAAATACTAAATCCTAAATGCTTTGACAAAAATATTATTGGATTTTTTGATTGAAGAAATTTATTTAAACACTAACTGTAGTTGAGAGCCGAATTAGTTAAGACTGACTTCATTATGTACGATTCGGCCTATCTTAAAACAACACATTTCCGCTATTTTTACAATTTACTAGAAATTGAAGGTGTAGGTACGGCTCATACTGACTTCTAATTCGGATTCAGCCGGTAAGTAGGTGGACTGGGAAGTACAAACAACTTTTTGTGTGTGTCGATGTTATGAAAGGTACCAAAATGTGTTCTACTTCCATATCCGATGTCCAAAATTTTTTCTGCACCATTTTGGTGTTCTTCCAAACTGTCCTTTGTAACATGATGAATTGCTTTCTCAAATAATTTTTTTAAATCAGCTATTTTAAATGTTATGCTGTTTTCAGCGACCTCGTTTTCAGGGTGCGAAGGATATATCAATGGATATATATCATGATATATATCCAATGACTTGTTGTGATATATATCAATATATTCGTCATTCGTGCAGTTTTTACGCACTTTTCTGTTTTGCCAAACGCGGTGGACTTGTTGCGTACCTAGAATACGCTAAGTACATAAATATTCATTCTTGCTCAAATTTACTGAAAGACCCTTTTGGTATTATCTGACTAATCCCATATCGTAAACAGATATTTTACAATGGGCATTAAATTTAATACTTATACCAATTTAACATTTATTAGTTTAAATAGTTTTGGGTTTTTTTCTGATTAAAGATGTTTGACGGTTGTAGGTCTGTTTAGAATTTTCGGTAGGGATTGTTACGGTTTTTCCAAATTACTTATTAAGTACCATACCCTTTTCTTAACTAAAGGTAAGAAGGGTGCTTCACTGGGTTTTGGCAGAAAGAAAAATAGTCTAAAAGCGAACACCAGAAAGAAAAGTTCCTTTAAGAATACCTTTTTAATTTTAATATATGTGCGTTATAAATTTTTGTGCAGTGTTGAAATTATTTTGAACCATCTAGGGAAAAATACTAAGACTGCGTTATTTCCGAAGCAAGCATTTGCCAGCAGCGTGGTACAAAGAAGCAAAAGGCAAAAAATTGATCATCAGATAACTAACAATTCATTAGATTTGCTGACAAGACTGGATCCATTTGCAAAAGCTTTAGATTGCTCACAACGAGATGGCACGACGATTTCAGTAGCTGTCGACATTTGGATAATTTAGAGAAAGATTTATCAATTCAATCGACTCTAGTGAAGTCTGCTTTCAAGAAAAGGCGCGATATGGCCTTAGGAGCGCCGCACTACTTAGCAGATATTCTAGACCAACGGTTTGCAGGCAAATATTTGTCGCCAGACATAGCATTTATTGAACTAGATGTAGATTTTATGGCGATGGTAACATCAATAATGACAAAATCGTCAATTTTCCCACTGGATTGGTGGACACTTCTAAATTTGAATACCACAGATGTTCAATGGGAGCAATGGGAACACAAAATAAGATTCTTAAATATGTGTGAACAACTCTTGACAGCTGTTGCTTCAACAGCGGGCCTTGAAAGGATTTTCTCCAGTTTTGGTCTGGTGCAGTCGAAGCTGAGGAACCGTTTGGGAATTGCCAAAACTAATAAATTGGTGTACATACTTAAATGCCTCAACAAGCCTTTAGCAAAGAAAGGGAACTTAGATTGGATATCAGATCCTACACACGATGATTTTACTCAGACGTCAACGTCAGACAACGACGTCAATCTGGTTCAAAATGTTGTTGATGTCGTATCCGGACCGGAGTCAGAATATGATTAATAACAATAACAAAAAAAAAATTTTGATTATATTCTAGTTATTATAACTTATTTATAAAAAGGTTTTTCTTTATCAACTAACTTAACATTAGTTCGGCAGTCTTTCGACATAGCCTTCCTGCATAGACTTCAGGTTTTCCTGTCGCTAGCCTTCATTTTAAGACTTAAGTACTTACCTATACCTATATAAAAAAGTATTTCTAAAGTATTATTACAGGAAACTGTAATAGTGTCTTACTTAATAAAGCGAGTTATTAATGAACAAATGTTGTATAATGCAGAATAATAGTTATTCTATCGCTTTATGAGTTTTGAAAAATATTTTCAAAAACATTGACCATTTAACTAAGAAGAAACAACTACTTCCCGGGCTATGTGCCCCGGCGGATATTGAATTACACTTTAAAGTCAAATGGGGTTGGCATATCTAACAGATAATTTAAAACAACCATTTTAGTTTGCAGTTAGAAGGGACAACATAATTTGTAGACCGGTTTCGGCCTATTGGGCCTCGTCAGTACAAGGTATATATGATCCGTCAGCGAGCTTAAGGCATAATCGCTGACTGAAGATTACACTAAAATCACGAACGATATATTACTATCACAGCGTTTACACTTTCGTTACTGAAAGACTTATGGGGACTTTAACACAATTTATTCACAAAATTGTAAAGATACACAGAACTCTGCTGGTTAACATTGAAACTGACAATACAATGAACTATTATTTGAACTCTCCTTAACTATCTATACATCCCCTTATATAAAACAAAAGAATATTCTGGAATGAACGCGAAACATAAATCGAACTTAATTATATACTAGAAAGAGAGAGAACATTCCAGAACAAATAACCTGAAAATAGTCTTTCACGTAAAGGTCCTTTTCCTAATCGGTTATCCCGTTACACTGCCCCCTCCTTAGATTCATTCTTCCTGGAATGTTATTGTCTAAATCCCGCACATTCCAACCAGCTAAACCATATTCTTGGACCGGTGTGAAGACAGAAACGTTTCTGAAGACCCCTGTAAACTATGTGCCAGAATATTATAAAAAAGTTCCGAGGGATATTTTTTCGGCTTTTATAAGTGTTTTATACTTTTTAAAACGTAGGGCAATACCCTTTTAGCTTGTTCTTTTAAAATTTTCATATCTCATATTTTGTAACACAAGATTAAACCCACTGGGCTCCTTAAAATATCACAAAATCTATTTATCGTAAAGTATAAGACTTTTTAAAACTTTTTTCACGTAAGCCATACCCTTTTAGCTTATTCTTTCAAAATTTTCATATCCCATATTTTGTAACACAAGATTAACCCCACCGGGCCACCTTAAAATATAAAAAAATCTATTTATCGTAAAGTATAAGACTTTTAAAAAAAAATTCTCGTAAACCATACCCTTTTAGCTTGTTCTTTGAAAATTTTCATATCCCATATTTTGTAACACAAGATTAACCCCACCGGGCCCCCTTAAAATATAAAAAAAAATCTATTTATCGTAAAGTATAAGACTTTTAAAAAAAAAATTCTCGTAAACCATACCCTTTTAGCTTGTTCTTTCAAAATTTTCATATCCCATATTTTGTAACGCAAGATTAACCCCACCGGGCCCCCGTTGAAATATAAAAAAATCTATTTATCGTAAAGTATAAGACTTTTTAAAAATTTTTTCTCGTAAACCATACCCTTTTAGCTTGTTCTTTCAAAATTTTTATATCCCATATTTTGTAACACAAGATTAACCCCACCCGGCCCCCGTTAAAATATAAAAAAATCTATTTATCGTAAAGTATCAGACTTTTTAAAATTTTTTTTGGGGTTAATCTTGTGTTACAAAATATGGGATATGAAAATTTTGAAAGAATAATTTAAAAGGGTATGGCTTACGTAAAAAAAGTTTTAAAAAGTATTATACTTTACGATAAATAGATTTTTTTTCTAATGTACGGGGGCCCAGTGGGGTTAATCATGTGTTACAAAATATGGGATATGAAAATTTTAAAAAAATAAGCTAAAAGGTTATGGCTTACGTGAAAAAAGTTTTAAAAAGTCTTATACTTTTCGATAAATAGATTTTTTTATATTTTAAGGGGGCCCGGTGGGGTTAATCTTGTGTTATTTTCAAAGAACAAGCTAAAAGGGTATGGTTTACGAGAATTTTTTTTTTAAAGTCTTATACTTTACGATAAATAGATTTTTTTATATTTTAAGGGGGCCCGGTGGGGTTAATCTTGTGTTACAAAATATGGGATATGAAAATTTTGAAAGAACAAGCTAAAAGGGTATGGTTTACGAGATTTTTTTTTAAAAAGTCTTATACTTTACGATAAATAGATTTTTTTATATTTTAACGGGGGCCCGGTGGGGTTAATCTTGTGTTACAAAATATGGGATATAAAAATTTTGAAAGAACAAGCCAAAAGGTTTACGAGAAAAAATTTTTAAAAAGTCTTATACTTTACGATAAATAGATTTTTTTATATTTTAAGGGGGCCCGGTGAGGTTAATCTTGTGTTACAAAATATGGGATATGAAAATTTTGAAAGAACAAGCTAAAAGGGTATGGTTTACGAGAAATTTTTTTTAAAAAGTCTTATACTTTACGATAAATAGATTTTTTTATATTTTAAGGGGGCCCGGTGGGGTTAATCTTGTGTTACAAAATATGGGACATAAAAATTTTGAAAGAACAAGCCAAAAGGGTATGGTTTACGAGAATTTTTTTTTAAAAAGTCTTATACTTTACGATAAATAGATTTTTTTATATTTTAAGGGGGCCCGGTGGGGTTAATCTTGTGTTACAAAATATGGGATATGAAAATTTTAAAAGAACAAGCTAAACGGGTATGGTTTACGAGAATTTTTTTTTTAAAAGTCTTATACTTTACGATAAATAGATTATTTTATATTTTAAGGGGGCCCGGTGGGGTTAATCTTGTGTTACAAAATATGGGATATGAAAATTTTGAAAGAACAAGCTAAAAGGGTATGGTTTACGAGAATTTTTTTTTAAAAAGTCTTATACTTTACGATAAATAGATTTTTTTATATTTTAACGGGGGCCCGGTGGGGTTAATCTTGTGTTACAAAATATGGGATATGAAAATTTTGAAAGAACAAGCTAAAAGGGTATGGTTTACGAATAGATGTCAAAGATAATAATAGTATACCTAATACTATTATGACGTTTTACAGAGTCTTTGAAAATCAAAGAACATATAGACCGTTTACTAAGAACTAACAACTACTTCCCTGGCTATATGCCACGACGGACATTGAATTACAGTTCAAAGTTAAACGGGGTTAGTATATCTGCAAGATAGAACTAACCATTTTAGTTTGCAATTCGATAGGATATCACTTGTAGACCGGTTTCGACGTATTGCGTCTCATCAGTACAAGGTAGATATCCATCCATATAGCCAGGGAAGTAGTTGTTGGTTCTTAGTAAACGGTCTATATGTTCTTTGATTTTCAAAGACTCTGTAAAACGTCATAATAGTATTAGGTATACTATTATTATCTTTGACATCTATTTGATAAAAGTTTTACTGAAATGACAATTGATTAGCAGGAAACTGCAATCAAGTAGTTATGGTTTACGAGATTTTTTTTTTTTTAAGTTTTATACTTTACGATAAATAGATTTTTTTATATTTTAACGGGGGCCCGGTGGGGTTAATCTTGTGTTACAAAATATGGGATATAAAAATTTTGAAAGAACAAGCCAAAAGGGTATGGTTTACGAGAATTTTTTTTTAAAAAGTCTTATACTTTACGATAAATAGATTTTTTTATATTTTAAGGGGGCCCGGTGAGGTTAATCTTGTGTTACAAAATATGGGATATGAAAATTTTGAAAGAACAAGCTAAAAGGGTATGGTTTACGAGAATTTTTTTTTAAAAAGTCTTATACTTTACGATAAATAGATTTTTTTATATTTTAAGGGGGCCCGGTGGGGTTAATCTTGTGTTACAAAATATGGGACATAAAAATTTTGAAAGAACAAGTCAAAAGGGTATGGTTTACGAGAATTTTTTTTTAAAAAGTCTTATACTTTACGATAAATAGATTTTTTTATATTTTAAGGAGGGCCCGGTGGGGTTAATCTTGTGTTACAAAATATGGGACATAAAAATTTTGAAAGAACAAGCCAAAACGGTATGGTTTACGAGAAAATTTTTTTAAAAAGTCTTATACTTTACGATAAATAGATTTTTTTATATTTTAAGGGGGCCCGGTGGGGTTAATCTTGTGTTACAAAATATGGGACATAAAAATTTTGAACGAACAAGCCAAAAGGGTATGGTTTACGAGAATTTTTTTTAAAAAGTCTTATACTTTACGATTTTTTTATATTTTAAGGGGGCCCGGTGGGGTTAATCTTGTGTTACAAAATATGGGATATGAAAATTTTGAAAGAACAAGCTAAACGGGTATGGTTTACGAGATTTTTTTTTAAAGTCTTATACTTTACGATAAATAGATTTTTTTATATTTTAAGGGGGCCCGGTGGGGTTAATCTTGTGTTACAAAATATGGGATATGAAAATTTTGAAAGAAGAAGCTAAAAGGGTATGGTTTACGAGAATTTTTTTTAAAAAGTCTTATACTTTACGATAAATAGATTTTTTTATATTTTAACGGGGGCCCGATGGGGTTAATCTTGTGTTACAAAATATGGGATATGAAAATTTTGAAAGAACAAGCTAAAAGGGTATGGTTTACGAGAAATTTTTTTTAAAAAGTCTTATACTTTACGATAAATAGATTTTTTTATATTTTAAGGGGGCCCGGTGGGGTTAATCTTGTGTTACAAAATATGGGACATAAAAATTTTGAACGAACAAGCCAAAAGGGTATGGTTTACGAGAATTTTTTTTTAAAAAGTCTTATACTTTACGATAAATAGATTTTTTTATATTTTAAGGGGGCCCGGTGGGGTTAATCTTGTGTTACAAAATATGGGATATGAAAATTTTGAAAGAAGAAGCTAAAAGGGTATGGTTTACGAGAATTTTTTTTAAAAAGTCTTATACTTTACGATAAATAGATTTTTTTAAATTTTAACGGGGGCCCGATGGGGTTAATCTTGTGTTACAAAATATGGGATATGGAAATTTTGAAAGAACAAGCTAAAAGGGTATGGTTTACGAGATTTTTTTTTTAAAAAGTATTATACTTTACGATAAATAGATTTTTTTATATTTTAACGGGGGCCCGGTGGGGTTAATCTTGTGTTACAAAATATGGGATATGAAAATTTTGAAATAACAAGCTAAACGGGTATGGTTTACGAGATTTTTTTTTAAAAAGTCTTATACTTTACGATAAATAGATTTTTTTATATTTTAAGGGGGCCCGGTGGTGTTAATCTTGTGTTACAAAATATGGGATATAAAAATTTTGAAAGAACAAGCTAAAAGGGTATGGTTTACGAGAATTTTTTTTTAAAAGTCTTATACTTTACGATAAATAGATTTTTTTATATTTTAACGGGGGCCCGGTGGGGTTAATCTTGTGTTACAAAATATGGGATATGAAAATTTTGAAAGAACAAGCTAAAAGGGTATGGTTTACGAGATTTTTTTTTTTTTAAAGTCTTATACTTTACGATAAATAGATTTTTTTTATATTTTAACGGGGGCCCGGTGGGGTTAATTTTGTGTTACAAAATATGGGATATAAAAATTTTGAAAGAACAAGCCAAAAGGGTATGGTTTACGAGAATTTTTTTTTTAAAAGTCTTATACTTTACAATAAATAGATTTTTTTATATTTTAAGGGGGCCCGGTGAGGTTAATCTTGTGTTACAAAATATGGGATATGAAAATTTTGAAAGAACAAGCTAAAAGGGTATGGTTTACGAGAATTTTTTTTTAAAAAGTCTTATACTTTACGATAAATATTTTTTTTTATATTTTAAGGGGGCCCGGTGGGGTTAATCTTGTGTTACAAAATATGGGATATGAAAATTTTGAAAGAACAAGCTAAAAGGGTATGGTTTACGAGAATTTTTTTTTAAAAAGTCTTATACTTTACGATAAATAGATTTTTTTCTATTTTACGGGGGCCCGGTGGGGTTAATCTTGTGTTACAAAATATGGGATATGAAAATTTTGAAAGAATAATTTAAAAGGGTATGGCTTACGTGAAAAAAGTTTTAAAAAGTATTATACTTTACGATAAATAGATTTTTTTCTATTGTACGGGGACCCGGTGGGGTTAATCATGTGTTACAAAATATGGGATATGAAAATTTTAAAAAAATAAGCTAAAAGGGTATGGCTTACGTGAAAAAAGTTTTAAAAAGTCTTATACTTTTCGATAAATAGATTTTTTTATATTTTAAGGGGGCCCGGTGGGGTTATTCTTGTGTTGCTAAAAGGGTATTGCCCTACGTTTTAAAAAGTATAAAACACTTATAAAAGTCGAAAAAATATCCCTCGGAACTTTTTTATAATATTCTGGCACATAGTTTACAGGGGTCTGCAGAAACGTTTCTGTCTTCACACCGGTTATTCTTGGAGCTGCTGCACATCTCCACTGTGGTTTCCCTGGTAAGGCGCTAACCGATCATGATGGACAACGACGGGTTTCCCTCAGGGGATTTTTACGATCCGATATATGACATCGTTAATCTTTTTCTTGATAGTGAATGGACCTTCCCAGTTTTTCTGTAATTTGGGGCAAATGCCTCAACGCCGACGGGGGTTATAGAGCCAGACGAAATCTCCAACTTGGTAACTCTTTTCTATTGTCCGCGTGTCATAGTACCTCTTCATCCGATCACTAGACAATTGTAGCTTCCCACGAACCAAGTTGTGTATATTTTCCATTCGATTCTGAAGATCGGCGACATATTCTTCACGGGTCACTTCACCAGGTTTACAACCAAACACAAAGTCACATGATAGCCTCATTTCCCTACCGAACAGGACCTTCGCAGGTCTTTGGCCCGTTGATTCGTTAATGGCCGATCGAATGGTGCATCGCTGTGGTTCTTGTTTTGTGGATGCCTAATCTTTGGCAAACTTCTTTAAACAGCTTGCTCTCAAAATTTCTCCCCAGGTCTGAATGTAATTCTAGTGGTACCCCAAATCGGCTTACGAATTCTCCAACTAATATATCTGCTAAAGTGGTCGCTTCCTGATTGGGAACTGCATAGGCTTCAACCCATTTAGTGAAGTAGTCCATTACAACAAAGATGTACTTGTTTCCTACATCGCTCTGTGAAAGTGGCCCCAATACATCTACTGCGATTCTTTCAAAAGGACTTCCGACCAGGTATTGCTGCATTTCCGCCTTCAGTTTTCGATGCGGACCATTACTGGCAGCACATGTGGTGCATTTACGACACCAATCTTTAACATCGTTAGTGCAGTTTAGCCAGTAAAATCTATCTCGGACCTTTTGCAGCGTTTTCGTAATACCCAGATGTACTCCAGAACTGTCATTATGTATCTGTTTTAAAATGCCTGGTACAGCATTTCTTGGGACCACTATTTGTTTCCTTGTTTCTGTGCCCTCGGAATTTTCTATAAGTCTTTGAAGGAGACCACTGTCCAAAATTAAAGAGTTCCATTGGGTCCAATATGCTTTTAAAGCAGGAGAGGATGAGGATATCTCTCTCCATTCCCGAATCCTTTTCAGAACGGGATCGTTTTCTTGTTGCTCTGCCAGCATAGAGCTCTGGTCTTCTGGCACAACTTTAACTAATGCAAGTTTTTCCTCATTCTTCTCCAAGCGGGTACAATGGGGGCAATGAGGTCGACATGGCCTTCTAGAAAGTGCATCAGCATTACGATGTCTTGTTCCAGGTCTGTGCTCGATTTCAATATCATATTCCTGCAGTTTTTCGAGCCATCTTGCTATCTGTCCTTCTGGGTTCCTAAAGCTAAATAGCCGCTTTAAACTGGCATGGTCTGTTCTAATTAGGAATTTTCTGCCATACAGATACTTATAAAAGTGCTCGACAGATTTTACAACTGCTAAGAGTTCCCGCAGAGTCACACAGTAGTTCTGCTAAAGTATCCAACTACTCTTTCTTTACCATCTTGTAGCTGTGACAAGACGGCTCCAATTCCCACATTGCTGGCAGAAATTGGATAAGCGAGAATAGGGACAGACGTCAGCTGTTTCTTTAATAGTTCAAAAGCCTTTTGACATTCCTCATCCCAACAGAAGGACTTGTCTTGTTCTGTCAAACGAGTCAAAGGTTTGGCTATGTCTCCAAAATTCTTAACATATCGTCGGTAATAGGAACAAAGACCCAAGAAACTTCGAAGCTGATGTTTGTCGATAGGGATAGGCCATTCTTGAACGGCTTGAATTTTAGCGGGGTCTACAGCAACGCCAACCTTGCTTACGTTATGTCCTAAATAGTTGACCTGTCTCTGGAACAAGTGGCATTTCTTAACATTCAATGTTGGATTAGCTTTCTGTAATCTTTTAAAGACTTTTTCTAGGTTAGATAAATGTTCCTTAAAGGTCTTGCCCATTAGAATGATGTCATCCAGATAAACTAGACAAGTTTCCCATGACAAACCCCGAAGGATGTTTTCCATTAGCCGTTCAAACGTCGCAGGAGCATTACAGAGGCCAAACGGAAGGACCCTGAATTGCCATAACCCTGATCCACTGGTAAAAGCAGTCTTTTCTTTGTCTGCAGGATTCATTTTAACCTGCCAGTATCCGCTTTTAAGGTTCAAGGTAGAAAACAAAGTGGAACCTGCCAATGCGTCGAGGGCATCATGAATCCTTGGCAAAGGATAACTGTCTTTCTTAGTGACATCATTAAGCTTTCGATAGTCGACACAAAACCGCATTGAACCGTCTTTCTTTCGCACTTATACCACAGGAGAGGCCCACGGACTACTGGATGGTTCGACTATGCCATTTTGAATCATTTCTTTAAGGGCTCTATCTGCTTCTTCCTTTTTAACTTGAGGCAGCCGGCGGGGTACCTGTCGAATCGGACGTGCATCGCCAGTATCAATTTTATGTTGGACAACATCTGTTCTTCCGAGTTAACTTTTAGAACCAAATACAGGTTTATAACGGTAAAGTAGATCTCTTACCTGTTTCTTTTCTAATTTTGACAAAGAGGGATCTAATTTTTTCGATTTCGTTGGTCTCATCTGTTTCCGTAACGTTTACCTTGTGAATAATGGCCGTTACGTGTTCTAAACTTCCCATTTCCGTGTCCTTTCGGAGAAGAACTGGATGATCGTTCAAGTTGATAACTCGGATGGATACCTCTTTGGCGGATCTAACAAGAGTCTTACCCACAAGGAGTCCTTTTCCCAATTCATAGTCATGTCTCTTTGGCTCTATCATGGCTGGGGCACCATCTGGCTCTAGTCCATCCAACCGCGCTGTTACGACACATTCGCAGCTCGCCGGAAGTTCGATATCATCGATTAGCTTAATCGAGGCATCGTTAGCTTGTTTTCGATGTAGGAATATTTCCTCATTACCAGTACGAAGAATACGTCGGCAAAGATACAAATGAAAACCACAGTGGAGCATACCATCCATGCCCAGAACAACATCTTCATCAACGTCAGCCACCAGCACCGAGTGGACAAGAGAGGTTGAACCAAACTGTAGCGTTGCCTGTATCTCACCGTAGAGTCTAGCAGATTCTCCGGTAGCGGTACGCAGTCTCCAACTGGTAGGTAACATCTTCTTTTGCATAATGATGGATGGTCGGACGATAGTTTTTGTAGCTCCAGTGTCTACCAGCATGCTAAAGTTCTTCCCATCAATGAGTCCATCTACATACAAGCTGTCCACGTGATGACGCAGAGTTGCCAATTGAATGGTGTGAGGGGCTTCAGAAGAGGATTTTTCTTTTTGGGGGCAAGCATTTCTTACATGTCCTAGTTCTCCGCAGTTCCAACACCTCACTGGGCGCCTCCTTCTTGGAGACAACTTCATTAACCTCTCCACTACCGCTTCGACGTCGCTAACGGAATGAACGGCATGGTCGTAGTTACCGGTGACTTCCCTTAGTCAAGCAACTCCACGTGAAGCCTCCGTCGCCGCATCAAACTCCAGGGCAATGCTCAAGGCGTCCACAAGAGACTTCGGCCACGCCAACCGTACAGCCCGCTGCAACTCGACATCTCGAAGATCATCGGTAAAGGTTTGGACCGCCAGGCACTCCAAGAAATCTTCCGCTGCATTTGGATATGCAAACCATACCATACTCGCCACTTCTGCCTCGAACTCATGGATAGTTTTTCCATCTTTCTGCTTACGGCTCTTTAATTGCATTTGATACACCGGTTGTAGATGAGTTTGGCCATAACGCATCTCTAGACGATTCACCAATAACTCGAATTTGTCAGCTTCATCCGGTGTTAATGAATGCAGTACGTCTAAAGCCTCGCCTCGAAGAGCTACGGTTAGGGATAATGCCTTTTCCTGGGATGACCATCCATTCGCTCTGGCCGCTGCGTCGAATTGTTTTAGGTAATTTGGCCAGGAAGTCTTCCGTCGAAGGTCGGAGGTTTCATCATCGTTCGTACCTGGGTCGCCTCCCCGTTTCCTCATCGTTCGACGTCTACTTGGCAGGTTTCCATCCTTCCCGCATCTCCGTCGCCGTGGTGGATGGTTTGGTTTTGTAGACAAGCTTCCAGTTCTCGTTTAAGCTTTTCTATTTCGGACTGCATTTGCTGGTTGATCTCGTCTCTGAAGTTGGTTACTTGCTGATTCAGGTTGGCCACTTGCTGATTTTGCTCCTCTCGCAAGTTGGCTACTTGATGATTTTGCTCGTCCAGAAGATGTGATATTTGCTGGTAGAACGAACTGGATAACTCTTCTGATAGGGTAGACATCCGTTGTGATAGCTCCTCTTGTTGACACGTCATTCGTTGCGACAGCTGGGAGAGTTGTTGTGTCTGTTCTTCTTGTTGGCTGGTCATTCTTTGCGATAGCTCCTCTTGCAGCCGGGAAAGTTGTTGAGTTTGTTCTTCTTGTTGGCTTGTCATTCTTTGCGATAGCTCATCTTGCAGCCGGAAAAGTTGTTGCGATTGTTCTTCTTGCAGACGGGAAAGTTGTTGCGTTTGTTCTTTTTGTTTGCTCGCCAATCGTTGTGATAGCTGGGACATATCTTCGCGCTGGCTGCTCATCTGACTGGACAACCGGGACAGCGATTTTTGAACCGGGTCATCGAATTCCACAACGTCAGGGTCCAAATTATTACTGAGGTAGTATTCACGGAGCCTATTCAACAATACAGATTTGGTCCCAGTAGTCTCCAACTCCAATTTTTCAAACTCTCTTCTAAGCTCAGCCACCAATAGTTCATTTAACTTCTTTCCAGGCATTCTTGTATCTTCACCCCACACCTGACACCAATTTGAAACACTTATGGGGACTTTAACACAATTTATTCACAAAATTGTAAAGATACACAGAACTCTGCTGGTTAACGTTTATACTGACCATACAATGAACTATTATTTGAACTCTCCTTAACTATCTATACATCCCCTTATATAAAACAAAAGAATATTCTGGAATGAACGCGAAACATAAATCGAACTTAATTATATACTAGAAAGAAAGAGAACATTCCAGAACAAATAACCTGAAAATAGTCTTTCACGTAAAGGTCCTTTTCCTAATCGGTTATGCCGTTACAATATCTTTTTTTCTCCGATTTATCGTTCTTCCGAATTGGAAATCAAAGTCGAATAGAGATGGCCAGAAGTACTTTCAAGAAATTCAAAAGGGTTTTTACCAATACAGAATTTGACCTCATCCTACAAATCTGATTTGCAAAATGTGGTCGGTGTTGCTCTATGGAATGGAGGACTGGACATTAAAAGTAAACTACAAGAACAGACTCGAAACATTCGAAATGTGGATATACAGGCAAATACCAAAAGTCCCATGGGCAGCTGAAAAAACAAACGAGAAAATACTACGAACAGTTAACAGAGATCTCGAATCACTAAACACCGTTAAGCAAATTCATGAAATATTAAAAAAAAAATGAAAAACATGTTAGACCCAAAATATTCTGAAATGTTGAAGTCAGAAGTTGCTGATAATTTTTCGAAGTACGTTAATTTTTTATACTAGTCTAATGAATGGCTTAGTTTGTTTCATTCGAGTAAGATCTCTTCTTCTTTAACATAAAATAGATCTACTTTTATAGGGTTCTTCTTGAACTAAAATCAATAATAAACTAATGTAATGGTTTAATACATAAATTAGTTCACAGGTTTTTTACATGATTGTTGGCCATGATATTTTGACAAATTTAGCTTCAATTCGATTTTATGTTACACTAGAATTTTTAAACTATTGAATATGAAGTGTATAAGAAAGGGAAACCATCTGATTGTATTTAAAATATTCATCGAAAAGAAACAATTTAAGGTGGCGCCATAATAGCAAGTAGAAAAAATTTAAAAAAGTGTATTAGGGATTGATGTTTCAATTATCGATTTGACAAAATCTCCTTCTCAAAAATTTCAAAAATCCCATGAGAGATATCTAAACTAATCGTTTACTATATGTGTTAAATTAATGACCAAAAAGCGAAATAATGACTAAGCATTTATAGCTTAGTTTTTAGAGCGTTACCGCGTAGAGGCAAAGATGTGTTCGAGTCCTGTTGGATGCGATATTTTTTTAATTTTTCATTAATGTCATTCAATATATTCTTGTTTGTATACTTTCCAAAATTACAAAAGAGAGGTTAAAAATTTTACGAATTTTAAGGCAGAAACTTCTAGGGCGGAGTTAGTACATTTTTCCTTCATTTTTTGTGAATTTTAATTGTCCGAAAAATGTTGTAAAATAACCAATTACAATTTTTTAAATTTGTCTCTCCGCACCAATTTTAATTGTGTGGAAAGGCTTCTTAAGAGAGTTATAAAATCTCGAAAAGTAAACGTTTTATTAAACTTTCAAATTAGTCATGTAAAATTTTTCAATATAAAATCAAAGCAAAAGAAATATTTCGCAACAGAAACAAAAAGTTTTTTCAAAATTTTAGGAAAATAAAAAAAGATTGAGGAAAAATCAGGAAAAGTTGTTAAAATCGTAAAAGAATTTTAAAAAATCGGGAATACCGCGTGCGGGTATGTGAAATTCATGGAAAACCGCGAAAAACTTTAAAAACCCCTGTAAAACCGCGAAGACTATAGACATTCCTGAAAAACCTCAAAAAACCGTAGAAATTCATGGAAAACCACAAAAAATTGTAGAATATCCAAAAAAAGCGTGAAAAGATGTAGAAATTCGTGGAAAACCGTGAAAAAGTGCAGAAATGAATGGAAAATCACGAAAACTTGTAGAAATTCATGGAAAACAGCGAAAAATTGTAGAAATTCATGGAAACCTGTGAGAAACTAAAAAATTATAGATAACCTAGGAGAATTCTAAGAAATTGTGAAAAATCCATATATGTAATACTTATATTACATATATGGAAAAATCATAGAAAACTTTAAAAAATCATAGAAAATTATGTCATAGAAATATTAAGTCTTGTAAAAAATAAAAAATCGTAGAAACCCTTGAAATTTATACAAAAACAAGAAGAAAATGGTAAAGATCATAATAAACTGTAAGAAATAAAAAAATAGTAAAAATTTTACAACAGCGCGGAAAACTGTAAAAATCATAAAAAAACAAAACCATAAAAAAATTATAGATGAACGTAAAAAATGTCAAAAAAACAGATAATAGTATAAAAATTATAGCTGACCATAAAAAAGTGCAAAAAACCATACAAAACATTGTGGAAAACCGTAAAAAATCGGATAAAAATCATAAATCCCCATGAAAATTCGCAAAAAATCATATGAAACTTTAAAAAATCGTATAAAATTATAGATGATTTCGAAAAATCACAAGAAAATCATATAAAACCATAAAAAATGGAGAAAAAATTGAAACATAAATACCTTAAAAAAAATTGTAATAAAATCTGAAATAAACGTGAAAAGCCATAGAAAATGATAAAAAAATCACTTATTGTGCACTTTTTGTGGAATCAAACAAGATGTATAAAAACTGTATTTTAACAAGAACCTACATTCTATACTATAATGACTAATTCAGTCAATAAAAGACTTACCTTCAGAATAAAACGATCTTTCTTTTAAATCTAAGTCATTATCAGAGTTATTTTTCACTTCGGACAAATCACCAACTGGGTCTAAAATTTCTTCCTTTAAAACATTAAAACCAAGATCCATTTCAGTTTGATAACAGTTCTGATTTTCGACTTGGAATTGATCATAAAACTCTTCCTTTATTTTAACTTTTCCTTTAAAAACATCCATTCTGTAATTTTCTTTACGTGAAAACAATTTGTTATTATAAAAAATACTAAATTTAGTCTAGAAACTGTAAACTACGTGCTGTAAACAATAAACATCAACAAATTGACAACTGTCAAAGTCATAGCAGGCTACCTAACTTTACACTGGTGTCTTGAATGTTTGGAGGAGGTCAGTTATTCTTAGAAAAGATTAATTTGTATAAAAAAATATGTATTTTTATAATTAAAATAAGTTTTTATGCAAAAATAATTAATTTGTGTTGTTTTTAAAAGTGTAAATATTAAACAATCGTGAAATTAGCTATTCATGTAAATTGTATTGGTAAGGCACTATAGATATAGGTATTATCATCAGCCATTTTTATTCCAATGTCAATCAATTTACGTGTCAGACCATAGACAACTTAAAGAGACACGTGCAATCGTATTTTGTGGTAAAAATGGGAACTAAACTTGCTGGTAGTGCGAAAAGCGAAAAAGTACTTATAAGGGTATAGTAACAGAGTAAGTACTATTAGCGGTTTTAGTTTAAAATAAATTTAAGGTACTTTAAGCATAAAAAGGGTGTTAAAGTAAAATTTTAAACAAAAACATGGTGCGCTGATGTCGGAACTTGTTGCCAACTTTATATTAACCATTAACACATCTGTTCTATTATCTCTAGTTTTGTGGTTGACATTGGACAAAACATGGCTGACGATAATACCTATGTTTATAGTGCCTTAGTATTGGTGGTTTCGTACGCCATACAAAATATTACAAACTTTAAAATCTATAAAAAAACTTTATTTTTATAATTCACGTTCACAAAGTTTCTATTTCGACACTAAAAACAGTATCGAAATAGATTCATTGTAACACTGTTTTTGGTAACTTTTTGTTTTACACAATTGGTTGCACTGCACTGATTTTCAACGAAAGAGTTCAGGTAGTAAATCAAAACGTATGTTGTAATAAATTATTAACTACATTATCAGCGTTATTGCTAAATTCGGAATATTTTATACAAATTTGACAAACATTCTAATTTAAAATCATTAAAACTGACAAGTGTCAAAACTGTCAAGATTGCCAACATAAATAAATATTTCGAAAAACTCTCATTTTTTATTTTTTTTATACTCTTAAAAGTTCATTGTAAAAAATAGTATGTAACACTCGAATTATAATGACGGTTTGTAGTACTCGTTCTTTGCGAAACTCACCGCTTCGCGGTTCGTTTCACAAACTGAACTCGTACTACGAAACCTCTGTCATTGTAACACTTGTATTACAATATACTATTTTATCGTTAAAATAAGTTTTTTAATTAAATAATCGATTATGGTTAATAAAAAAAACAAGATTTGTGCTGTTTTAAAATTTATAAGTGAACTTATCTTGACTTATCTGAATACAGTGGCCTACGTTAAAGTAAAACAGTTAGGGTATCAAAAATAATATTGACAACTATGACACTTGACATTTTATCTTGTCTATACTTGACTTCGTTTTTTTAATTTGTTCATAAAGTTTTAAAAACTCTGATAAAACATAAAAATAACCGTCGTTAACCAAAGGTAAACGAATATAACATCTTCATATACAATTTTCTGCACCAGAAATACAAAAAATCAGTGATAAAAGAACCAAAAAATTCAGTGAAAATCAAGTTTGAAATCATCTAAGTAATGCGAAGTTATGTTATTTACGAGTAAAAAGGGGGCCAAAATCGACTACAAGTTGAACGTGAACCAATTTAAGAAGCAACTTATTTATCTAAAAGGCGATAAATAAGTTCTCTCAGTGGTCTTACAGAGGTCCACCACCACCATTGATAGGTGAGTGTTTCAGGTTAAGTTTTATTGCAATTTTTTTGGGATTTAGATGTTTTTTTTTTAAGTTTATTTTGGTGGTTTTTTAATTATTGTTGTATTGAGTTGTGGAGATTTTTGGTTTTTAATGTTTTGAAAAATCCTGTAATCAATATATCTTTGATAGAAGCGAGTAAACGCACATTTAAGATTTGTCTAAATTGGGTCGTACATTATGGAAACAATGTTATATCTCGGGAAAAAAACGTTAAACATTGTATAAATTGGTGATAATCTCAGAATTATTAAAAATGATAAAAATGTTTGGAAATTTAAAAAAAAAGTAAAATGTTGTGAAAATTTGTATTGACATTCTTATAAAACCTTGAAAATTGTAAAAAATTGTTGAAAGTCGTTGAAAATATTGAGAAACCCAAAAAGTTGTTGGAATTGTTAAAATAGTGTCGAAAATTATAAAGAACTTTGAAAATTGTTAAAAAATGTTAAGTAATAACTGTAGGAAATTCTGAACAATGTTGTTGACAATCGGGAAAAATTGTCGAAGAAGTGTGAAAAAATATTAAAAATCATAAAACAATCTTGAAAAAAAAAACGGAAAAATTGTTAAAACTTGGAAGAAATTCTTGAGAAGGTCGAAAAAAAAAATGTCGATTATTATAAAAAATTGTTTGCAATCGTGAAAAATTGTTTTATAATCATAAAAAATAGTTCAAAATTCTCAACGGATTTACTTGATATATGGATCCACAGATTATCATTTTAAAACTAAAACTTTTATTGATCTACGAATGTATTGATTAAAAATCTCATAAATTTAGAAATGCATAAAAAACTAATAGATGGAACTATTTCATCTTATAATATTATCGCAGAAAAAACTCTTTTTAAATGTATAAACCGATATGATGGATGTCGGGAGTTACTCCGACAATACGACGTTGTTGAACATGAAAGAATTTGTTTAGAAAAAAAATATGTTTGTCCTCTTTGTCCGGAATCGGGCGAAATACCGACGTTTCTACTTTGGAAACATTTTCAGAGAAACCATAAAGATTCAGTTTTAAAAAATCCATCTTTTTCGTGTAATTTAAATTCATTCTCTGATGTTCGGAATGTTTTTATTTATCGTTTTGAAGATTATTTGTTTTACTTTTATTTAATTTTGAATCGTGTTGAAAATTTTGTAAAAGTTAAAGTTGTTTTCATAGGAGATGAGGAATTGGCTTCCTTAATTTCTTATAAATATTATGTTAATGTACCGAATGAAAATTTGAAAATTTATTCAAATAATTTTAAATGCGAAACTTTTATAAACGATAATAATGGATTTTACAAAATTAATATCAAAGATTTTATTAATTCTGTTGATATTGAAGTACATTTGAATTTTAGTGAGAGATCAGAAATAATATTTCCCAAAGTTGAAGAAATGGAAATTTTGGAAAATTCTAGTAATTCAACTAAAAACGATATTAAAATCTTACAAGAAAATTATTGTTTAATTTTTAAAATCTGTTTTAAAAATTTTGATTATCTAAATTTATTTGTGGGTATCAACTTTACACCACTAACAAATTCCTTATTGATAAGAAAATTATTTAAAAAAGGAAAATCAAATTTACGTTTAACAGAATGCCGATTTGGAGTAATTGAAAAAAACAGAGTTTTTTTTCCTGTTTGTATTAATTGTAATCATGTGAGACAATTATATATTAGTAAACATTACAAACATTCACTTTGTATAATTTGTTTTAATTTTTTTTTAAAACAAAATTTAATTCATAAAGTTGATTACGAATTATCTAAATCGGTAGATTTATTACATTATTTCTGTAGTTGTAATTGCGACAAAACCTTCTATTATTTCAATTTCAATTGTTTATTAAAACACGAATGGGAAATGAAAAAAGACAAAATTAAGCAAAAATGTTTTAAATGTAATGAAATTAACAATTTAGGAAAACTTATTGAACACATGGAAATTTCTCATGGTTTTAATGGGACATTAGAAACAGATTTTTATTTTCATATAAATTTTTGGTCGGATTCTCTTGTGTTTGTTCAAGATCAGTTAATTTTTGTTGAAAAAATTAAACATTCAGATAGATTATTTGATTTTTATTTGCATTTTAACAAAAGTAGTCAACAAAATATTACCGGATTATTATCTGCATCTGTTGATGGTGATTTTACAGCAATTACAAGATTTGAAAATTTGATTACTGTAAAAAAAGAAAGACATCATCATTATTATTTGACTTTAATTTGTTCGTAATATTTTTCTTTTTTTTTTTATTTTAAATTAAGTTCATTATGTTTAATGTTTTATTTTAAGAAAATAAAAAAATAATGATTTTTTTAAATCTTTGTGTAACTTATTTTCAATTTTTTATTTAGAATTTATTAATTTTATTATTTTCTTTTTAATGTTTAATAAATACATGTTTAATTTGATTTTTTTTTATTTCATTCACCTAACAACCAAGACTTTACAATTAAAATCTTATAACCAAATATCTTTTATCTTTAATAGTTTTTAATATAGGGGAAACTAAAAAATTTTTGTTAAAATTTGTAATTCTCTCATGTATTGAAAACTAGAAAAGATATGAAAAAAAATAGTAAAATTTCTAAATTTTTGATAAAATTTCCTCTCTTTTAATAGGTTATAATTTTTTGGACGTTTACAAATAAAAAAGTTATCAAACTTTGAAATTTTTGTATATTTTTCAATTTCTACATTTTTATTAACAAAAGTTCAAAATTACGAAAAATTAAAAAAACTAGTATTGTTTTATTTATTAATCTAGATATCTTTATAACCTGTCAAATGAAAGGAAATTTTCTCAGAAATCCAAAATTCTAATTAGTTTTTTCATATCTTTTATAGTTTTCAATATACGGGGAAATTACAAAAATTTTGTTAAAATTCGTAATTACCTCGTATATACAAAACTAGAACAGTTACAAAAAAATAGCTGTATTTTTTAATTTTTTGAGAAAAATTTCCTTCTTTTGATAGGTTATAAGTTTTTGTACGTTTACAAATAAAAAAGTTTTTATAGTTTTTTTAATTTTTACATTTTTATTTATTATCGTACAAAACGTATCAAACGATAGGAAATTTTCTCGGAAATCCAAAATTCCAATTAGTTTTTTCATATCTTTTATAGTTTTCAATATACAAACTACTTTGTTAAAATTTGTAATTCCCTCGTATATCAAAAACTAAAAAAGTTATAAACAAATTATTTATGATATAAGTGTTAAAAGTGACGTTTTATTTTGTGAGTGAAAAAGTTTGTGAAATGAGCGGAGCGAATTGAACAATTTCACGAACAAAATAAAATCACTTTTAACACAAATACCATACAATGTTTTTTGTACAACTGCCATATTTTGATAATGAAATGGGCGAATTTGCAATGACAATAAACTGAACCGTGTTAAAAAGTAAACTAAACCGTGTTAAAAGTAAACTGAAGCGTGTTTAAAGTATTTTTAACACGCTGCTATGTAAACAATCGTTTTTAACATTGTTTGCTATCATTAAAAGTGTCACTTTTAATGACAGTTGTACAAAATAGTTATTTATGATATGAGTGTTAAAAGTGAGGTTTTATTTTGTGAGTGAAAACGTTTGTGAAATGAGCGGAGCGAATTGAACAATTTCACGAACAAAATAAAATCACTTTTAACACAAATACCATACAATGTTTTTTGTACAACTTCCCTATTTTGATAATGAAACGAGCGAATTTTCAATGACAATGAACCAAACCGTGTTAAAAGTAAACTAAACCGTGTTAAAAGTAAACTTGTTTACATGGCAACCTGTTAAAAGTATTTTTAACACGCTGCTATGTAAACAATCGTTTTTAACATTGTTTGCTATCATTAAAAGTGTCACTTTTAATGACAGTTGTACAAAAAAGTATTTTTAACACGCTGCCATGTAAACAATCAATTTTAACATTGTTTGCTATCATTAAAAGTGTCACTTTTAATGACAGTTGTACAAAAAAATAGTAAAATTTATAAATTTTTGAGACAATGTCCTATCTTTTGATAGGTTATAACTTTTTGCACGTTAACAAATAAAAGATTTATCGAACTTTGAAATTTTTGTAGTTTTTTAATTTTTACATTAGTTGAAGTTATCACATCTGTCGCGCGTCCTGAGACGCACACGTTTTATTTTTAAAATTTCTCGAAATCTACCGGTCCGAATCGGCTCAAACTCACAGGGAATCTAAGTTAGATTGAACTTTTTCGAACGCCTTTTAGTTCATTCCCAACGGTCAAGCAGTTCAAAAGTTATAAGAGGTTTACATATAGCCTCACACACATACATACAGACACCCTCGTAAAAATAGTCAGGGGAGGTTCCAAAGACATCAAAACGTTGATATCCGATGAAAACTCGATTTTCGAAAAAAAAAAAAATTCAGCGGGTAGTTAAAAATTTATTATTATTTATTGTTAAATTCTAATTTAGATTTATACTATAAACTTTCTCAAATCTGTGAACACTAAGAGGTTACAAATTATTATTATTATGTGTATTCATAAAGAGAGTAAGAGAAGAGGTGAAATGAAAGTGTGACAGCTGAACAAGAAAATCCAGGTAAATAGTTTGAGATGGTTTGGTCGTGTAGAGAAGAAGGATGAGAATTATTATGCGAATAAAAGATTAGATGAAAATGATATTGGGGGGTAAGAGGTAAGAACGGATGTATTAAATACAGACGGTGGACAAAAAAGAAGGCTAACGCTGACCCAAACTTGATAGACATCTAGAAAAGTATTATGCTATGAGTTATTAAACAATAGTGTCATATCCAATCATTGTTTATAAAAAAACTTTCAGTTGAATTATAAATTTATTTTCAGCTATAGGTTACTATACGTGTGTATTAACTACATTTAATAGGTTTTTCGTTTTAATTTACCTTTGTGTGTAAAACATTTTAAACAAAGGATCTCTCACAAAATCAATGAAATTTTGTGACTAAATAGTTCTAAGTGAGTAAAACAAATATATCAAAGGGCACCAAGCTTTAGAAAAGACAATTTAAATGAACTTTAACTTGACGTACGTTATGGACCACGGATTCAAAATAAGCGACCCCAAAAACCCTATGCTATCCTAGGATTTTTGGAAAAAATTTACTGTAGAGATCTAGAGTTACTCAGTATATCAAATTTTGACCTGCTCAATAAATCACTATTTTAGTAAAACTACAAACCTCTATATCTCAAATTTTTTCCATTTTTAAGTTTGATGCCCATTCAGACTTTTGTTCTACTTACATAGAGCTATTTGTACACAAAATTCAGACAATTTGACTTTTTCATTGATTTTGTGCGGAATCCTTTCACATTTGAAAGTTTTTTTACCATTTCTAAATCACCGAAATCTATGATCTATTTTGATCAAATTTTATATTTAATAGCTTTTCGTCAGTGTGAGTTTTGAGTTTTTAAATGACTGGAACCTTTAAAACATTTTGAACAAATTTTACATTTAAATGGTCTGTTTGTTTTTGTTTCTTTGTTTATTGATCATTTAAAGACATTTACAAATGTATAGGACACGTCATGAATAACAACATACAATAATTAATACAAACAATCTTACATGCATAATACCTACGTAGAAATTTCATGTCAAGAGTGAAACAAAATATTCCTTAACTGTATAGGGGCTCAAGCCAAAAAGGTTTTTTATATTACTTTAAAATATTTTTTCGTTTCTGACAGATTTCATATTTTCTGGAAAGGCATTATACAGCCTCAGTCCCAGAATACCAAACGAACGCATACACATAGATAATTGTGTGTTTGGAAGATGAAAATTATGTTTTATACGTGTATTATAAGCATGGAAGGATTCATTCTTTTTAAATTTATCTTTGTTTTTATAAAATAAAACTTCAAGAATAAAAATACCTGCCAGAGGTAATATTTAAATTTTTTTAAATAATGGTTGACAAGATTCACGTGGGAAGACATTTACGATAATTCTAATAACTCTCTTTTGTGTAGTAAATACACTATGCGCAGGGGAGGATTTCCCCAGACAATCAGACCATAGGTTATTCAAGACTGAATTTCTCCATAATAATATGAAAGCAAACTCGTTTTAAATTTCTTAATAAATAACAGGATTTAATTAAATTACTATTTAGGCTATTACAATGGCTTGTAAAATTAAGATATAAATATAATATAACCCCAAATCTTTACAGTATAACTTTCTTTCACTGATGTACCAGAGATTTGAACATCCATGTCCGGGCGAGTAGCATTTTGAATAGTTTAAAAATAACTGCTTTGATCTTGGAAGCATTTAAATACAATGAATTATTACAAACCCACTTTTGTAAATTGTGTAAGTTTAAATTAATTTTACTCTGTAATTCAACTAAATCCTTAAATTTAAACAGAAGAGAGGAATCATCTGCGTATAAACACATAAAAGAATCTGCTAGAATAGATGGCAAGTCGTTTATGTATAAAATAAAAAGGATTGGTCCCAGAATTGAGCCTTGTGGTACACCTATGTCATTCTGCACTTGCTCAGAGAAGACGTTATTATCAAAATTAGTGTCGGAATGATGTATTTTTACAGTTTGAATATGATAAGAAATATATAACCTAAAACAGTCGTATTTAATTCCTCTGATACCCATAGTGTATAATTTGTCCAATAGAATTACGTATCTGTCAGTTAATTATTGTTTTGATTTGGTTAAAATTTACTGAATTTTCGATGTGCATGTTTGGATATTTTAAACCTTTTTATTTTATTGCTTTTGCGAATATTTGTTATATTTTTTAATAATATTAGCTTAAGTAGTACATTTTTTTAAAGGCAGTTCAATTATTTTAAAAATGTCTTTAATTAGCATGGTGTTCCCAGTTGACTGTTTTCAGTGTTTCGTGTAAAACATATTTATAACAATTTTCCTGGCCTCCTTGTCTACGTACCCTCACGCTTAGCTCTCTAAAATGCAGACATTTTTCTAGTCGATTATCATCCAATCAATAGACAACGTAGGCAAGCACGGGCTATCAGAGTCTCTATAGACAGGCACTTAGTTCTTCTAAGAATCTCTTGATTGGATATTTGATGGTACTAGCGAACGCGCATCATTTGAGGTAAACGTATTTGTTGTTAGCGCACAAGACTTTTATTACGTCTTGTATATGGAACCCAGGTCTCACATGCGTATAGTAGAGTTGGCAGGATAGCTGCTCGGTATACCGCCATTTTTGTTTTATGTGTTAGAAAAAAAAAGAAATAAATAAATTTATTTAACTACCTTATGCTAGAGGATTTGTAGCAAGTCAAAATAAATTACAAAATTAATTGTAGGTACAAGTATATAAAATATTAATTAAAAGATAAAACTAACATAAAACGAATGGCAAAAATATTAAAATACATTACAATATACTAAGACTAAAGTTTAAAAATACAAAAAAATATATAACTACATGCACTTAGAATAATCGCAATACTCTGTGAATGAGTAGAAGCACATTTCAGTTAATATCTGTTTCAATTTACTCTTAAACAGTATAGGTAATAGGTAGTGTTTTGAAATTAGTTGGTAGAGAGTTGTATAGATAGAGATTAAGGGAATTCCTTTGTGACTTTGATAGTCGGAGCTTTCTTTTTCTTAAGTTATCGGCCTGCCTGGTATTGTAATGATGAATATCAGATTGCTTTGACAAATTTGTGCTGTTTTCATGAACTTCAGTAAGAGTATTATATATGTACAATGTTGGCAACGGCATTACCCTTAATTTTTTAAAAAGAGGTTGACAGAGCTCACCATAATCTACTTTTAACATAATTTGAATGATTTTTTTTGCAATTTTAATATCCTGGTTGATTCAGGTAAAGTACCCCACAAAATAGATCGTGGTTCTCAAAAACTCTGCGGCGCAACCTTAGAAAAGCCTTTGATGCAGCACTGACTCTGTTATTTATTTCTTTGTCTACATTGGCTTTGGTATTTAGAATGCTGCCAAGATAATAATAACGCATAACAAAAAAAGTGAGCAAACAATAAAATTCAAATCCAGTTTTAAAAGTTTCTGAACAAATTCCAAATTTAACTGTGGTGTATTTAACCACATTTGTTTATTGTCCATTATGTTTTCGCATATGTAGTGTTAAACTTATTCTATAACAGTAAGTAAACAACTTTCTTATTTCAATGGCTTTTCTCCAGTGTGTTTCATCATGTTGATTTAATTTTGATTTGTGTCGAAACTTATGTGAACAAATTTCACATTTGAATTACTTTTCTTCAGTGTGTTTCATCGTAATATGTCGTTTTAAACTAGCTTTGTGTCTATACGTGTCCGAACAAATATAACATTTAAAAAGTTTTTTTCCAGTGTGTTTTATCATGTGTGTATTTAAATTTCCTTTTTGTCGAAACTTTTGTAAACAAATTTTACATTTAAATGGTTTTTCTCCAGTGTGTATTAGCATATGTTTCATTAAATTTGCTTTCTGTCGAAACTTGTCTAAACAAATTTCACATTTAAATTTCTTTTCTCCAGTGTGTTTCATCATATGTTGGTTTAATTTTGCTTTATGTCGAAACGTGTAGAAACAAAATTCACATTTGAATTGCTTTTCTTCAGTGTGTTTCATCATAATATGTTGTTTTAAATTTGATTTGTGTCGATACGTGCTTGAACAAATATTACATTTAAATAGTTTTTCTTCTGTGTGAATCATCATATGTATATTTAAATTTCCTTTTTTTCGAAACGCATGTGAACAAGTTTTACATTGAAATGGTTTTTCTCCAGTGTGTATTAGCATATGTCCCATTAAAGTTGATTTTTGTCGAAACGTGTCTAAACAAATTTCACATTTAAATGGCTTTTCTCCGGTGTGTTTCAACATATGTTGATTTAGATTTCCTTTGTGTTGAAACGTCTGTGAACAAAATTTACATTTAAATGGTTTTTCTCCAATGTGTAAAAGCATATGTCCTTTTAAAGATGATTTTTGTCGAAATAAGTGTGAACAAAGTTCACATTTAAATGGCTTTTCTCCGCTGTGTTTCAACATATGTTGATTTAGATTTCCTTTGTGTCGAAACTTGTGTGAACAAATTTTACATTCAAATTGTTTTTCTCCAGTGTGTTTGATCATATGTTTATTTAAACTTGCTTCTTGTCGAAACGTGAGTGAACAGATTTCACATTTTAATCGCTTTTCTTTAGTATGTATTCTTATATGTTGCTTTAATTGATATTTATAATTAAAAATTGTTGAACAGATATCGCATTTATTTGCCTTTTTTTCACTGTGTATTTTCAAATGTTCTTTTAAAGTATTTTCACGTGTGAATGATTGAAAACAAATTTCACAATTATATGGGTGGTTTTTACGTGTGTGAGTTTTCATGTGCAATTTTAAAGTGACCTTTTGCAAAAAGACTTTTAAACAAATTTTGCATTTAAAACTGTGTTTCTCAGTATTGGAAGATTTCGAACAAATCTTGCAACAAACGGATTTTACTTTAGGTTGTGCTCTTCGAAGTGGAACATTCACTTTAAACATTTTCAAACAAAGTTTACATTTCAAGATATTTTTTTCATTCTTCAGGCGTTTTAGATGGCGTTGTGTTTGAAACTTTTCTCTACAAATAGCATGTTGAAGATACTTTACATCATTTTTTTTATAATGAATATTTCTACTGTTTTTGGTTTTTTTTATGAAATGCTGCCTATAATAATGGATTAAAAACTGTGTTCTTTGATAGAAAAACTCTCCACAATAAGCACAAATTTCCGAATATCTTCTACATTCATGTTTAAGTCGTTGATCTACCGACGAAAAACCTAAAACAATAAAATATTTTATATAAAAAAAAATTATCAAGTAAATAAAAGTTGTTTGCTGTTTTTTATGATTTTTTACATATTTGATGATTTTTTTTATTTTTTTCTTAATTTTTCAAATGTTTGTCAATTTTACCTGTTTTTTTTTATGATTTTTTTATACATTTGATAATTTTTTTTTGTAAATTTTTACAATTTTTTGTGATTTTACCGAGATTTTATGATTATTTCTAAATTTCACGATTTTTTCTAAATTGATTGCAATTTTATGATTTTGATAAAAAAAAATTCTTGTTTTTTTTTTCAGATTTTCGATAAATTCTATAATTTTTGTAACTTGTTACGATTTTTTTTTTAATTTATGCTGATTTTTTTTCGATTTTTACGGTTTTTCTTGGTCTTTTTTAAGATTTTTTTTCATTTTTAATGTTTTTGATTAATTTTTCTCTTTTCTTCAATTTGTTTAAATTTTCGACGTTTTTTTTTTTTGATTTTTTCATGTTTTTTTAAAATTTTCAGTTTTACATTTTTTTGTGGTTTTTACGATTATTTCTTTTTTAGATTTTATTCTGATTTCTTACATTTTTTTCTGTTTTTTTGATTTCTGATGTTTTTGATAAAATTTAATTTTTATTTTATTTCCAACTTTTTAACCATTTTTATAAATTTTTGTATTTTTTAAAGTTTTTTGTGATTTTTGTTTTGATTATTTACGATTTTTTTGCAAAATATTCCGTTTTTCCTTGAATTTTTCACGTTTTCTCGATTTTCAGCATTTATCCTGATTTTTGTAATTTTTTCTGTTTTTTACGATTTTTTATGTTATTAAGAATTTTTCCTTTATTTGATTTTTTCAAATTTTTGACAAACTTTTGTTACTTTTTTGATTTTTTACGATTTTATTTGATATTGCAAGGTTTTTTTTATTTTTTTCATTTTGTTGTAAAATTTTTAGTTTTTTCGACTTTTAAACGTTTTTTTACAATTTTTACAAAATTGCTTGCTTTTTACGATTTTTCTGTTTTTATACGATTGTTTTTTTGTATCCTATGATTTTTTTTATTTATGACAATTTTTACAAATTTTTGTGATTTTTATGATATATTGGGATTGTTTCTGATTTTTACGATTTTTTTTTTATTTTTCCTATTTTTTACTTTTTTTTTTGTTTTTGCGTTAAACAGATTTGGATTTTTTTTTTGTATTTTGTCAAAATTTGTCCTCATTTTCAAAATAAATTAAAAAACTAAAAGTGTTTCATTTTTACCCCTTTCACTACATTCCACCTTCAAATAGTCAAATTGAACATTATTCCGCGCTTTTTTAACTTCCCGCTAAAAAAAATATATTTTTTTTAAATCGGGAAGTTATTGGTTTTACCCCGTTTTTCGAAAATCGAGTTTTCATCGGATCTCAACGTTTTGAGGTATTTGGAACCTCCCCTGACTATTTTTACGAGGGTGTCTGTATGTCTGTGTGGATGTGTGTGTGTGTGTGTGTGTGTGTGTGTGTGTGTGTGTGTGTGTGTGTGCGCGTGCGTGTGTGTGTGTGTGTGTGTGTGTGTGTGTGTGTGTGTGTGTGTGTGTGTAGCGTTCCATCTAACTTAGATTCCAAGTTTAAACCGATTCGAACCGGTAGATTTTGAGAAATTTCAAAATGACCGAAAAAAACAATTGGTAAAAGTGATGTTTTTTGGGCATATTTTTTTGGCCATTACATCGATCAATTTCATAACCTAATCAACTCTCAAGCTTAAAAAACTACGTCGAATGCCGTTTTGTAAATAAAAATCGGTTAATTCGTTCGTGAGATATCGTTGTCGAAAAATTTCAAAAAAAGTGTTTTTTTTTCAATAACTTTTTTGTCTAATCGATTTAGCACTCCTAGTAACGTTTTTAGGTCTCAAAAAACTGCGTCGAATGCCATTTTGAACATCAAAATCGAATAACGCGTTAAAAAGTTAAGGCTTTTACTATAGCTTTACGGTTAAAACTAGCGGGAAGTAGCAAGGATGGCCTTTAAGGTCAACCTCTTTTCAAATTTTTTAAACTAAAATGACTATTTTAACGATTTGTGCGATAAAAATCATTATATATGTCTTGAATGTAAATATATGAGAAAACATTATCAATAGGAAGGCAGAAAAAAAAACGGAAATAACATCTATGTTCAACCAAAAATATCTCGATCAACTTTAAACCAATACACGTTTATAATCTACTTTTTTAATATTAAGCAATTTGTATAACCCTTTAACACAAAAAAAGTTATGGACCAAAACAAAAAAAATCTTTCGTATGTATGTCTCACAAAAAAAAATTCCAAGATAAAAAAAAATCTTAAAAAACTTAAAATAAGAAAAAACTTACTTTTTATGCAAAAAGGACACTGATACTTATTGCCCACTTTCTCTTTTTTTCTCATTTGTTGTCGATTCTCGTCTACAAGTTCTATATCTTCATTTTTCAGAGTAGGTAAATCGCAAACACTATGTAATTCTTTCTTTATTTGAAAATTTGTGCTTTGAAATTCCTGTTTAATAGATGGAGGTTCATTATAATCTTGTCCAAAGTTATTAATTTTCTCTGCTAATTCATAGTCGTATTTAATAGAACTACTTTCGGTTTTAACTTGTTTACGAAAATTTTCATTCATAAAAATGCCAGAATTATTAAGTGAAGTGCTTTCTATATCTTCTGTTTTAATATTAACTTCTATTAATTCTAAATCTAGTAGATTTAAATCAATTTCTGATTCATCTATTTCTGAATTTGAATCATTGAAGTTCATCTTTTTCGGTAAATGTAAATTCAGTCAAATTAATAAAGATGTACCAATAAGTGGCTGCAAATCGAAATATGTGTCAAAAAATTTTAAAATTCGGATATAATTTTTAGCTTATTATTATAATACTGACCTGTTCGCCAATTAATATAATTATATGCAGATATTTATATAAGATAAATAAATACAAAGCGAGCACAAAAAAATAATGTTAACTGTACTTTTAATCACGTGTTTGTGACTAAGAGAGTGTCTCTGCTCTGTTATAGAATTAGAATAGACAAATTTATTATCTCTGACTCTGGGGTCGAGCTTATCATTATTAGCTTTGTTCGCGGAAGCGATTCTGTACCGGTTTGGTACCAATACCAAATTAATTATCGGTATTTAACTGCGCATGTTTGATACGAAACTTATCAAACTGACTAAACCTCCGCGAACGATTTTATGATTCCGTGACTCTTCTACAATGAGTATTTGGTTAACTCATAATTAAAAATACAGATGTAAAAAAAAGAAGAGGCTGTAAAAATCCACTAAACTTATATCTTAGAGATTTTACACTATATGGTATATAAATTATCCTTTGTACGGCTATAAATACAAGAAAGTTATGGAAAACGGTAAGTTTTATATAAAGTTATATTATACGTGCAAATAATTAATGAATAATTTTAGAACTAGCAGAATTTATTTCAATACACACCCCAAATGAGGCTGGAAATGAAGAATTTAGGTGGACTCATGCAGAGACCCTTCTATTCTTAGAGTACTACGAAAAAAATAGAAAAGATGTGGGAACCCTAAAGTTAAAAAATTTGAAAAGAATGTACGAGGAAATCGCAAAAGAAATGCGACGATTACTACAAAAAAATGTTACCGCCAGTCATTGCGAAAATCGCTGGAGAGTTCTCGAAAGGAACTATAAAAAATATATTGCAAATTGCAAACAAACTGGAGCACCTCGTAAAGAGTTCGAATATGCTGAGAGGCTTCACGAAATATTGGGGCATAAAAGAAATATTGAACCCGCCATTTTGTTGTCATCTAGTACAATCGACAACATAGATATAGATGAACAAGTTCCGGGATCATCAGCCCAAGAAAATAGATCCGAAATGCCAGAAGATGAAAAGCCCGAACCATTAAAAGAAAAACGAATAATAAAAAAAAGAAAGTATGATAATAAAATCACGAAATTTCAAATTCTGAAAGAAACCAGAAAAGATAGACAAAATTATTATGCCCAAAGATTGGCACAAGAAGATAAAAAAATTGAACAAAAAATAAAAAAAAATAAGTTATTAGAACAACAAATTGGTGTTCTTCAAGATATCGGGAATTGTTTAAAGTCATTTTTTCATCAAGAATAAGGTGAAGTGTATATAGGCTAAATTGTTTTTTATGTTAGCAGTCTTCTATGTCCCAGAAAGTTGGAATTATTCTTCATAAAAAGTTCTTCACTTTCCAAAACCTAAAATACAAGCATCAATTATAAAATTTTTCGTTTATAATTCTACGAAGTTTTTCAAAATATTAATTTGTTCCATAGTAAAGTACCCCTTCAGTTGTGATAAAATTGAAAAAAAGTGCATTAGGAATTTAAAATCACGTTGCAATGTAGAACTTTTTATAAAGAATAAAATTTTTTCATAGACCTTGTTTTTTTGTGTTATTACTTTTTTATACAGTGTGTCGACTTAACCGAACACACTATATATACTTTTAGGTATTGTTAATTTGTTTTCTGTGTTATTTTTTTTTTTTAATATAAGTATGATTTGTTTGTTAAAAAAGTGTGGTTTAATTTAAAGACCCCCAAGTAAAATCAGTCAAAAGTATATTTATTACACCAGAAACTTATAACAAAAATTGTAAAGAATTCATAACAATGTTTCTTTTTTCTACACCGTTTTGATTGTCTTCATTTTCAACAAATCTACCATCTAACTCCTCTACAAACTCTTGAAAATCGATATTTTCCTCACCAGCAATATTGTGAAGAACCGCACAGGCTCTAATGAAGTGAACTATATCACGTATGTTTTTTAATTTTAAATGATATAACTGCCTGAAGCGTTGCTTCAGCATACCGAAGCAATGTTCAATTACATATCTATTTTTACTTAAAATATAATTATAATTTCGTTGCCTTCGGGTTAGCTGACCATTGTCTCGAAAAGGTGTTAGTAAATGTTGTAGACATGGATATCCACTATCACCCAGAATAAACATATCTTGGCATTTTTCAGGAAGACTGTTGCATAAAGGAGAGATTCTAAACACTCTACTGTCATGCACAGAACCCGGAAATCCTACAAAAATGTCACGAATCTTTTTTCTGTGATCACAAACGACTTGAGCCTGAAACAACAAAAAATGGTATTTAAATATAATATATCTACATTTATTATTTACTATTAAACTGGCATAAAATGGGATTTTCATATTACCTGCACAGAAAAGTAATGTTTCCTATTCAAATAGGAATCCGGATCTTCCAGGGGTCTGTCTATACGGATATGGGTTCCATCTATAACGCCAATTACACCTGGAAAATGATTTTGAGCAAAGTGTTGTTCAATTTCAATTTTTTCTGCGGGAGTTGGCCATACAATTACTTCTGGTGACATATTACTTAGAAAATAGGTCACTCTCTTAACAATTTTGGAAAGTGAACTTTTACTGATATTAAACCTATCGGCAACATCTCTGAAAGAAGATGCTTCATTTCCCGCGAACCAAAGAAAAACAGTTATAAATTTTAATGCACTGATTTTTGGCGAATTTCCTTCTTGGTGGTGGAAATATTCGGAATTTTCAAACCTTTCAGCTAAATAATGTGTTTTTTGCCGACTAAGTCTGAAATGTTCCATGTATTGAACCTCATCCAATTGAGGAACAGTCTCTTCAAAAAAATTTTGGTTTTTTGGATCTCCCATAAGATCTATTTGTTCTTCCAGATCATCATCACTTGAAGTAAAATGGTCACTCATCTACAATCACCAAAAAATGTATTTACAATGGGTTATTTATGTGAAAATGTTAGGTTACCTTACCTTCATAAACTATACAATAATGTGTTCAAAATAAACTTATAACTGCTTCAGTCTGTTTTAGTAATAACAAAAACTAATATGGGTAATTCTAAAAACACGAATAACTAACTCAATAAAAAATAACTATCAAAAACACATCAAAAGCATGAAAAGCAGAATTAACCTCAAACACAAACATCAACAAAGACAATCCCATTACCACGTATTGCGCATGACCTGACTAATCGTCCAACCTTTCTTATGCGAATCGAGCTGATCAATTAGCAACTGAAAACTGACCGTTCAAATCGGTACCGCGAACGCTAGATTTTTCATCAGAACAGTCATAGTCAGGGATTTGAGTTACCGCGAACACCTAAAAGAGCTTTGCGCATGTGGAATAGTTGCAGACTGGTACAGGATCGCTTCCGCGAACAAAGCTAATGTGTGTGACGTGTGTTACTACCTCAGAGATGCCAGGTAGAAAATTTTACAGGAATCGGGGAACCGGAATCAGGTGGCAACGCAGCTGACGGTAACTGTCGGCTAAGCTCTGTTTGGCGCGCACTCAATCAAACGAGAGAATATTTTTTATATTCTACTTTAACGGCATCTATATATAGATAACTTCACTATAATATTAATTTTTTATTAATAATATCTAATTGTACTATAAATAAACATAAAATTGTATTTTTGTTGATTATAAATGTATAATGAAAACCAATTTATATTTGTATTAAAATTATTTTTTGATACTATAACTATTTTACATTAAAGTATAGGGCCACCATATAGGGGAGGTTCCTTAGAGGTTCACTTATAATTTTTAAAACAGCTCAAATCTCGTTTTATTGTAACCATAATTGATTAATTAATTAAAAAACTTATTTTAACGATAAAATTAGGTAAAGATTTTTTTTTAGATTTTAAATCATATTTTTCTATAAAAATTAATATTTTTATATAATAACCGGTTATTGCACAGCGTACGAGACCACCAATACAATTTACATGAAAAGATAATTTCACGATTGTTTATTATTTACACTTTGAAAAAGTTAATTATTTTATCATAAAAACTTATTTTGATGATAAAAATACATATTTTTTATACAAATTAATCTTTTGTAAGAGTAACTGACCTCTTCTAAACATTCAATACACTAGTGTGAAGTTAGCAACCCAGCTATGACTTTGACAGTTGTCAATTTGTTGATTTTTATTGTTTACAGCATGGAGACTAGACAAGGAGTACGCACTCGACCGGGGGAATTGCCAAAATCTGTCCACGATATCGTACATATTAGGTTTACTGTTTTCACCACTAGCGTCGCTAGTTTTCCTTTTGTACCGGTATGAATATAGACAATTAAATAATCGTGAATTAAGAAATTGGTTTTTATTAATTGTATCTCAAAGATCTAACTATTTTTTTCATTGTGTAAATAAATTAATAATGAAATAATTAAAAATTATTTATTTTATTTCAAACTACGTCCTGATTGGTCGCCGTTTTGGTACAAATGGAACACCAGCGCCCTCTTATTTTAGTAGCCCTATTTGCATACATGGAGTTCGTACTCCTTGTCTAGTCTCCATGGTTTACAGCGTGGCCAGAGATAATCTTATAGCACTCTAGCCCAGAGGTTCTTAAACAGGAGGGTGCGTATTAAGTTTGTAAGGGAAGGGTAGTAAATTAAAAAACAAAATTATTAAAACCGATTTAAATAAATTTTATTGTCAAACATTGAATTACGAACATATTTTTAAATATTTTTAGAATGCAAGGACTAATGGCTGACATGTACTTGCTTGGAAATGTTATTTCGATTTTAACGAAACAACAGCAGAAAATTATGTTTCGCGAAGATAGGACATGGATAAAACTAACAAATTCCGTATATCACTTCGGTAATTTGAAATTTGTTAAAGATTTGGTAGTGAATTCCATTTTCAGTGAAATGCTTGACGAAACGTCTATTAGTTGTTGTTCTTCTTCCAGTGATAAGCAATTATCTTTACTGTCAAATGGATTACAAACCAAATTCCAACTAGACAAATTGATATCTTCATCTGCAAAAAAGTATCGTCAGAAATTCGTACTCAGGTTTTTTAAATGGCCCTCCAACATTACAATTTTTTCATTCTATTCTAGTGGAAAATCCTGGATATTTCTACACAATGTGGAAAACACCAAAGCAATTTGATTTTAAGTTGTTTTCCCATAATTGCATTTTTTTTACAAAAAAGATTCAATCTTTTCACTCAAATCAAATACATTCAAGTTTTTTCCTGGAGTTGAAGAATAAGAGCAAAGATTAATATTTATTAATCTGTGATTAAAGTATTAATTTTTTCAAAGATATCTACCAAATAAGAAAGATTAGATAGCTTTATTAAGTAGGTACAACCTAATATACAAGTATAAATAAGTATTAAATATTAACATGAATTCGGCAAAAAAAACATAAACAAAGCAAGAACTATCAAGTATTTGCTCTTAGGTACTAAAATATTAAAACTACACACATTTCACAATCCACATAACAATCTGGTATCTTAACTATCGATTAAGTGGTCCAATAAATTCTCCTTGAACAGAAAAAGGCTTGTAGAAGATTTTATATTTTCAGGTAGACTGTTATAATTAACGAATCCCTTAAAAACTAATGTTTTAGTATTAAACGTTTTAGTTTGATTATTTACATATAAATTATTTCTTATTCTAGTATTATATTGATGTATTTGATTATTGAAAACTACAAATTTGTTAAAATATGATGGTAAAAGATTATGTAGCATTTTGTAAATATATACCATAGTTAAATATGTCAGTCTACTTTCTATAGGTAACCACTCTAGAGTATTTAACATTAAAGATATCGGAGTATACCTGCTACATCTTAAAATAATTCTCATTGCACGATTCTGTAGTTTCTGTAAGGTTCTCATTTTATTTAAATCAGATGTATACAAAAGAGTGGGACAATATTCGAAATGCGGTTGAATGATGGTTTTATATACTGTTATTCGCGACTGTATCGTTAAATGCTGAGACACTCTTGAAAAAAAATACAATTTCTTTAAAATCTTTTTCTGTATGTAATTAAAGTGGCTACTAAGTGATAAATGATTATCTAACATGAATCCTAAATATTTAAATTCAGTTACAACCTCAATTTTGTCATTGTCAATTTTTATTTCTAATCGATTTAAATCTAATTCTCTGTATTTAAAAGGTGTAGTAAGTATCATAGCCTTTGTTTTATTGACATTTAGTTTTAATTTATTAATTTTTAAATATTCTGCAATATTATTTAAAGTATTATTCATTTTTTCAACAGCTACATCTAAATTTTTATCACTAACTGATGCTAGGGCGTCATCAGCAAAGAGATGTTCATAATCGCATTCACTACATTTATTGATATCATTAATATAGATTAAGAAGAGCAATGGCCCTATAATACTTCCCTGAGGAACTCCATGTGCTACATCAATCGGTGTTGAGAGAGAATCATTAATTTTAGTTATCTGTTTTCTGTCTGTTAGGTAATCGGTGATCCAATTAAGTACTTTGTCCTTTATGCCATATTTTTTTAATTTTTTAAGTAATATTTCACGATTTACAGTTTCAAATGCACGTTTGAGATCTAAAAATACGGCTACAGTATACATGCCTTTACTCATCTTATCTTTCCATTCAGTGACAGTAAGTTGAAGTGCTGATTCACATGAGTGGTTGGATCTAAAGCCAGATTGGTTGATGAAGAGTATATTGTTTTTATCAAAATATTCCAATAACTGTTGGTAAACTACTACCTCTAACAATTTTTCAGCACATGGCAAAGTGTTGATTGGCCGGTATTCATCGCATTTATTTGTATTAGATACTTTTTCAATAGGTGTAACAGTACTAATTTTTAAATCATCTGGAAAATTGCCATTTTCTAGAGAGGTATTTATAAAGTGTAACCAGACATGTCCAATTACTTCAAAGCTGCTCTTTATAATTTTACTAGATAATGCATCAACTTGTGACCCTTTGTTTGCTAAATTAGATACAATTACTTTTAATTCTTTAAGATTTAGTAGTTTAAATTGGCTAAAACCATCTTTATTATAATAATCAATGTGACAGGTATACTCGACATCCTCAATGCCAGAAATAATATCCTCAACACTATTCATTAAAACAATTAGCCAACTCATTTTCTTCTCTAATAATAACTTTTTGACCATTTTGTTCAAATTGAATACCAGTAGCAAAATAACTAGTAAACTGTTTTGGATTGATTAATTTTTTCAAAGTTTTCCACATTAAACGAGGGTTATGTACGTTACCATCAATCTGATTAAAATAAAATTGACTTTGCTTTACCTTAATAATATTAACAACAGCATTACGCTTATTTTTATAATTTTGCCAATTAACATCATTAGAATTATTTTTAAATAACTTGTAAGCAGAATCTCTTTCTTTACTTAGTTTCCTGATTTGATCATCATACCAGGGAAGATCTTTTTCGAAAAAAGTTACTGTTTTTAAAGGTGCAATATCATTCAAAACGTTTTCACAATTTTGTTTAATATTATTATAAACCTGGTTTATATTTGTGCTATTAAGTGAAAAGTTACAATTTATTAAATTTAAATTAACATTAAACAAATCTGTTTCTGTCAAGTTCCTAACAATTTTTGTTTGTCTGTTGGTAAAATTAATTCTTTCGTTGTAAAAACACTTGACAGATATTAAGGAATGATCAGTAAGTTTAGGTTCATCCAAAACAGTTACTACAGTATTATCCCAATTAGTTAACACATAGTCAATTAAGGTCTTACTGTTATTGGTAATTCTTGTATAAGTATTTACAAGTTGAGATATACCATATGCTTTAAAAAGATTTTTAATTTTTTTAACATAAAATTCATCAGAAAAAAAATTTAAATTAAAATCACCAACCAGCACTATGCGAAAATTTTTACAAAAAATTTCTTCACAAATATTTTCCAAATGATCCAAGAATGTAGCATGACTTGCACTTGGTGAGTGATAAAGACTGCCTATTAGCCACTTTATTCCACAATATGTAACTAAAATAAACTTACACCAATAATTACTTTTGAGAACAAATGTTTTATAATTTGAAAATTGGATTCCTTTTCTTATATAAATAACTATACCACCCGTGTGTCTAGAGTCTGAATCACATCTAACAAGTGTATAATTCTTCATTTCAAGTTCGAAATCATTGATATCAGTTGTTGTTCTAGATTCATTAAAAATAACATGTCGTAGAATTCTGCCCAACGTTTATTTCCTTCTTCGTTCAAAAATACCGTTATTTAACTTCTCAGTTCGTAGATACGCTTGACAAACCTAGCACGTAATAACCATCTGGATGAAGAATGATAAAACAAAGATTTCTGTTCAGCTCCTATGTCTGTACAAAGCCCAGAGAAAACCCTTGATTTTCATGACCCAATGTTTATGTACTTATCTACTTCAATATTTAGACCAGTGCTTAGAGACTTGAACGCTAAAGCTTCTTGCAATGTGTCCTAATAATATCTGAGGATTCCTTCTTCTCAAGCTATTGTATTTACCAGACAGTGTAAATCCCAATACAATTTTTCCATTGCAAATTCTCCGCAATAGCACATTGAGATTGGGGGGTAAGAGGAAGAAGGAAGTTGAGGTAGATTTATAAAATAAATGAAGACCTAATCGAGAAAAATTTAAGAAGAAAGAATGTATTAAATATAGAGAGTGAAAAACAAAACGGAAGGCTAACGACGACTCCAACTAGGCTTGGGATAAGGTTAAGAGAAACGAGATGTCAGCTTGATACTTAGACATTAGAAAAGTATTAAGTACGCCATACATGCTACGATAAATTGTTACGATTTAACTGTACCGTTCAGATTACACCGATAATCGCTAGGTGTATGGGGTAAAACTGCACAGTTTTCTACGATTTTTAAGAACGGTACCGTCGAATGGAGCAGTACAAAAATTTCAATAGATTTATCGGAATCGGATAAAACTGCGCAGTTTTATCGGTACGTGTATGCAACAAATCGTTCAGTCTTTGCGTAAGTAGATAGTTTAGATATAAAATAAAAATGAGGTCTCGTGAATGGCTTGAACAATTGTTGACAGTTTTAACGGTACCGTTAAATCGTAACGATTTATCGTAGCGTGTATGGTAGTGAACTAAACGACGAACTGTACAGTTTAGGCCGGGAACAGACGAGCGTTTATTTTACGTGCGTTAAAACGCACGTTAAAACGTACGTTTCAGCATTATTATACTTACAATATAACTAGTCACACAGCAGCGCGCGTCTGGTTTAACGTCCGTTTCAACGCAGACGACGTCCGTAACATGCTGAAACGTGTCAGCGTGCGTTGTAGCTTTCTATTTGCTTATACCATTTCGGTCACACACAGGTCTAGTGTTTATTCAACGGCCGTTTTGTCGTAATATAGCATATAATTTTTCGATTTCAGTGAGAAATAATATTAAATATGGTTGACCCTGAACTTGTAATAAGTGAAGTTGAAAAACGGGTAGTTTTGTGGGATCCTTCTTCTGAGGATTATAAAGATAAGAATAAAAAAGACAATGCGTGGAAAGAAGTTGCTTCATCTTTATTTGAAACTTTTGCCAGTAAAACAGATGCAGAACAGAAAATATTAGGTAAGTAGATTATCTCTCTATATATATATATCATTTTGAAACACAATTGTGACCAAATAAACACCAAATTTGAATATAGGCCCTATAGTAAATATCGAGGTAGATATCAATTGATAGAGAGAGCTTTATTCTAGATTTTATTATGCATACTGCCAAGGCAACTCTCCAGCTTCGCTAACAAAATAATTTGCAAGTGCATCTCGATAGCGATTAATAGATCTATTTACGGTGATTGTCTCATCATTAATAAAATCTTCTAATAAGCCAACAATAGTTAGAGTATCGTCAAAACTGTAACCGTCGCGTTTGCGTACAAAGTTGTGCAATACACAGCAACTCTTTACTATGTCAATAGCAAATTCTACATCTACATCAATTGCCCTGTGAAGAATGCGCCACTTATTGCTCAAAATTCCAAAGGTACATTCCACATAACGCCGAGCCCTTGATAACCTGTAGTTAAAAACTCTTTTTGGCACTGACAAATGTTTGCCAGAGTATGGCCGAAGAAGATTAGGTGATAATCCAAAAGCCTCATCTCCTACAAACGCAAACGGTAAAGGTATCGCAACACCTGGCACTTCATTTGGTTTAGGAAGCATTAATGTGTTATTTTCTATCCCTCTATATAAAGACGAATTTCTAAAAATCGTAGAATCAGAGTCTTTACCATAGGATCCAATATCAACGTAAATAAAATTATAATTTGAATCAGCTATAGCTAATAAAACGATGGAAAAGTAATGTTTGTAGTTGATATAAGAAGATCCACTTGCGATTGGCTTTATAATTCGGATGTGCTTTCCGTCTACAGCCCCCACGCAGTTGGGAAAATTAGCTCGATTTCGGAAACCCTCCGCTGTATTATTCCAATCCAATTCGTCAGGAATAGGTATACATTTTCCTTTCATTACATCCCAAATTGTGCGACATACAGTTTTTACAATTTCGCCTGCTGTTGAACGTCCAATTCTGAAGTTATAGTGTAAATCCTTTAAACTACACCCACTGCCAAGATACCTGAAAATTTACAATAAATTGTTTGATTTATGTTTTTCAATCTGTTTATTGATGTTATTATTGTCTTACAGCACAAGATTTGGAGAAGAAATGGAGAAGCATAAGAGACAATTACGTCCGAAATCGATGAAAAAATAATGAAGCGTGCAAATCGGGATCTGGCGCGAGTAAAAAAAAGAAGTACATTTATGAAGAACAACTACGTTTTTTAAAGAAGACTATGGAACTACGGACGACAAACACCAGCATTCCAGAAGATCCAACACTGGATAATTGTTCTGTCGATATTCAGAGTAATGGAAATAATAGCGGCCTTGAGAATGGTGAAGAAAGTGTAGTTGAAGTTACCCCAACAACTTCTACAAAACGTGCATCAGTAAACGCGAAAAGATGTACACGAAAAAGTAACTTCATTGAAGAAAAATTGGTCAGTTTTATGGAGGCACATCAACCAAGGCAAGATTTATTGATTGAAGATGAAGACCTATCATTTTTCAAATCTTTACTGCCCACAGTTCGAAAACTGAATGCGGACAAGAAATTTACATTTAGAATGCAGACTATGCAAATTTTGCAAAATTTGCAACAAGGTACATCTGCGACTATAGAGGCTAGACCAAATAATTTTATTTCGTTCCCTCCACAACAGTCTACTGCTTCGTATGCCAACACTAATACAAATTATCAACCTGAATCTAGACCGTCATCAACGGCTACATATTTTTCAAATTTTTCACCAAGCTACCATTCTACTGATGATTCACATTCGCGAGCCGAATATGACCGAGACAATCCTCAATATTCAAACTTTTAGACCTTCAATAAGTTTTTTTCTGTGTTCTTATTTTGTATAATCAATAAAAATAAATTTTATAATCAAAAATTTATTTGTACTTAAATACTTATTTGTATAATCAAAATAAATTTAATGTTTATGTAACAAATTGTATTGACTGTCTTACGTACCTTAAAGTAACAGCGAGCATTTCTTCTGGTGGAATTGAGCTTCTCATGTTGGTATCCTGCTTTATTATGTACTCTCTTATAGAATACAACAATTCATCGAAAGATTTTATAGACATCCGAAAATAGTTAAAAAATTTATCTTCATCTGCTTTAAGACGTGCATACAAGGTGTAGAAATGACCACGTAAATGTCTTTCAGAATTGATAGGGTGTACCCACCACTTTCTGTTGCTGCACTTCTTTTTATTTTTTAAGTATTTTACCACCAGATATGAAAATTCACACATTTGAACAGCGTTCATCATGAATCAAGACCGTCGAGTCGTGTGCGTTGGTAATTTCCTGTACATACAACGTACGTTAGAAATTACGCACGTTTACGCATTCGTGTGACATCCTTTTCGACGTCCGTCAGAAATTACGTGCGTGCGAGACGTACGTAAAATAAACGCTCGTCTGTTCCCGGCCTTAAACGATACAGTTAAATCGTTAACAATTTATCATAGTGTGTATGGCACCATTTATGCTGTAGTTTAATAAACAATTGTGTCTAATATCCCATCATTGTTTATAAAATAAAATTTTTAGATGAATTAAAAATTTATTTACAGCATTAGTTTACTATACGTGTGTAATAACTGCATTTTATAGGTTTTTCGTTTTAAAACGTTTTAAACAAAGGATCTCGCTCAAAATCAATGGAAAAGTAATTCTCGTTAAATTGTCTGAAATTTTGTGACTAGATAAGTTCTAAGTGAGTAGAACAAATATCTCAATGGGCACCAAGCTTAAAAATACACAATTTAAATGACCTTCAACCGTGATAGATATTCGAAATCAGCGAACCCAAAAACTCTATGTTATCTTAGGATTTTTGGGAAAAATTTACTAGTGAGATCTACAGATACTCAGTATATCACACTTCAAACCTCTATATCTCAAAAATTAATATTTAACATCTGTTTAAAATCGTCATCAATACCAAGGATATGAAAATCGTCAAAGGTCTGTCCAATCTTCAAGTAAGAAGATAAGACGAAATATATCAAACTATCGGCCTATACTTATTATATGCACCTTTGCGAAGGTTTTTGAAATCCTTATGGAACGAGTTATACCTATATGGACACGTAAGCTGCTGTATAAATGTAAATCAACATGGTTTTATGAAGAATCGCTCAACAGTCACCAACCTATTGATCATTAAACAATATATTGTTGAATCTATTGACAACAGAGCCCAAACTGATGTGATTTACACATACTTGTCTAAAGCCTTTGACAGACTTGACCATAGCATCCTGCTTAACAAACTTGGTTCTTTTGGATTATCTTTTAAGTTAATAAAACTAAATCCTAAATCCTACTTATGGGATCGGAAGCAATATGTGCAGCTCAATGGTTTTAAATCTGCTGAATATACTAGTTCTTCCGGTTTTCCACAAGGATCTAATCTAGGGCCGCTGCTTTTGAATATCTTTATTAATGATACTGCTCAAGTTTTAAATGTAAATTTCCTTTTATATGCCTAGTGGAAAATATAGGTAATAGCGATAATCTCCCGGAAAAATTAGGACGTGTTGTTAAATGGTGTTACCGTAATAATTTGCCTCTAAACCCGCAGCTTTATACGATTACTTGAGCGACCGGAAACATTTACGAATCTTGGCGTGACGTTAGACAATGAACTATCATTTAATAAGCACATCGATAATGTTGTATCCTCCTCATATCGCATATATGGGTTAATTGCACGTAGCTCTATTAATTTTAAGAAGACTTCCACCTTAAAAACTCTGTTTTATGCGTTTATAAGGTCAGTTGCATAGACAAATTAAGAGACTTTTTGAAACATAGCCCAAAGGCGCCAACGTGTTTGTGCGCAACCCATAAGGCGCAATCGCATTCTGTAGTGGTGAAAATGGGAACTAAACCAGCAAAATCTGATCAGCTGGTAGCGCGAAAAAACAGTAATGGCGGCATAGTGACAGGGAAGTGAAAGTGGTTTTAGTTTAATATAAATTGAAGGTTGTTTTAGCGTAAAAAGGGTGCAAAAGTATAGTGAATAGTTTTAAACATGTCACTACCAGGTTAAGGTTATTTTAGATATACATGTTGTGTTGTAGATTGTAAAAGTGGGTATTTCAATCCTGTTTATGATAAACATTTTCGTAATAAGGAGCTTAAATATGTAATTTGTGCAATGTGTAATGTAAATTTTAATTCTTATTTCGTTAAATTAATATAAAATTTAACTTATTGTTATAAAAGTAATGATTATCGTGCATTTCTGTGACATTAGTGTAATAATATGTACATAATATATTTGTAACTATAAGCAAATTTTAAACAACTTTTTTGTACCTTACAATTTATAATTTATCTATCATTTATTATTTTGGTCACTTTTAATATTTTTGCGGCAATAATTTAACTTGTACCTGTTTGTGTGATAATAGTATAAAATCTACCTTTTTTGTGATATTAGTATTTATGTTATAACTATGTTGTTTATTATTAAATTTAAGTTTCAAAATTCATATATATATTTGAGTTTATAGATAAACAGATATTTTAAAAGATGCGCTTCTGTTATTCTGAGTAGAAAGTATTTTTATTTTTTTAATAAATATTGTTTTACAGAATATTTTTTATTTTAAATAAACTGTTCTCTTTTTAAAATACCTGTTTTTTTTTTAAATAAAATTTGGTTTGATTATTGTATTTATTTTTTCTTATGATTAAATGTGATTTTGTGTTCAAATAAAAATTGTATTTATTAAAATTTGTTTTTATGTTTGATTTAATAATGTTCTTTTTAAAATATTTTTTTTATAAATAAAATTTGTTTTCATTATTGTATTTTCTGTGTTCAAATAAAAACTATTATTATTAATCCTTGTTTTATTTTGATTTTATTTCTACTAGTATGAAAATATATAGCTTATATTTTAAAATTTATATATTCGCAGTAAGAATATAAAATTTTAAAATATAAGCGTATGTATTCCAATATATAATAGTTTATAGATATGCTGGTATATCCCGCCCATTTTTAAATCGATAAGCTTCTACCATAGGACAATGGCGCGCTGATGTCGGAACTTGTTGCCAACTTTATATTAGGCATCAACAAATCTGTTCTATTATCTCTGGTCAGTTGTGTGGAGTCCATATTATCATTATTATCCGCAAGGTGCGCGATGACAGCGGCACCTTGCGTTTACAATTACGGCGGACTTTGAAATATCAAATGGCTAACTGTCATTACAAAAAGTACATAAACAAATAATTATTTTTAATGAAACATCGTAATTTATTAGTTTTCTACCCAAATGTATTGATCATGTAAATCTATAGCGTCGATAATAATATTTATCTTTATTATTTTCCGTCTAAAATGTCAAAATCATTAAATTTTAGGTAGTATAGATGGGCTTTATCACGGCGGACTTCACGTGAAGTAATTAAAAAAATAAAGAAATGTAATTGATTATAGCATTATAGATGATAATAATATGATTATAATGCCGTTAATAATGCAGACGTTTTGTGTATTTTCAATTAACCATGGCCAAATTAAAAATTAAAACTGTTTTTCAAGCAATCACTCACGACATAACTTTCCAACCTCAAACAACCAACAAAGGTAAAGAATTAGTTTTGGCTTAACATGTGCAAGACTTAAAAATAAAACGTAATGCTTCCTACAACAAAGGTACCTACTAAATATATCAAATATTTAAAATGTTGCTTTTTAAGTTAGCTTATTAGCCTTTTCCTCTTGATAGCGATTATCCACTACTTCACACGTTGTCTTCGTTTCCAACTTTTTGTGGAAATTTATAGAATTTCTGATCTCTATTTTTGCCATTGTTGTTGCAGTTGACTGTACAGCAGGTTTCGTGACGAAGGTTTATTTACTTTTTAAATCGACGCATGGATAAGTGAAATCCATGTAAAATCCTTAGTAAAAAGTGATTAATCGTCCGCCGTAAGTTCCTTTTTTAGCCACGGTGAGCGCTGCGATCGATTCGTGGTTCTCCCACCCTATCCTTCGCACCCAGCGGATAGAGATCGAATAGAAGCAAATCATAGAAAATTTTCAAAACTGCTAAGCTTGAAAATTGATGGCATTTATCCATCAATAGGCATACCTCACTCTGAGCTATTAAAAAAGCATAAACTTTGCAGGCTCAAAAGAAGGCGTGATTATTACATGGTAGTGTTAACTTATAAAATCATTAAAGTCTTATTGGCTGCCCGAGAATATTGGAAAATTTTAATATTTCCGTTCCCAGAATTTCTACCAGACACCCTGATACTTTTTATGCCAATTCAGCTCGCATAAATATTCTGGAGAATTCTCCGCTTCATATAATATGTAAAAGGACAAATAACGTTAGCCAGGATTTAAATATATTTTATTGTAAGCTGTCGAATATAAAATCTTACTTCTTATCATAATTAGTTTATTAGAAATTATTGTGTATGTGCAATTCCTGCTCTGTAATTGGGTTTTTAGACCTGTAGAGTATTGTAAATAAATAAATAAATAAAAAAAATGTGAGCCGTCACGGGACGCCTGGCAGATGTGAAACATCAACATTATTTTGTAAAAGTATATGCAGTATTCAATAAAAAAAAGAGTGTGCGTGTAACCTTTAAGCGCGATTAAAGTAAACATTGAAAAATTTCAAAACTTTGAAAATTTTCAAAATTATCATGATTTTCAAATTTTTGAAAAATTTTGAAAATTTAAAAATTCTAAAAATCCTCACAATTTTGAAAATTTTAAAATATTTGGAAAAATTTGAAAAATTTGATAATTACTACTTTATATATATATATATATATATATATATATATATATATATATATATATATATATATATATATATATATAAAAAGGGAGGATAACGGGAATACAACGCAACAATGATCATGGTTACAAGTAAGAATGGTAACCGCAGACATGCATGTTTCTGGCTCATTAGCCGTCATCAGTGCGGCATAACCAAGAAGAGTATTGCACTTGGCTGGCAAAAGTGTTGGGTACTTGGGAGCATAGGATGTTGGGGAAACATGTGTCAAGAAACACAAAAACAACGAACGCTCACACAGGAGTCCTATCGCCATTTTGTGCTTTCGGCCAGCTGTGCCAATGGGTTTTCGGCTAGCAACCAGCGTCGCCACGTTGGCGAAACGGACTCATTGTGTTTGAGTCGTTCTAGCCCGGGAAATGAAATAAACAAAGTGCCAAGAAAACGCGTATTAATATAAAAAAAAAGGGAGGATAACGGGAATACAACGCAACAATGATCATGGTTACAAGTAAGAATGGTAACCGCAGACATGCATGTTTCTGGCTCATTAGCCGTCATCAGTGCGGCATAACCAAGAAGAGTATTGCACAAAATGGCGATAGGACTCCTGTGTGAGCGTTCGTTGTTTTTGTGTTTCTTGACACATGTTCCCCCAACATCCTATGCTCCCAAGTACCCAACACTTTTGCCAGCCAAGTGCAATACTCTTCTTGGTTATGCCGCACTGATGACGGCTAATGAGCCAGAAACATGCATGTCTGCGGTTACCATTCTTACTTGTAACCATGATCATTGTTGCGTTGTATTCCCGTTATCCTCCCTTTTTTTTTATATTAATACGCGTTTTCTTGGCACTTTGTATATATATATATATATATATATATATATTGTTATGGTATTCAATAGTTGGTCTTTATATGTAATATAAGTGTAATTAAGACTAACTAGATATTAGAATTGAATAATCAATTTATGCAAATTATCAAGGAATCATAAATAAAAAAAAATTTGGGTTGCGAGGTTTCTAGGGGGATAAAAAAAAAAAAAAAAAATTATTGATAGAATGTCATAGAATTTTGGAGAGTAAAGTCAGAGAAAAAGTTTAGGAAATTATATAGAATTTTAAAAATTTAAAAACCATTATAAAGTAAATATAATAATAATAGAAATTGAAAATGAAGATAAATACTGAATGTTAATGAATATAAATATAAAAATTATAAAAGAAGATTAATGTATGAATAGAATGTTATAATAACTATATGGTAGAGTTAAATATGGAATAAAATGGATATATATAGAGAAGATTAATTGGATATTTGCATAGATTGGATTTTCAAAATAAAATAAGCATAGTTTATAAAGATAAGTATTTCTGGTATAATTTGTTATCAGCTGGTAATAGAGGTATATTAGAAATAGTTATTCGGGGATTTTAGGAAAAGAGGGCAAAATTTCATTTAAAATTAATTAGTGTTAAGTTTATGATAGGATAAATGATGAATGTTATATTGTTTTTTAAAGTGTTGTAAAGAATTAATATATTTATATATTAAATGATGTTAAAATTGAGATGGACTTTTTAGTTTAATATTATCGAAGAACCCAACCTTGAAGAGTCACAAGAATACAATTATATGAGTATAGAGATCATAACAATTATGGCGAGCCAACGTGTGGCGTGAATAAAACAAGAATCCAGTTTAAAATAGAACAGTATATTGAAATTGAGAGGGTGATATAGACAATTGAAGTGATTAGAAAATTAGAACAGTGAAGAATTGAAATAAAACATAAATACATTATAATAGAAATAAGAGGATTAGGTGAGAGTTTTAAGTATATTTATATTTATATATAAAGACCATAAAATTTTGAAAATTTTAAAACTAAATACAAATCGAATAAATATAATAAAGTAATATAATAAGTTAACATTATAAATTAAATAAATATATAAAATAATTAAAAGATTTGAATAAAATGAATACAAGACAAAATAGAAGAAATAGAAGGAGAGAAGATGGAATACAGGAATCTAATGAAAATATGCATGAAACAGAAAGTAATGATGGATCGTCGGAAGGAGAAGAAAAAACAATGTTTCAAGTGGTACAAGCTGATGTGATAGGAGATGCGACTAGTTCAAAACCACATCAAGAAACAGAGATGGAGAAAATGTTTAAATTTTTGGAAAATAAATTTGATGAAAATAATAGAAAAATGGATTCTATGAAAAAAGAAATAAGAGAAGATATAAAAAAAGAAATAAAAGATATGAACAAGAATATGGAAACATTTAAAGATGAAATGAAAAATATTATTAAAGAAGAAAATATCAAAATACAAAAAGAAGTCGATCAATTGAAAGATGGAATTAAGGCGATGGAGGAAATGGGTAATATACACCAGGAGAAGATTAATAATATAGAAAAAAATGTGAAGGAGCAGAAAAATGAAAATAAGAAAGAAAATGAAAGAATACTACAAACTATGGAAAGGAATGTAATGGAAGTAGCAAAGAAATTTGAAGATGAAACAAAAAAATTACAAGAAATGCAAAATGAAAGAACTGAGGATGGTTCCTATATGATAATACATGGAGGAGAAGGAGCAGTAAAATTTACAGGGAATATCAGTATATTACATCCATGCACGTATATGAATATGATTAAAACTAAGACTAGGAACAAAAGAGATTGGAAAGAAATTATAAGAAGTTCTTTGAAAGATAATGCTGCATTATGGTATGCAACACAGGAAAATGAAATATTAACCTTTAATGATTTTGAAAGGGAATTTCTTAAATATTTCTGGGGTGAATCAAAACAAGGGGTGAGTAGGGAAAAATTATATTTCGGAAAATTCAATTATAGATTAGGGAATAATTTAACTAATTATGCGTTACAATTATATAATGTTGCACAATATTTGGAACCTCCTATGAGAGAAGAGGAAATAATTTTATATATTTCTAGACATTATGATATAACAGTTTCTGAAACAATAGTTATACAAAATATTAAAAAAAAAGAACAATTGATTGAGTATTTAAATCGAGTTGAAAGAAATTTAAAGATTAATGAAAATAGATCACAAAATTATGAAAATGATAGATTTAGAAATTATCAAAACAGAAATGGATATAATAGAGTAAGAGAAGAAATGCGTAATAGAAACAATGGAAATTATAATTATGGATATAATGGGAGAGAAAATGGAAATAGTATAAACGGAAATACATATAGAAATGGAAATAATATGGATAATAATAATAATATAAGAAATGGAAATAACAGAAATGAAAATGGTTTTCAAAATGTAAATAATGGAAGATATGAAAGATCAAGATATAGAAATATAAATGAAATTCATAATAATAATAATAATAATCGAGAAGATAGAAATGGAAACAATAATGTACCTAGAAGAATAAATCAAATTAATATGCAAAGTAGAGAAATAGAAGAAAATGTAGAAAATGTTAGGGTAGAACCAGAACAAGAAAATTTTTAAATAAGCACCTACAAAATTTTAATGTTAAATGTTGTTATATACATCCTAGTGAATTTATAAAATTAGAAGAAAATAATAATAAATTAGAAGATAAAATTGGATTAGTAGTTGTTGAAGGAAATTTAGAAAATAAGAAAATTAGAATTTTAATAGATACCGGATCAGAAGCAACATTGATAAATGAAAAAATTATTGAGGATAATAAATTAGAAGAAATGATTAAAATTCCAAGAATTAAGTTAATAGGTGCTAATGGAAAAAAATTAGGGGAAATTAATAAGACTATAAATATTAGTATTAAAATTGGAAATAGTATATATAAAATACAAGGTTTGATTATAGGAAATATGGAGTATGATATAATATTAGGTACTGATGAATTAGATTTTATATTAAGAACAGATGCATCAATTAATAAGTTAGCAGGGGTTTTAATACAAGTACAAAATGGAATAGAAGTACCAATATGTTTTATGTCTAGAGTCACAAAAATGTATGAAAGAAATTATAGTGTATCAGAATTGGAATTTGCGAGTATAGTTTTTTGTGTGCAAAAATGTCGATTTTATTTAATTGGAAAAAAATTTATAATTGAAACCGATCACATGGCTTTGAAGAATGTAATGGTCAATCGATTTAATAATAATAGGATATATCGATGGAGTTTATTATTACAAGAATATGATTTTGAAATTAGATATTTATCAGGAAAGGAAAATATTATTGCAGATACATTATCAAGAGAAAGTAGTGAAAATAAGGATAAAGGAAGAATAATACAAATTGGAATGAACAAATTAATAGAAGATGAAGGTATGTTTTCGGAAGAAGAAATAATAAGAAGTCAACAAAATTTAACAGAAAAAGAAAAACAGAATACTTTAATTAAAGATGGATATTATATAAAGGAAATAGGAAATGAAGAAGTTTATGTAATTGAGAGTTATTTAGGAAAACAAATATTAAAAAATTTACATGTAACATATGGACATATAGGTTCAAGAAAATTATGGTTATTATTTAGAGAAAATTTTATCATGAAAAAAGATCAAAAGATAGCAAAAGGAATAACAAGAACATGTAAGATATGTCAATTGAATAAAAATAAGAATAAAGTGAATAAAAATATTGGGAAAAGTGTTACAGCAATGGAAAAATTGGAAATAATAGCAATAGATTTCATTAGTAATCTAATAAGAAGTAAAAATAATAATAAACATATATTGGTAATTGTTGATGTTTTTACAAAATTTATAAAATTATACCCATGTAGAAGGACAAATTATAAAAGTATTAAAAATTGTTTACAAAAATTTATAGAAGAAATAGGTAAACCAAGGACATGTGTAATGGATAATGCAAGGTATTTTCAAGGACAGAATTTAGAAAAATTTTTAAAAAGGAAAGGAATCAAAAAGAATTGTATTAGTATAAGACATCCTGCAGCAAATCCTGCAGAAAGATATATTAAAGAAGTGATAAAATTTTTACGAATAAGTTTAAATGGAAAGAAACATAAAGAATGGGAAAATTATATTAATAAAGTAGAAATGTATATCAATGATATTCCAAATGTAATAACAGAAGAAACACCAACATATTTAATGTTAGGTCAAAAACCAAAACGAAATTGGGAAGAAGAAGAAGAAAGAAAAAAATATGATGAAATTATAGAAAAAGTAAGAAAAAGGTTAATGGATGCGTGGGAAAAATATTATAAGAAATTTAAGAAAAAAGTGAAATATCCTGTAAGGTTTAAGAAAGGAGATTTGGTAATAATAAAAGCATATATAAGTGGAAATTTAAAGAAAAATGAATCAGGGAAATTAAAAGCTATATTTGAAGGACCATATAGAATAGTAAATGAGGAAGGTATTAATAGTTATATTGTTGAAGATCCGATAACAAGAAATGTTAGAGGAGTATTTAATATTGAAAGCCTATATAGGTATTTTGAAGAAACTTAGAGTATTCAGAATTTGTGTTAATATGTTAATTGTTATATACTTTAAATTTTAAATTATTAAAATTTTTTTTCTAAAATTTATAAAATTTTAAATTTGGGAAATTGTTATGGTATTCAATAGTTGGTCTTTATATGTAATATAAGTGTAATTAAGACTAACTAGATATTAGAATTGAATAATCAATTTATGCAAATTATCAAGGAATCATAAATAAAAAAAAATTTGGGTTGCGAGGTTTCTAGGGGGATAAAAAAAAAAAAAAAAAAATTATTGATAGAATGTCATAGAATTTTGGAGAGTAAAGTCAGAGAAAAAGTTTAGGAAATTATATAGAATTTTAAAAATTTAAAAACCATTATAAAGTAAATATAATAATAATAGAAATTGAAAATGAAGATAAATACTGAATGTTAATGAATATAAATATAAAAATTATAAAAGAAGATTAATGTATGAATAGAATGTTATAATAACTATATGGTAGAGTTAAATATGGAATAAAATGGATATATATAGAGAAGATTAATTGGATATTTGCATAGATTGGATTTTCAAAATAAAATAAGCATAGTTTATAAAGATAAGTATTTCTGGTATAATTTGTTATCAGCTGGTAATAGAGGTATATTAGAAATAGTTATTCGGGGATTTTAGGAAAAGAGGGCAAAATTTCATTTAAAATTAATTAGTGTTAAGTTTATGATAGGATAAATGATGAATGTTATATTGTTTTTTAAAGTGTTGTAAAGAATTAATATATTTATATATTAAATGATGTTAAAATTGAGATGGACTTTTTAGTTTAATATTATCGAAGAACCCAACCTTGAAGAGTCACAAGAATACAATTATATGAGTATAGAGATCATAACAATATATATATATATATATATATATATATACCAATTTTCATAATAATCGGTCCAGTAGTTTTTGAGTTCATGGATAACATACAGACAAACATTCATTTTTATAGAATAGATAGTATGCGGAGTCGTGTTAGGTTTTTGCGTCACCGTCGCCACGCCAGAAATCTGATTTACGTGCGGCTATAATTTGTTTATTATTGGAACTATGTTTCTTACGGCAAGTTTGGAGAAGATAGGGATTTTGCTGTGTGACTGAACTGAAAAAAATGTAATAGTAAAAACCGTAACGAAAAACCCGTAACGAGACGTAGAATGCTCGCCTGCCACGCGGGAGGCTCGGGTTCGATTCCCGGCCGATGAAATTTTTTTTTGTATATATCTTAACTTTTACCTTTTTTTGTTAAAGTAATATGAGATATAATTTTTAAAAATCTTGATAGTTGAAAGTAGTTAGGAAAGGTGAGAAAAAATAAATGTATACATTACTCTTTAAAGCTCACCTTGAATTTTAAAGAAGCTTCTTTCTTAACGCCAAGATTTCACTGATTTTGATATATTGACCGTTAAATGAGACGTGCGCAGGCGTTACAGTCGTATACACAAGCGAGTAGTGTTATGTGTCGATTCTTCATTAGCCGAAGGAACATAGTTCCTACCTGGTGTCCCACGAAACCATTTTATTTTGTTTAGTTTTTATATTTATTTACCTACATATTATAAGATAATATGCACTTTTAAGTCTATATTTCAATTTTTAATATTTTTACACATCAGTAAAAATATTAAAAATTAAAATATGAGCTTTAAAAGTGTACTTCTATATGAAACAATTCATACCCTGTCCCGTCAAATTTTTGAATCGATGAGCTTCTTCCCCCTGTTGTTGGCGCGCCACCGTCGCGTCGCTCAAAACATGAGACCAATTTCATATAAGATATCAGTACATCTCTTTATTATATATTATCGATGCGTTAGGTTTTTTACGTAATACGTCACCGTCGCCACGCGAGAAATCTGATTTACGTGCCGCTATAGATGTTTCACATCAAAAATTATAATTTCTCTGTCCAATTTAATAATTCTACAACTGTCAAGTAACTCTGCTTTATACCTTATATTTTTAATAATTTCTATTTTATCCATAATTTATTTTATAAGAGATTCTATTTTATTTTAATAAAATTTACACAAATTTCTTTGTTCTATATTTCATTTTATAAACTGTCCATTTGATGTACTTGCTTGTAAATGATTATTCATGTTCAAAGACCATATATCAATAAAAAAAATTAATTTATCTCATATTCCCTTCTAAAAATATCTTTTACCAAGAATATTCAGACTGATTATTCATACCAGTTTTAATTCTAGTATCATATCGTTCAATGAATTGTTTTAATGTTTATTCTATAAACATCCCTATCTTTTTTAATAAAAAAAAAACTATGTACACCTAAAACTACTATTTACAACCTAATATTTATTTACAAAATTGCTTTAAATATCATCTACCCTTCTGCAGGTGTAAACTTATATACATCTTTAATATTGAAAATTCCTCTTAATCTACCCGTACTAGGACAAATCAACCTATAACTATTTTGAGCATTCTCGTTATCCACCATATATGGTCCCTCAAATGGCATTAATAATTTAGCACATTGATTTTCCCTTTTGTTTGCCACTTGTAACGCTCTAATGATAACCAGGTCCCCCTTTTTAAATTTAGTTTTCTTTTTTAATTTCTGTTCCTGTCTTTTGATGTATCTATCAGCATTTCTTTTCAAATTTTTGTTGACCTTTTCTAAAATCTCATGCATCTCTTGATTTCTAACTACCTCCCAGTCCCTTTCCGGTGCTCTTCCCTTAAATAACAATTCCGGACATTCTTTCATGATTCCATGAGGAGTTTCATTCATATATCTCTGAACTTCTTCCAAATTATTTTCCCATAATTCGTGCTCTTGGCTACATAAAATTCTCAAATATTTAATAATTTCCTTAATATATCTTTCTGCTGGATTTGAAGATGGATTTCTAATACTTATGAAATTTACTTGTATGTTAAATTGCTGACAAGCGGACAAAAATTTATTATTCTCAAAATAGGTAGCATGATCTAATATGATCCTTTCTGGTTTTCCATGTGCTTGTATGAAATTTCCTATACATTTTATGACTAGTTTGGTATTTGTTCTTGAACATGGATACAGCTGTACATATTTGGTAAACACATCCACCATGACCAAAATATGTTTCTTACCTTGGATACTTGGCACTAGGTTGCTTATGAAATCCATAGCTACTATTTGTAAAGGTCTTTGTGTGATTATTGGTCTATTTGTATTAATGTTATGATAATTCTTCTCCTTTGCTAATTGGCATATTGTACAAGCTTTGAAAACTTCTTTGGTTTTATTTAAATCGTTCATCGCATAGTAATTCTCTCTAAATAACATCCATAACTTTCTCACCCCAATATGTCCATATTCCTGATGTAAATTGAATAAAATGTCTTTAGCATAATTTGTTGTTATTACATAGGCATCCCAGTTTTCTAACTTCTTAAATATGATATTATCTACTACAAAGGTTCTTCTCTTTTCCACTTCAGTTAAATATTCTTGATCTCTAATAATCCTTTCTAAACGATACAACCCCTTTTTATCCAATAACTTATTAATCCCAATTTTAAATTTTGTATGATCCCCTTGCTCTTCTACTTCTCTACTTAATGCATCAGCAATGATGTTATTCTTTCCAGGTATGTATTTAATTTCAAAATCATATTCTTGCAATAATAATAGCCATCTGTGCACCCTATTATTTGCATATCGATTTTTCAACATTGCAGTCAACGCATTGTGATCACTTTCTACCACAAATCTAGCCCCTAGTAAGAAAAATCTTAATTTTGTTATACAAAACACAACACTCGCCATTTCCAATTCCGTCACTGTGTATTTCTTTTCACTATTTTTCGTAACTCTTGAGACAAAACTAATGGGCACTTCTCCTTCTTCCTGAATTTGTATCAGCACTCCTGCTAATCTATCTATAGATGCATCAGTTCTAAGAACGAAAGGTTTATCATACTGTGGATGATATACTTTTAGGTTATTGGTGAAAATTCGCTTCAGTTCGTTGAAAGCTTGTTCTCGTTCTGGTGTCCATTTCCATTTAACATCTTTTTTCAGCAGTTCAATCAATGGAACTTCTTTGCTCGATAAATCCGGAATCAATCTCTTATAGTAGTTTAAAATTCCCAGGAATCCCCTTAATGTTTTTAAATTTCTAGGTGTTTGATAATTCAAAATCGCTTGTACTCTTTCTGGATCCATGCTTACCCCAGTAGTATTCAATACATATCCTAAATATTTTATTTCTTGTTGGTAAAATTTACATTTTTCCACATTTAATTTCAAACCTGCTGTTTCCATTTCCTTTAAAGTTATTTCCAAATGTTCTTTATGTATTTCTTCATTTTCTGAATACACCAAAATATCATCAATAAGTATAAATGACTCATATTTATTTAATATCGTATTGTAACGAGCGAGATCCCCTTAGTACGCCCCTGTCGCTCTCCAGGTAAACAACGCGCTTATTCTCGAACAGAACAATCGAGAAAATTCCTTTCTACGCGCGTCGAGAAAGTGTTATCGAAAGACGTTCTGGAAACAGTGGACAGGTATATAAGCGGAGAGCCACGACCCACGGGAAGTTTAAATTTAATAGCGACAGTCTAAATAGTTGAGCGAACTACGAAGTGAAAATAAATAGTGAATATAAATCGAAGTTAATTGTTGTACATAAATTAGTGTGTTATAGTTAGTTTAGTTAGTTTAGTTATAATTCGTTTAGTTTGTAGTGTGTAAATAAATTAGACATTTTCGTTCAGCAGTGATTTTATTTTGAACCCCTAGAACGTAACAATTGGTGTCAGGTGTGGGGTAAATTGAACTGCTGTGTTAATTTAAATTGTGGACTTCATTAGTGAATATTTTGTATGCCAGTTACGAGATCACAGACGAAGAAAATGGATCAGGCGACAATGGAATTTTTCAAGCAAGCCCTTGAAAAAATGAGCTTGAATATGGAGGAAAGTATTAGGAAAATGGAAAATAAAATGGACGAAAACACAAATAAAATGGAAGAAAATACTAGAAAGATAATGGATGAGAATACCCAGAAAATGGAAGAAAACACTAAGAAAATGGAAGATAATTTGGGAGATAAATTGACATTCATTGAAAATGAGTTGAAGAATAATTACTCCAAACTGGAAAATGAGATTGGAAGCGTAAAAGACGAAATTGGAAAATTTGAAGACAGGGTTGGAAACATTGAAGGCAGATTGGTTAATATGGAGGAAGAAATGCAAATAAAATTGGAAGAACAGGTGAAAACCATGGAAGAGCGTTTGAGCAAGAACTTCAGCAAATATTGTTCTGTTAAGCTGGGAGAACGGGGTGAGCCAGGGCGAACAAAGATCAAACCTCCAACTTTTGATGGCAAAACACCCTGGAGTACTTATCAGAAACAATTTGAAGCAGCAGCCAACGCCAATTGCTGGGACGATGAAGAGAAAGCAACTGCCTTAATTGTTGCATTAAGAGGAGACGCACTGAATATCCTTCAGACCATTCCTGTAAGTCAACAAGGTGATTATAAGACTCTGACAAGTAGACTGCAAATGAGATATGGTGATGCACATCTCCAACAAGTGTATCACGCACAAATCAAAAGTCGCCATCAGAAGAGTGCAGAAACCTTGCAGGAATTCGAAGCAGACATAGCAAGGTTGGTAAGGCTGGCCTATCCTTCAGCACCGGACAGCTTCCTAGAACAACTTGCTGTCCAGACCTTCGTCGATGGGTTGAGAGACACGGAGACTCAGCAGACGTTGCGGTTGGCCCGGCCCAAAACCCTAGATGACGCCCTGGCCCATGCACTAGAATTTGAAGCTGCTAAACAAGCTTCGCACAGAGGACAGTGCAAAGTGAGACAGCTTGATGATTCGCCAGTCTGCGACGAGAGTATTGAAGACGTAGTTCGCCGAGTTCTCCAGGAGAAACGTAATGGTGGACCAAGATGCTGGAACTGCGGCGAAAGAGGACACATTCGGCGTAACTGTAAGAAGCCGGTTAAACCACAACGCCAAGAACAGGAAAACTAAAGCGGGTTGGCAAGAAGGGGCATAAACCGACCCGCCACGACAATGCCCCTGAGGTTATAATTCAGGCCATCTCTTCAAGTATTTATGTCGACGGTAAAATTAATGGGAGGTCCGTAAAAATGTTAGTCGACACTGGCGCAACCCGAACTATAGTTAAGCCGAGTGTAGTTAAAGGAAATGGAAAAACCTTACCAGCGACGGTTCGTTTACGGACTGCAACTGGAGAAGACGTGCCAATACATGGAAAGAAGAGGATCGTCATCAACATTGGGGACAGGTCTCTCGAACATGAGGTGCTGGTGGCAGATATCATGGAGGAAGTCATCTTGGGAATGGATGTCATTAAGGGTTATGGCTTCCAGATGGATATGAGAAACGATGTTCTGAGGATCGGAAGTCTGGAAATTCCATTCCTGGGATGTGAAGATATCACGACTCGAGTCTTACTCAGCGAAGATGTTCACCTACGTGGACAGGCGGAAGCCATAGTGAAGGGGTATTTAGATAGAGACCTTCGAGATAGCTGTATAAGACTCATCGAACCAGCCAGTGAGAGTAACCTCGGGAAAGGACTGCTAGTCGGAAAAACCTTGGTGAGAGGCGGAAACGAAGTTCCTGTGAGAATGTTGAACACCAACATGTACCCTGTGATCTTGAAGAAAGGTACGATCCTGGGAGAAAGCTGTTCCGTGCTTTGCGTGACAGGAAGCGTTCAGAATGTGAAGAACCCGCTACCAAGAAGCGACAAGAGTTCGAAAAAATTATTTGAGACATTGGCTTCTTCCTGCACAGAACTTGCACCAGAACATATTAGCAAGGTGAAGAAACTGATTCATGAATACAGTGACGTTTTTGCTATGGACAACACTCAGATGGGTAGGACGAATGTTGTGAAGCATTCTATCAATACCGGAAGTTCAGATCCCATTCGCCAACAACCGCGAAGGCTTCCCATAGCAAAGAGAGAAGAAGCAGAAAATATAATCAAGGACATGCACGAACAAGGAATAATAGAGCAATCTGATAGTCCTTGGTCATCACCTGTGGTTTTGGTGAAGAAGAAAGATGGCAGCACCAGATTTTGTGTCGACTATCGTCGTTTGAACGACGTCACCAAGAAGGATTGCTACCCCATTCCAAGGATTGACGACACTTTGGACACGCTTTCTGGCTCGAAATGGTTCTCCACGCTGGATTTGAAGAGTGGGTATTGGCAGGTGGAATTAGATCCCAAAGACAAAGAGAAAACAGCTTTTACTATTGGGACAGGATTGTGGCAGTTCACAGTAATGCCATTTGGCCTCCGTAACGCAAATGCAACTTTCGAGCGATTAATGGAAACCATTCTTCGAGGATTGTCATGGAAGTCGTGCCTAGTTTATTTGGACGATGTCATAGTATTTGGCCGGACATTTGACGAACACCTGGAAAATTTAAGAGAAGTCCTTTAAAGGCTACGCACTGCAAATTTAAGACTCAGTCCAAAGAAATGCCACCTCTTCAGGAAAGAAGTGAAATATCTAGGACATGTAGTATCTGCAGATGGCATTAGTGCTGACCCAGACAAAGTCAAGGTTGTACGAGAATGGCCAGTACCACAGGACAAGCACCAAGTAAGGAGTTTTCTTGGCTTGTGCACATACTACAGGAAGTTCGTCTTGGGATTTGCTGACATCGCGAAGCCTCTAACAAGACTGACGGAAGATGGAAGGGACTTCAAATGGGATACTGAATGCGAGGATGCTTTCAATCGACTGAAGCAAGCACTAACAACAGCTCCTATATTAAGTTATCCTCAGACCAGTGGAAGGTTTATATTGGACACGGACGCAAGCAACACGGCCATAGGAGGCATATTATCCCAAATTCAGAATGGCCAAGAGAAAGTTATAGGATATTTCAGCAAGGTCCTGTCGAAGCCTGAGCGTAACTATTGTGTTACGAGGAGAGAACTTCTCGCCGCAGTCAAGTCCATGGAACATTTCTATAAATACTTGTATGGTCGCGAATTCCTTTTAAGAACAGATCATGCTGCTCTGAAGTGGCTTCTGCAATTTAAGAACCCAGAAGGTCAGGTTGCGAGATGGATAGAAAGGCTGCAGGAATATCATTTTTCTGTGGAACACCGGGCCGGAAAGTCACATGGCAACGCAGACGCATTATCTAGGAGACCTTGTCCTTCCGACTGCAAACACTGCAGCAAAGCAGAAGAGAAGGAATTCTGTTTAAGAACAACCGTCGTGGATCTGGATTGGCTGCCAGAATCCCTGAAGCGAGACCAAGAAGGTGACACCGAACTAAAGATGTTGCTTGACTGGAAAGCAAAAGGACAGAGACCAAGATGGGAAGAAGTGAGTCACCTGAGTCCTAGGGTCAAGTCCTACTGGGCGCAGTGGGACTCCATCATTGTAGAGGATGGATTGTTGAAGAGGTCCGTCGAGAATGACGAGGGTACTGCAGCTAGGACTCAGCTGATAATTCCCCGGAGTCGGACGACAGAAGTATTGGAGAAACTTCATAATGGAACCTCCGGTGGACACTTCGGCATCAAGAAAACGTTGGAAAAGGTCAGAGAACGTTTTTACTGGATCAACTGCAAAGAAGACGTCAAGGACTGGTGCCGAAAATGTACACTTTGTGCTTCAACGAATGGCCCAAGAGGAAAACGACGAGCGCCAATGAATCAGTATAACGTAGGCAGTCCTATGGAAAGAGTTGCTATAGACATCGCAGGCCCATTCCCAGAGACCGACGATGGGAACAAGTACATATTTATGGCGTCGGATTACTTTACCAAATGGGTTGAAGCACATGCCATCCCAAACCAAGAGGCCTCGACAGTGGCAGACGTGCTGATAAAAGAGATGTTTAGTCGGTTTGGAGTGCCACTGGAGCTACATTCTGATCAGGGACGAAATTTCGAGTCTGGCCTATTCCAGAGCATTTGTGAAATACTCGGAGTCAAGAAGACCAGAACAACGCCTCTTCACCCACAGTCAGATGGCCTAGTCGAAAGAATGAACAAAACTGTGGGAAAATATTTGGCTAAAGTGGTCTCTGACCATCAAAGAGACTGGGACCGGTACCTTCATCTGTTCACCATGGCCTACAGATCAGCCGTACAGGAGTCTACTAGAGAGACACCAGCTTGTGTCATGTTCGGCCGGGAAATAAGATTACCCTGTGACCTAGAGTTTGGTTGTAAGCCCGGAACAGAGATAGCTGGTGAGGACTACGTGAGCACATTGAGGGGCAGGCTACACTACATTCATGAAAAGGTCCGACAAAACATACAAATTGCTAGTGACCGAATGAAGACCCGTTATGACAGCAAAGCTACAGAAGGTGGTTTTAACGCTGGAGATTTGGTCTGGCTGTACAACCCCCAGAAGAAGAGAGGATTATCACCTAAGCTACAGAGGAATTGGGAGGGTCCATACAGAGTGGTAAAAAGGATCAATGATGTAGTGTACCGTATACAAAAACTACCAAGGGGCAAGAGGCGCGTGGTCCATGTAAATCGGCTGGCGAAATACGAGGCGGAATACGACGAACAAGACGAGACCCATCTGAGAAGGACGACCAGCCCAGAGCATGTTGAGATGAGTTTCGACCAGTTCATGGAGAACTATGGTGGAACTGGGAAGGCACGATTCGGAGTTACCACCGAGCAGCAGCAGGACCTCTTCTCTGTGCCTGGAGATTATTCCCTAGCCCATTGTGTCGCCGAAGATCTGCGTATGTCCAGGGGAATAGCATTAGTCTTCAGGAAGAAGTTTGGCCGTGTATCTGAGCTCTCCAGACAACAGCCCCATCCCGGAAAAATTCTGAGTCTCACTGACGGTCATCGTCACCTCTTCTACATGGTGACTAAGAGGTTTTCCGATCACAAGCCCAGCTATAGAAGTATGTGGAATACCCTGCTGAACCTAAGAGACGAACTCAACAGGTTGGGAGTGAAGAAGCTGGCTGTGCCTAAGTTGGGTTGTGGTCTAGACCAACTCAACTGGAGAGTCGTCCGGAACATGCTCGAGGTGCTTTTCCATAAGACAGGAATAGAGAGACCGAACGTCTTAAGGAGGGGGCAGTGTAACGAGCGAGATTCCCTTAGTACGCCCCTGTCGCTCTCCAGGTAAACAACGCGCTTATTCTCGAACAGAACAATCGAGAAAATTCCTTTCTACGCGCGTCGAGAAAGTGTTATCGAAAGACGTTCTGGAAACAGTGGACAGGTATATAAGCGGAGAGCCACGACCCACGGGAAGTTTAAATTTAATAGCGACAGTCTAAATAGTTGAGCGAACTACGAAGTGAAAATAAATAGTGAATATAAATCGAAGTTAATTGTTGTACATAAATTAGTGTGTTATAGTTAGTTTAGTTAGTTTAGTTATAATTCGTTTAGTTTGTAGTGTGTAAATAAATTAGACATTTTCGTTCAGCAGTGATTTTATTTTGAACCCCTAGAACGTAACAGTATGTAAAGTTTTAACTAATGCTGCACAAGAACTTTGTAATCCATAGGGTACAACACAAAATTGGTATACAATTCCATCCACCGTAAAAGCTGTGTATGGTCTACTACTTTTTTCTAAAGGAATTAGCCAGAAACTGTGTTTAAGATCTAATTTTGAGTATATTTTAGCCTTTGTTATTCTCCCAAATATTCCCTCTACATTCATGGGACTTTCATATTGTTTTACCGTGTAAGTATGTATATTCCTAGCATCCAGACATAATCTTATTTCCCCTGACTTTTTTCTAACACATGTAATTGCATTTATATAAGGCGAATCAGACCTCTCTATAATTCCATCTTTCATCATTTTGCTTAATTCCTGATATACTTCATCCTTCAACTTATAAGGAATTGGATAAGTCTTAATCTTAAAATTCTTAATATCCTTGTTCATCTTCAACTTGTGGGTATAATTTGATGCTATACACGTTTCTTCATTAAATAGTCTACAATATTTTCTACATAACATTTCCACTTCTTTTTGATATTCTCCACAGTTCCCTTCTAACTTATTATAATCTACATTTGATATATTATTATACTGTCTATTTGGATTGACCTCCCAACTTGCATTATTTCCTAAGGTAAATGGTATTATCTGTTGTTCCCATTTTAAACATTCTTCTTCATAATCTATTACTACCTTGTGATTATTCAATTCATCTGAACCTAATATAATGTCATAATTTAAATTTTGAATAAGTAACATTTGGATTTTATATTTCTTAATACCTATTAGTATTTCTCCCATAATCATGTTGTTGGTATCGTATAAAATTTTTTATTATTCGCTCCCACTAATGATAATTTATTTGTTTTTATCATCATAATATCATCTTGTTTAACTTGTGAAACTATTTTTTGACTAATTAAAGTAACCTCTGAACCAGTATCTATCATAATTTTGCATTTAATATTTTGAAAAACCCCTTCTATAAAAATTAACCTCCTGAGTTCATTGATTTTAATTTCATCTTCATTAACAAGAAATTCTCTAGGATGTTCATACCTAGAAGAGTAGATGATATTACGCACGTGGAAGTGACTTAAGCAAAATCCACGTTCTGTTCCTGGCCTTGGCCAGTCACATCACTCTGATTTGCATTCACAACATTCACCTGTCGACTATTCTCACCTCTATCTCGCCATTCATTATTCTGATTCCCTACATTACGATTATCCTCATTTCTGCCATTGTTATCATAATTTCTGTTCCATCTATTTCCTGACCCCCTATTCCTATCATAATTATTGTTATTTGAAAAATCCCTATTTCTCCTATCAAAATTCCTATTTTCCCAATTTCTACCATTTCTATTATCATTCCTATATTCATTTCCTCTTGTCTCATTCCTATTAAAATTACCATATCCCCTATTAAATTCCCTATTCCTATTATTAAATCTGTCATTACCATTATTCCTACTCTCCTCTCTATTCCTATCATTATATCTATTACCACCAGAATTCCTGTTATCATACCTATTCCTATCATTAAATCTTTAATTCCCATTATTTCTACTTTCACTCATTAGACTTCGTTCTAGTCTCTGTAAATAATTTGACAGATGTTCCATGGTTTTAATGTTGTGTATAGCTATCGTCTCAGTCACTTCATGTTTATACTGTCTCGCCACATACAATACTATTTCTTCTTCCCTCATTGCAGGTTCTAAATATTGCGCATGATTATAGAGTTGCATTGCATATGCATTATAATTTCTTCCTTTATTGTGATCATATTTTCCAAAGTACAGTTTTTCCCTAAATGTCGCTTGTTGAATTTCCCCCCAGAAATATTTACAAAATTGCTCTTCGAAATCTTTTATCGACAACATTTGATTTTCTTTATTACAGAACCATAGTAGAGGATGTCCTGTTAGCATATCACGGATCAACAATTTTTGTTCCGGGAAGTCACTAATATACTTTGTTTTACTTTTAACAATATTTACAAATACTTTTGGATGTATGTGGTTTATGTTTCCATCAAATTTAATTCCAGCATTGTTGTAGTGAGACATCATATTAGGAAGAACTCCCAATGCATTTCCTCTGACATTATTCTCCATAACTTCTTGTAGCTTCTTCTGCATATCCTCCATTTCCTTACTTAATTTAAACCTAGTTAATTCCTGATTCTTACTGCAAACTCCTTTCTGTTTTTCTACTTCTCCCTCTAGTCTTTCAAATTCTTTTCCTAAATTAATTTTTAAATTGTCCACTACCTCTTCATAAATTTGCTCTTGTAACCGTATTTGTCCTATTTCTTTTTTAATAACTTCAGTATGTTTATTGACTTCACGTTCAATTTCCTCCGGTAAATTTTCTTTAGTTGATTTTTCTACTTCTTTTATTTTAATTTCCATACCTTTTTCAATTTCCCCCTTAATTTTTACTCCAGTATCCTGTATTTCAGTCCCTAATTTCATGTTTTGTTGTTAAATTTTCTTGTCACATTCCTTTTTTATAACTTTAACTTCTTCTCTTATCTTCAAATTGTCTTCTTTAATATTGTTAATTTCATTTCTAAATATCTTAGTCATATCTTCTTTTTGCTGATCCAATTTCTTATTTATATCTTTCCTTATGTCTTCTTTTTGCTGATTCATATTCTTATCCATATTCATCATACTTTTATTAATTTCTTCATATTTCTTATCATTATCTTTCATGATATTTTGATTAGTCTCTTCCAATTTCTTATCCTGCTGATCAAATCTCATCATAAGGATTTCAAGTATGCTGTTCATATCAGGTTGACTCTTTTCTCTTGGTTTTTCTTGTACCACCTGTTCTTCTTGTTCATTTCCACCAGCAGTTGCCTCTGTCTCTATTTCAACCATAGTTTGATCCTGCTCTCCCCCTATCTCCATTAAATTATCTCCTTCTTCTGTCTCTGCTTCTTCCTGTGTCTGTCCTGTTTGAATCAGCTCTTCCACTCGATAATCTCCTGCTCCTAACACTCTCTCTTCATGTACTTGTACCGCTACACTCTCAACCTCAATCTCTCCTCCATCACTACTCTCACTATCCTCTCTTATTACCTTACCATCTCTCAATCTCATTTTTCCATCCATACTTACAATTTAAATTCACAGAGATAAATATGACTAATGTTCAAATTTTTTATTTAAAATACCTTTATATTAATAAAAATTTACCAAGCAAATGCCTTTTAATTATTTTTCATTCTGATTAATCAGAATCAAACAAATAAATCAAAAAAAAAATTACCAAACAAAGTTTTCTTGAATCGTGTTTGTAATATCAGAAAAATTCTCAAGTTTTTTATTATTTAAATAGGCTCTAGTTTCGATTATTTAGAGCCCCACGTTATAAGAAAAGCGACGAATTCTGTTTGACAACATTACACTAATAAAACATTTTAAAATTCAGGTACATCACTATTAAAATACATAAAAATATATACATTTACACCATAAAACTTATTATTTTGTTATTTTTAGCATGGAGGTTTGTCTGTAAATGATTGAATTTTAATGTGTCTTCAATTTCCTTTTTTATTTGTGTGTTTTTTATATATGGTTTTTATTTTAACACAGTAGGAGAGCAAAACATTTTGATGATTTATTTATTTAGATTTTATTATTATATCAAGTAAAATTCTGTAGTAATGAAATGCGGGATTTTAATTTCAAAAATTTATTTGTTAAATTTTATGAACGTTGTTGTGTTTTTATTTATAACACTAAAATAAATAAAAATAAAAACACAACAACGTTCATAAAACTTAACAAATAAATTTTTGAAATTAAAATCCCGCATTTCATTACTACAGAATTTTACTTGATATAATAATAAAATCTAAATAAATAAATCATCAAAATGTTTTGCTCTCCTACTGTGTTAAAATAAAAACCATATATAAAAAACACACAAATAAAAAAGGAAATTGAAGACACATTAAAATTCAATCATTTACAGACAAACCTCCATGCTAAAAATAACAAAATAATAAGTTTTATGGTGTAAATGTATATATTTTTATGTATTTTAATAGTGATGTACCTGAATTTTAAAATGTTTTATTAGTGTAATGTTGTCAAACAGAATTCGTCGCTTTTCTTATAACCTCACGATTAGTAAGTCATCACATTTGTAACAATATTTCTTTATTTTATAAAAATTGTTCTTCACCACAGATGTCCTGAAGAAGAATTAAATAAATTTGAAAGCTTGACTGAAATCAAAGAGTTTTCTTTACTTACCTTGGCCAAACGTTGACTGCAACTCCACGATTGACTTCACGTTATATTGAACCAGTCACTATACCATTATTCGTATATATATATATATATATATATATATATATATATATGTTCCTAAAACGCAAGAATCTGCGACTTGCATTCGATGCTAAAAGCGCGACATTTATGGTATGGGATTTTTAATAATTTTAGTTGCTTAAAATTTCTATCTGATTTAGACAGTTCTCAAGTGGTGGCGCTGATATTTTCGTATTGAAAATAATGATTTTTGTAAACGGTATATAAAAACAGCAGTGACGTGTAAAGTAAAGATTAAACGGTGAATATTTGTGAAAAAAAAACAGTGTTGTGCCAATTTTTTTTTTACATTTTTATTCAATTTAAACAGTTCTTTACTGGTGGCGCTGATATTATCGTATTAAAAATAATGATTTTTTTGATTGTATTTAAAAATAACCAGTGACGTGACAAAGTTTTATACGAAGGAGTTTTACAAAAATTTGCAAAAAAACAATGTCGTGCATATTTTTTTAATGGCAATTAACAAAAAAAAATAAGATAAACGGTCAATATTTGTAATAAAAATTTGCAAAAAGTAAAGATTAAACGGTCAATATTTGTGAAAAAAATCAGTGTTGTGCCAATTTTTTTTACATTTTTATTTAATTTAAACAGTTCTTTACTGGTGGCGCTGATATTATCGTATTAAAAATAATGATTTTTTTGATTGTATTTAAAAATAACCAGTGACGTGACAAAGTTTTATACGAAGGAGTTTTACAAAAATTTGCAAAAAAACAATGTCGTGCATATTTTTTTAATGGCAATTAACAAAAAAAAATAAGATAAACGGTCAATATTTGTAATAAAAATTTGCAAAAAGTAAAGATTAAACGGTGAATATTTGTGAAAAAAATCAGTGTTGTGCCAATTTTTTTACATTTTTATTTAATTTAAACAGTTCTTTACTGGTGGCGCTGATATTGTCGTATTAAAAATAATGATTTTTTTTATCGTATTTAAAAAAAAGGCAGTGACGTGACAAAGTTTTATACGAAGGAGTTTTACAAAAATTTGCAAAAAAACAATGTCGTGCATATTCTTTTAATGGCAATTAACAAAAAAAATAAGATAAACGGTCAATATTTGTAAGAAAAATTTGCAAAAAGTAAAGATTAAACGGTGAATATTTGTGAAAAAAATCAGTGTTGTGCCAATTGTTTTTTACATTTTTATTTAATTTAAACAGTTCTTTACTGGTGGCGCTGATATTGTCGTATTAAAAATAATGATTTTTTTTATTGTATTTAAAGTTTTATACGAAGGAGTTTTACAAAAATTTGCAAAAAAAAAATGTCGTGCATATTTTTTTAATGGCAATTAACAAAAAAAATAAGATAAACGGTCAATATTTGTAATAAAAATTTGCAAAAAGTAAAGATTAAACGGTGAATATTTGTGAAAAAAATCAGTGTTGTGCCAATTTTTTTTACATTTTTATTTAATTTAAACAGTTCTTTACTGGTGGCGCTGATATTGTCGTATTAAAAATAATGATTTTTTTTATTGTATTTAAAAAAAAAGCAGTGACATGACAAAGTTTTATACGAAGGAGTTTTACAAAAATTTGCAAAAAAACAATGTCGTGCATATTTTTTTAATGGCAATTAACAAAAAAAAAAAAGATAAACGGTCAATATTTGTAATAAAAATTTGCAAAAAGTAAAGATTAAACGGTGAATATTTGTGAAAAAAATCAGTGTTGTGCCAATTTTTTTTACATTTTTATTTAATTTAAACAGTTCTTTACTGGTGGCGCTGATATTGTCGTATTAAAAATAATGATTTTTTTATTGTATTTAAAAAAAAGCAGTGACGTGACAAAGTTTTATACGCAGGAGTTTTACAAAATTTTGCAAAAAAAAACAATGTCGTTTATATTTTTTAATGGCAATTAAAAAGAAAATATGATAAACGGTCAATATTTGTAATAAAAATTTGCAAAAAGTAAAGATTAAACGGTGAATACTTGTGAAAAAATCAGTGTTGTGCCAATTTTTTTTTACAATTTTATTTAATTTAAACAGTTCTTTACTGGTGGCGCTGATATGATCGTATTAAAAATAATGATTTTTTTATTGTATTTAAAAAAAAAGCAGTGACGTGACAAAGTTTTATACGAAGGAGTTTTACAAAAATTTGCGAAAAAGCAATGTCGTGCATATTTTTTTAAGGGCAATTAAAAAAAAAATAAGATAAAACGGTCAATATTTGTAATAAAAATTTGCAAAAAATCATTGTGCATTTTTTTTTATTTCTATCTGATTTAAACAGTTTTTAACTGGTGGCGCTCCTATCCTTGTATTGAAAATAATAATTATTTTTAAATCGTATTTAAAAAAAGCAGTGACGTGACAAAAATTTGTACAAAGCAGTTTTTCAAAAATTTGCAAAAAAAAAACAATGTGCATACTTTTGTAATGGCAATAAAATTAAACAAAAATAATGATAAAGATTGAAATGTCAATATTTGAGACAAAAATTTGCAAAAAATCAGTGTTTTAATGACATTAAAATAAAAAAAAAACAGTAACGTATCAATTTTTTGTTTAGAATGGTGTAAAAAAATTCAACTAACCATTGTTGTGCCGATTTTTTTTAAATTAATTAAAAATTGTGCACAAAATTTTTATCTTGGAGAGATTTTTTTAATTAAATTAAAATTTTATTTAAATTAGTCACATTTTTAAAACAACTAAAACTATTTTAATTTAAATTTGTGCAAAATCATATTAAAATAATGTTTTTTGAAACTAAAAATAAATTTGTTAGCTTATTTAATTACATTTAAATTATTAAATAGATTATTTGTATTTGTATTTAAAAACCAATTAAATTAATTATTTTCTTTGAAATATTTTAAAATATTTTAACAAAATATGTATCATAATATAAACATATAAATACATGAAGTATGTAAAATGTGCTTAAATTACTGGTTTACTAAAAGGTGATCAGGAAAAAAGACTTAAATAAAAAAAAATAGTTAAACAAATATTATATTTTATAATACTAATAAAATAAGACATATTTAGCCATAATATAAGTGTAGCAAATAAGTGTAGCAAATTGGTCACAATCGGTACATTATAATCATATAAAGTCACCAATCTCAAAATTGACATCTCCAAATTTTATGTACAACATTTACTACAAAAAACCCAACATAAAGCACAAACAATGACGTTTTTTAACAGATATTAACAAATGCAGCAAAAATATAAACTGGGAAGAAAACAATTGAATGAACAATGTGGAACTTAATTATTATTTTTTCTATTAACTAGGAACTCCTTGCAACTTAAAAAATATATACATATTTTAATATGTTTTAAGAAGATATTTGCTTTTTTGTTAATATTTATAAATTAAAACATAATGAAATAATTAAATGTTTTCTAGTTTTAAGAAGTTCCCAATTAATAGAAAAAAAATTGATATTACTAATAAAAATAATAATGTGAATTATATAACTGGATGATCAAAATTAAAATGGTGGCTTTAAATGTTAAATAAAAATAAGAGTTTTACATACATTTTGACATACTGGTAATTACAAAAAAAAAACATTTAAAATTTATTTGTTATGTATATCTAAAAGCACAAAATCTAACCATTTATACAAACTGACTTTTAAAATGAAAATATTAAAACAAAAAATAATACGAAATAAAAAAAAATATTTGTATTATAAACAAACATTAAACAAACCTAATTTTTTTTAACAAACGATTTTTAATGTATTGAATATCATGTTGCAGATAGCTTCTGATCACAGGAGTAGTCTTTTTTTTAGTTGTGGATAGTTTGAAATAGTTTGATGCATTTCTTTATTAAGAGCATATTTGCCGTGGTAGTAATCCTCAAATACACGCAGTAAAATTTTTTTGCGGCGTAGACCAAAGATCCTAAAACGATAAATAAAATTTAAAAATAAGTCTGTAAATAAAATTATAAATAATAATTAAAAAAACGTTTTTTGGAAATCAAAACAAAAAAAAGTTTTTATATTAATTTTCACAATAAATTACGTTGCTTATTATTCATTAAATAAATTTTTACAATATTTACGCTGTGGCAATTAGCAACATATAAAAGCGAAATATTAAAAGCTATAATAAGAAAAATGTCGATGAGTTATCAGTTTAGAGATTGACGAATAATTTATAACAAAATGCATTGATCTGTTTAAATAAAATAATTATTTCCGAAATAAATTAATTTTATATTATATTTTAAAAAACAAATAAAAAAATCTTAACCATGAGTAGTTTTTCTATGTAAATTAAAAAGTTGATGACATTGTAAACAATTTTTGTTCTTCTAATAATATATGCATTTGTTTTAGACCGTTTAAAATTGGTTTTGTCGTTAAAAGAATTTATATCAAATACATTATATTTGTATCGTAAGGCAATTTTAAATTTGTAGGCATAATTACCTTTTTTAAAGTGTAGAACAGATTTGACCATATCTTCGGTAGAATGTTTCATTAATAAATGTTGTCCACAATAAAAACAGGAATGTTTTTTTACGGAGCTGTTTTGTGGGTATATTATTATCATGACGTCCATGGATATTTTTACAGAATTTTAAATCTAAAAACGGAAATATGTTGTTTCTAATTTTTCAAAAAATATTAAACTATTTCCAAAATATTGAAATAAAATAATTTGGGTTACGCAACCAAATTATTATTAAATAGTTTTAAAGTATAAAAATTGTTGCTCAATTAAATTGGAAATTAATTAAATTGATTCCAAAGTAAATACATTAAATTTTTTTTTTAAGTTTATCACCCTGTAAATTATAAACTGATGATTTAACAATTTTTAATTTATTTATTTCAATATTTGTAGGAGTATTTTTAAAATATTCTGAATATAATATTAGTTTCTTATAAATTTAGTAATTAATTTGGTAAACTTAGTTTAATCAATAAAAATATACTATAAACAGGTTTTAGCGTGTGAATTAAAATTAAAATTAAATACCTTAATTATTGGAATTTTTTCGTCCCTCATACGCTTAATAACAATCAAAGGAAGACCCAAGGTTATACTTTTCTGTAGACTCCTTAAAAGCTCAATATTATCGGAAGAGAATAATATTTTACCCATATAATAACCGTCTTCTCTTTTTGCTAATGTGTAAGTATCATATTTAAACACTTCTATGTTTTTGCAGATACCCAGGCTTTTGTTGTCAGTATATTCTATAGGTTTCTTCATTTTAAAGGATTTTTTCTAAAAGAGATATATTTTATATTTTAATATGTATGAAAATACTGTAGTATTGTAAAATATGTCAGCAAAAAATCTTGAAAATTACTGAGCGTTATTTTTATTGTTAAAAAGACTTAATAAAGATAAAAAATGATATATTTTTTTGGTGGATCATACAAAAAAGTGATACCTAGATTACCTAGTTGTTTTTTTTAACAAATAAGTAAATAAATAGTCATTTTTAAAGCAAATCTACAGTGTACAAAAAAGATGTTGTAGACTTAACTCAGCTCTTTATATATTTTTTTAAAAATACATCTTTTAAGAAAAAGACAGTTTGGTAATTTTAAAAAAATATTTAAAAAAATTTACACTTAAAATAAATTCTGTTAAATTTGCTATACAATTATTTGTTAATAGAGCAATTTTAAGTCTGTTAAAAACAATGACGCACCTCTAATCTTGTATTATTTAACAAATAATAATAATTTGTTTTAACTGTTTGTTTAAAGAAAAAAAAAACAATACACAATCTATTTTATGACTAAGAGAATAAAGCCCATCAAGCATTTTTGCGTTTTTTTAGTAAGATTTTTCATTTAATTGTAGTTTTAAATGTTTTCATTATTAAAAAAAAATATTTTTGTTATAAGACTAAATTAACCAAATTAAATAAATACTTACCGAAAACAAAAATAATTATTTAAAAGCACAAGTAGATAACAAAACACTTATTATATGTTATAAATCCACATATCTAATATCCACAATATATGACTACACCATGTTTCGGCTAAATCAATTCAAAATTCAACATTTAACTTGAACGAACACTGAAGTCACTGAACACACAACGTCATAACTCATAACACAACACGATCACGATCACGATATACGCATTAGAGATATAACGTAAATAAACAATTTTAAAAAAATAACAGAACTAATGAACCCGCAGAAAATCTTATTAATCGAGTGTTTAATGTGATAAGATTCCGTTTTTTTTATTAATTGTGCCATCAATATTTTTATTTGTCCGATTGATTGTCTATTTTTAATTAAATTTTTTAGTTTGTAATTATCAATGAGCATCTGCAAAGTTATATGGCTCACCGTGTTTTTTTAATTATATTAATACTTATTACTTTAACTAAGTCGATGTTTTACAGTCGAGTACATATGAAAATGAAGGACATCGAAAAAAAAATAGCATATTACTTGACTTCCAGTTTTAAATTAATTAATTAATTAAATTAAAAAATAAATTTATAATTAATTTTACCAAAAATTATGTAGTTAAAGGCTGATTTATGATTCTTAGAGAACAACAAGATATCTTATTAATATATTAAATTATATATTTATGATTCGATTGACTATGATGATAAAAAATTGGACAGAAAAATATAATCTTTTTAGCCGTAAAAATTGGGATGCACTTTTCAAAAGCATCATTTGGTTTGTCAGTGGGACATTCGAAGCGTCGCCCACAATCTTTTACAAGTTGTTCTTAATTTTAGGTGCGGTAAATCAAGTAAGGGTCAACAGATCACGTCAAACTAATGGATTTTCCGTTTGTCCTTTCATTACTTGAGAACAGTGCTTAAAACTGTCACGAAAAAATAATTCGCGTTATTATGACAAAAGGGCTTGCAATTGGCCTGAAATAATATACTAACAACCTAACAGAAGGCAGGCATAATAAATTCCAATAAATTTTTTTGCATTTACACTCCAGTACTGCAAAGAATTCCGACAGACGATAACCAATTAATAAATACAAAATAGTGCTTGCCAAATGTAATCTTAAACAGAACACAAACAAATGGAACTGTTAGTGTTCAAAATGACCCTGTATATTTTATGTTAGAAATGTCCCTGTATATTAAAAATGTTGCCATGGTCTTATTATTATTATTATTTAGAAATGTTAAGTTTGACTTATTAATATTTTGTAATTGTCATATATCTTTTCAAGAAATATACATCTGATAGTTTATTCTTTAGAGTTTTTTATTTAGAGGCTACATTTACCTTCTTTAATTTAGAGAACTAAGTAGCCAAAGTATTATTTCCTTAAAACTGCTAACTCTTTATATTATAAAATTTTAACATTTGGCGACCATGGCAGGACTCAATTATGGAGAATATAAAAAGTTTGAAGGAAAAGAGATATTCTTAAAAAGAATGTTCACAAAGACTTGCAGAGAACTTGACATCTTACTAGGCGAAGAAAGTGTAGATATCGATAAAATGACAATTAAGATGAATGGATTAGAAAGTAAAGCCTACAGACTAATTCAACTAGACAAGAAAATTAAAAAACTGCTGTTTAAAAAAGACCAAGTAACAGAAGAAGACATAGAGAGTGAAGTAGAAACAGCAGAAACTTACATAGAAGAATTTATCAAATACAAGACTAAATATTTTAGAATTTTAAGAATCAAATCTAAAAAAGATTAAGCTCACTAAGAAGACAATGCTAGTGTTTCCAGTAGCGAAGGAGGATCAAAAAGAAATTTCATATTACCAAAATTTGAGCTAAAAAAAATTAATGGGAAGGTGAAAAATTGGATAATATTCTGGGGATAGTTCAAAAAAATTGATGAGGATGAACACATAGATAAAGAAGTTAAATTCCAGTATTTTATACGGGCATCTGATGAAGGATCCGCTGCAAGAAACCTTGTTGAAAGTTTTTCACCCTCTGCACCAAACTATGACATAGCTATCCACCAACTTAAATCAAGGTTTTCTAGAAATGAATTTCTAGTAGAATATTATGTAAGAGAACTTTTAAATTTGGTTTTGAAAATGCCTATAAAAGGTAAATCAACTAGTCACTTTCAACTCTATTCTGTAAATTAGAAACTCAATTAAGAGCTTTAGTGACATTAGGAAACACAAGTGATGAGTACGCAGCAATGCTTTTCCCATTTGTTGAATCATCTTTACCAACAAAAACTTTACAAGTTTGGGAACGTTATAGGAACGACAAGAATTTACAGGGTTATTCTGATTCTACTAGTAATTATTTAAATATGTTATTAGATTTCCTAAGAGGCGAAGTAAATACTGAAGCAAGAATATCACTAATTAGAAATAGTTTTACTACCCGAAAAGATGGATCAAGAACATGGGCACCGAGGCAACAAAACAATCAAAAATTGTTGTTTTGCCTGCTCAAACCACACCACAATATTAAAAACTGTACCTGGGGAGTTAAATTTTGCTCAAAAGCCAATGCTGAGAGAAGAAAAACAGCCATAACCTCTGTTGCTTTTCTGAAAGATTGTTTTAGTTTAAGGTTAAATTCTTTTTTCCAAATATCACAACATTTTGAGAATATTTAGCTGGATTTTTCGATTTTTTAATTATTTCAAAAATCAGTGAAATACAAATTTGCAGACATAAAGAAAGGAGAGATAGAACCCTCATTCCAAAAGATAGAAGAAACAGAGATAGAAGAACTATCATATCTTGAGATAGAGAAGGCAGAGATAGCACTTCTCAAAATTGTTCAGCTGGAATCTTTTGGATCGTTAAATCTTAAAAATATTAAAAATTTAAAAGTTTTTGGACGAAAAAGGCATGCTTCGAGTAAGAACGAGATTACTATTATAGTAACATACCTGATTTAGAACACATTTATAAAGCCTCTTTGAAGAAAAGTCATAAATATTTACAAACTATGAAAGATCATTTAAGAAGTCGTTTCCGGAAGGAGTACATAGGAAATTTAGTAGAGGTAGTAAATGTTGTACTTTTGGAATGTGATAATGTCAGAAGAGCTAACTAGCCCTTAGGTCAGATAAAAGAAATGTATATTGGTAAAGATGGAATTACAAGAGTGGCTAAAGTAAGATAAGCTAAGGAACTTATTAGACCTTTACAGCGGCTTTATCTACTTGAAATCGAGCCAGAAAAAGACGAAGTAGAGAAGAACGGAGAAGTAAAGATGAATATAGATAAAAAATAGGTAAAGATCAAGACTTGGTTGGCCAAAAGTCCAATTCTAATGAAATTTCAGTTAAAATTTCAAGATATGGACGACCGATCATGAGTCCTAAAAAATTGCAATATACATGACGATTTTTTATTTTTCAACTTCGTCGAAAAGAGGGGAATATATTGGAAATGACACTGTATATTGAAAATGTTGCCATAGTCTAATTATGTAAAAATGTTAAGTTTGACTTATTACTATTTTGTAATTGTCATATATCTTTTCAAGTAATATACATCTGATAGTTTATTATTTAGGGGCTACATTTACCTACCTTAAATTTAGAGAACTGAGTAGCAAAAGTATTATTTCCTTAAACCTGTTAACTCTTCATATAAAATTCTAACAGTTAGATTAACCATTAAACACTAGTTACTATTTCTAAACCTATGATACTTAGAATTAATTAATGCTTAATAACATTGCTTTTCTTTACACTTGGATTACGAAGAGTTTTTTATCGCTGTTAATTCGTAAAAAATTGCATGTTTTATTGGTCCGTTTGGATATAAAATATGAATTTTGTAATTCTTAAAACCGCGATATCTCACGAATGGTATTCGTACAAGAAAAACGATGTACAACTTTTGTCTGACCTATTTTTACGATAAAATTTACGGTTTTCAAGATAAATGAAAAAAAAAATTTAATCTTAGATAAAAAAAAAATAAGAAGTAGGATCGAAGTGGATTTTTTACATTTTATATATAATGATGTATTTAATGTCTTTGCCAATTACTCTATGCAAATTCTGGCTAAGTCAAATGTCTTTTTTAACTGGACTATTTACCAACTTTCTATAAGGGATGTGGTTGTGGAAAAGCCAATAGTGATCATAAAAAAATTAATACATTCCCTATAGGGTCTAAACGTCCGCTAAGAAAGGATTTTACGAAACTCTACACCTAAGGTGGTAAAACGGGGGTTGAAAATTTATATGAAAGTCCTATGTTATTGAAGTCAGGGACTAGAAAATTAAAATGTGTGCTCTTTAGAGGTTGTAGAGGTGTACTTATATTGTATTTATAGAAATCAACTCCCTCCATAAGGATTAAACGAGGGTCGGATACATTTTATACAACAATCAACACGCCACGCGAACGACATCGCGTGTACATCGATTTGGAACCCAAAAAATTTTTTTTGTCTGTCTGTCTGTATGTTTCTGCACGCATCACATGAAAACTACTGATTCGATTCGAATGCGTTTTTCACAGATGTATTTGTCTTTATTCCCGACTACTTAGAGCTGTGAAATTTTTAGGATAGCTAAGAACTGAATGACAATGCATGTTTCAAGTGTGGCATATACATAGATTTCGAAATTTATACTAAATTGATATTAAATATGATATAAATTGTGTTTAGATATTATCATTTTGAAAGTTTTTAAATAAGTTGTTCGTAGCCTATTTGGTTAAGCGGCGGATGAGTCCAGTTGTGACAGTTCTGTTACGTTATCATAAAGGAATCGATTACGCGGGAGAGAAGTTTTTTTTCTGTTTTTTTTGTTCTACATGTTAAAACAGTAATTATTATTTTAACTGTTAATAAAATAAACTAATTTAGAAAATTTTTAGTAAGTTTTTTAAACTGTACTGTGGACCCTGCCGTAATCTATCTCGGTAAAGCGCTATTGGCCAAGGAACAGGTTGCACTTAGCAATCATTTAAAATAATCTAACAATGGTAATATGACATAAATTACCAAAACAAACTTTTGACTATAAAAAGTTCTTTTTATAAATTGTGATTTTTACCAAAATCTGTTCACTGGTTTCAGCGTGATTGACTGACAAACATGAAATTTTAAATAAAAAAAAATTAAAAGTAGTTAGGCCAGACTTATTTTACTAAGAATATACCTACAGTATGATTAAACTTTTATACATAAAATGAAATCATTTGTGAATATCCCAATTTCACGCTAGCAAAGCCGCGGTTAAAAGCTAGTTCTCTATAAATTAAACAATACCCATTTGAATTTTTCTAATTAATGTATTAATCCTGCTATCGCATTTCCGTTTACTTTTCATTTTTTTATAACCTCTTGTTTTACTAGGTACCTATATTATTTTTTATTCTATTAAAATAATTTACTATTTTTTCTTGCAACAATAATTAATACGGAATAATTAGTAAATAATCACAAAACCTAAATTTGCATTGCTGCAATTGCATATTTAAACATAACTTTTAATTTAAAACACCCTTACTTTATAACATTTTTCTGAATTGTAAAAAATAAAGATACTTTACAAAATTAGAATTTTTTGACAAACCTCGTATACTGCTTTAAAAAAATAATATCTGATGGTTGCATTTTCAATTAAATTTTATTTCAAAACAAACTAAACGCAGATTTCTGTTCCCAAACCAATATCTATTACGTATTAAGATCAAGTGTTTACAGACACAGAAATGTGATGACAACTTTAATTCCTTATCTTAAATAATAAACAATATGAGTTAACGTACCTATACAAAAATATGATTAGTTCTTTTTAGGGTGACGAATTGTTTTTAGAAAGTTAATATTAAAAAATATATTGTTTTAAATCATTTATTTTAATGTTTGAAGAGAAAAAATGGAAGTTTTTTCAGATTTTATTTATAGTCCAGTCACTCACAGTAAAATATTGTAAAACCTCAGAACGTTTATTAAAGTCCAAATAAAGTTTGATTTAAATAAGACTTTTGGCAGATCTAAATTTTCTTGACTTTCAACTGTACTCTGGGACTTAACATCATCTTCGCCTTCATTTCCTCCTTTTTTAAACTCTTCTTGACTTATTATAAAATCATTTCGTCATTGTTATCGTAACCAACTAAGATTCCGTTAACAGCCTTTTTGTCCATTTTCTTTCTGCGAAATTTTGGAATATGTACATAGCAAATAGAACCAGTGTGAAGACAGAAACGTTTTTGAAGACCCCTGTAAGCTATGTCCCAGAATATTATAAAAAAGTTCCGAGTGATATTTTTTCGACTTTTATAAGTGTTTTATACTTTTTAAAACGTAGGGCAATACCCTTTTAGCTTGTTCGTTTAAAATTTTCATATCTCATATTTTGTAACACAAGATTAAACCCACTGGGCCCCCTTAAAATATAAAAAATCTATTTATCGTAAAGTCTAAGACTTTTTAAAACTTTTTTCACGTAAGCCATACCGTTTTAGCTTATTCTTTCAAAATTTTCATATCCCATATTTTGTAACACAAGATTAACCCCACCGGGCCCCCTTAAAATATAAAAAATCTATTTATCGTAAAGTATAATACTTTTTAAAACTTTTTTTACGTAAGCCATACACTTTTAGCGTGTTCTTTTAAAATTTTCATATCTCATATTTAGTAACACAAGATTAAACACACCGGCCCCCCTTAAAATGTAAAAAAAATTATTTATCGTAAGGTATAAGACTTTTTAAAACTTTTTTTACGTAGACTATACCCTTTTAGCTTGTTCTTTCAAAATTTTTATATCTCATATTCTGTAACACAAGATTAACCCCACCGGGCCCCCTTAAAATATAAAAAAATCTATTTATCGTAGCAGTTTCTACAACAGTCTCTTCGAGCATCTCGTAGAGAATCATTTAGGATCGGCAGTGAAGTATCCCAGTATTGTAATAGTAATGTCTTCATTGTTCAATATGGGTTTGTTCTTTTCAATTTATGATTTAAATGAACCATAGTTAGATTTTTTATAACTGATCGTACCTACAAGTTTCCTATTAGGGCGTGGGACGTCTGGGTATCTTTCGGTAACTGTCTCACACGTTCTGGCCAAATTTTTGTGACACTTGCCGTATATTAACACTAAATTTAAGTAATTTTCGTTAGTATATATAGCCTAAACGCGCCATGATTTTAAAAATAGTTGGTAACTAAGTTTTGTAACACAGAGTGACGACCAAAAAATGCTACCTAATAATAATCACAATGCGGATTAACGGATTGTTAGCGACTTTTTTCCATGGCCAACTTTTTGAAATCAAGTACATACATAATTTCAATAGGTAATCTCTTTCGTAAGACCCTTTTTACCTCTTTCAATGGAAGCTTGGTGTTTTATAGAGACTTAATTTTTAGGAAGACAGTAATAAATGCATAATAAACTCATAATTTAGAAAGTTTGCTATGTTTTTTAAAAATTTTCTCAAATTAACTTTCATATAATTTCTGATTTATGTGAAAACTATTGATTTTAGGTAAAGCGAAACCTAATACAATTTGAAAGCCAAATAAATTTCACGTAAGACGACGTAAGTATATACAGGGTGTCCTATTTGAAAATTTTGACTTATTCTGATTCAAAGTTCTGAAAAATGGCACACCGTTTAAGAACACCCTGTGTTGTAAAACTAAATTAGTTCCTTATGGCATTAAAGAACATCACTTACCGTTTAAGCGTAGCAACTTTTGTCTCATTTGATTCTGAAATAGTCCAGTTATTGATTTTTCAAAATACAGTCGAATCTGTCAAAATTTTTGAAAAAAGTTGAATTAATCAAAAACTAACGATTTAAAATATAGACTACCTTACATAAAATTAGTCTAGAATTTTATGCGTGGTAATAATATACAGGGTGTTCTATTTAAAATAACGAAGTTGATGGCGACTTTCCGGTATAACCGGAAGTGTAAGATTAATGATATTATTTAAGGCAGATAGGCCATCAATGAAAATGGCCAAGTACAAATTTTAGATTTCAAATCAACATAGATTTCGAGATATATGTACTGTCCCTTCGTCGTGACACACCCTGTATGACTTTCATTAATTAAAAACAATTGACAACTATCATAATAATAATAAATCAACAAAACTATGAATTAGTGTTTAAGACTGGATTAGAAGTAATGTAATCTTAACACATTTCTGGGCTAGTTCCTATGCAGTTAGCATCTTAATATTTTTCTCAGTTTGTGGTGTGCATTAAAATATTTAAAAAAAAATTTCGTATGTAATAAGTGAACGTGGTAAAACTTTAATTTTGTTTGAGAACAACAAGTTTTATAAAAAGAAGATTTTAGAATCGTCAAGCGAAAAAAAGTGGCGTTGTACAGTGAAAGGTTGTGGTGCAAAATTGTATATAATTTTTTAAGCCAGGCGTGGTGGCGTAAAATTCAACAACTTGGTTTGGCTGTAGATTACAGAAAAGAATACTGAAGTGGGTAAATTTTTAAGTAATGTGTTTGGGCTACAATATTTACCACCCAATGACTCCTATTTCATTGGGTGGTAAATACCGAAAACTATTCTACCTTAATTTTTTTATGCGATCCCCTTCAAATTGCCCTACTGGTGATATAAATGCATTTTGCCAGGGGGCAACCACGGGCCATATTGTTTATACCGAAATTGTTTAAACAATTACATGCAATTGTTATTTTTTAACCTGACAATTTTTTTTATATTCTTTATTTGTATTTTAATAAAGCATCTAAAAAAAATTTGCCCGGTTGAAAAATAACAATTGCATGTAATTGTTTAAACAATTTCCGTATAAACAATATCGCCCGGGGTTGCCCCCTGGCAAAATGCATTTATATCATCACTAGGGCAATTTGAAGAGGATCGCATAAAAAAATTGAGGTGGAATAGTTTTCGGTACTCATGCGCCGATTCGTGCTGGACTATACCTACTTTTTTGATTAATTTTTTATGTACTTGAAAAAAAAAATTCTTTAATTTTAGGAAACACTAGCATCCTAGTTGATTAAAACTTAAACCACAATCATGAGCCAGATGAAAAAAAAATTGTCAGCAATGTGTGCAAAGGGAAAGCTGTAAAAGATATATTTGAAAAGCCCTCAAAAATTATTAATAAAGAAATAGCAACTTCTTCTTATAAAAATGAGTTGACCATTTATGATTTGGAGTAAATACGAAAATGAACCGAAAGAAAAATAAAAATTTTCCCACACTGCCAAAAACAATATCAGAGGTGCATGAAGCAATAAGTTTAATAAATCTTTTAAAACTGATCCTAAAGAAAAGTTTCTGTATAATATAGTTTCATTAATACAGTTAAACAAATGTTTTATTTTATAATACTAATAATAATACATTTAGCCGATAGTTGGTGTAGATCCGTGATATATAATATTAATGAAAAATAAAACTTTATATATTGATTTATATATAAATTTTATTGTAAGTGACAAAAAGGTCCCTATGTAATGGAAAAATGATATACACTATTTAAAAAAAAACAAGATATGGATAACTGTTATCTTATATCTTAATATTTAAAAACATAGGATAAAAAAGATATTGAGGCATTTCCCACTGAAGAATAAAGCAAAATATGTAATAAGAAAAATGGCCATTTTAAATTTTTTAACTTTTTATAGTATTTAAATTAGTCCGTATTTTAAGACCCTGTCCTTTACGCTAGTTTTATTACTTAGAGTTTTAAATTTAGTTATTTTTTAGATTTTTAATTTGGCTGTTTTTTTATATAAGAAAACCTTTGAACTCATAGTTTAAAACTTAGGTATATTAATTTAAATAACAAAACTCGGCAGCCATCTTGATTTTTTTTTAATTACGACAAAAAATAATGTTTTTAGCATAATCAAAAACTTTTAGATTCCTAGTTAAAAACAAATTTTTGCAGAAATAACAAAACTAGGCCGTTACACTTTTTTTATTTTTGTATTTTTTAAATTATTCTGCATTTTAAAACCCTGTTGTTTAAATTCGTTTTTTATTAAGTAGGTACTTTACCTTCTCATATTATATTTTTTTTATGTTAAATAACCAATAAAGTTCGTGGATATTTAATAATTTACCCTGTACAATTAGTTGTTTTTATTTATTTTATAATATTTATTAAGTGGGAATATTCGGTTTTCTGTTTTTTTTTTAATTTTTAATAAACACTTTAACTTTCATATTGCCGGACCCTGTACAAATAAAACTTATTTTTTACTTTTCTAAATTCAGTTAATTTTATGTTTGTAAATAATTTTATTATTAGTATTTTAAGTAGGTTGGATTTATTTGATTATGTAAGAAAACTTCTGCACTATAAGACTAAAGCAAAAATTAATTTTAAAAACAAAACTCTCAGACTCTGACTTAAAAAAAAATAAATAACAATACTAGGGCGTTATATTGAATTTTAAACTTTTTTATATTTTCTAGCATTCAACATTTCTGCATTTTAAGACTAATTTATGGTCGTTTTTAAACGTACTAACTAATGTATTTGTTATTTTATTGCTATTTGTTTATGTTTGAAAAACTATATTCAAGCCAAAGATAGAATTTAAGGATGCGTGATCAGTAAATATGTATTTTGTATATCTTAACGGCGCAATCGAAGAAAGAATGCTTTGCCTTCTAAACTGAAATAAATGAAGTACAGTTTTAAGAAAAAATAACGTCGAGTCGAGTTATAAACAAATCGGTCCATATGATCTGTAACGAAACCAATAAAATGTTGAAATTACGTTATAGTCGAGGCAATGAAGCATTTTAAAAGTAAATTTTTTAAGATAGGACGGATCGGAAAACGGTTTTTTGCATTTGCTTTTAAAAATTATTTATACTATTCCTACCTACTTTCTACTTAGTACAAACCGGAAGTTGCATTGCTGCAGCCAAAAATGCTTTCAAAAAATGCATTTTTTGAGAGATTTTTTGGCAAATTTAATAACTTTGTAAATAAGAGTCAGAATTAGCTCAAGTTAGGTAACCAGGGGGTTTTGAGGTCGCTGATCACGATAATAATGTGTAAATTGACCCCCCGAACACCTGGAGCTCAGGAACGTCGACGAACGTCATCTCCGGGGGACTATCCCGAACTGCATGCGAGGAAGGAGAGAAAATCGAGACCACGGAGTTTTTTGAGTCACTGAATTCAAATATGGTTCCAGCGAACACCCCACGAACACCTGGTGCGCCCTAACCTGGATGCGGACGTCATCTTCAAGAATTTTTCTGGAAATAGCGACGAAAACGAAATGAAAATCATTATGGGGGCATTTTGTGTGCGTTGAATCCGAATTTCATGTGGAAAACGACTCCCAGAACACTTGGTGCACCCTAACCTGGCTACGAAAGTCATTCCCGAGGTTTTCCCGGACACAACTGAAAAATAGGAACCGACAATCGTTACTGGGGGTTTCTTGGGGCGCTGCAGTTAAATATGGCACTGGCGAACACCCCACGGACACCTGGTGCGCCCTAACCTGGATGCGGACGTCATCTTCAAGAATTTTTCTGGAAATAGCGACGAAAACGAAACGAAAATCATTATGGGGGCATTTTGTGTGCGTTGAATCTGAATTTCATGTGGAAAACGACTCCCAGAATACCTGGTGCACCCTAACCTGGCTCTGAAAGTCATTCCTGAGGTTTTCCCGGACACAACTGAAAAATAGGAACCGACAATCGTTACTGGGGGTTTCTTGGGGCGCTGCAGTCAAATATGGCACTGGCGAACACCCCACGGACACCTGGTGCGCCCTAACCTGGCTCTGGACGTCATCACCGAAGTTTTTCCAGACACAAGTGAAAATGACGAACCCAAAATTGCTAGGGGGGTTTTTTAAGTCGCCAAATTAAAATTTTACGCCGAACATGCCCTCCCAATACCTGGTGCATTGCATGAACGTCAACTAAACCTGATATTTTAGAGACTGACGTCAATTTACTTCAATAACTGTATGGAAGTGTTGATTCTAGTTAAAATATGTATGGAGGAAAGGAATAGAATGAATAAAAAGTCAAAGTTTATGTAATTTATATTTTAAAACGCTTTTTTGAACTAAAATCAAATAAAATCCAACCGTGACTTCACCTAAGGGGCCATTCATTAATTACGTAAGGACAATTTTGGTCAATTTTGCCCCCCCCCTCCCCCCATGTAAGTATACGTAAGATTTCTCGAACCCCCTTCCCCTTTCTTACGTAAGATTCTATCTTTATCTTCTAAATAATAAACTGTTATGTGAGGAAAGGATCAGTTTCACTAAAACTTACAGTTCAACGTGGATCCATAATTTTTATTTTTTAACAAGGAATAATTTAAATAGTACTAGCAAACATAAATTAGTAAAACTACAAACTCGTAACATTGTTCATAAAATAAGTTATTTTTTATTTTTTTCAATAAACAACAAAAATTATTTAAATAAAATAAAAAATCGACTATACACTTTAAAATTAAGAAAACAATTTGGAATCCAAAATGGAATTAGATTTTTAATCTTGAATTTTGATTCACGAAATATTACGTAAGACTGAATTTTACCTCCCCTTCCCCCAACGTAAGAACTTGTAGAGATTTTCTTAACCCCCCCTTCCCCCTCAATACCCTTACGTAATTAATGAATGGCCCCTAACCACATTAATCAATTACTTCGATTTTCTAATAAGCAACTAAATATCAAATTCTTTATCAAGTGACACATCCATAGTCTGCTCATTGTTTTCGTCATCGACAAATGTACTCATACGGGTAACATCTCCCTTATCTAAAGCCTCTGTCTCTGCCACAATAACGTTGTCAACTGAATATCTTTCAGTGTTCGTCGATGTCATATTTGAATTCAGCGCCCAAAGAAACCTCACGTAACGATTGTCGGTTAGTCTTTTTCAATTTGGTCTGGAAAAACTTCGGTGATGACATCCAGAGCCAGGTAAGGGCGCACCAGGTGTCCGTGGTGTGTTCGCCGGAAACATATTTGACTTCAGCGCCCCAAGAAACCCTCAGTAACGATTGTCGGTTCCTATTTTTCAGTTGTGTATGGGAAAACCTCGGGGATGACTTTCAGAGCCAAGTTAGGAGTTAGGGCGCACCAGGTGTTCGGGGAGTCGTTTTCCACATGAAATTTGGATTCAGCGCACAAAAAATGCCCCCATAATGAATTTCGGTTCGTTTTTGTCACTATTTCCAGAAAAATTCTTAAAGATGACGTCCGCATCCAGGCTAGGGCAGACCAGGTGTCAGTGTGGTGTTTGCTGGAGCCATATTTAAATTCAGCGACCCAAAAAACCCTGTGGTCTCGATTTTCTCTCCTTCCTCGCATGAAGTTCAGGATAGTCGCCCGGAGATGACGTTCGTCGACGTTCCTGAGCTCCAGGTGTTCGGGGGGTCAATTAACACATCATAATCGTGATCAGCCACCTCAAAACCACCTGGTTACCTAACTTGGGCTAATTCTGACTCTTATTTACAAAGTTATTAAATTTGCCCAAAAATTCCTCAAAAAATGCCTTTCTTGAAAGCATTTTTGGCTACAGCAATGCAACTTCTGGTTTGTACTAAGTAGAAAGTAGGAAAGAATGGTATAAATAATTTTAGAAAGCACATGCAAAAAACCGCATTCCGATCCGTCCTTTCCTAAAAGATTTCCTATATTTGACCTTTTTAGTGCTTCGTTGCCTCGACTATTATTATACTGTACATCAATAAATTTTAAATAAAAAAAATTAAAAGTAGTTAGGCCAGACCTATTTTACTAAAGATATACCTACAGAATGATTAAAATTAAATTTTTATGTGTAAAATAGACAGTCACTAAATCATTTGTGGATGTCCCAATTCCACGAGGGCAAAGCCGCGGGTAAAAACTAGTATAAGTATATTATAACTACCGTAGTTTTATTATTATTTGAAAAACAAAAAATTAACTGTTAACAGTATTAAATATTCAAGTTTCTCTCCATCGAGGGTGGGTACTTTTTTGTTGAGTGGTGCAAATCGAACCTGTGACGTTGGTTGGGGATAGTAATATTCAAAGAGTGCGTGCTGTTCACGTGATCATTCTATCGTTTGAACTTATAGTAAAATTTGTTGATATTTTATAAATTGCCCTGTATAAATTATATTTTTTTTTTACTTTATAAGATGCAATAAGTAAGAATATATTTTTTTTTTTTAATTTTTTATAACTACTTTAACTTTCCTATTGTTGGAAACCCTGTATAAATAAAACGTTTTTTTAAATGTTCTACATTCAGTTCTATTTTAGATTTGTAATTTCATGTCATTAATAGAATTTTAAGAAGTTGTTTTTCACTACATAAGAAAATTTTTTGCATTTCGAGTTCCCTGATAGAAACTTAGCGTTGGTCACCATGTTTTTTACTTTTGTTTTAGAACAAAAATTGTTAAATTTTCAATTGCTAATTTTAAATTACATACATATTTGTATTTTATTGCTACTTTTTATGTTTAAATACCAGTAAAATTTGTTTATATTTTATAACTCACCCTGTATAATTGACTTTTTTTTTATTATAAAATGTGCAATTAGTAAGTTTATTTGTTTTTCCGTTTTTATTTTTTTGTATTTTCAATAACTACTTTAACTTTTCTTTTGCCGGATCCTTTAGAAATAAAACTTATTTTTTTAACATTTGAAATTAAGTTATTTTTCTGTTGCTTAATAATTTTATTCAAAGTAATTAAAGTCACATGCTAGATACAGTAGACAACCACTAACACTGTTTCGGCATAAATAAAGAATTATACTGCTGGCACCATCTATCTATGAATGAAAAGAATTACGAAACTAAACGATCACGGCATCTAATCACAAAAGACAGGTTTACACCACACACCAATTTACTAATTTTGAGGTCCGACTCTGTCGCTGTTTCTACCACTAGATATTTCTACAAGGTCACACTCCCATGCATGGGCGGTCGCAATTTCATGCAGTCGTCAGCGCTTTCATGCGATTTAGGTCGAAAACAGGCGCTGTTTCTTGCGTTTTAGGAACATATATATATATATACATATATATATATATATACAAAAGGAGAAAATTATTGGGCATGTACGCAAAAAGGATCAATAAGGCCACGAGTAGGAATGGTAACCGCAGACATGCATGTTTCTGGCTCATTAGCCGTCATCAGTGCGGCATAACCAAGTAGGGTATTGCACTTGGCTAGCAAAAGTGTTGGGTACTTGGGAGCAAAGGATGTTGGGGAAACATGTGTAAAGAAACATAAAAACACAAAAACAGCGAAAGCTCACACAGGAGTCCTATCGCCATTTTGTGCTTTCGGCCAGCTGTGCCAATGGGTTTTCGGCTAGCAACCAGCGTCGCAACGTTGGCGAAACGGACTCATTGTGTTTGAGTCGTTCTAAGCCCAGGATATGAAATAAACAAAGTGCCAAGATAACGCGTATTATTATAAACAAAAGGGAAAAATTATTGGGCATGTACGCAAAAAGGATCAATAAGGCCACGAGTAGGAATGATAACCGCAGACATGCATGTTTCTGTGTGAGCTTTCGTTGTTTTTGTGTTTTTATGTTTCTTTACACATGTTTCCCCAACATCCTTTGCTCCCAAGTACCCAACACTTTTGCTAGCCAAGTGCAATACCCTACTTGGTTATGCCGCACTGATGACGGCTAATGAGCCAGAAACATGCATGTCTGCGGTTACTATTCCTACTCGTGGCCTTATTGATCCTTTTTGCGTGTGTCTAAAAAAAAGAAAAAAAAAACACAAACAACGAACGCTCACACAAGAGTCCTATCGCCATTTGTGCCTTCGGCTAGCTGTGCCCACATTTTGGGGCTACGACCAGCGTCGCCACGTTGGCGAAACGGACTCATTGTGCTTGAGTCGTTCCAAGCCCAGGATGTGAAACACAAAGGGTGCCAAGTATGCGTACTTATGATAAACAAAAGGGGTAAATTAACGGGCATGTACGCAAAAAGGATCATAGGGTCACGAGTAGGAATGGTAACCGCAGACATGCATGTTTCTGGCTCGTTAGCCGTCATCAGTGCGGCATAACCAAGTAAGGTATTGCACTTGGCTGGCAAAAGTGTTGGGTACTTGGGAGCAAAGGATGGTAGGGAAACATGTGTCTAAAAAAAAGAAGAAAAAAAAAAAAAAACACAAACAACGAAGGCACAAATGGCGATAGGACTCTTGTGTGAGCGTTCGTTGTTTGTGTTTTTTTGTTTTTTTTTTCTTTTTTTTTAGACACATGTTTCCCTACCATCCTTTGCTCCCAAGTACCCAACACTTTTGCCAGCCAAGTGCAATACCTTACTTGGTTATGCCGCACTGATGACGGCTAACGAGCCAGAAACATGCATGTCTGCGGTTACCATTCCTACTCGTGACCCTATGATCCTTTTTGCGTACATGCCCGTTAATTTACCCCTTTTGTTTATCATAAGTACGCATACTTGGCACCCTTTGTGTTTCACATCCTGGGCTTGGAACGACTCAAGCACAATGAGTCCGTTTCGCCAACGTGGCGACGCTGGTCGTAGCCCCAAAATGTGGGCACAGCTAGCCGAAGGCACAAATGGCGATAGGACTCTTGTGTGAGCGTTCGTTGTTTGTGTTTTTTTTTTTTTCTTTTTTTTAGACACATGTTTCCCTACCATCCTTTGCTCCCAAGTACCCAACACTTTTGCCAGCCAAGTGCAATACCTTACTTGGTTATGCCGCACTGATGACGGCTAACGAGCCAGAAACATGCATGTCTGCGGTTACCATTCCTACTCGTGACCCTATGATCCTTTTTGCGTACATGCCCGTTAATTTACCCCTTTTGTTTATCATAAGTACGCATACTTGGCACCCTTTGTGTTTCACATCCTGGGCTTGGAACGACTCAAGCACAATGAGTCCGTTTCGCCAACGTGGCGACGCTGGTCGTAGCCCCAAAATGTGGGCACAGCTAGCCGAAGGCACAAATGGCGATAGGACTCTTGTGTGAGCGTTCGTTGTTTGTGTTTTTTTTTTCTTTTTTTTAGACACATGTTTCCCTACCATCCTTTGCTCCCAAGTACCCAACACTTTTGCCAGCCAAGTGCAATACCTTACTTGGTTATGCCGCACTGATGACGGCTAACGAGCCAGAAACATGCATGTCTGCGGTTACCATTCCTACTCGTGACCCTATGATCCTTTTTGCGTACATGCCCGTTAATTTACCCCTTTTGTATATATATAGATATATATATATATATATATATATATATATATATATATATATATATATATATATATATATATATATTATAACATATATGATGAGTGTATGAATATTAATAATATGTTTTGATAATATCAATCACTATGTTATAAAATATTCCTTACCTTTAATTAATTTTGAATTTTAAATATAAATAGTGAATAGGTAAGAATTAACTCAATGTAATTATCTTCCAATATGATTAATTAAATATGCTACCGGCTATTCCCTTATGTCAAGGTCAGAGTTCAAATATTCAACCAAACTAGATTCAAAATCAGTTAATACACAAATTTGCAATAAAATGACTGTAAAACCGCACTATCCTAGACCAACAATGTTTTCTAGGCATGAATTGTATATAAATTTCTAACCTTTCTAATTCAAAATGTGTCAAACTTCAAAAATACCGTTAATAAACCAAAACATGCATCAAATATATATAAATGAAATATTCTGTCTTGAGTTACTAAACAATTTGGATTAAACTTAACAAAAAGTGAATAAAAATAATTTAGTTAAATACATAAAACAGTGAAAATAAAAAATGTTCATGGAAATTACAAAAATCAAACAACAGAAAAGTTCTTTATTGATAATAATGGAAGAGTGATACCGTTTTATGAAGATCTTGTTTTCTCTTCGGTCTGCTAAGCCTTAGGATCCCCTTTTCAACAACAGGCCTATGTTACCCAGCACAGCAATGATATCACGAACTTTGAAAATTTTACTAATAAGATTTCTTCTAATCACTGCACAATCAGCTTTTACATCCAAAGGTAAGTACAATAATGCTATTCTTTCTTGTTAGAAACTAGAGTATCTTTCTTTAAATCAATTCAGGAAGCATTTATAACGATTAACTACTCAGCAATAATTTCAACCATTTATTCTTTCATAAAATCATATAAATTTCTCTTACCAATTGCTTTCTCTGGTTACCTTGGAATATTCTTTATACTTTAAACTGTTTTAATACTTTCTATTATCAATACTTTCAAAAAAAACTCAAAATTTCTACGGAGCAAATTTTTAATACAACTTCTATTTCAACAACCAGAAAACAAGAGAGATTCTATCAAATCAACAAAGAAACAACTGACAAATTCAACAAACTTAAATCTATACATCTTTTCCATCTAATCGCCTACTAATTTCTTATTCAAATAAAATTATTAACAAAATCTAATTCTTGATTCATTATTACAATTTAAAACAATGATCATTCTTTTTTATATTCTTTTGAAATTTACTAGCACTACAAACTAATAATTTTCTCTTTTTCAGAATATTTCATTTGGCATTTGAACTATTAATAAATTAGAATATGGTTGGTAAATTTGTATAATTTAAAAGTAAGTAGAAGTTTTAACATGTATTTTAACTATTTGTGATGTCTTTTTTTTAATAATTTAATTTTCTCATTTACTTACACCCCTAATTCATTTAAAATTAATGTTTGATTACTAACGTATTGGCAATTTTATAAACTTTTAATTATCTACTTTACCCATTTATCAATTTCATAATTATCAAAACTTTATATAATGTAGATTAATCATTTTTGAATCTTTAAATAAAAATCTTTGAAATGTATTTGTATTTTTTTTCTTATTATTCTATTTTCTTTTTCCTTTTTTAGGAATTATGAAGAAGATGATGATAATCAATCCCAATGTTACTAAATTTGCGCTCTGACCCGAAATAAGAAAATCTCCTTTCTCTACTTTCCATTAGATTTTCCTTCTACATCTTATTTAATATAACATAGTACCTAATATCATCTCAAATCCCCCAATTAAAATTTTTACATCAAACATTTCATTGATGTTGGATTAAAAATTATAATTTTAATCTATTTTTTTTTAATAAATAAACACTCATTTTACAAAAACTTTAGCCTCAATTAATATTATTTGCACAGATTGTATAAACCTTTTTTCAATAAAACCATTCAATCTTAATTTGATATTTACATCTTAATACTATTATTTACAAAACTTTGCTATTAATATCATCTACCCATGCATTTTCTTTATAAATTTCTTTATTTCTATTTTTTTTTTTAATATCACATTTATTCTTTCTTTCTAACATTTATTCAAATATACTTTATTTATTATCTTTATAAACTTGTTTTTTTCTTGCCTCTTTCCTGATAATTCCAAATATACCCAATACCTACTATATTTTTAAATTTCTTCCCCCTTTCTTGGTATTTTCCTATATACCTAAAAGCTATTATAAATTTAGTTTTCTTCCCCCTTTCTTTATATTTCCAAATGTACAATTTTTCCAAGAATGCTACTTGCTTTGCTTTATATCCATCTACAAATTTCTTAATAGTCTTCTTCCTTTCTTCATCTATTTTATTTGTGTCTTCCTCTATGCTCTTCAAATTATCTTCCTTCATATAGTTTATTTGTCTTATAAATGTCTTAGTATCTTCTTTTATTTTCTCCAATCTTTTATTAGTCTGCTTCATTTTCTCATTATTCTTTTGAAATTTTCTTTCTAATTCCATATTTATATGTTTCCTCATATCTTCGTTTATTTCTTCAAATCTTTCTTTAGTCTCATACAATTTTTTATTCTTCTCTTCAAATTTCTTACTTAAGTTAATTTTTAAATTGTCTACAACTTTTTCATTAATTTGCTCTTGCAATCGTATTTGTCCAATATCCTTTTTTATGACATCAGTATGTTTATTGACTTCACGTTCTATTTCCTCCGATAAATTTTCTTTAATGGACTTTTCTACTTCTTGAATTTTAATTTCTATACCTTTTTCAATTTCCCCTTTAATTTTTACTCCTGTATCTTGTATTTCAGTCCTCAATTTCTTGTTTTGCTGTTCGATTTTCTTGTCACATTCCTTTTTAATAATTTTAACTTCTTCTCTTATCTTTAAATTGTCTTCTTTTATGCTATTAATTTCTCTTTTAAAAATCTTATTATCTTCTTTTATTTCATCTAATTTTTTATTAATATCTTCTTTTTGTTGATCCAATTTCTTATCTTGCTGATCAAATCTTTTATTCGTCTCATCCAATTTTTTATTGATATTCTTGTTTATATTTTCATTCATATTCATCATATTTTTATTAATCTCTTCAAATTTCTTATCATTGTTCATCATAAAACTTTGAAGCATCCTACACAAATCTGTTTGAGTCTCTCCTACTGGTCTTTCCTGTACCTCCTGCTCTTCTTGTGCATTTTCACCAGCAGTTTCATCTGTCTCTATTTCTATCATAGTTCGATCCTGCTCTCCCCCTATCTCAATTAAATTCTCTCCTTCTTCTGTTTCTGCTTCTTCCTGTGTCTGTCCAGTTTGAATCAGCTCTTCCACTCGATAATCTCCGGCTCCTAACACTCTCTCTTCATGTACTTGTACCGCCACACTTTCCATCTCAATCTCTCCTCCATCACTACTGTCACTCTCATCTCCTACTATCTTACCATCTCTCAATCTCATTTTTCCCTCCATATTCACAATTTATTCTATCGAGATAAATATAACTAATATGAATCACAAAAAAAAAATTTCAAATCAAGTTTCCAAAAAAAATATTTTAAATATTAATTATTTAAATAGGCTCTAGTTTTGATTGTTTAGAGCGAAATAATAAAAAAAAAGTTTAACAAAATTCTCAAATTTTAATTATTTGAATCGGCTCTAATTTTGATTGTTTAGAGCCCCACGTTGGGCGCCAAAATTTATAACATATATGATGAGTGTATGAATATTAATAATATGTTTTGATAATATCAATCACTATGTTATAAAATATTCCTTACCTTTAATTAATTTTGAATTTTAAATATAAATAGTGAATAGGTAAGAATTAACTCAATGTAATTATCTTCCAATATGATTAATTAAATATGCTACCGGCTATTCCCTTATGTCAAGGTCAGAGTTCAAATATTCAACCAAACTAGATTCAAAATCAGTTAATACACAAATTTGCAATAAAATGACTGTAAAACGGCACTATCCTAGACCAACAATGTTTTCTAGGCATGAATTGTATATAAATTTCTAACCTTTCTAATTCAAAATGTGTCAAACTTCAAAAATACCGTTAATAAACCAAAACATGCATCAAATATATATAAATGAAATATTCTGTCTTGAGTTACTAAACAATTTGGATTAAACTTAACAAAAAGTGAATAAAAATAATTTAGTTAAATACATAAAACAGTGAAAATAAAAAATGTTCATGGAAATTACAAAAATCAAACAACAGAAAAGTTCTTTATTGATAATAATGGAAGAGTGATACCGTTTTATGAAGATCTTGTTTTCTCTTCGGTCTGCTAAGCCTTAGGATCCCCTTTTCAACAACAGGCCTATGTTACCCAGCACAGCAATGATATCACGAACTTTGAAAATTTTACTAATAAGATTTCTTCTAATCACTGCACAATCAGCTTTTACATCCAAAGGTAAGTACAATAATGCTATTCTTTCTTGTTAGAAACTAGAGTATCTTTCTTTAAATCAATTCAGGAAGCATTTATAACGATTAACTACTCAGCAATAATTTCAACCATTTATTCTTTCATAAAATCATATAAATTTCTCTTACCAATTGCTTTCTCTGGTTACCTTGGAATATTCTTTATACTTTAAACTGTTTTAATACTTTCTATTATCAATACTTTCAAAAAAAACTCAAAATTTCTACGGAGCAAATTTTTAATACAACTTCTATTTCAACAACCAGAAAACAAGAGAGATTCTATCAAATCAACAAAGAAACAACTGACAAATTCAACAAACTTAAATCTATACATCTTTTCCATCTAATCGCCTACTAATTTCTTATTCAAATAAAATTATTAACAAAATCTAATTCTTGATTCATTATTACAATTTAAAACAATGATCATTCTTTTTTATATTCTTTTGAAATTTACTAGCACTACAAACTAATAATTTTCTCTTTTTCAGAATATTTCATTTGGCATTTGAACTATTAATAAATTAGAATATGGTTGGTAAATTTGTATAATTTAAAAGTAAGTAGAAGTTTTAACATGTATTTTAACTATTTGTGATGTCTTTTTTTTAATAATTTAATTTTCTCATTTACTTACACCCCTAATTCATTTAAAATTAATGTTTGATTACTAACGTATTGGCAATTTTATAAACTTTTAATTATCTACTTTACCCATTTATCAATTTCATAATTATCAAAACTTTATATAATGTAGATTAATCATTTTTGAATCTTTAAATAAAAATCTTTGAAATGTATTTGTATTTTTTTTCTTATTATTCTATTTTCTTTTTCCTTTTTTAGGAATTATGAAGAAGATGATGATAATCAATCCCAATGTTACTAAATTTGCGCTCTGACCCGAAATAAGAAAATCTCCTTTCTCTACTTTCCATTAGATTTTCCTTCTACATCTTATTTAATATAACATAGTAACTAATATCATCTCAATATATATATATATATATATATATATATATATATACAGGGTGTCCCAGAATTAACTACGGAAACTTCGTATACGTATTCCTTGATGACAAATAAGTAGGGTCTTTCCTATAAAAAAATTTTTTTTAGAGACTCCTGTCAGAGTTATAACCCCTTAAAGAGGGGTGGTAAAATACGGTTTTAATTTAATATCTTCTGATTGGTCCAAGATAAAAAATTAAAAATTTGGGTGAACATCAGTTTTATAAAGACGCATTTCTCCTGCCACTTTTCACCTGCCCTACCCCATTCTAAGGGTGCAAATCAAGGAACCCCTCTTAATATTTTTTTTGTAACTTTCTTAGCAATTAATATTTGCAATAACAAAAAATTATTTTAGGAAGTTTTGATTATTTAGAAACTTTTTTGTTCCTTGTCGTTTTTTGCGAAATCGTTTCGGTTTGGAGTAAAAAAATAAAAAGTAGGACCATGTCAATTGAGTATCGTGTATCGCGATCAAGTAGCGCACATTTGCAAAGTAGGTTATAACTCTGACAGGAGTCTCTAAAAAAATTTTTTTTATAGGAAAGACCCTACTTATTTGTCATCAAGGAATACGTATACGAAGTTTCCGTAGTTAATTCTGGGACACCCTGTATAAGCAAAGTGCCAAGAAAACGCGTATTAATATAAAAAAAAGAGAGGATAACGGGAATGCAACGCATTGTTGCGTTGCATTCCCGTTATCCTCTCTTTTATATATATATTGATATGGATTTTTCTTCGTGGTGCATGTTCTTTCAGTGAAATGTTGGAACGTGTTCATGATTTTTAAATCGGTTGTCTTGATTAAGTATTTTTTTTTATATTGGATTTGTTTTTGTTTAGATTATAGGATGTTAGGTTGTTAGGATGATTATTAGATTATTGATTAGATTGTCATTGAATTAATTTTTGTAAAAGTCAGATAAAATAAAACTATTGTAAATAAAAGCATTTGAATTTAAATTAAAATAAAAACATAGTAATAATAAATAATTAAAAGAATAAGAAAATACAAAGAAACCAAAACTTGAAAGATACAGAAAAGCAGAGAGTTGGAAATTTTAAGAGAGCAGAAAGGTGATAGATAAGTAGAAAGGCGGTAGCAAGAAGAAGTTGGAAAGTTGTAGGAAGAGGAAGGTATAAAGAATTAGTTGAGCAGCAGAAAGGTATTAAATAGATGGAAAGGCAGCAGTAAGAAGGAGTTGGAAAGTAGTTGGAAGAGGAAGATATAGAGTAAGAGTAACAACGGAAGAAGAAAGTTTTAGACAGAAGCGAAAGAATTTTTTTTTTATCTTAATAATTTTTGTAATTTATTTTTAGGACAATCAATTTAAAAATTTTTGAATCCACGACCGAGAATTTTATTGAAAGTGTGTGTTCCAGAAGGAGGATCCATTTCAATTGGCGCCCAGAACGTGTGGCTGCTTTGGCACTGAGGGTAAGAGATTTTTCTTTACTATTAGGTGTCAAGCTTGCTTTATTAAAAACAAAGTGTGTGATTCGGGAGTAAAAGATTAAATAAATTATAGGTATATTTATATGAAATTAAGAGGGGCGAAAGAAATTACAGATAGAATGTTAGAGCAAGGGGATAATATTGATAATCAGGAGAGACAGGGTATTCAGGTTAGTCAGGATAATCAGGTTAATAAGGATAGTAAGATAGGGGATAGTGAGGAATCAGCCATAAAACTAATGATGGAAATGTTAAAAGATATAAACAAGAATATTAACGAATATCATGAAGAAATAAACAAAAATATAAAAAAAAATTTTGAAGAAATTAAAGAAAATATGAACAAAAATATAGAAGCAATAAAACAAGATATTAACGAATATCATGAAGAAATAAACAAGAATATAAACGAAAATACTAAAGCAATAATTTTAAATATGTATGCAATGAAAAAGGAAATAAAGGAAGACATGAACAAAAATAATGAAGAATTAAAAGATGAGACGAAGAAGCAAATGGAAATGTGTAGAGAAACATTAGAAGAAACAAAAACAGAAATGAAAACTGAAATGATAATGAGAAAAACAGATTTAGAGGAATTAGAAGAAGTAAAAATTAAAATAATTATTAACAAGGAATGCAAAGATGAAATCAAAGAAATTAATGCTAATACAAATAAAAAATTAAATGATTTAGAGATAATTATACAACAAGAGAATATGGAAAAGAAAAATGTAAAAGAAGAAATGCAAAATACAGTAAAGAAGATATGTGAGATGGAAGAAAATGTAGAAGAAATAAAGGTGGTACAAGAAAAAGAAAGTAAAATGTTATTAGAAGAAACGGAAAGAAGAAATATAAATAAAAATCAAAATAATATGAAAATAATTAAAATTAAGCATAAATTTAATGGGAAATATCAAGAAAGGGGAAAGAAATTTAAATTCATAAAAAGTTTGTATCGAGGGAAATATCAGGAAAGGGGAAAGAAATTTAAATTTATTAAAAGCTTGTATCGTGGGAAATATCAGGAAAGGGGGAAGGTATTTAAATTTAGAAAGAAGTTATATATAGGAAAATATTAGGAAAGGGGAGTCTATAAAATTTATATGTATAGGAAAATTCCAAAAGCGGGGGAACAAATCTAAAACTTTAAAAAAAAATTATATTTTGATAAAAGTTAAGAAGGGGGAATAAAAAAAAAATAGAAATAAAAGAAGAAGTTAAAATTAGATATAGTGATGGGAATTGATATGCTAGGGGTAGTGTATTTTATAGTAAAATTGAAATATTCTAAATTAAAAGCTTGACAACTGATGGTGAAGAAAAATTTCCTACTGAAAGGAAATTTGATTTGGCAAGGTGAAGTAATTCACCAAGTCAAATCAAATTTGGGGGAAATTGATATGGATTTTTCTTCGTGGTGCATGTTCTTTCAGTGAAATGTTGGAACGTGTTCATGATTTTTAAATCGGTTGTCTTGATTAAGTATTTTTTTTTATATTGGATTTGTTTTTGTTTAGATTATAGGATGTTAGGTTGTTAGGATGATTATTAGATTATTGATTAGATTGTCATTGAATTAATTTTTGTAAAAGTCAGATAAAATAAAACTATTGTAAATAAAAGCATTTGAATTTAAATTAAAATAAAAACATAGTAATAATAAATAATTAAAAGAATAAGAAAATACAAAGAAACCAAAACTTGAAAGATACAGAAAAGCAGAGAGTTGGAAATTTTAAGAGAGCAGAAAGGTGATAGATAAGTAGAAAGGCGGTAGCAAGAAGGAGTTGGAAAGTTGTAGGAAGAGGAAGGTATAAAGAATAAGTTGAGCAGCAGAAAGGTATTAAATAGATGGAAAGGCAGCAGTAAGAAGGAGTTGGAAAGTAGTTGGAAGAGGAAGATATAGAGTAAGAGTAACAACGGAAGAAGAAAGTTTTAGACAGAAGCGAAAGAATTTTTTTTTTATCTTAATAATTTTTGTAATTTATTTTTAGGACAATCAATTTAAAAATTTTTGAATCCACGACCGAGAATTTTATTGAAAGTGTGTGTTCCAGAAGAAGGATCCATTTCAATATATATACAAAAGGGGTAAATTAACGGGCATGTACGCAAAAGGATCATAGGATTACGAGTAAGAATGGTAACCGCAGACATATATATATATATATATATATATATATATATGAACAGTAGTGGTGTTCCGGGTTTCAATCCGTTGGTTGTTTGTGTCTTCACGACGTTTCGCCAACATCTCAGCTGGCATTTTCAAGTGATGCTTCCTTTGCGGCTGCTAAACTTGGAATGAGCTGCGTGGTCCTGTGCTGCTGCTTTTATACGTGTCGGCGGCGGCGCAGATTATATCGCTGTTCTGTAATTGGTGGGGGGTGCGGTTCAGGTGTTGACGTTTCCTCCACCAAAGGTCGTTGACCGTGCCGATTGTTTCCTGACTGCATTTGGGCCTGGATGGGTACGGCTGCCCTTGTTGCGTGTGTGTTTCTTATTGGTTCTGCCCGTGTCTGTGTATTCTCCAAGGATTTTTGTTCTTCTCGGGTAATTGGATTAGATTGTCTTTTGAGGAGACTTTTCCAAGTGTTGGAGATGTTTTGTGCATCGTCTCTTTTGTTGAGGCTGTTGGTTCTCTCTATTTCGAGGGCTTCTCTGACTATGCGGGTTCTGTAGTGTTTGATAGGTGCAATCTGTTTTGTTTCTGGGAAGTTTATTGTGTGGCCCGTTTCCTGGTGGTGTTGAAAAAGGGATGATGAACACACAATCAAAAAAGCACAAAAACAAGCCACGAGACCAACAACAAATAAGGAAGAATATGACATGTCCAAACCAAAAACTAAACTGCCATATATAAAAGGTGTAACGGACGTGATTGGAAGGATCCTAAGAAGGCATGACATTTCCACAATCTACAAACCGCAGACTACCTTACACAAAATAATAGGCAATCCAAAAGACAAAATACCTTTAGAAAACCAAGGCGTATACAGCATCCCGTGCAGTAACTGCGACAAAGAATACATCGGACAAACAAATAGAAGAATCTCAGCCAGAGTACAGGAACACCAGAACAACATCAGAAATAAGCAAACGACATCAGCCGTTTTTCAACACCACCAGGAAACGGGCCACACAATAAACTTCCCAGAAACAAAACAGATTGCACCTATCAAACACTACAGAACCCGCATAGTCAGAGAAGCCCTCGAAATAGAGAGAACCAACAGCCTCAACAAAAGAGACGATGCACAAAACATCTCCAACACTTGGAAAAGTCTCCTCAAAAGACAATCTAATCCAATTACTCGAGAAGAACAAAAATCCTTGGAGAATACACAGACACGGGCAGAACCAATAAGAAACACACACGCAACAAGGACAGCCGTACCCATCCAGGCCCAAATGCAGTCAGGAAACAATCGGCGCGGTCAACGACCTTTGGTGGAGGAAACGTCAACACCTGAACCGCACCCCCCACCAATTACAGAACAGCGATATAATCTGCGCCGCCGCCGACACGTATAAAAGCAGCAGCACAGGACCACGCAGCTCATTCCAAGTTTAGCAGCCGCAAAGGAAGCATCACTTGAAAATGCCAGCTGAGATGTTGGCGAAACGTCGTGAAGACACAAACAACCAACGGATTGAAACCCGGAACACCACTACTGTTCATTCTACCATCCGTGAAACACTACATCATAACATATATATATATATATATATATATATATATGTTATATGTGAAAATAGTGACCTTGAACTCAGTGTACTTTCACACGCGAACTAGACTTACGCAACACCGGACATTTGTCAGCAAAAGACTCAAATAATGAAATAAAATATTAATCAGCATAAAAAACATTATAAAAAAGCTTTTTCCTAAACAAAATCAGATTAGTTAATTTTATTAGTTGTTATTAGTAGTAGTAATTTTGTAATTTTTGTAATAAAAAAGTAAATTGTGTTTTTAAAGAAATAAAAGTTTTTAAAAAGTGAAATCGAAAATTTGAGATCTAACATTTGGCGCAGTCAGTAGGATTCGTCAACGTTATTAGAACAAGGAAACTAACTAGTAACGGCGGATACCTATCCCTTAACGAAGAAAGAACCTTTACGAGAAGTCCTCACTTGATAGCAGTTGCGGAAGGAACACCTAGTGAAGCCCCTGGTAACAAGAACTGTCAAGAACAAGACATCTCTAATGCTAGTGATAATATTGTAAGTAACATTTAATATTGAATCATCTCGTAACGTTTGCGAAAATTATTAGTAACATTAGTAAGTCGATAATTTCCAATTAATTATTAACCCATATAAGTCTATTTTTATTACTTCTTTTTAATTTACCCAGTCTTAGAAACATGCCTGAGACACGTTCACAAACTCAAACATCTACCAGTGATATTGAACCTTATCGATTATCTGAAATCTTTTCTATAATACCAGAATTTGAAGGTGATCAAATTTCACTTGGCACCTTCACAGATGCTTGCGACTGTGCGTATCGCATGGCTACGCAAGATCAAAGAGTGTTATTAGTGATTCACATAAAAAATAAATTAAAAGGAAAAGCCGCACAATTAATAAATTCTAGAAAACCAGACACTTATGCCGAAATTAAACAACTTCTTAACCTCCATTTCGGAGATACCAGAGACCTTTCATCCTTAATACAAGATCTTCAAAGATTACGTCAATTACCTGGCGAATCTCCCCTTACATTTTTCAGCCGTTTACAAGTCATTAATGCAACAATGCATGCCACAATCCAAAAAACACCTAATTTATCTGCAGAACAAAAATCCGCTCAATGTACACTCATTGAAAGTATGGCTCTTAATACCTTATTAACTGGCCTCGAACCACGACTAGGGCAAGTAGTTCGTGCAAGTAACCCTGTCGATCTCCCCGAAGCACATATTCGAATTAGGAGAGAACTCCAACTTTCATATCTAGAAACTCAAAAAAACTTCTCATCTAAACCAGGACCACCTAAACCAATCCAACCAGCAAGAAGACCATCATTTCAAACTTCTCAACCCCCTAAATGTTTTAACTGCGGTCGTATTGGCCACATCTCTAGTGAATGTCGCTCACCACGAATAAACAATCAAAATATTTCAAATTTTTCAAGACCCTTCTCTTCTCAAATCCAAACAAGCAACAACCAACAAAATAGAAATGAAAATAATCTCCAAAATCAACAGAGAATTCCTATGAATGCACCACAAAATCAGAACCAATATCGTCCATCTGTTATTCAACGGAATCCTAATTTTTACCAGAATCAACATAGAACTCACGTAGTCAACTTCAATAGAAATCCTGAAGAAGAATTTCAAAATTATTACCCCGATCAGTGTGACTATTATAGTAATAACGATTTTTCCATTGAAAATGACTTTTCTTGCGATAATTATGACTCTTATTCACAATCCTATAATCCTGAGTTAGCAAACTGTTACAATAATACGACTCAAGTAATTGATAGCCAAGACTATCAAAATTTTCTTTCACTTCCTCACCTGAACGACCCACCAACCCACGATTCTCAACTCGAAGCGTCTGTAACGGAAATTCAACACCAAATCCAAACCCTAAGTCTGGAAGATTTCAACCCCAATGCGAATTTCCCAGAACAAAGATTTCTCTAAGCTCACTTCATACGGTTAATTCTAAAAACCTCTACTATATAAAAGACGCAACCAACACTTTCCGAATACTTGTTGATACAGGAGCTGCAATTTCGATTTTCAAAGAAAACACTGTCAAAAATTATCATCGCCGATCCCCAGAAAATGTAACAATTCAAGGTATTACCGATCAAAAGGTATCAATTACAGAATCTGTCCTCATCCCTTTTGCCGAAGATGATCCCCTAAAGGTTTTCATTTATAATCTCGACATTGATTTCGATGGCATTCTTGGATTAGATTTTCTAGACCATTACGAATGCGTGATTGATCTTAAAAATAGAAACTTAATAACAAATTTTAAAACCATTACCTTACAAAAAGTAGGAACTGAAATAGATGCAAACATAGCAAAAGAAAATATCCCGATAAAAGATTTTAGTGCAGTCCCAGTAGTAAATAATAACATAAGTCAAACTAACCGTATTCACATTGAAGGTCGAATAGAAAAAGTTTTTAAATTAAAATGTGATTTATCGAATACAGATGCAATTTTATTAGGCCAAGAAATTGATAAAGTTAGACTTCCTCACGCTTTAGTTCACGTTGACCAAAACGGACAATTTTTAACTACGATTGCTAATACTAATGTAATTCCAAAAACAATCAATCTTTCAAATATTTCTATCGAACCTCTTTTATCATCTGAACCAGTGCTAAACCTCGTTCAAACACAAGACCCTAAATTACCTACAGACAGAGAACGATACATTAAAGAACAGTTACGAACAGATCATCTTAATAGTGAAGAGTATGAACTTATAACAAATCTTTGTATGGATTACCAAGACATATTTTATTTAGACGGTGACGAATTGACTTTTACTAACGAAATCAAACATTCTATCGATACTAACAATGCAAAACCAGTTTTTACAAAATCTTACCGATACCCTCAAATACACAAAGGGGAGGTTAAAACCCAAATTAATAAAATGTTACAACAAAAAATCATTCGACCCTCTATTTCACCTTGGTCAGCACCAGTCTGGGTAGTACCCAAAAAACTCGACGCATCTGGTAAACAAAAATGGAGAGTAGTAATTGATTACCGAAAACTTAACGAACTGACAATCGATGACAAGTATCCTCTTCCGAATATTTCTGACTTATTAGACCAACTAGGAAAATGTCAATATTTCACTACACTTGACCTTGCATCTGGCTTTCACCAGATTGAAATTAATCAGAAGGATATCCCTAAAACAGCTTTTTCGGTCGATAATGGCCACTATGAATTTATCCGAATGCCGTTTGGTTTGAAAAATGCCCCGTCCACCTTCCAACGCGTCATGGACAATATTCTTCTAGGAATCCAAAATGAACGCTGTCTAGTATATATGGACGACATAATCGTCTACTCCCCAACCATCCACGAACATATTTCTCGCCTACAAGAAGTTTTCAAAAGACTTCGAAATGCCAACTTAAAGATTCAGCCAGATAAGTGCGAATTTCTAAGAAAAGAAGTTGCTTATCTTGGTCACCTTGTTACACAAGATGGAGTAAAAACTAATCCCGATAAAGTCGCTTGTATCCAAGAATTTCCGGAACCTAAAAATCCTAAAGAAATAAAATCATTTTTAGGTCTAGTAGGCTACTATAGAAGATTTATTCCCAACTTCGCTAAAATGTCGAAACCTCTAACAAAACTTCTTCAGAAAGACGCCCCTTTTATTTTCTCTCAAGAATGCAAATCTTCATTTGATCAATTAAAACAAGCCCTAATATCAGATCCAATTTTAATTTACCCAAATTTTGACGAACCTTTTCTACTCACTACCGATGCAAGTGCTTTCGCAATTGGAGCCGTATTGTCTCAAGGCCCAATCGGAAAAGATCTTCCTATTTCCTTTGCATCTAGAACTCTGTGTAATGCAGAAACAAAATATTCTACGATAGAAAGAGAACTATTAGCCATTGTCTGGGCAGTAAAACACTACCGACCTTATTTATTTGGAAGAAAATTTACTCTTATTACAGACCATCGACCCTTAACATGGTTATTCTCGATTAAAGACCCCGGTAGCCGTTTAGCACGCTGGCGATTAAAACTTGAAGAATATAATTATAAAATAGAACATCGACCTGGCAAGGTTAACAAAAACGCTGACGCCTTATCCCGAATAAAAATAAATCATTTTCAACAATGTGCAAATTTCAGAAACAAATTCCTGGTCTGTGTTAACAACGAAGACGATAACGCCGAACAAACAGATAAAAATGATGCTGACGAAGACGACACGGATGATAATAAAGAAACAGATATCATAGACGAATACAATAAATTCCTGGAATCATATCAAACTCGATCTTTAGTTGACTATTCAAAGATAGAAATTTCTAATTCTCAACTGCTAGATAAATCTCATAAATTTATAGTCACGTTTTTCTGGCAAAATAAATTAACTGAATTTCACGACAAAATAATAAATGATATTTTTGAAGAAAACTTCGAATTTGATCGTCATAAACTTAATATTCTATCTAGTAAAACCGTAAAAGATCGAAAGTATTTCATTATTTTCTTACCTTTTGACCCTGGCGCCGTTAAAGAAAATTTATTCCATATTATTTTCAAAAGTCAATCCGAATTTGATTCCAACAAAACTTATTATATTGAAAATGCCTTAGACTTACCTATTCTTGAAATATTTTCATTTATATTTTCCGATAAAGAAATTAAATTAAAAATTTGCCAAAACATTGTATCGACACCAACCGAAGAAGAAATTCCCCAGATCCTTGATCAGTATCACAACGGGAAAAGTAACTTACATAGAGGCATAAACGAAACTATCCGACGAATAAGAGAAAAATATCAATGGCCAACTTTAGCTAAAGATGTCGAAAAGTTTATTAAATGTTGCGATATTTGTCAACGCGTTAAAATTTGCAGGAAAAATCTTAGCGGTCCTTTAGTTCTAACAGAAACACCCAAAACACCATTCGAACGTATCAATATTGACATTTTTGAATATCCAACCCGAAACTACGCACTTACAATTAGAGACGAACTTACAAAATTCACCCAGGCATATCCTATAGAAAACAAAAAGAGTACTACCGTAGTAACTACCCTCTTATTATTTTTCCAGCATTACGGAACACCCCTTAGAATTCATTGCGACTGTGGTCGAGAATTCGAAAACACCCTTCTAAAAGACATTTGCAATTTATATGATATAAAATTAACCTATTCTAGTGTCAGTCATCCTGAAACTAACGGTTCTATTGAACGTTTTCACGCAACTTTAAGCGAAATGATCAGGGCAAATCAAGCAGAAAATCCTAATGAGCACCCTTTTACAGCACTCCCATATGCAATAATTTGCTATAATAACACCAAAAACAAAACCCATGGCTTCACGCCCTACGAACTTATATTTGGGCATACTTCAAGTAGACCCCCAGAAACACTCTATAATCAAAAGAGTCTTATCTCTAAATATGTTAGAGACCTAAGCAATCGTATGGAATATTTTTACAAAGTAGCTCGTGAAAAAACTAACAGGCAAAAAGAAAAAGCCAAAATTAGATTTGATCAACACGTTTCTGACAAGCGTCCTGACTATAAAATAGGCGATAAAGTATACGTTAAAGAATCCCAAATAAAATCAAAATCAGAAAACTTATTTAACGGACCTTTCGAAATTCAGGAAATTTTTAGAAACTCAGCTCTCCTCTTAAACCCCAAAAGTCAACAAACTTCAAAAATTAATTTTGACCGATTAAAGCCATTTTACGAGTAACTGTTATCTGTTACAGATTATGCGGACTCCTCTCAGTTGCATATTCCCAACTCGGGATAATCCCTATAAATAATACAATTGGAATTTTCTATCATGAAGAAGGCTCTATTAGAATATCAAATGACAAATGGACGTTACTTGTTCACAAAGACTTGCATACAATACAAACTACTATAAAAAATAACGACAAGATACTGGAAAGAATACTGGACACATTTTTCGGCAATAATGACACTCTAAGAATGACTTTTGTTCGAAGCGAAGCCCAAACTCACGTTAGTCTTTTAAAACAAATATCTAATTCTGTCAACCTCAAGTACAAAGAAATAATAACAGACACACAAGACTTTAATTCCCGACATAAACGTGGATTACTAAACGGTATTGGAACAATTTGGAAATCAATCAGCGGTAACTTAGATGCATCTGACGGCGAATATTTTAATGATTGTATTGACAAAATAAATCGGGATGAACACCAATTTGAAATTTTATTGAAAAAACAAATTTTAGTCACAACATCCGTTATAAAAAGCTTTAACGAAACCATCCAAAAGTTTCAAAGGGATGAACGAATTTTTAATAATAATATAGAATCTATTCAGAGAACAATCACGCATATTTCAGATGATATCGAATTTTATCAGGCACAATTACAGATCCTAAATTTATGTGAGTCACTAATGGAAAGCTATGTATTCCTTGAAAATTATCTTGATGATACCTTAGACGCAATCACTTTTTCACGATTAAAAATTCTTCATAGTTCTATTATTTCACCAACAGATTTAATTAATTCTCTTAAAGAAATTTCACAATCTTTACAGAAAAATAATCTACCTTTACCAATATTTTCGTCTAATATAGCCCAGTACATCGATATAATTGATCTTCAATCTTACCAATTAGATTCTAAAATTGTCTTTGTCTTAAAGATCCCATTAGTAGATCCTGAAACTTACACCCTCTTTCACTTATACCCCATTCCCATTTACGATAGTCAGACAGGACTTTACCATATACTCCCTACTAGCCAAAAATATGTAGCGCGTGATGATGATTCAATGTTATATGTACTACCCCGAAATATGGAGAAATGCAAATCACTAGGTAGAAAACAGAAGCTATGCGAAGACATTCTTCCTTACCCCTTGGACAGTGATGCCACCTGTGAAGCACAATTATTAAAGCCATCCAGTACACTACCCCGAACTTGCCAGATGTCATTGTTATATGCCAAAGAATACAATGTGCAAGAAATAGACTTCAACCTCTGGTTAATAGCTGTTTCCGAACCCTTACCAATATCAATTAAATGTGGAAAAAAGGAAACAACAACCAAAATTATCATTGTTAATACGGTACTTAAACTAGAACCAGAATGTAGTGCTTTTGTTGGTAGTACCAGGATCCATGCCAAATACTTAGTTGATAAATTCCAGAACGTCACCTATAAAAGTCATCCAGTGACCATACCTTTCAGATGCTGCGATCACATGAAGCAAATTTCACACCTACAAGGCCTAAAACCACTTAAATTAAACAAAATCAATACCGACGACTTAGAAATTGCCAAACACAAATTAGATTTATATTCCGACGAAATAGACAAATTAATGGATGAACCATTCCTCGACAAACATGTTTCATGGTTAACTATTTCGACTATAGTTTTTATAGTCTTTATAATTTTAGTGTATATCCTCTGTAAATGCCATAGAAGAAGATGCAATCATAAAGCAATAAGTACACCCCATGATGACCCTCAACCGTCACCGCCACCAAAAGGATCAATTCAAGAACGATTCCAGAGGATGCTTCCCAGACGAAGACCTTGTGTCAACCCAGTTCCTACAGAAGAAACATTTGAAATCCAACTTTAAAAGTTGTTGCTGTATGCACCAACTTTTTCTAGGAAAGGGAGTTGTTATATGTGAAAATAGTGACCTTGAACTCAGTGTACTTTCACACGCGAACTAGACTTACGCAACACCGGACATTTGTCAGCAAAAGACTCAAATAATGAAATAAAATATTAATCAGCATAAAAAACATTATAAAAAAGCTTTTTCCTAAACAAAATCAGATTAGTTAATTTTATTAGTTGTTATTAGTAGTAGTAATTTTGTAATTTTTGTAATAAAAAAGTAAATTGTGTTTTTAAAGAAATAAAAGTTTTTAAAAAGTGAAATCGAAAATTTGAGATCTAACATATATATATATATATATATATATATATATATATATATATATATATATACATCCAGCTATCATTAGTGCGTCATTGAATAGGCGAATCCCTATCAATATTGCGTCCGATGCAAAGCTGCGTCCGTATACGGACGCAGCTTTACAAACTGTGTATTTCTTGCCTATCTACACATAAAACAGATATTGTTTCAATGAAATTAAACGGTCAATAACTTGTACATCCTAAATTTTTATAATAAGTTGTGCATATAGCAACCCCGGAGTGGCTACATGAATTTGATGGGGACGCATCAATGATAGATTACCAAAATGTATATTTTTGTATTGTGGCTTTTTACGAGTAGAGGCGCTGCGGTTATATACGATCTTATCCCTTTTTGTCGGTGCGCTATATGAATTTTACCAAGAACGTAGGCAACGTTGCAAAGGCCGCTGCATTTTATTCGATGTGAAACGATTGTGAATTTTATTTTATAGTATACCCTATTTTCTGCATAGAAGTAAGTATGTCTAATCGTTCAAAAAAAATATTAAGCCTGGTTGTTATGTATTAATTTAGGATTATAAAGTATTATAGTATTAATATAAAGTAAGTATTAAAATAAAATATTGTTATTTCTTATTGCATAAATATCTTTTTAAAGGTAAGATTTATTATCCGTCCAGCTACAAGTAAATTTTAATATGTTATAGACAGGTCTCTATGGAAAATTCGTTTATAGATTTTAGTTTGAAATAAGTATATCACTTTATTGTGATATTTTTTAGGTTTCAACACCAATCAAATAATCAAAATAATACTTAAAAGATAATTGCTTATTTGATTATATTTACACTTCCAGTTCTGTTACCATATTAATGCAAATTGCTTTTATTATGGTTTAGAAAATGCTTTGTAGTTCGAATCTTACTACTTTCGTATATTTTATTGATTAATTAATTTATTTATTTAGTTATTTATCTATTGATTTATTTATTTACCTACTTATTTATTTATTTATCTATTTTTTTACTTGTTTACTAACTTATGACTACTTTAAAATAAAATACTCTCTTTATCGTTATAAGAGATTGTTTGTATAATATTTGTAAGAAATTTATTAAAGATAAATTTATATTTTATATAAGGAGAAAGAGAGAGAGAGAGAGAGAGAGAGAGAGACTTAATTATAAATAAATTCATTCTTTCAAGAATACGCAACTTTAGAAACAAATTCTAAAACAGGTTGATTTTTATTTTTTAATTATAATGTTCATATATTTATCATGCCATCCTGGGCGTGATGACTTAATCTAAGAATGGAAGTTCTCTTATAGCTCATTTTAAAGGTTAATAAAAAAAATATAGTAAAATAAAACATTAACACATTAATTATTTATACAGGGTGGCAAAACAGATTTCATCTTAAATTACATGTTACAATCCAACAAAATGTTTATTTAACAAATAGATTAAATTAAACTTCTTAGCAGTAATTAATCCGACAACTAGATTATTCTTAAAAATTTCTGAAGTTACATTATATGTCCACTCTAATTCTGTTTCTATATCTTTAAAAGTTTGTAGTCTATTAATGAGAACTTTTTTGATTTTAAGTAACTCCATACAAAAATGTCAAGTCAATCTTGGGCACCACTCTTTTGTTCTCAAATTATCATCAATGTTATTTGGAAAATTTTCATTTTAAATTATTTATTTTATTTGTAAAAACACTCTTTTTATGTGTTTATTTGAATTATAAAAATGTATCATTATTTTTATACTTTAAAACATAATAAAAAATTGATATTAAGTTGTTTTTTTTTCAATAAAAAAAAGTATAGATGAGAATTGGAAATTAGAGTTAATATCTAAATAAATATACTCAGTGACATTAGAAGTGTTACACCCAGAAGAAATAATTTTTTAATCTTAATTTTTTGGCAACATGGTAGATTTACATCGAGAATAAAACGTTAACATATTCAAGAATTTTTAATATCGTATAACAAAAAAAAAAAAATTGGTGACCCAGTAACTGAATACACACATGTACACGTCTAGGCATTGACAAAATGAGATGATCAATGTCTGCTTGTGGCATCTTGTTCCATGCAACTTAAATTTCATGGTTTAACTCTGCCAGAGTTTGTGGAGAATGGTGTTAATGGGACAGTCTTCTTCCCATCATAATCCACACATGTTCGATGGGATTTAAATCTGGTGAACGAGGTGGGTACGACAAAAAATTAACGCTAGCTTCTTGGAGAAAGTTCATAGTTCGACGAGCAATATGGGGACGCGCGTTATCTTGCTAAAAAAGGACGTGGCTACGGCCGTCTAGACAAGGAAGTAAAGTCGTTTTTAAGACATTATCAACATAACGTAAAGCTGTCATACTGCCTCAAATGAACACAAGTGGTGATCGGCTACCATAGGCAATAGCCCTCCAAATCATTACTCCAACTGTCCTGTGTACATGTCATCCAAGAACAAACCCGGTATCTCGTCGCTCTCCAGGGTTGCGTCTAACCCTTCTACGGCCATCGTGCATGCCTAAACAAAATAGCGATTCATAGCTGAATGCTACATTATGCCATTCTTCCACCCATTGCTGCCGTTCTGTGCACCCATTCAAACGTTGATGGCAGTGGTCCTGGGTCAACGGTAGCACTAGTCGTGGGCGGTATGAAAACAGTCCAAAGGCTCGAATGCGACGGTATAGTGTACACATAGTAACAGGTCTACCTTCCTATCCAAACCATTTATCAGCGATTTGACGCGTAGTAGCAAAACGATCTTGCAGAGCAAGTAGTCTGAAGTGGCTATCTTGACGCTTTGTGGTACGCCTTGGTTGGCCAGTTGGTCTTCTTCGTGCTCCTCTACCTTCGTTTGACCACACACGACACACACGCATTACCGTCATTCCCGTACAATTAACACGAAGGGCAATTTGGCGATACGACAAACCCATATATTTATAGACAACAATTCTACCCCTGTCAAAATCATTAACATGTTGGTAATTTTGATGTCCTCGAACTCGAGGAACTGAACTGAAGAACAGTAATAAAAAATTTCTTTACCAACCGGTCTTCATGAATCGTTTTTTTTTTTAATTTAAGATAAAATTTTATTGTTACAAAAACTACTAAAAATAAAACATTGACATTGTTATCATAGCATTCTTTAAATATAGTCATTCTGTTGTCAAAAAATTAGGATCAAGAAATAATTCCTTCTGGGTGTAACACTTCTAATGTCACTGAGTATAGTAAGTAATTTTTTTAATACTAAAAACTTCATTAATAAACATATAGTGGGTATTTTAAACCACACTAAAAACAAAAATTGCAATGAAGAAAATAAAGAACATTTTAATGTTTTATCTTTTGATTAATACCAATACCAACATCACATGACACTCATTTGACAAATTATTTAGTTTTATTAAAATACTTTCTTGTAAAAACAACTTATAGCAAAGAAAAAGATTAAATGTTCCATAGAACATATAGTTTGTATTTCACTGCAAATTGTTTATCTGTTTCTTTGTTATTTATTAATTTTGTATTTTTACATTTTTATTCTTTCTAAAAAGGCATTGGTATAGATAAAACAAATATTTACCAAATCAAATTTGTTCACTATATAGTTAAAACCATTAAATTTACCTAATAATTACACATTATATTAAATGGCAACACTGTAGGACGCAGAAATGATGGTTACTTCAATATAATTTTTACAAATCGTATATAACGGACGCAATAATGATAGAATATTATATGGACGCAGAAATGATAGAGAAACATATAAATAATGAAATTTTATTTTATGATTAACAAAAAATTAAAAGTGGTTATCTGACATTACTAAACCTGTTGATAAGTATAATTAACTTCAACTAAGAATTCTGATGGACGCAATATGACTGGTTTTTTGATGGACGCAGTAATGATATAGTGATGTAAATATATATATATATATATATATATATATATATATATATATATATATATATATATATATATATATATATATATATATATATATTATAACATATATGAACGTGAATGCATATATATTATAACATATATGAAATTACCTTGAAAATTTTTATTTTAATATAGATGTAGATAAGGTAAGATTCAACTTAATTTCTTTTATTTTAATGATTATTACTTTAACATGAGTTCTTATCTATTCTCTTTCTAAGGGTGCGAGTTCAAAAAATCTCAATTAATGAATGGATTCAAATTTAACTAATATTGAAAATTTCAAAAAAAAATAATAAAATTCAACAATCATATACCAAATTGCAGTTTTGTACTACAATCCCGATTTGACCTTAACCTCACTTTTTCTTATTGTTTGTGTGCATAAACACATTACCTTCAAATTTCAGACATCGTTAAATCAAGGGTTATGAAAAATTCTGAATTTTGTAATCAGTATAGCAAATTAAACTTATTAAAGAATGTAAAAACAACTTATTTAAACAATGAAACAGTGTACAAGTGAAATTAAATGTTCATCAACTACAGAAAAATCAAACACAGGAATGTTCTTTATTTTTTTTAAAATTGGAAATAGATACCGCGTTTTGAAGTTTTGGTATTCTCTCTCGACAACAGAAAGCACAGGCTATCATCTCCTATTGGAATCCAACCATTTGCCAGGAACATCAATGATATACGGACACTTTATATATGTAGACGCCTAAATTTGCTTTTCATCCGGAAATACCTTGATCTTGCATCAATTGGAAAGTAAACTATTACTCTCTTTCTTATCAGAAACCAGTTTTACCTTAGTTATATTACTCAAGAAGCATTCATATAACTAAACTGCTCTGCACACCATTCCTAACATTTATTTTTCCATATATATGAATTTTAATTCTTACCAGTGGCTATCAAGAGTAGTCTTGTGGCTTTGTTAACACTTTTTACAACTTTTATCTTTCTTTTATAAGTATTTAAATAAAAAAATCGAAATTTTAACGGAGCAAAATTTATTACATGCTATCACTTCAAAAGCCCAAAAACAAGAGAAAGATTCAGGAAATCAACAATTTAACAACTGAATCCCCAAACAATCTTACACTATCATTATTAGGTTCTATTCGCCTACTAAATTATTAATCAAATAAAATTACTAAAAATCTAATACCTAATTCCTTATTTACATTCAAATACAATAGACATTCTTTTTACAATTTGCTAAACTTTTAATGAGTTGTTAATTTCATAATATCTTTCGCCTACTAATTCTTTATCAAATCAAATTACTAAAAATCTAATACTTAACTAATTATTTACATTTAATACAATAATCATTCTTTTAAAATCTGCTATACTTTAAATGCATTGTTAATTTTATAATATCATATCTACAATATAATCTAATGTCTTTCTATTTTCAGAATTTTTCATTTGGAAATTATACTAATAACAAATCACAATATGTCTTGAGAACAAACATTGTCTATTCTAAAAGTAAGTACAAACTTTTTTTTTATTCCCTTCTATGAGTTTTAATATTTTATACTGAAATTTATGTAAAACTTTACCTTGATGTCTTAACATTTAGTTTTCTTATTTCACTTTATCTTAATTTATTTAAAATCGGTTTTAATTACTAAGGTATCGTAAAATTTATACACTTTTTCAATAGTTACTCTCATTATCTATTTGATACATGATTATTGGAATTTTATTTGTTATAGATAAATTATCTTATTTTGATTCTTTGAATATTTTTTATATGTACTTGTGTATTTTAATTTCTCATTTTGTTTTATTTTTTCTTTTTAGGTACTGAGAAGAAGACGACGATTATAAATTATCCCAAATTAACTACATTTGCACTCTGCCTTGGAATGAGAATATATTTTCCTTTTCTCTAGTTTTTTTAACTTTCTTTATATTTACTTTATTGAAATAGCATAGTAACATATATCATCTCAAATCCCCCAATTAAAATTTTTGAATCAATCATATTTTCATATTTGATTAAAAAATTATAATTTCTATTCCAAATTTTCCACATTTATAACTGTTAAATAACTTTGTTTCATACTTTTTATCTTTCTATGTCCTATTATATTTTAATAAACTTTATACAAATTTCTTTGTTCTACATTTCATATTATAATCTGTTTATATATTATGTACTTGCATGTAAATAATTATTCATGTACAATGAACACCAAAAAAAAATTAATTTCTCTAAGATCATCCCTTGGAAAAACCTTTTATGAAAATTATTCAAACTGTTTATTCATATAGATTTTAATTCTAATGATTTAAACTTTAACTGACTTGCCTTAATGTTTATTCTATAAACATCTCCCTATCAAAAACAAAAACTATATACACCTAAAATTACTATTTACAACATAACATTTATTTACAAGATTGTTCTAAATATCATCTACCCTTTTATATCACATTCATTCCTCCTTCTTAACATATATTCAAATATAATTTATTTTTATAATTTTATAATTGTTCCCCCTTATTTAATATATTTTCTTATACATCTAACCTTCTAATAAATCTAAATACCTTACCCCTTTCCTGATAATTCCAAATATACCTAATACCTATTATAGATTTAAATTTCTTCCCCCTTTCTTGATATTTCCAAATATACCTATAACTTTCTTTAAATTTACATTTCTTCCCCCTTTCATGATAATTCCCTTTATACGTATAACCAATTATAAATTGAGTTTTCTTCCCCCTTTCTTTATATTTCCAAATGTACAATTTTTCCCAGAATACTACTCGTTTTATCTCCCCCAAGAAATCGCTACATAACTGCTTATCATCCACATACAAAATTATTTGATTTTTTTTGTTACAGAACCATAATAATGAATGTTCTGTCAACATATTCCTAATTATCTTCTTTATTAATTGTAACTGTTCTTCTTTCATTTCACAATCTGACTTTTCTGTTGTTTCTTCATTTTGCTTTTTTATATCTTCTTTAATAGTTTGTATAATACTGTGTCTTTCAATTTTCTCTGTTTTTGAGAAAGTTTCAAATCGAGGTTCAATAATCTCTTTTCTAATATTCATATTATCTATTTTTGTAATATTAATTTCTACATTACATGTTATAAGCGGTTCAGGTTGGTTTATTACTACAATAGCTTCCTTAAAAATAGTTTCATTTTCTTCAACATTTTCTTTATTATCAATAGTTTCATTAACTTGTACTTGTCTGTTGTTTATCGTTTCATGGTGCATTATTGTTTGAATTTCTTCTACTTGTTTTGCTTTATATTCACCTACGAATTTCTTAATAATCTTCTCCTTTTCTTTATCTATTTGATTTGTAACTTCCTCAGTACTCTTCAAATTGTCTTCTTTTATATGGTTAATTTGTCTTCTAAATATCTTAGTATCTTCTTTTATTACTTCCAATCTTTTATTTGTTTGATCCATTTTATCATTATTCTCTTGAAATTTCTTATTTATAAATTTTTTTATACCTTCTGTCATTTCATCCAATCTTTCATTAGTCTCATCCAATTCTTTATTGTTTTCCTCTTGTTTATTATTCATATCTTCTTTTACTTCATCTAATCCCTCATTATTTTCTTCTAGTTTGTTATTCACATCTTCCTTTTTTATATCTTCCTTTATATCTTCTTCTCTTTCTTTCAATGTTTCATTATTTTCTTTAAATTTTTCTTCAAATTCCGTATTTATGTCTTTTTTTATATCTTCTTCTCTTTCATCCAATATTTTGCTAGTCTCATCCAATTTCTTATTATTCTCCTCTGGTTTGTTATTCTCATCTTCTTTTACTTTCCTATTCATATCTTCTTTCAACTCTTCACTCCACTTCTTCTTATCTTTTCTCATTTCTTCAAATTGCTTCTTCATAAATTCTTTAAGCATCCTGTACTCCTCTTGAGTTATACCTCTACTTAATTTTAACCCAGTTAATTCCTGGTTCTTACTGCAGACTCCTTTTTGTTTTTCTACTTCTCCCTCTAGTCTTTCAAATTCTTTTCCTAAATTAATTTTTAAATTGTCCACTACCTCTTCATTAATTTGCTCTTGTAAGTGTATTGGTCCTATTTCTTTTTTCAAAACTTCAGTTTGTTTGTAGACTTCTTGTTCAATTTCTTCAGGTAAATTTTCTTTCCTTGATTTTTCTACTTCTGTTATTCCAATTTCCACAACTTTTTCAATTTCCCCCCTAGTTTTCATTCCTGTGTCCTGTATTTCTGTTCTTAATTTCATGTTTTGCTGTTCAATTTTCTTGTCAAATTCCTTTTTTATAGTTTTAACTTCTTCTCTTGTCTTCAAATTGTCTTCTTGAATATTGTTAATTTCATTTCTACCATTATTATCATAATTTCTATTCCACCTATCTCCTGTGCCTCTATATCTATCAAAATTATTATTGTTTATATTATCCCTATTTCTCCTATCAAAATTCCTATTTTCCCAATTTCTACCATTTCTATTATCATTCCTATTAAAATCACTATATCCCCTATTAAATTCCCTGTTCCTATTATTAAAACTGTCATTACCCTTATTCCTATTTTCCTCTCTATTCCTATCATTAAATCTATTAACCCCATTATTTCTAATTTCATATCTATTCCTTTCATTACCTCTTTCATTCCCACTATTTCTGTTCTCACTCATCAAACTTCTCTCTAATCTCTGTAGATAATTTGATAGATTTTCTATAGTTTTAATGTTATGTAAAGCTATTGTTTCTGCTACTTTGTGATTAAATTGTCTCGCAATGTACAAAACTATATCATCTTCCCTCATTTTTGGTTCTAAATATTGCGCATTATTATAAAGTTGCATTGCATATGCATTAAAATTTCTTCCTTTATTGTAGTTAAACTTTCCAAAATACAATTTTTCCCTAAATGTCTCTTGTTGTATTTCTCCCCAGAAATATTTACAAAATTGCTCTTCGAAATCTTTTATAGAAAAAATTTTGTTTTCATTATTTCAAAACCAAAGTAGAGGATGTCCTGTTAGCATATTATGGATCAACAATTTTTGTTCCGAGAAGTCACTTGTATACTTTATTTCACTTTTTACAATATTTACAAATACTTTGGGATGTATGTGGTTTATGTTTCCATCAAATTTAATTCCAGCATTGTTATAGTGTGACATAATATTAGGAAAAAATCCCCATGCATTTCCTCTTACGTTATTATCCATAGTTATAATTTAAATTCCCAGATAAATACAAATAATGTGCAAATTTTTATATAAATACCCTTATACCCATAAATATTTTACAAGCAAATACCTGTTTATTATTATTAGTTATAAATAACCCAGAATCACACAAACAAAAAAAAATAAAAAATATTACCAAACCAAGTTTTCTAGAGTTTTGTTTTGATATGCGAAAATTTCTCAAATATTGATTATTTTAAAAGGCTCTAGTTTTGATTATTTAGAGCCCCACGTTGGGCGCCAAAATTTATAACATATATGAACGTGAATGCATATATATTATAACATATATGAAATTACCTTGAAAATTTTTATTTTAATATAGATGTGGATAAGGTAAGATTCAACTTAATTTCTTTTATTTTAATGATTGTTACTTTAACATAAGTTCTTATCTATTCTCTTTCTAAGGGTCAGAGTTCAAAAAATCTCAACTAATAAATGGATTCAAATTTAACTGATATTGAAAATTTCAAAAAAAAATTAATAAAATTCAACAATAATATACCAAATTATGTTTTTGTACAATAATTCCAATTTGACCTTAACCTCACTTTTTCTTATTGTTTTGTGCGCATAGACACATTACCTTCAAATTTCAAACATCGTTAAATCAAGGGTTATGAAAAATTCTGAATTTTGTCATCAGTATAGCAAATTAAACTTATTAAAGAATCTAAAAACAACTTATTTAAACAATGAAACAGTGTACAAGTGAAATTAAATGTTCATCAACTACAGAAAAATCAAACACAGGAATGTTCTTTATTTTTTTTAAAAATTGGAAATAGATACCGTGTTTTGAAGTTTTGGTATTCTCTCTCGACAACAGAAAGCACAGGCTATCATCTCCTATTGGAATCCAACCATTTCCCAGGAACATCAATGATATACCTACGGACACTTTATATATGTAGACGCCTAAATTTGCTTTTCATCCGGAAATACCTTGATCTTGCATCAATTGGTAAGTAAACTATTACTCTCTTTCTTATCAGAAACCAGTTTTACTTTAGTTATATTACTCAAGAAGCTTCATATAACTAAACTGCTCTGCACACCATTCCTAACATTTATTTTTCCATATATATGAATTTTAATTCTTACCAGTGGCTATCAAGAGTAGTCTTGTGGCTTTGTTAACACTTTTTACAACTTTTATCTTTCTTTTATAAGTATTTAAATAAAAAAATCGAAATTTTAACGGAGCAAAATTTATTACATGCTATCACTTCAAAAGCCCAAAAACAAGAGAAAGATTCAGGAAATCAACAATTTAACAACTGAATCCCCAAACAATCTTACACTATCATTATTAGGTTCTATTCGCCTACTAAATTATTAATCAAATAAAATTACTAAAAATCTAATACCTAATTCCTTATTTACATTCAAATACAATAGACATTCTTTTTACAATTTGCTAAACTTTTAATGAGTTGTTAATTTCATAATATCTTTCGCCTACTAATTCTTTATCAAATCAAATTACTAAAAATCTAATACTTAACTAATTATTTACATTTAATACAATAATCATTCTTTTAAAATCTGCTATACTTTAAATGCATTGTTAATTTTATAATATCATATCTACCTACAATATAATCTAATGTCTTTCTATTTTCAGAATTTTTCATTTGGAAATTATACTTATAACAAATCACAATATGTCTTGAGAACAAACATTGTCTATTCTAAAAGTAAGTACAAACTTTTTTTTTTTATTCCCTTCTATGAGTTTTAATATTTTATACTGAAATTTATGTAAAACTTTACCTTGATGTCTTAACATTTGGTTTTCTTATTTCACTTTATCTTAATTTATTTAAAATCGGTTTTAATTACTAAGGTATCGTAAAATTTATACACTTTTTCAATAGTTACTCTCATTATCTATTTGATACATGATTATTGGAATTTTATTTGTTATAGATAAATTATCTTATTTTGATTCTTTGAATATTTTTTATATGTACTTGTGTATTTTAATTTCTCATTTTGTTTTATTTTTTCTTTTTAGGTATTGAGAAGAAGACGACGATTATAAATTATCCCAAATTAACTACATTTGCACTCTGCCTTGGAATGAAAATATATTTTCCTTTTCTCTAGTTTTTTTAACTTTCTTTATATTTACTTCATTGAAATAGCATAGTAACATATATCATCTCAATATATATATATATATATATATATATATATTGTTATGATATGATTGGTTAATAAAATTTTTGTATTTCATATTAGGTTACTGCCTTTATATAGATGTTTAAGAATTTTATTTCAGAAAGAGTTGATAGTTGTTGATTTTGTTTATTATTTGATTGTTTTAAAGAAGTTACCTAGGGACTGATATAAATAATTTTGATCACTTTTTGAATAGAAAGATTTAGAACAGTTAGAAAATTTTGAATTTGTATTTGAAAGTTTAAAGTTAAAATAAAGTTATATAATATGAATATGGTTTTAAATAAAAAACAATTTTGAACCCAGACCAAATAAAAAGAAGGAGCAGCTGGAGCAAAGAATAGAAATAAATAGATCGATTTCCATAATTATATATATATATATATATATATATATATATATATATATATATATATATATATATATATATATATATATATATATATAAAAGGAGGATAACGGGAATCAACGCAACAAGGATCATGGTTACAAGTAAGAATGGTAACCGCAGACATGCATGTTTCTGGCTCATTAGCCGTCATCAGTGCGGCATAACCAAGAAGAGTATTGCACTTGGCTAGCAAAAGTGTTGGGTACTTGGGAGCAAAGGATGTTGGGGAAACATGTGTCAAGAAACACAAAAACAATGAACGCTCACACAGGAGTCCATTGTGTTTGAGAACGACTCAAACACAATGAGTCCGTTTCGCCAACGTGGCGACGCTGGTTGCTAGCCGAAAACCCATTGGCACAGCTGGCCGTAAGCACAAAATGGCGATAGGACTCCTGTGTGAGCGTTCGTTGTTTTTGTGTTTCTTGACACATGTTTCCCCAACATCCTTTGCTCCCAAGTACCCAACACTTTTGCTAGCCAAGTGCAATACTCTTCTTGGTTATGCCGCACTGATGACGGCTAATGAGCCAGAAACATGCATGTCTGCGGTTACCATTCTTACTTGTAACCATGATCCTTGTTGCGTTGATTCCCGTTATCCTCCTTTTTTTTTTTTTTATATATTAATACGCGTTTTCTTGGCACTTTGTTTATATATATATATATATATATATATATATATATATATATATATATATATATATATATATATATATATATATATATATATATACACGAAAAACAAAATTGATAAATTTTTTTAAGTGTATCTGTAATAATTCGATGAACCTAAGCAATTAATTGTTCCTTAACAAACGTTAATTTTTTTAATACACCAGGTTGTGAACCAGGATCCATATTATTGTCTGCTGTCAAAATATTCAATTTATTTTTTATTTTAAATTTATAACAAATCCAACAACACCCATCTTTATTAATTTGTAAAACAAACCAACGTCGATGACACACATTACATGTTTCAAAATTCAAATTCTTTTGAGCAGTTCCAAAATTTTCTGCATACATTTTAAAATTAGTATCATCTCGATAAGGACATAATCCCTCTCGATCTTGTTTGCGACGTTTCCTATTATCACGCATACATGAACGATTACGATTACGCTCTTTACGACCCGTCAACGTACCACGTCGGGGCATGTTTTTATTAAAATTAAAATAATGATAAATAGCTTAAAAATTGTAATAACAATAATTAAAATTCTTTTATTACTTGTATTCATGGAGACTACACAAGGAGCACGAACTCGAATGTGGCATTTGCCAGAATATGTCCGCTTTAAAGTATAAATTAAGCTTCATATTTCCACCACTTGCGTCACTAGTTTTCTTTTTGTACCGGTATGAATATAGACAAATAAATAATCGTGAATTATTAAATTGGTTTTCATTATTTATATCTGAAAGATCGAACTATTTTTTCATTGTGTAAATAAATTAATAATGAAATAATTAAAAATTATTTATTTTATTTCAAACTACGTCAGCATTGGTCGCCATTTTGGTACAAATGGAACACCAGCGCCCTCTTATTTTGGTAGCCCTATTTGCATACATGGAGTTCGTACTCCTTATCTAATCTCCATGACTTGTATTACTCAATTTCTTGAAGTATTTTACTTAAGAACTGCTAAAATTAATAGGTTATGTTTTGTTATGACGTTTTTTAATACGAGGGAGAACATATAGATGGCAGCACAATTAAAAGACAGTTCACTGACGAATTCATTTATGACAAAGACTCCTAATACTGAAAACAACTGGAAATCACTCCATAGTCCCCAATCACGAATGTCGAACGAATGGTCTCAATCAAGGGGACAGAACTATTGCCGGTAGAGTGCGCCACTGTTTAAGAAATACCCGTTTAAATCCTTACGCGGGAAGTTTTGTTGCTATTGATAGCTTTGGAAAGAATCTTTTATTGCAACTAATTTTGAATAAATAAATATTATGTATTTAAATTAACATTCCTGACATTCAAATGTCACAGTAATAATAACATCGGTACCTCCTGAATCCTTGCGCAGCTAGTGGTAAAAATTAGAACTATGATCTGGGTTGATTATTGTGTATAGTATAACTAGACCCACTTGGATAGGAATTATTTTTACTATTTTACCAGGGGAAACTCAAAAGAACGTCATTATATGAACGAACCTAGTAAAATATCTATTTAATGTTGCTTTTAACTTCCCGACTCACACCTGTACGCCCATGAAGAGAATTCTTGAAAATTCGAAAAGATCGTTGACCACGCCTATTCAAGTGGTTTTGGATAAACTATACCAATAATATTATGGAAAAGCCTGTACCGTATAGACTCCTGGTATATATACTTCTTGTCCCCAATCATACACTATAGTATAGTAAATACTATCATTGGAAGCTCCAGCACGTATAAATATAAATTTATAGAACTTAATTCGCAGCCTCTACTATGACAAAGTGATATATTTGTACGTTTATATATTATACCATAATAGACGAACCAATTACATATTAGTATTTGATGTAGCTCACAGATAAAGCTACTATTTCTGTATATATAGGTATATACATACATGGCATAAAAAAATACTTTTTTCTACAACCGTGCGTAAAGTATTACCTTTACGCACGGTTTAAGGTTCGTAAAGTTTAACTTTTTTTCACTAGTGAAAAAAAAAGTTTTTTTTTTCACTAGTGAAAAAAAGTAAAATATGCACTGTTTTGTATAAGATTATGCAAATACTTTTATGTGTATTAGTGGCCGAGGTTGTAAGGTATATAGCTTCTACCCAGATGGCTCGGGTTCAATTCCGGGTAAGGAAACTTTTTTTTTATTATTTAATTGTGTAAATTTGTGTAAATATATTTACCCACGACTCATAAGTAAATTGCGTATTTTTTAACCTATAACTCTGTCAGTAAGTGTCAAATTACGATGGTGTTGGTATACAAAATTCTAAATAATCTTGCCCCACCCTACTTTAGTAATTACATTGTTCATCATCGTGATATCCATGAGTACCCAACTAGAAACAACAATCTTTTATATCTCTGTAGAACCAATAGAGCTGGTACTAGAAACTCTCTCTTTTTTAGAGGTTTTCATTGTTTTAATCAACTTCCTGATAATATTAAAAATAGTAACTCTGTAAATAGCTTTAAAACCTGTCTTGTTAAATTCATTTATGAACAGCAGATGTAACGTTTATTTTTTATTTTATATGTTGTAATTTTATGTATTTTATATGTTAAGGTTAATTTTCTTTTATCTTTTAAATTATTAGGTACTGTTTATTTTAAATTCTATTATAATTATCATTTATTGTAATTTTTAAATTAATATTTGTTATATTAGGGTTTCCTATTTCAAATAAATAAATTTCTAAATAGTTTCATTTACTAAACTAGTGAAGTAAGTAAATAGAAACCTGTATTATTATGTTGGTTACCTACAGTTTTCATTAAATTAAACTAACATTTGACATTTCTCAGACAGAACTGTCTGCGAAATCGAATATTTTTGACAACTTATGCCAAAATTTAAATTTTATATTTGTTATTTTTAGTTTTATACAAAACCATTTGGTAAGTCGTGGGTAAAGCATAGTACTTTACTCGAGGAACAAATTGCATATTTAGCTCGTTTCTTTAGCCCATTCGCTCGCAAGCTCGCTCATGGGCCAAACACACTCGCTGTAATATGCAATTTACTCCACTCGTAAAGTAATATACTATTAATTGTTAAATTATTGCAGTTTAATACATACAAAACTAGATATTATATTCAGAAATTTTTAATTTGATTTTTAATATGACAGAAATATCAGTTCATGAATAAGGGTAAGTATTTTTATTTAAATGACTGATTGACATTTCAATTAATTTATAATTCAAGCATTTCGCGTTTCTACGTACCGGTATTATAAGGTAAGATTAATTTAGAAAATAAATATTTTGTTATCTAAAATATGTTTTAAATATAATTTTTTTTTCAGTAAAGGGTAAAAAAAAATCAGGCCTATACTTGTATTTCTTGTAAAGAAATTCGGTTGTAGAAAAAATATTGGATGCAACTCGTGCGTAAATGTTCCTTTTTTGACTCATGTGATTGTCGCATTTGCCTGCGGCTCATGCGACAACATTCACATTCGTCAAAAAAGGTCACTTTACGCACTAGTTGCATAAATAACTATTTTTTATTTATAGTTTTTTTTTAATAATGATTGATAACACATCTAAACATGATTATGAAACAATTAAATATAATTTCATGTCTAGATGTTTTGTAATTTTTCTGTAAAATGACAATTTGACCTAGTAGAGGCTCGCTTCGCTCGCCTAATAATGATACAATTAACAGTACCTAATAAAAGAAAATACTAAATCCTAAATGCTTTGACACAAAAAAATATTGGATTTTTTTATTGAAGAAATTTATTTAAACACTAACTATAGTAGAGAGCCGAATTAGTTGAGACTGACTTTGTTAAGAATGATTCGATTCTGACTTCAAATTCGGATTCAGCCGATAAGTAGGTGGACTCGGATGTACAAACAACTTTTTTTGTGTGTCGATGTTATCATGGTCCCGAATCTTTGTTTCTCCGATTTATCGTTCTTCCGAATTGGAAATCAATGTTGAATAGAGATGGCCAGAAGTACTTTCAAGAAATTTAAAAGGGTTTTTACCAATACCGAATTTCACCTGATTCTACAAATATGATTTGCAAAATGTTAGGTGTGGTCAGTGTTGCTCTATGGAATGGAGGGTTGGACATTAAAAGTAAACTCCCTGAACAGACTCGAAGCATTCGAAATAACCGGTGTGAAGACAGAAACGTTTCTGAAGACCCCTGTAAACTAAGTGCCAGAATATTATAAAAAAGTTCCGAGGGACTTTTATAAGTGTTTTATACTTTTTAAAACGTAGGGCAATACCCTTTTAGCTTGTTCTTTTAAAATGTTTATATCTCATATTTTGTAACACAAGATTAAACCCACTGGGCCCCATTAAAATATTAAAAAATTTATTTATCGTAAAGTATAATACTTTTTAAAACTTTTTTCACGTAAGCCATACCCTTTTAGCTTATTCCTTCAAAATTTTTATATCCCATATTTTGTAACACAAGATTAACCTCACCGGGCCCCCCTTAAAATATAAAAAAATCTATTTATCGTAAAGAATAATACTTTTTAAAACTTTTTTTACGTAAACCATACCCTTTTAGCTTGTTCTTTTAAAATTTTCATATCTCATATTTTGTAACACAAGATTAAACCCACCGGGCCCCCTTAAAATATAAAAAAATCTATTTATCCTAAAGTATAAGACTTTTTAAAACTTTTTTCACGTAAGCTATACCCTTTTAGCTTATTCTTTCAACATTTTCATATCCCATATTTTGTAACACAAGAATAACCCCACCGGGCCCCTAAAATGGAAAAATTTTATTTATCGTAAAGAATAAGACTTTTTAAAACTTTTTTTACGTAGACTACACCCTTTTAGCTTGTTCTTTCAAAATTTTTATATCCCATATTTTGTAACACAAGATTAACCCCACCTGCCCCCCTTAAAATATAAAAAAATCTTATTAACATAAAGTATAGGACTTTTGAAAGCTTTTTTTACGTAGACTATACCCTTTTAGCTCATATTTTGTAACACAAGATTAAATCCACCGGCCTCCCTTAAAATGTAAAAAAATCTATTTATCGTAAAGTATAAGACTTTTTAAAACTTTTTTTACGTAGACTATACCCTTTTAGCTTGTTCTTTCAAAATTTTCATATCTCATATTTTGTAACACAAGATTAACCCCACCGGGCCTTCCTCAAAATATAAAAAATTCTCTTTATCGTAAAGTATAAGACTTTTTAAAACTTTTTTTATGTAAACTATACCCTTTTAGCTTGTTCTTTTAAAATTTTCATATCCCATATTTTGTAACACAAGATTATATTTTAAGGGGGGAACGGTGGAGTTAATCTTGTGTTACAAAATATGGGATATAAAAATTTTGAAAGAACAAGCTAAAAGGGTATGGGTTGCGAGAAAATTTTTTTAAAAAGTCCTATACTTTACGATAAATAGATTTTTTTATATTTTAAGGGGGCCCGGTGGGGTTAATCTTGTGTTACAAAATAAGGGATATGAAAATTTTGAAAAAATAAGCTAAAAGGGTATGGCTTTCGTGAAAAAAGTTTTAAAAAGTCTTATACTTTACGATAAATAGATTTTTTTATATTTTAACGGGGGCCCGGTGGGGTTAATCTTGTGTTACAAAATATGGGATATAAAAATTTTGAATGAATAAGCTAAAAGGGTATGGCTTACGTGAAAAAAGTTTTAAAAAGTCTTATACTTTACGATAAATAGATTTTTTTATATTTTAACGGGGGCCCGGTGGGGTTAATCTTGTGTTACAAAATATGGGGTATAAAAATTTTAAAAAAACAAGCTAAAAGGGTATGGTTTACGAGATTTTTTTTTAAGTCTTATACTTTACGATAAATAGATTTTTTTATTATTTAAGGTGGGGTTAATCTTGTGTTACAAAATATGGGATATAAAAATTTTGAAAGAATAAGCTAAAAGGGTATGGCTTACGTGAAAAAAGTTTTTAAAAGTCTTATACTTTACGATAAATAGATTTTTTACATGTTAAGGGGGGCCCGGTGGGGTTAATCTGTGTGTTACAAAATATGGGATTTGAAAATTTTGAAAGAATAAGCTAAAAGAGTATGGCTAACGTAAAAAAAGTTTTAAAAAGTCTTATACTTTACGATAAAGAGATTTTTTTAAATTTTAAGGGGGCCCGGTGGGGTTAATCTTGTCTTACAAAATATGAAATATGAACATTTTAAAAGAACCAGCTAAAAGGGTATTGCTTACGAGAAAAGTTTTAAAAAGTCTTATACTTTACGATAAATGGATTTTTTTATATTTTAGTGGGGCCCGGTGGGGTTAATCTTGTGTTACAGAATATGAGATATGGAAATTTTGAAAGCACAAACTAAAAGGGTATGGTCTACGTAAAAAAAGTTTTAAAAAGTCTTATACTTTACGATAAATAGATTTTTTTATATTTTAAGGGGGGCCGGTGGGTTTAATAAGGTGTTACAAAATATGAGATATGAAAATTTTAAAAGAACAAGCTAAAAGGGTATGGGTTACGTGAAAAAAGTTTTAAAAAGTATTATACTTTACGATAAATAGATTTTTGTCTATTTTAAGGGCGCCCGGTGGGGTTAATCTCGTCGGGATATACGAATTCCTAACCGTGGTCATAACATTTGGGGATTAGTAAGTAATTCGGTAATCCTATGTTCGAATTTCTAACTAAACATTTTTTACCTGTTCTTGGCGACTACTTTAGATTTTCTTAATCAAATTGAAGAAACTTATCAAATGTATTTCGTATAAATTTAATAATTGTTAATTTAAAATTAATTTATTTATGTATATATTTATTTCAACTATTTTTTTTTATATATTTTGACATGTATGTAAATATTTTATCAAATTAACAAAAATAAATATATATTTGCAATTTTGAAATTTCTTTAATTTTATTAATTAAACGAAAAATTTCAAAAACAAAAATATAATTGCAATTTTGAACTATTTTTAATTTTATTAATCACACGAAATTAGAAAAAAACACTTCAAACAGTTTATCTTCACTTTAAGATTTTAACGCGCTATACTTTTACGAGTAAAATCTAATTAAATTTTAAAAAGTCCTATACTTTACGATAAATAGATTTTTTTATATTTTAAGGGGGCCCGGTGTTGTTAATGTTGTGTTACAAAATAAGGGATATGAAAATTTTGAAAAAATAAGCTAAAAGGGTATGGCTTACGCGAAAAAAGTTTTAAAACGTATTATACTTTACGATAAATAGATTTTTTTCTATATTAAGGGGGCCCGGTGGGTTTAATCTTGTGTTACAAAATATGGGATATGAAAATTTTGAATGAATAAGCTAAAAGGGTGTGGCTTACGTGAAAAAAGTTTTAAAAAGTCTTATTCTTTACGATAAATAGATTTTTTTATATTTTAAGGGGGGCCCGGTGGGGTTAATCTTGTGTTACAAAATATGGGACATAAAAATTTTGAAAGAACAAGCTAAAAGGGTATAGTTTACGAGAATTTTTTTTAAAAAGTCTTATACTTTACGATAAATAGATTTTTTTATATTTTAAGGTGGGGTTAATCTTGTGTTACAAAATATGGGATATGAAAATTATGAAAGAATAAGCTAAAAGGGTATTGCCCTACGTTTTAAAAAGTATAAAACACTTATAAAAGTCGAAAAAATATCCTTCGGAACTTTTTTATAATATTCTGGCACATAGTTTACAGGGGTCTTCAGAAACGTTTCTGTCTTCACACCTGTTTCGAAATATGGATATACAGGCGAATAATAAAAGTCCTATGGAGAGCTGAAAAAAAACAAGCGAGGAAATATATTTCACGTGGCTAAAATTCGATCGAATCAACTACTTTTAACAATAAAATGGTGTAAATTTTAATATTAATTTTAAATTCTTAATAATTTTATCCAGTGTACGTTCCTTAAGGAAAATTTTTGTTGTTCTTCAATGTTTTTCTACAACTGTATAACTACTCACTTTGCAACCTTGAAAAAGATAATAAACATTATCGAAAGCTCGGAATAGTAAAAAAAGAGTATTCTTTAATTACAACCCCACAAACCTGGCTGTTTCCTCAAGCAATATCTACTTGTTTTTCAACTAGTCAGCCAAGACTACCAGATTTATATATATATATATATATATATATATATATATATATATATATATATATATATATATGCCCAATAATTTTCCCCTTTTGTACATATATATATATATATATATATATATATATATATATATATATATATATATATATATATGTACAAAAGGGGAAAATTATTGGGCATGTACACAAAAAGGATTAATAAGGCCACGAGTAGGAATGGTAACCGCAGACATGCATGTTTCTGGCTCATTAGCCGTCATCAGTGCGGCATAACCAAGTAGGGTATTGCACTTGGCTAGCAAAAGTGTTGGGTACTTGGAAGCAAAGGATGTTGGGGAAACATGTGTAAAGAAACATAAAAACACAAAAACAACGAAAGCTCACACAGGAGCCCTATCGCCATTTTGTGCTTTCGGCCAGCTGTGCCAATGGGTTTTCGGCTAGCAACCAGCATCGCAACGTTTTTGTGCTTAATTTTAATTATTTTCATATTATTTTGATTTTTATTTCTTCTTTCCGTTTCTTCTAATAACATTTCACTTTACCTTTTTCTTGTACCACCTTTATTTCTTCTACATTTTCTTCTATCTCACATATCTTCTTTACTGTATTTTGCATTTCTTCTTTTACATTTTTCTTTTCCATATTCTCTTGTTGTATCTCTAAATCATTTAATTTTTTATTTGTATTAGCATTAATTTCTTTGATTTCATCTTTACATTCTTTTATTTCTTCTTTACATTCCTTGTTAATAATTGTTTTAATTTTTACTTCTTGTAACTCCTCTATTTCCGTTATTCTCGCTATTATTTCCGTTCTTATTTCTTTCGTTGTTTCTTCCAATTTTTGTTTGTTTATTTCCATTTGTTTCTTCATCTCATTTTTGAATTATTCTTTTATTTCTTTTTTCATTAAATTCATATTCTTGTTTATTTCTTCTTTATTTTTGTTAATATCTTGTTTTATCAAATCCATATTCTTGTTTATTGCTTCAGTATTTTTGTTCATGTCTTCTTTATTTTATTTTTTCATTACATCCATATTTTTGTTCATTTCTTTTTTCATAGAATCCATATTATTGTTATTTGCTTTAATATATTTGTTCATATTTTTTAACATTTCCATCATTTGTTCCCATGATGAATCCCTTCTATCCCCTATCTTACTATCCTGATTACCCTGAATTCCCTGACTATCCTGACTAACCTGATTACCCTGACTTCCCTGACTATCCTGACCAACCTCATTACCCTGACTTCCCTCACTATCCTGACCATCCTGATTATCAATATTATCCCCTTGCTCTAACATTCTATCTGTAGTATCCTTTCCCCCTCTTAATTTCATACAATATATATAATTTATCTAATCTTACACTCCGAATCACACACTTTGTTTTTAAAAAAGCAAGCTTGACACCTAATAGTTAAGAAAAATCTCTTACCCTCAGTGCCGAAGCAGCCCCACGTTGGGCGCCAATTGATATGGATCCTCCTTCCGGAACACCCACTTTCAATAAATTTATCGGTTCAAAATTTTTAAATTGATTGTACTAAAAATAATAAATTACAAAAATTATAAATAAAAAATAATTGATATTCTTTTGAATCTTTCTTCTTCAATATATTTTTTTTTTATTTGAATTTATATGCTTTTTATTTAAATCAAATTTCTTGTTAAACTATTCATATGTTATATTTCATTTTTCATATTACATTTTTTAAATATACAAAATTCATTAGTGACAATTTCAAGTTTTTCTTATCACAATCCAATCAATAATCCCCTAACAAAACTCAAAACGACTTATAATCTAAACAAAAACCATCTAAAATATAAAATACTTAATCAAGACAACCAATTTACAAATAATGGATCACGTTCCAACATTTCATTGAAAGAACGCGCACCATGAAGAAAAATCCATATATATATATATACCAATTTTCATAATAATCGGTCCAGTAGTTTTTGAGTTCATCGATTTTATACATACAAACATCTCCTTTTTTATATATATAGATAGATTTCAAAATATAAAATTAATTTGTATTAAACAACTTAATAGTAATGCATATCTTTATAACCACGCAAACGTAGTCGCGGGCAACAACTAGTTATGAGATAATATATTATCTCTGAGATAGTCATTTGTTTGTGAAATAGTGTTACATTTGCCAAAAATCGGAAGTGTACCAAAGTTTTAAATCCCAGATTATGTTTCTTTTTTAAATGTCTTTAGTGATCGAGTAATAAAGTTTTTCATTAATTTCAGTGTTGTTTGTTACAACCAGAAACTTATCAGAAAATGGATTTGGTATCCAACATTAAAACCAAAGAAATTGATATTGAAGAATGTAAACTCGAATTCGATCTCTGTAAGGTCAAAACGGAAAGTTATGTAGAAAAAATGTCTCCAATTAAAAGTGATGTGTTAATGAACAGAGAATATATAAAACTGGAAAATGAGGGTATACAAGAAAGAAAAAGTGATATCGAAATTAAGACAGAAATTACACAGCGTGATTTTCCTATTTGTAGAAATGATTTTGGTGAAAATCGACAAATAGTACAAACAATCAACATGTCTTCTAGGAAAAAACGTAAGTTTGTGCATTTTTTATATTTACATATTTTAATTTTCCTTACGCAGTCAATTAAAGTTAATTTAAAAACAAATATGTCTGAATTCTTGACATAAACTTTGCGTTTATAGCAAGAGATTATATTGTAAGCATAAATTGTAATGATGCTTAAGATATGCTAACAGATGCTTTCAAATATTTCTCCAAATAAAATTTTACTTACATTTGAGTAAATTGTAGTTTACGGCAATTGGTGCTATTTTCATGAAATGTTTTATCAACATTCTAGAGATGATAGTTTAAACAATAGGTACTATAAAAAAATTGCCGTAACCCTTAGAAAAAAATTGATGAAATTTGAACTTTTATTATATTTAAAGTACCTACGTATCATTGAACATTAACTATAACGCTATTTCGTTATGGATATTGCATAAAATTTTACAGTTAAGTTAATTAATATTTTTACTTAAATTTACAATGCATGATTTCACATTTTTTAACCATTTAATTTTTTATTAAATTTGTTTGACTTTTTCTGTGACATTCCTCTGGTTATTTTGCCATATTTATTTTAACTGTGTTACAACAAACAATTTACCTTTTTTTACATTTTTAATATTTTTTTTGCATTTCCAAAGCGATTATATAAAAAAAAATTCGAAAAGAGGTTGACCTTAAAGGCCATCCTTGCAACTTCCCGCTAGTTTTAACAGCAAAGCTATAGTAACGTGACGTATTTTGACATTTTTGACCTTTTTTGAAATGTTTAAAAAGCCATAACTTTTTAAAGCGTTATTCGATTTTGATGTTCAAGATGGCATTCGACGCAGTTTTTTGAGACCTAAAAACGTTACTGGGAATGCAAAATCCATTACTTAGTCAAAAAATCTCTAAGGTATTGAAAAAAAAACACTTTTTTTGGAATTTTTCGACAACGATATCTCACGAACAAATCAACCGATTTTAATTTGCAAAATGGCATTCGACGTGGTTTTTTAAGCTTGAGAGCTGATTAGGTTATGAAATTGATCGATGTAATGGCCAAAAAGGTATGCCCAAAAAACATGATTTTTACCAATTGTTTTTTTCGGTTATTTTGAAATTTCTTGAAATCTACCGGTTCGAATCGGTTCAAACTTACAGGGAATCTAAGTTAGATAAAACTCTTTGGAACGCTTTTTATTTCATTCCGATCGGTCAAGCCGTTCAAAAGTTATAAGAGGTTTACATACATCCACACACACACACACACACACACATCCACACGTACATACAGACATACAGACACCCTCGTAAAAATAGTCAGGGAAAGTTCCAAATACCTCAAAACGTTGATATCCGATGAAAACTCGATTTTCGAAAAACGGGGTAAAACCAATAACTTCCCGATTTTAAAAAAAAATTTAATTTTTTTAGCGGGAAGTTAAAAGTGTGTGTGTAACCTTTACGCGCGATTGAAGTAAAATTTTAAAATGTTCATGATTTTCAAATTTTTGATAAATTTTGAAAAATTTTAAAAATTTGAAAAATTTAAACATTTTGAAATTTTTACAAATTTTGAAAAACTTTAAAAATTTGAAATTTTTACAAATTTGGAAATTTTAAAATTTTTGAAAAATTTGAAAATTTAAGCTCCTCCCATAGTTGAAATCACACCGTTACTTCCGTCACAATCTGACGTCAGAATTACAACGTTCCGTCAGAAAATAAATGTGAGTTACCCCTAGTTACGCCTAAAGAAGTTTTACTTCAATAAACAATTGATTTAATTATAATTAAATAATTATTTATCAAAAAAAAATTTAAATAAAATTCGAGAAATTGGTGGAGTCGGTTTGAGGTTTCTCGTAGTTGGTTTGAAAGTTACTGCTTTGGATCAATTTGGTTTTCTTAGAATGCCAAAATAGTTTGTTTAAAACCTCTTCCACACGATACAATTTAATTAACAATTAGATTATCGATTAAATTGGCTCACAATCTGATTGCTCGTCCACGCATACCAATCTTTTATTTTTAGTGTGAATTGCGCGCTTGACAGACGTATATTTAAAATGGATCCATTAAGTAAAAAACAAAAAATCGGATTTATTCTCGCACTTAGTACAAATTTAAACGAGAAAGAAAAAAGACGAGAATGTTGGCAAAACAATGACTATTGAAAAGGAATCAATTTAGTCATGTGAATATTGTTAAGGAATTTTATGAGAATGGATTGCAAAACTTTTAAAGAATTGTTAAATTTAATAAAATCATATATAGAAAAGCAATATCATCATTTTATTGATCAAATTTTTATCGATAATCTTCCATTTCTCGAACAACACCTCCGAACATTTTGTCGTACTGGTTTATTTTTATAAAGTGTGTGTTCTATATCCTATAGCAATGAAAAATCTTTATATAAATTAAGAATATCCTCCATAACTTCTCTTTCGGTTCGGAACCAGCCATTTTAAAGTAAAATCTCAACTTAAAAGTTAAACGCGTTGTACTTCACTGTTTCACTTCTAAATGCAGACTAAACTCAAAATTGGCTTATCAGAATCCACACCACCTAATTTTTTTCGAGTCAATCAAATCGTTTAGTCCAGCAGACCATCCAATGCCCTTGAGTTAGCCAATTTGAATCTACACGGTGCAATTTAGTCAAATTGTCACTTAAATTATATCGTGTGGATGGAATTAAAAGGTTATTGATGTTGTACTATATTTTATTTTATTACTGCTATTTATTTGTAGCAATATTAATATTGATATAAGTTTATATATTTCAGGTTCCCTATATGTGACAAAAAAAAGGCAAAATCACTTTGGAAAACACTATAGAACATGTTCTTCTTGTGGATAATTTTTCTATGATAAAGTGCTATTTTTAAATCATTTTTACATTTATCACTTTGTAGCTAATTGTAAAAAATCTGTGATTTTAAGAAGCAACAATTCTGCTTCAAAACACATTAAACAGATGGGAACTCACAGTGGACATACTGGCAAAAAACCTTTTAAATGTCAAATTTGTTCAAAATGTTTCACACGAAAAGGACATTTAAAACATCACATTAAAACTCACTCTGGTGAAAAACTTTTCATGTGTGAAATTTGTTCAAAATGTTTCACACAAAAAACGCATTTGAAAGATCATGTTAAAATTCACACTTGTGAGAAACCTTTTAAATGTAAACTTTGTTCAAAATGTTTCACACAATCCAATCACATAAAAACTCATATTCGAACTCACACTGGTGAAAAGCCTTTTAAACGTAAAATTTGTTCAAAATGTTTCACAACATCCTGTAGTTTAAATACGCATATTAGAACCCACACTGGCGAAAAACCTTTTAAATGTGAATTTTGTTCAAAATGTTTCACACGATCCAATGAATTAAAAGAGCATATTCGAACTCACACTGGTGAAAAACCTTTTAAATGTAAACTTTGTTCAAAATGTTTCACACAATCCAGTCACTTAAAAACTCATATTCGAACTCACACTGGTGAAATACCTTTTAAATGTAAATTTTGTTCAAAATGTTTCATACGATCCAGTGACTTAAAAACTCATATTCGAACTCACACTGGCGAAAAACCTTTTAAATGTGAATTTTGTTCAAAATGTTTCACACAATCCAGTCACATAAAAACTCATATTCGAACTCACACTGGTAAAAAGCCTTTTAAATGTAAAATTTGTTTAAAATGTTTCACAACATCCTGTAGTTTAAAACGGCATATTCGAACTCACACTGGTGAAAAACCTTTTGAATGTAAGATTTGTTCAAAAAGTTTCACACAAAAAGGAAGTTTAAAACAGCATATTAAAACTCACACTGGTGAATAACCTTTCAGATCTAAAGTTTGTTTAAAATGTTTTATTACATCCGGTGATTAAATCACACGAGTACTTTTTGATATTCACTTTTATTTGACAAACTTACATAAGATGTTTCGATGGGAGAAAGTCAACTCGTCCAAACATTCAATGGTCAACTAATTTTATCCATCAGCTCGTCCACGGTTGTAAAATCGGATTCAGTCCAGTTAAGTAGAAAATATATTGCAGGTATAAAGTGGTAAAATAAAATAGTATTTGACTTGTAAATTATATTTATTCTAAACTATTTTATAAAATTTTTCATTCAAATCAATTTTTACTTCGCTGTTTGCAAATATTTAAAAGCAATCTGACGGATCAGATAAAAAGATGAAATTTTTTGGTTTTATGTTTTTCAAGTAAGTCTTTAAGGTTGTTTGTTTTAGCGACGATATTTTTCCGATTTTTTTTAAGCAATAGGGAATACGCATGTATTTTTTTAATTCGTCTAATTCACTTTTTACTTCGTTTTAATATAGTAAAAAATAAAAGTATTGTTGGAAATGTACTAATTAAATTTTAAAATAATAAATAAAAAGTCGCTTATATTTGTCATGTTCAAACGCCTTCATTTTGCGCGCGCTTCGGAAACGTCACATAGCACGACCTGCAATGACATTTGTTTGCATTTAGAGTGATTATTTGAGATTTTTGAGTTTAATTCGCTGTGAAGTCATGCAAAAAGCTAAAAAACCATTTTACCGATATTGCTTGGTGCCCAAACACTATTAGGAGTGCACCAGATAAGTTGTTTTTTTCTATTCCAATGGATCCGAAAATACGTAAAATATGGTGTAAGGTTATGAGAAGAGATAAAATATCGTCAAAATCGCATTTACTATTAGCAGAATGTATCATAAAAGTTTAAGTCTTATCGCATTAAAAATGAAAGAGTTGATTGTGTGGCCAACACCAATAGAAATACACCAAAATTAAATTTACCTATATCATTTAGAGCGAGGTATGCAATGTTATTTCCATTATAGACTGTTAAGAAATTCAAATTGAGAAACCGTCAAATACTGTCCACCAATCACTTACTTGGTCAAATAATAAACAATGTAATACTTTAAAGTATTTAATTTCTTGTACACCTGATGGGTTAATTACTTTTATATCTGATGGATATGGTGGAAGATCTACTGATGTTGCAATAGTGAAAGACTGTGGATAATTATACGTTTTACCTCCTAACAACGCAGTGATGGCTGATAGAGGATTTAAGAACATATATCATGTTTGTTAGAAGCTAGAAAATGCACTTTCGTCCGGCCGCCTTCTGTTTTAAAGTCCATCTCTAGCAGTAAGGAAGAAGTAAAGGAATCAAAACGAATAGCAGCATTGAGATTACATGTTGAACGAGTAATAAGTAGATTAAGAGAATTTAACTTGTTGCTTCCTCATGCTTGTGTAGATAATAATTTAATTACAACCATTGATGATGTAATAATAACAGCCTGTGGTTTGGTAAATATGCAGGATGTTAATAAAAAATGAAATCAATATGTATTTGTTTTATTTTAATTAAATATACAGACACAATATTAAGTTCTATACCCAAGACGCTCAAAAGATGGAATGATCACGTGAACGGCACGCACTGTTTGAATATTACCCTCCACAACCAACGTCACAAGTCCAAATTACACCACTCAACAAAAAAGCACTCACTCTCGATGCCTACAGTTTATATTATCTCTGGTATGAGTACGGTGTAAACGGTCTTTCGTTATTTCAGTTTAGAGGGCGTGGCATCGTACGATTACGTCGTCCAGTGGCTGATCACGTGTCCTTGAATTCCATCTTTTGAGTGGCTCGGGTATAATAATTATTTTTGGAAATATAGCTTTATGCCAAAACAACATGCATTTTTCTAATAAATGGTTTTTCATAATCCACCTCCAATATTGTTACTCTTTTCGTGGTTTCGTAATCATAATCTTCATATTGAACTGAAAGAATGGTTTCCTCGGTTTCATTACACCATAGCCTGTACCTTATAGCATTTCTGACGCACATTGTTTTCCGGTGTGAGTCGAGCTTTTACTACACATATGTTCCCCGTTCCCCTCTCGTTTTACTTGAACATAGCCCACAGCTCAATCACCATAAGATTCTCGTTGAGATCTGTAACAATAATTTTAGGCAAATTCACCAAAAAAGATTCAATTGGTAACCTATATCCTCACTTACCTAATTCTAAATCATTTAAACAAAATTCTTAAGCATTTCATACATAAGTATAATATGACCTAAAACATTTCTTAGCAGGTAAATGTAAACAACATTTACTTAAAATATAACCTTAAAATTAATGTTATGTTTAAATAAGTATTTCTGAGTGCACGAAGTTTTAAAATCTATTTGATAGAGAATACTATGTAATATTATATAATTTGTTATATAATTACCTTGAAGCTTTTACTCCTTTGGCTTCAGCGGATACAAAATCTGGATTTGATGCAAAGTATGATGTCACCATAAAAGCATCTATTTTTGGTAAATTGTCCGACTGTGCTTTCACAAAACCACTTTCCGTCATTGTTTTTGATAATAACTAATGTATTTAAACCGTTTACACAGTACAAAACAACACAGGATATAATTAAAACACAATTTTAAGCACAAATATCTTGTATACACATGTAAACAACTCAAAAAATGTGCTATTTGACGTAACGTCATTTCGACCAATGATGGGTCGTTTTCTCAGATTTAAATTTCGTGCACAAAATTAACATTTTAATTTAAGTTTTATGGAATGAAATCCAAATTAAATAAACAAATAATGATTAAGATATAATTTTAAGAACATAAAGTATTGATGATATTAAAATTATATAAATCTAAATTACATGCATATTCCCTATTTAGGAGAATTTTTTGAACACATGAAAATTAATCATAGTTTTAATGGACGCGTACAAACCGATTTCTTTTTTTGTTTAAATGATTATGCGAATTTTCTTGTATTTGTTAAAGATCAGTTAATTTTTGTTGAAAAAATTCAACATTCAAATGGATATGAGGTTTATTTGCATTCTAACAAAAATAATCAACAAAATATTACTGGTAGTCGCGTCAAAGTAGGTTTTCACTTCTAACTTTGGTCGGAAAGGTCCGATCGAGCTCATTTTTTTTTGAAATGTTCATTGAGACCTTAGATTCAAAGTTGTATAAAATCTGGATGCCGCTCGGCCACCCCCCCCCCAAATTCGACCCAAGTTGGGGGGTTTTCAACATGGTATATGCATGATGAGACTGCCCTCCTAACTCGGTCAAATGTTCCACTCATGGGGTTTTAAAGTCCCCTCGATCCATTTCTTCGGTCAGGTCGCCTTTTCGACCTTCCCAGGGGCGTCTAGAAATTCCTCAAAGGGTCCAAAATATAAGATATTTACAGAAATGTGCTCGGCCTGCCACACTGGGCTAGGGGGATTCCGAAGGGCGGGGTTTTCATTTCTGTCAAAAATTAAGGCTTTTTAACCCATAAGGGCCGTATAAAAAGGGGCCTCAAAATTATGATTACGCGGGATTGAATTTCAGTGTACAGAATTGGTACAATCAAGGATTATAAGGCTACCAACCATTTATTTGAGCAGCTTGCGATTCTATGACCCATCCAGGGGTGACAAAAGGGGTGCCGGGGCCCAAAAAATGTGATTTGATTGGATTGGATACAAACGTGAAAAGTTGATATAATCTGTCCAGCGAACAGTCTCCTCAGCCTTTCTGAGTCCATATCACTCTCTTCCGGATCCAGGTATGGACGGGAGGCGTTCCAAGGGGGCTCAAATTGAAATTTTCGTAAAATTCCCTTATCTCATACAAACTTGATATTGTAACGAGCGAGAACCCCTTAGTACGCCCCTGTCGCTCTCCAGGTAAACAACGCGCTTATTCTCGAACAGAACAAACGAGAGACTTCCTTCACTATGCAGACGTTCTAGAAATTGTTACCGAAGGACGTTCTGGAAGCTGTGGACTGGTATATAAGCGGAGAGCCATGACCCACAAGGAAGTTTAAATTTAATAGCGACAGTCTAAATAGTTGAGCGAACTACGAAGTGAAAATAAATAGTGAATATAAATCGAAGTTAATTGTTGTACATAAATTAGTGTGTTATAGTTAGTTTAGTTATTTAGTTATAATTCGTTTAGTTTATTGTGTGTGTAAATAAATTAGACATTTTCGTTCAGCAGTGATTTTATTTTGAACCCCAAGAATGTAACAATTGGTGTCAGAAGTGGGATAAATCGAACTGCTGTGTTAATTTAAATTGTGGACTTCATTAGTGAATACTTTGTATGCCAGTTACGAGATCACAGACGAAGAAAATGGATCAGGCGACAATGGAATTTTTCAAGCAAGCCCTTGAAAAAATGAGCTTGAATATGGAGGAAAATATTAGGAAAATGGAAAATAAAATGGACGAAAACACAAATAAAATGGAAGAAAATACTAGAAAGATAATGAATGAGAACACCCAGAAAATGGAGAATAAAATGGAAAAAAACACTAAGAAAATGGAAGATAATTTGGGAGATAAATTGACATTCATTGAAAATGAGTTGAAGAATAATTACTCCAAACTGGAAAATGAGATTGGAAGCGTAAAAGACGAAATTGGAAGCGTAAAAGACGAAATGGGAAACGTAAAAGACGAGATGGGGAACGTGAACAATAAAATTGGAAAATTTGAAGACAGGGTTGGAAACATTGAAGGCAGATTGGTTAATATGGAGGAAGAAATGCAGGTAAAATTGGAAGAACAGGTGAAAACCATGGAAGAGCGATTGAGTAAGAACTTCAGCAAATATTGTTCGGTTAAGCTGGGAGAACGGGGTGAGCCAGGCCGAACAAAGATCAAACCTCCAACTTTTGATGGCAAAACACCCTGGAGCACATACCAGAAACAATTTGAAGCAGCAGCCAACGCCAACTGCTGGGACGATGAAGAGAAAGCAACTGCTTTAATTGTTGCATTAAGAGGGGACGCACTGAATATCCTTCAAACCATTCCTGTAAGTCAACAAGGTGATTATAAGACTCTGACAAGTAGACTGCAAATGAGATATGGTGATGCACATCTCCAACAAGTGTATCACGCACAAATCAAAAGTCGCCATCAGAAGAGTGCAGAAACCTTGCAGGAATTCGAAGCAGACATAGCAAGGTTGGTAAGGCTGGCCTATCCTTCAGCACCGGACAGCTTCCTAGAACAACTTGCTGTCCAGACCTTCGTCGATGGGTTGAGAGACACGGAGACTCAGCAGACGTTGCGGTTGGCCCGGCCCAAAACCCTAGATGACGCCCTGGCCCATGCACTAGAATTTGAAGCTGCTAAACAAGCTTCGCACAGAGGACAGTGCAAAGTGAGACAGCTTGATGATTCGCCAGTCTGCGACGAGAGTATTGAAGACGTAGTTCGCCGAGTTCTCCAGGAGAAACGTAATGGTGGACCAAGATGCTGGAACTGCGGCGAAAGAGGACACATTCGGCGTAACTGTAAGAAGCCGGTTAAACCACAACGCCAAGAACAGGAAAACTAAAGCGGGTTGGCAAGAAGGGGCATAAACCGACCCGCCACGACAATGCCCCTGAGGTTATAATTCAGGCCATCTCTTCAAGTATTTATGTCGACGGTAAAATTAATGGGAGGTCCGTAAAAATGTTAGTCGACACTGGCGCAACCCGAACTATAGTTAAGCCGAGTGTAGTTAAAGGAAATGGAAAAACCTTACCAGCGACGGTTCGTTTACGGACTGCAACTGGAGAAGACGTGCCAATACATGGAAAGAAGAGGATCGTCATCAACATTGGGGACAGGTCTCTCGAACATGAGGTGCTGGTGGCAGATATCATGGAGGAAGTCATCTTGGGAATGGATGTCATTAAGGGTTATGGCTTCCAGATGGATATGAGAAACGATGTTCTGAGGATCGGAAGTCTGGAAATTCCATTCCTGGGATGTGAAGATATCACGACTCGAGTCTTACTCAGCGAAGATGTTCACCTACGTGGACAGGCGGAAACCATAGTGAAGGGGTATTTAGATAGAGACCTTCGAGATAGCTGTATAAGACTCATCGAACCAGCCAGTGAGAGTAACCTCGGGAAAGGACTGCTAGTCGGAAAAACCTTGGTGAGAGGCGGAAACGAAGTTCCTGTGAGAATGTTGAACACCAACATGTACGCTGTGATCTTGAAGAAAGGTACGATCCTGGGAGAAAGCTGTTCCGTGCTTTGCGTGACAGGAAGCGTTCAGAATGTGAAGAACCCGCTACCAAGAAGCGACAAGAGTTCGAAAAAATTATTTGAGACATTGGCTTCTTCCTGCACAGAACTTGCACCAGAACATATTAGCAAGGTGAAGAAACTGATTCATGAATACAGTGACGTTTTTGCTATGGACAACACTCAGATGGGTAGGACGAATGTTGTGAAGCATTCTATCAATACCGGAAGTTCAGATCCCATTCGCCAACAACCGCGAAGGCTTCCCATAGCAAAGAGAGAAGAAGCAGAAAATATAATCAAGGACATGCACGAACAAGGAATAATAGAGCAATCTGATAGTCCTTGGTCATCACCTGTGGTTTTGGTGAAGAAGAAAGATGGCAGCACCAGATTTTGTGTCGACTATCGTCGTTTGAACGACGTCACCAAGAAGGATTGCTACCCCATTCCAAGGATTGACGACACTTTGGACACGCTTTCTGGCTCGAAATGGTTCTCCACGCTGGATTTGAAGAGTGGATATTGGCAGGTGGAATTGGATCCCAAAGATAAAGAGAAAACAGCTTTTACTGTTGGGACAGGATTGTGGCAGTTCACAGTAATGCCATTTGGTCTTTGTAACGCACCTGCAACTTTCGAGCGATTAATGGAAACCATTCTTCGAGGATTGTCATGGAAGACGTGCCTAGTTTATTTGGACGATGTCATAGTATTTGGCCGGACATTCGACGAACACCTGGAGAATCTAAGAGACGTCCTTGAAAGGCTACGCACTGCAAATTTAAAACTCAGTCCAAAGAAATGCCACCTCTTCAGGAAAGAAGTGAAATATCTAGGACATGTAGTATCTGCAGATGGCATTAGTGCTGACCCAGACAAAGTCAAGGTTGTACGAGAATGGCCAGTACCACAGGACAAGCACCAAGTAAGGAGTTTTCTTGGCTTGTGCACATACTACAGGAAGTTCGTCTTTGGATTTGCTGACATCGCGAAGCCTCTAACAAGACTGACGGAAGATGGAAGGGACTTCAAATGGGATACCGAATGCGAGGATGCTTTCAATCGACTAAAGCAAGCACTAACAACAGCTCCTATATTAAGTTATCCTCAGACCAGTGGAAGGTTTATATTGGACACGGACGCAAGCAACACGGCCATAGGAGGCATATTATCTCAAATTCAGAATGGCCAAGAGAAAGTTATAGGATATTTCAGCAAGGTCCTGTCGAAGCCTGAGCGTAACTATTGTGTTACGAGGAGAGAACTTCTCGCCGCAGTCAAGTCCATGGAACATTTTTATAAATACTTGTACGGTCGCGAATTCCTTCTAAGAACAGATCATGCTGCTCTGAAGTGGCTTCTACAATTCAAGAACCCAGAAGGTCAGGTTGCGAGATGGATAGAAAGGCTGCAGGAATATCATTTTTCTGTGGAACACCGGGCCGGGAAGTCACATGGCAACGCTGACGCATTATCTAGAAGACCTTGTCCTTCTGACTGCAAACACTGCAGCAAAGCAAAAGAGAAGGAATTCTGTTTAAGAACAACCGTCGTGGAACTAGATTGGCTGCCAGAATCCCTGAAGCGAGACCAAAAAGGTAACACCGAACTAAAGATGTTGCTTGACTGGAAAGAAAAAGGACAGAGACCAAGATGGGAAGAAGTGAGTCACCTGAGTCCTAGGGTTAAGTCCTACTGGGCGCAGTGGGACTCCATCATTTTAGAGGATGGATTGTTGAAGAGGTCCGTCGAGAATGACGAGGGTACTGCAGCTAGGACTCAGCTGATAATTCCTCGGAGTCGGACGACAGAAGTATTGGAGAAACTTCATAATGGAACCTCCGGTGGACACTTTGGCATCAAGAAAACGTTGGAAAAGATCAGAGAACGTTTTTACTGGGTCAACTGCAAAGAAGACGTCAAGGACTGGTGCCGAAAATGTAGACTTTGTGCTTCAACGAATGGCCCAAGAGGAAAACGACGAGCGCCAATGAATCAGTATAACGTAGGCAGTCCCATGGAAAGAGTTGCTATAGACATCGCAGGCCCATTCCCAGAGACCGACGATGGGAACAAGTACATATTGGTGGCGTCGGATTACTTTACCAAATGGGTTGAAGCACATGCCATCCCAAACCAAGAGGCCTCGACAGTAGCAGACGTGCTGATAAAAGAGATGTTTAGTCGGTTTGGAGTGCCACTGGAGCTACATTCTGATCAGGGACGAAATTTCGAGTCTGGCCTATTCCAGAGCATTTGTGAAATACTCGGAGTCAAGAAGACCAGGACAACGCCTCTTCACCCACAGTCAGATGGCCTAGTCGAAAGAATGAATAAAACTGTGGGAAAATATTTGGCTAAAGTGGTCTCTGACCATCAAAGAGACTGGGACCGGTACCTTCATCTGTTCACCATGGCCTATAGATCAGCCGTGCAAGAGTCTACTAGAGAGACACCAGCTTGTGTCATGTTCGGCCGGGAAATAAGATTACCCTGTGACCTAGAGTTTGGATGTAAGCCCGGAACAGAGATCGCTGGTGAGGACTACGTGAGCACATTGAGGGGCAGGCTACACTACATTCATGAGAATGTCCGGCAAAACATACAAATTGCTAGTGACCGAATGAAGACCCGCTATGACAGCAAAGCTACAGAAGGTGGTTTCAACGCTGGAGATTTGGTCTGGCTGTACAACCCCCAGAAGAAGAGAGGATTATCACCTAAGCTACAGAGGAATTGGGAGGGTCCATACCGAGTGGTAAAGAGGATCAATGATGTAGTGTACCGTATACAAAAACTACCAAGGGGCAAGAGGCGCGTGGTCCATGTAAATCGGTTGGCGAAATACGAGGCGGACTACGACGAACAAGACGAGACCCATCTGAGAAGGACGACCAGCCCAGAGCATGTTGAGATGAGTTTCGACCAGTTCATGGAGAACTATGGTGGAACTGGGAAGGCACGATTCGGAGTTACCACCGAGCAGAAGCAGGACCTCTTCTCTGTGCCTGGAGATTATTCCCTAGCCCATTGTGTCGCCGAAGATCTGCGTATGTCCAGGGGAATAGCATTAGTCTTCAGGAAGAAGTTTGGCCGTGTATCTGAGCTCTCCAGACAACAGCCCCATCCCGGAAAAATTCTAAGTCTCACTGACGGTCATCGTCACCTCTTCTACATGGTGACTAAGTGGTTTTCCGATCACAAGCCTAGCTATAGAAGTATGTGGAATACCTTGCTGAACCTAAGAAACGAACTCACTAGGTTGGAAGTGAAGAAGCTGGCTGTGCCTAAGTTGGGTTGTGGTCTAGATCAACTCAACTGGAGAGTCGTCCGGAACATGCTCGAGGTGCTTTTCCATAAGACAGGAATAGAGATACTCGTGTGCATTTTCAACCCGAGCGGAAACACAATGAAGGAGAAGACTGTGGATTGCTATTTCGAAAAGCAAGGGAGCTGCAGAATGGGAGATGCCTGTAGGTTCAGACATACCAACCAAGGTGTTCGGGGACCGAACGTCTTAAGGAGGGGGCAGTGTAACGAGCGAGAAGCCCTTAGTACGCCCCTGTCGCTCTCCAGGTAAACAACGCGCTTATTCTCGAACAGAACAAACGAGAGACTTCCTTCACTATGCAGACGTTCTAGAAATTGTTACCGAAGGACGTTCTGGAAGCTGTGGACTGGTATATAAGCGGAGAGCCATGACCCACAAGGAAGTTTAAATTTAATAGCGACAGTCTAAATAGTTGAGCGAACTACGAAGTGAAAATAAATAGTGAATATAAATCGAAGTTAATTGTTGTACATAAATTAGTGTGTTATAGTTAGTTTAGTTATTTAGTTATAATTCGTTTAGTTTATTGTGTGTGTAAATAAATTAGACATTTTCGTTCAGCAGTGATTTTATTTTGAACCCCAAGAACGTAACAATATGTTGAGGGTTTGTAGGGGTGTACTTTTGGGTTGCCCTGGCATGCGACTATGCCCCCAGGGATTTACAAACAAGGGTGCTTGAGGGGGTGAAACTCGCATGTTCATCTAGCACTCGATTCGATTTGATTTCATCAGCTTTAAATTGAACTGATTTGTATAATAAATTGTTAATTAATCAGTTATACATAAATTGAACTGTAGTTTTATAATAAATTGTAATTTCGTGTTGCCCTGACATGGAACCATCCCTCCAGGGAGTAAGGGTGCTGACGAGAGGTTAACAATAAATGGTTGGTAGCCTTATAATACTTGGTCGTACCAATTCTGTACACTGAAATTCAATCCCGCGTAATCATAATTTTGAGACCCCATGGCCCATGGGTCCCTTTTTATATGGCTCTAATGGGTTAAAATGCCTTAATTTTTAAAAGAAATGAAAACCCCGCCCTAACCCAGTATGGCAGGCCGAGCACATTTCTGTAAAAATCTTATATTTTGGACCCTTGGAGGCCGTTCTAGACGCCCCTGGGAAGGTCGAAAAGGCGACCTGACTGAAGAAATGGATGGAGGGGACTTCAAAACCCTCGAGTGAAACATATGGCCGGGTTGGCAGGGCAGTCTCATCATGTATATACCATCTTGAAAACCCCCCAACTTGAATCGAGTCGAATTTGGAGGGGGAAGGGGGGCCGAGCGGCATCCAGATTTTATACAACTTTGAATCTAAGATCTCAATGAACATTTCAAAAAAAAAATGAGCTCGATCGGACCTTTCCGACCAAAGTTTTAAGTTTTTGGGTTTTTAGCCTTACTTTGACGCGACTATGGATTATTATATGAATATTATAGTAAGAATAAGAATGTATTTAGATTTGAAAATTGTATTACTGTAAATAAAAATTTTTGTAATCATTATTTGACTTTAATTTGTTCGTAATTTTTTTTTACTTAAAATTAAGTTTATAATTTTTTTTATTGATGTACTGAGAGTAATTTAAGTTTTTTTATTTTCTTATTTTTTTTGTAAATAGATTTTGTAATAATTTATTGTTTTATTTTTTCCACCATTGTCGATAATTTTGAATTTTTTAAATCTTTGTTATACTTTTCCACAATTTGTTGCATTTTTTTTCTATTTTACTTTTTTTTAAATGTGTTGTTTAGTAGTATTTCAATTTTCTTAAATTTGTTCAATTATTTCCAATATTTTACGACTTTTTCAAATATTTTCCAAAATTTTTTAATATTACTGATTCATTTAAATATTTTAATTAAAAATTGATATTGAAACACTAATGAGGACTTAACCACAATTATTTACCAAAATTCTAACAAATTCACAACTATTTAACTACTAATACATCCCATTATATACTATTAGCAGCCCGCCCCGGCTTTGCACGGGGATTAAAGAAAAATAACAAAAGCCATTAAATTTATTGGGTCAATGCTTCCCTGTAAACAATATAACATGTTGTTTTATTTTCTGGCAGCAAAATAAATTCATTGTCAGGTGCTCCGACTCGCCTTAGGCGGTTGGCCATGGAAAAAACCGATTCTTACTAATTGGAAGGTTTGACCTTGAGACTTATTAGTAAAAGCGAAAGATATTTGATAGGAAATTGAAGCGGTTTAAATGGATTTGGTAGATAAGTTGGGATCATCGGTATCCTCAGTGTATGAGCTAGTTGACTGGTGGTTCAGTTATAATAGTTGCTACAACTTAATTGTCCTTTAATTCCTTTATAAGTAGCCTCGTCCCATTGCACATGCTAAATTTGTGATATCTGTCGTGATTATGAAATAAGTTATTTTGATAAGGATTAATACTAAGATAAAAACTTTTAAAAAATTAAAAAATAGTTATTGGGACGTAACTATAACAGTTAGACATATGCTGTTGCGGTATTTTTTGTAGATATTTATATATTCTTCAAAATCGTAGTACATTATTTTATTCTACAATCAATTCTCAGCGCACGCGATGTAAGGATTTTAAGGTAATTTTTGGTTACATTAATGGCCTTTTAGTAAGGATCCCTATTTTTTTTAAATGAAACATAGCCTATGTCACTCGGGAATAGTGTAGCTAGTCAACGGTGAAAGAATTTTTGAAATCGGTCCAGTAATTTCGGAGCCTATTTATTTCAAACAAATAAAAAATCAAACCTTTCTCTTTATAATATTAGTATAGAAAATCGAATACTTTAGAATTTTCGATAAACAACCTAATTGGTATATACTAGAAAAACCTAAAATATTCTTGAATATAGTCACTAAAACACAACCTAAACACTCTTTTCACTAAAGATCCTTTCCTTTTCGGTTAACCCGTTAAGGCGGCGCCAGACATGCGGTATTCGTCAAATACTGAGCACGTGCTCTCCATTATACGAATATTTGGATGCTCGTGTACTGTTCGTTAAATGGTAAGCACTTTGCGCCACATATTCGCGTTTTGTCTTGTATCCAGTCAATGTGGGAACAACGAATATCAATTCACGAGCACAGATACATACCGATCGTAGCGATGGATGGTGATGCAGAGCTATGTTTGTCTGCTTTTGTTGTAATATCCAGTGGTTTATTATTATTAAAAAAAAAGGAAAAGGAAGACGAGAAGAAGAAGAAGATGGTGGATGGTGTCCCTTAATCACAGTAGACAACTGTAGGTATTAAAATGACATTAAATTTTATTGTTACGAAACTAGATAATTTTGTTGAAATACATTTAATGTCTTTAGGTATAGAGGCACAAGCTTGTTGGCAGACCTGCTAAAAGAACCATCTGGCAAATTTGAAAATTTCTGCCGAATGTCTAGTGAGGATTTTGATTATCTAATTTCTAAAGTGGGACCAATAAAATTTGTAAGAAAGACACAAAGTGGAGCAAGGCGATTCCTCCAAATGAGCGTCTTGCCATAACCCTCCGATTTCTAGCAACAGGAGACAGTTTCAAAAGCCTTCTCTACTTGTTCAAAGTTTCACCACAACTTATTTCTGAGATAGTTTCAGATGTTTGCCATGCTATTGGTACAAGTCTACAGGATTTTATAAAGGTAAAATTTTTATACTATATAAAACTGTTAAAAATTGTTTATTAAGCAAAAATAAATGTATATACATACATATTATTGATATGAAGTAAACAAAGTCGCTAAAGGCTGGGAGTTTTTCATGTCACTATAACTACAAAATGATTGATTTTGGGGAGAATAAACGTCGGAAATCGTATCACTATTATGTGATAATTGTGGAGTGGGTAACGGAATGACGGTTGAATTTGAGCTTTCTGGTGTTTTGCTAGATGTACGACAAATATTTTGTTGCATTTTCATTTCATAATATATGTTATCAATGCGATGCATACATATATCTCTACTCGTCTCATCTATATCCTTTAGCTTTGCTGCCACTAGTTCTCCATATATAGCACACAAGTTTTTTTGTTTAGCAGGTTTGTTAGCTACATTTTGTAAAATGGAATATGCCTTGTTCATTTTATCTTTTACTTCCTCCAAGTCCTTATCCTCAGATACTTTGCACTTTTTCCGTACAGATCCTTTAAGAGTAGACTTACTTGTTGATGGCAATACCAATGCTGCAACAAAGAAATTATTGCAATAAATATTAACAATTATAAATCTAGGTTGAAAACCATACCTTTATTTTCCATTGTATCCTGTCCAATTTCTTGATTGACTGCAAAACCATGTTCCTCTGTAACATTTTCCTCCGCCTTATTATCACCACCTGCTTCAACTATTACCTTAAACATCAAAATATTTAAATAGAAATAATTAGCGTTCTTTTTTTTTTAGCTTCCAAAAAATGCTAATGAATGGAAAATTGTTGCTGATAGATTCGAAAAGGAATGGAATTTTCCCCACTGCATGGGAGCCATGGATGGTAAACACGTTGTTATACATTCGCCTATTAATAGTGGATCTGAATTTTACAATTCTAAACAGCATTTTAGTGTTGTTCTAATGGCTTTAGTTGATGCTGGATATAGTTTTATGTTTGTTGATTGTGGTTGGCAAGGTAGACTAAGTGATGGAGCAGTATTTCGAAATACTACCTTGTTAAAAAAAACGAACAAGATGAATTAAGTAGTACTCCACCAGAGCAATTAGTGGGCCAAAATACAGCGGTGTCATATGTATTTGTTGGAGATGACGCATTTGGATTAAGAGAAAATATTATGAAGCCATTTCCAGGCACACAAGAAAAAGGTAGCAAATATAGAATATATAACTATCGCCTTTCACGAGCGCGTAGAGTTGTGGAGAATGCATTTGGATTATTGGTCAATGTATTTAGAGTATTTCGACGGCCAATGTTACTTCAACCAGATAAAGTTGCTTAAGTTGCTATGGCCTGTGTTGTTTTGCATAATTTCTTAATAAAAAGTAAAACATCTCGATCACTCTATTCTCCAACTGGTACTTTTGACCATGAAAATGATGGCAAATTAATAGAGGGAGTATGGCGTAATGCAGAAAACGAACCTATGGCATCCCTATTACCACTTCGAAATATTCCTAGAAGGCCTGGTATGAAAGCAAAAGAAATTAGAAATACATTTGCTGAATACTTTATGACTAACGGAAAATTACCTTGGCAAGATCACTATTGTTAAATTAAATTGTATTATTTTAAAATAAATAATCAACTGTATAATAAGTTTTTTATATTACCACGTTTTTATAAGTAATGTGTAAACTACCTACTTAACCTAACTATTTAAGTTACCACACTACTCGAGTTTTGAGCTATCCTGAAAATTTCAAAACTCTACATATAAATAATAAATGTGTTTAAACTCGATTACAAAATTTGTGGACAGAGATACATACATACCTACATACAGAAATCAACAAAGCAAGTTTATAAAATAGTAAAATAAAATTGTTAAATACTTACCTCTGAATTTATTGTCTTCATTGGCTGATCCTTGTCCTTAAGAAAGGTGGCCATTTTTTCATATGCAAACCACGTTGGTTTGTATATTTCATCAGTCCTAGCACCACTTTTCAAGCTTTGTTTCGTTTTTTGTGAACGGGATCTATACAATGCCATTAACGAATCCTTCTTTTTCTTTAATTCATTTATGGTGTATTTTTCACCCATCAATGCCGCTATACGTTTCCATGCATCGTAAATATGATTGCGATTTTTATGATTTTCAAGATTTGCATTCCACATTACAGGCTCATTTTGATAGGCTTCCAAAAACTCCAAAACGGTTTCATTAGTCCACTCCATTTTGCAGCAATATAGTTCATACACAACGACTACCTTCCCCGAATGTGTGGATGGAACTAAAAATCTCAAACGCCGAATATTCGTTTCCTTTGAAGTAAGGTAAAAAACCGACAACGATCGGTAACACACCAAATACATTTGACGAATACAGAAATTGGTCATTACCGAATGGCGAGCGTCCCACTCACACTAATAGGCGAATAGCGAGCACGTGCTCAGTGTTTGACGAACACCGCATGTCTGGCGCCGCCTTAATAATAGCGATGGTGTTCGAAACACCTGTTGCTTAAGACGGACCTCGTCTCCAGGAATTTTATGCAAATTCGATACAAAAAGAGTGTGCGCACGGTACTAGGAGGTTTTTAGAGTTGCTTACCACAAATATCATATAATGAATTTGCTAAGAAACATATATCGCTATAGCTTGCTTTCTTGTTTTAATTAAATGTAGTAACCATACCAATAAGAAACTTGTTAAAAATAACGATTTTTATGATTTTTTTTTTATTGGGACCCTATTTTGCCTTTTTAAAGCACGCCTGTGCGTGTTTAAATCGAACTTTCAAACACGCGCGTTTTTTAAAGTTACCATGGCAACATAACAAATTCAAAAACGTTCATTGTAAATGACAATTTTTTTATTATTGATTTGACAGGAGTATACTTGTAACGTCAAATAAAATATTACTAACAAATTTAAAACCTTTATTCAAACATTATTTAACAGTAATTTTAATTTTTTAAATGAATATGAATAGTGCAGTTAGTATTGTTTGATATAGTAATTTGTCGATTTTTTAAATCGGAGGAAATGCTATTTAAATTAATACCGCTAACACTCTCTGAACACAATGAGGTTTCACTTCCATTAATGGCACTACCAATAACGTTTGAAACATGATTCTTATTGTTAATGCTCTCTTCAACGTAACCACTCGCTACAGCTGCCGATTTCCATCCTACTTGTCGTTGGATTTGATCTATTGTCATGCCACTATTTGCCATAATGGTAGCGGACGTACGTCGAAATGCATGTCCCGTGTATTTCTCAGGATCATCCAATTTAAGATAACGTGCAATTTGCAACGGACATGATCCAAATGTATTAATACCAACTACTTGATTGGTACATTTCCCTTTATCATATCGTAAGAAAACTCGGTCTGTACTTACATTTTGCGGGCGCAATGATAAATACTGCTTCACCAAACGCACATAACTAATTGCATCATTATCGGCTACAGTAAAACGCCGAGCCTTTATTGTCTTAGACGGTCGGATAGTAATAACCAATACGCTTCCTTCTTCTTTGATATCATGTAAGCGCAAATCGCATAATTCACATCTTCTAGAAGACCCAAAGATGCCGAAAATGGCTACCACCTTCAAAAATAAATACGTTATGTCCGGCGCATCTATGAAAAACTTCCGCAAATCATTTTCTTTGAAAACATACGCCTTCTTGGCTACATCATTCTTGCTAATTGCCTTCATGAATGCGTGCACTTTTACAAATGATTTTATATCAACTCCTTTGTTTAACCTCAACAAACATTGCAATTTCGAATGGATAGCCCACATAGTCGACGCCTTGTATTGCTCCGACATTTTCTGAAGGTAAGCAAGCATAACTCGTTCATTTATATCTGTTACCTTTTGATCTTCCAACCATATGATAAACTTGGCGTATTCTTTTTCATATGCGTCTTTAGATTTTTGCGGTATCAACCGCGATTCTGCTTTACTATTTAAAAAATCGATATTAGAATTCATTTTTAAGCACTGCGGTGACAACAATTATTCTTTGATGACAGATTGCGATCAATTTTTGATATTCTCATTTCCATAACAACCAAAGGTATATTTATTTCATATCACGAATTCGACCATTTTTAACTCCCATTTTTTTTAGTAATAATACCAGTATTTATGATTTAAAACTGCACCAATAAAAAAAAATAGCGTAAAGTATTCGTGCATAACTAGTCTTAAAAACACTTGCTCTATTTCAAGCACTCCGGCTGCGCCGTCGTGCTTGAAAAATCGCGCGTGTTTTAAAGACCTTTTTATGCACTTATACTTTAATATACTATATTAATTGGATTCTCATTTTTTAAACACTAATACTAATATATTTAATTTTGTAATAAATGAGTATAATTTCGACAACATTGTTTTACATAACCAAACGTCAACCGTTACGTCAATTAAGGTATAGTCGAGTCGCACCTAATGTAGCTTTAGAGTATCATTTTTATTTTCGACTACGTTGGTGCAAAGTAGAAATCGATTTATCAACGTCTCCTAAATAATCGCAAATTATACATAGTCAAAATGATAATACAACTAAAAGACAGAAAAAAATATGGTAAACACAGGAATTTAAATCGTTAAGCTTACTGATTACAAAAAAAATTAATAATGAGTTCTTCATATTAATAATTATAAATATAAAATAAGAGTTTTTTTCTTATTGTTAACAAGTTATATCAATTGTTCTACGATGTATTTGGTAAAAAAATCGGCTTATTTAATTTAATAAATTAAAAAAAAGTTAGTGTTAAGTGCAATTATTATATTACTGTGCTATTAATGTCATATTAAATTATCAATATAATATTTACGCTGCTCGTTCAATTGAAAAAGTATATAAACACGTAATAAAAAACAAATTTATAAACGTCGATGTCATTATTTCTTACTGAAACTATTAATACGAAAAAATAAATACAGATTTTCAATAAAATTTTAAGAATTTTTTATTTTTAAACCATGAGAAGTACCTAATAATATAACTGTATGGTTGAATTTTCAGGATCTATAAATATTTCTAGCACTTGGATGTAATTATTAATTCCTTTATCTATAGCAATTCCTGATAAATGATTTAGAAACTATTTAAGTAAATAATAAACAAAATTTTGATATCTTTTAAATCAACTAATTTTTTACAAAAATTTATTGATGGAATACAATCCACACCGACAAGTACAACTTGAATCAAAATAGAAAATAAAGTGATTTTAAATAGTAATAAATATAAACGAACAAAAATAAAGATATTTAAATAAAAATTTTAAATCTAATTACATTCTAGTGGTTTTTGTAACGTTTACTACGTTATTTTTTGGCCTGGCCTATATATTATTTAATTTCTATAATATCTCGGCTAATTTTATAAGGGTTGGTGAGTTCAGGTCAGTACTGTACCTTAGGGATAGCATTTATTTGCGAGTACAGGCTGTCGCTGTTCCGCTGTGCCGCACCACCACGTTAGTAAAAAATTTGTATTTTTGAATTCTTAGTTTGTTCCTTTTTCAAAATTTTTTTCCTTCTTTACTTATTGATTATTGCCTTTCAGTGTTTCTAGCGTTTGAGTATTTGTTTTCTGTTCCTGATTGATTTCGTCGTTTTTACTTTTATTAACTGTCCTATATTAGTGTTTTCACTTGGATTTCATTATTTCTGCGATGTCTTGTCTTTTTACCAATGAATAATTATCTTTTCTTCGTTTGTATGTCGTATTTGAACAGCGATAAGACTGTCAAGTTTTGTTTGGTTCTGAATATCAATCGATTTTTCTTTTAGTGTTTGGTCACATTTTCGTTCGATTGATATTTGGTTTCAACTTTTTTCTTGTTCATTGAATAGTCCTTTGGCCATTGGCTTATTTGATTACTCTTTTGGAGTATTTTTTTTTTGTTTGTATTCAATGATTCTCTTGATGTCAGTCTTATCTTGTTTTGGTTATTTTGGAGACATATTTTTGTTTTCTCGCTTTGTTCACAATTGCTTTGTGAACAAATTATCTTTTGTTCTTTTTGACATCTCGTTTGTTGTTGACGACATTGATTAGGATGGTTAATATTAAGTAAGGTTTCGTGTTCTTAAATTGTTTTTATCGAGAATTTTTTTTTATTATTCAAGAATTACACGAATCCTTGTGGTTACCTTTAATTATTAAATGTTGTATATTTTTTTTACCTATTCACCAGTTTTTGATTATTTACTTTTTAATTGTTTTTGGATTTTAATAGTTTAAATTTTTAATAAAAAAAAAAAGAATTTGCAATTCTTTTTTTTTCCGTCAGGTTACCGTGGTGTAACGTTTACTACGTTATTTTTTGGCCTGGCCTATATATTATTTAATTTCTATAATATCTCGGCTAATTGCAACGTTATTTTTCGGCCTGGTCTACGTACTTTTTAATTTTTACCATTCCGCGTCTATAGAGTCGTCGCAGACTTGGTTTCAGTAATGAGAGGGGAATTTTTAGTTCACTCGTGAATAGTGTCGCTATTTTAATTCTTTACAATTTGTGCTTCAAAGTATACAGTCCTTTCAAATACCTTCTCCCTTCGTGGTGAGTAAAAATTAAATTGTTTAAAATTTTTAGTAGTAGTCAAAAACTTGGTGAATTTATTTTATTGAGTATAATAGTTATATTGTTCTAAAATTTAAATTATTTCGATTACAATCATTGTTATAAATCAGTTTTTATTGTGTTAAAAATAAATAAACAGTTCAAGTGATCAACTTTTTTTTCTATCTCGAACTTGGAGAAAACCTTGAATGATTGTAATCGAAATTAAGGTTTAGTGAGACGGCATTTTGACGGTTTTCATTTTTTATTTCATAGCCCGGTTGCCAAATATTGAAGGGTCCTATGATAGGACTGGAAGCCAGAAAGCAATTTTCTGCCAAGGAAGCTTTGGCCTAGCCGAAACTATTTTTTGCCGTAATCAGCCGGTGTTGCTTAAGAAAACATCTTGCCATCGACATCTGTGTCCAGAACCGAATCTTGAAGTGTTGCTTAAGAAACCATCTTGCCATCGACTTCACTGAAGGCATTAGTTTTATTAACTTTTCAATTTCTATTTCTTAGATTTTTTTTTAATTCTTAAAACTTTTTCAAAATTCATTTCAACTTTTATATTAACGTAGATTGTCATTTAATTTTTTTAATAAAAAAAAAAAAAAAATTTATAAGGGTTGGTGAGTTCAGGTCAGTACTGTACCTTAGGGATAGCATTTATTTGCGAGTACAGGCTGTCTCTGTTCCGCTGTGCCGCACCACCACGTTAGTAAAAAATTTGTATTTTTGAATTCTTAGTTTGTTCCTTTTTCAAAATTTTTTTCCTTCTTTACTTATTGATTATTGCCTTTCAGTGTTTCTAGCGTTTGAGTATTTGTTTTCTGTTCCTGATTGATTTCGTCGTTTTTACTTTTATTAACTGTCCTATATTAGTGTTTTCACTTGGATTTCATTATTTCTGCGATGTCTTGTCTTTTTACCGTTGAATAATTATCTTTTCTTCGTTTGTATGTCGTATTTGAACAGCGATAAGACTGTCAAGTTTTGTTTGGTTCTGAATATCAATCGATTTTTCTTTTAGTGTTTGGTCACATTTTCGTTCGATTGATATTTGGTTTCAACTTTTTTCTTGTTCATTGAATAGTCCTTTGGCCATTGGCTTATTTGATTACTCTTTTGGAGTATTTTTTTTTTTGTTTGTATTCAATGATTCTCTTGATGTCAGTCTTATCTTGTTTTGGTTATTTTGGAGACATATTTTTGTTTTCTCGCTTTGTTCACAATTGCTTTGTGAACAAATTATCTTTTGTTCTTTTTGACATCTCGTTTGTTGTTGACGACATTGATTAGGATGGTTAATATTAAGTAAGGTTTCGTGTTCTTAAATTTTTTTTATCGAGAATTTTTTTTTATTATTCAAGAATTTATAAACGTCGATGTCATTATTTCTTACTGAAACTATTAATACGAAAAAATAAATACAGATTTTCAATAAAATTTTAAGAATTTTTTATTTTTAAACCATGAGAAGTACCTAATAATATAACTGTATGGTTGAATTTTTAGGATCTATAAATATTTCTAGCACTTGGATGTAATTATTAATTCCTTTATCTATAGCAATTCCTGATAAATGATTTAGAAACTATTTAAGTAAATAATAAACAAAATTTTGATATCTTTTAAATCAACTAATTTATTACAAAAAATTATTGATGGAATACAATCCACACCGACAAGTACAACTTGAATCAAAATAGAAAATAAAGTGATTTTAAATAGTAATAAATATAAACGAACAAAAATCAAGATATTTAAATCTAATTACATTCTAGTGGTTTTTGTAACGTTTACTACGTTATTTTTTGGCCTGGCCTATATATTATTTAATTTCTATAATATCTCGGCTAATTGCAACGTTATTTTTCGGCCTGGCCTACGTACTTTTTAATTTTTACCATTCCGCGTCTATAGAGTCGTCGCAGACTTGGTTTCAGTAATGAGAGGGGAATTTTTAGTTCACTCGTGAATAGTGTCGCTATTTTAATTCTTTACAATTTGTGCTTCAAAGTATACAGTCCTTTCAAATACCTTCTCCCTTCGTGGTGAGTAAAAATTAAATTGTTTAAAATTTTTAGTAGTAGTCAAAAACTTGGTGAATTTATTTTATTGAGTATAATAGTTATATTGTTCTAACATTTAAATTATTTCGATTACAATCATTGTTATAAATCAGTTTTTATTGTGTTAAAAATAAGTAAACAGTTCAAGTGATTAACTTTTTTTTCTATCTCGAACTTGGAGAAAACCTTGAATGATTGTAATCGAAATTAAGGTTTAGTGAGACGGAATTTTGACGGTTTTCATTTTTTATTTCATAGGCCGGTTGCCAAATATTGAAGGGTCCTATGATAGGACTGGAAGCCAGAAAGCAATTTTCTGCCAAGGAAGCTTTGGCCTAGCCGAAACTATTTTTTGCCGTAATCAGCCGGTGTTGCTTAAGAAAACATCTTGCCATCGACATCTGTGTCCAGAACCGAATCTTGAAGTGTTGCTTAAGAAACCATCTTGCCATCGACTTCTGTGTTCCGAACCTAATCACCGACGTCCACACCTAGTCTCGAGGAAGAATCCAATAAAAAAGATAAGAAAAAACTATTTAATCACTTTTAATCAACTAATATCTTGAAAATTTACAAATTCATAATTCTTGAATAAACGATTTTAAACTGATTTAACCTCTTTCATTTGTATGTCTGTATTTTGGCGCCCTTATTTTTTGTTTGGGAAAGGTCAATAGAAAAACCAGAAGGAAGCCACCACCCTGGAGCTAGCAAGGGTACATTAACGTTACATTTTTCAGTACTTATTTTTTATATAAAATAACAAAATTATATTTTTATTGATTAAAACACAGAATTTTACAATAAAATAATTTTTTATTCTTTTAAAAACGTAAAATAAAAATAAACTCTCATAACGTTAACAAAACAATTAAATTTTACTTAATTCTAGTATAAATAGCAGCATCAGTTATTACTACTTTGGATAACAAAACTGTTTGTACTTTTTTTACATTATCATCATACAAGCTCCAATAATTTGGCCTCTTTTGCAATACGATTTAAAATGGCCTGTTCCACATTCAATAATTATTCCTCGCAATCTGTGTAAACAAACATGTTTTTTATTAAAAAATATTTAAGTACAAGTTATGGAGGGTAGAGGTCCCTCCATAATACAAGTGTATAAATACTGTAACGTTTTTAACAAATTAAAACACAGGTTCGATTTATTTTTAAGTTGATTTATTTTCTAACGAATAACTACACAAACTATAACACTGCTAAATACTAAATTCACAATTTATTTGCACTATTCGAAAGCTTAAATATTCGCGCTACACTGGATACCCTGTCCGCATTCGAATCTGCTTTATTTATATAGCGGCGCCATCTCACGTTCGAGGACCAGAGAATTCGAGAACAGAGTCCTTCATTGTTTTTGGTACCAGAATATTTGCTGCAGAGGGTCTCCGGATTATTCTCGATTCTAGAGAGTTCCGGATGAACTAAACATTCACCCAGTGGCGTAGTTTCGTTACACTGCCCCCTCCTTAACTCTGATCGTCCCGATCAGATACTTTCCAGTGCTTCCCAGGTGTATGACGGAAACGACAGTTACACCCAGCCCGACAGATTCCTTTACCAAAGAAATAACAGTCCACGCTCTTCTGTAGATCTACTTCTTTCGGTTGGTAACAGCAAACTGTTATTGACACTCCGGAACCATAGAAAATTACCTCGATCATGCTCCTTACAATCTTCCAGTCAATTTGTTCCGTTCCATTGCTGATCTTTGGTATCGCCAATTCCTTGATTTCGTAATGACTCATAATTTCCTTCAAGTTACTCAATGCGTGCCAAATGTCCCTGTAGGCCAGTTTTTCATTGGACGCCCTTTTCGTCACCAGATAAAGTATGGACCTGCGGCCATCTTCTAGTCGCAACACTTTGCCTACCCGTGGTTGTTGGTCGAGCAGTTCATCTAAACGTCCAAATTTCTTCTTGAAGACGGACGCTATGCCTCTTTCCATACTAAGATCTTGAGACACACAGTGAGCGATCGACACGTTTTTAGGAACTTTGAAGATGTCTTGCCGAACTTCTGCAGTAACGCCAAACCTAATTTTCTTTCGGTTGGTGTAATCGGTAATGAATCTGTCAAAGTCAGGCCGATTCTCTTCGATGCTTGCTTCCTGCGAAACGGCCCTAGCTTCCTCGATATTATTAGAGCCTTCGTAAGGTGAAAGTCGATTTATGTGGACCACTTTCGGCTTTCCTCTAGGCAGTTTTTGAATTCGATAAATTACGTCGTTTATCCTTTTCTTAATCTCATACGGGCCTTCCCATTGTCTCTGCAGCTTGGGACATAAACCCTTGCGTCGCTGTGGGTTGTGAAGCCATACAAGGTCTCCTGTTTCAAATATCCTGTTATTTGACCTGACGTTATATTGATTTTTCATGCGATCGCTAGCAATCTGAATGTTCTTCCGGGCGATGTCATGGATCTGATGCATTTTCAGCTTAAGTTGGTCTGCGTAGCCTTCACCAGCGACGCCCTCTTCTGAAGGTTTGCTGCCAAATTCAAGGTCGCATGGTAGGCGTAATTCACGTCCAAGCATGAGACAGGCAGGTGTCTGGCCGGTGGTTTCATTAACTGCTGATCGGTATGCCATCAGGAACATGGGTAGGTATTGGTCCCAATCTTTCTGGTGCTCCGATACCACTTTCGATAGATGTTTTCCCATTGTTCGATTCATCCTTTCGACCATGCCATCTGACTGAGGATGCAGAGGCGTTGTTCTGGTTTTATGAGCACCTAGCAAACGGCATACATCTTGAAAGAGGCTCGACTCGAAGTTCCTGCCTTGGTCCGAATGAATTTCTAAAGGCACACCAAACCGACTAAAGAACTCTTTGACCAACACTTCCGCAACGGTCGCAGCCTCTTGGTTGGGGATCGCGTAAGCCTCCGTCCACTTCGTAAAATAGTCCATGGCTACCAGAATGTATTTATTTCCATCGTCCGTTTCCGGAAAGGGTCCTGCGACATCTATCGCCACTCTTTCCATTGGACTTCCCACGTTATACTGCCTCATGGGAGCTCGTTTCTTGCCAACGGTTCCATTACTTGCAGCACACAACTCGCACTTCCGGCACCAGCGTCTCACATCATCCTTGCAGTTCACCCAGTAAAATCGCTCGCGAACTTTCTGCAAGGTCTTCGTTATTCCGAAGTGCCCTCCTGACGTACCATCGTGCATTTGACGTAGAATTTCCGGCACTTTGCTTCTTGGTACCACCATCTGCAATCTGGACTCGGTACCATCTTCATTCTCGAAAGTTCGATACAGTACTTCGCTCCGCATCACTAGGCTATCCCATTGGCTCCAATATGATTTAACTTCTGGGCTTTGTGCGCTTACTTCTTGCCAAGGAGGTCTTTCACCGTGACGTTTCCAACCCAACACAATTCTCAAGCATGGATCTTCTTCTTGAGATTTCCGGAGCTCCTGGGGTTGCCAGCTCTCGTTAACGACAGTGGTCCGTCGTATAGGGCAGAGTTTTTCCTCTAATCGCGAACAATGAGTGCAGCTTTCTTTGCACGGTCTTCTTGACAATGCATCAGCGTTGAGATGAGTTTTTCCTGCCCTATGCTCGATATCACAGTCATATTCCTGCATTCGCTCCAACCATCTGGCCACTTGACCCTCGGGGTTTCGGAATTGCATTAGCCACTTTAGAGCTGCGTGGTCGGTTCTCAGTAAAAACTTTCTGCCATAGAGGTACTTATGAAAGTGCTCGCAAGCCTTAACCACCCCTAGGAGTTCTCTTCTGGTCACGCAATAATTCCGTTCTGGCTTGGACAAGACTTTACTAAAGTAAGCGATGACTTTTTCCTGTCCATCTTGGATTTGTGATAACACAGCTCCAATGGCAGTATTACTAGCATCCGTATCCAGCACAAATTTTCCGTCGCGCCTAGGATAACTCAAAATCGGGGCGCTGATGAGAGCTTCTTGCAGATGTTCAAAAGCCTCCTGACAATCTTCGTCCCAGCAAAATTCCTTGCCTTCTTCCGTCAGTTTGGTCAATGGTTTGGCGATATGGGCGAATGATTTAACGAACCGCCGATAATAAGTACACAAGCCGAGGAAACTTCTTACCTCATGCTTATCTTTTGGTATGGGCCATTCCTTTATTGCGGCGATCTTCTCAGGGTCCGCTGTTACACCATCATTGGACACAATATGACCCAAATATTTAACTTCTCTTCGGAACAGGTGGCATTTTTTTGGACTCAATTTTAAGTTGGCTTGACGTAGTCGCTGAAGTACCTCTCTCAAATTCCTCGAATGTTCCTCGAACGATCTCCCAATCACGATGACATCATCCAAATAAACCAGGCAAGTTTGCCAAGTTAATCCTCTCAGGACTGCCTCCATCAGTCTCTCGAATGTAGCAGGGGCATTACATAACCCAAAAGGCATGACTGTAAATTGCCAGAGGCCTGACCCTATGGAAAAAGCAGTCTTTTCTCGATCGGCTGGATCCATTTCTACTTGCCAATAGCCACTCTTCAAATCAAGCGTAGAGAACCATCGGGAACCGGAGAGAGTGTCTAGTGTGTCGTCTATTCTGGGCAGGGGATAGCTGTCCTTTTTGGTAAGTGAGTTTAGCTGACGGTAATCAATGCAAAATCTTGTGGAACCATCCTTCTTCTTTACCAATACCACCGGTGAGGTCCATGGACTGTTTGATGGTTCAATCACCCCCTGTTCCTTCATATCTGCGATGATACCCTCAGCCTCTTCTCGTTTGGCCCAAGGAAGTCTTCTCGGTTGTTGTCGAATCGGATGAGCATCCCCGGTATTTATTTTATGAGAAACAATGCTTGTCTTGCCCTTGTCTTTGTCATTCAGGACAAACACATCTTGATATTCCACAAGCATAGCTTCCACCTCTTGTTCTTGTTTCGGGTCTAAATTTGGGCAGTTACTAATGACCGTATCGACAAGTTGTTGAGGAAACTTTGCTCCTGGTGGCTTCGTGATGATCGCAGAACATATCGCTGATACAGGAACACACTGTCCTACCACGGTACCTTTATTCACCTTGATGTGATTCTCTTTTAAATTCATTACTCTCACTGGAATAGTGTCTTTGACCTTTATTAGAGCTTTGGCGATTAATAGGTCTTTGTTGTTGGCTTCTTCAATTATTCTCAGGCTACCGTCCCTGCAATACCCATCAAGACTGGTCATTAGGATTTTTTCGCTACGGCCTGGTATTGTAATGTCACAAGTAGTTATTAAACGGACAACATCTTCTTGTTCGTCATGGAAGGGGAGCTCTTCTTCGCCGACCCTAAGAGAGCCATTTTTGACATCTACTATGGCCCCCAGTTTTTTTAAAAGATCCATACCGAGGATGAACTGGTCTGCTATCTCGGCTACTAATACTCGATGTCTAACACTGGTCTTTCCTAGCTTTATAAGCGTATTGGCTTCTCCATACGTCTTTATTATCTCGCCCGTAGCCGTTCTCAATCTTACTGGTGTCGGCGATAATAGAGATTGCTCTTCCACCAACTCTGGTCTTGTAATGGTTTTTGTTGCTCCCGTGTCTATTAACATAGAAGTGTTCCTCTCGTTTGCAAGTCCGTCGATGTACAAACTGGGGACTCCACCAGAAGATGTTACGTTGACCGTGACTAAAGGGGCTTTACTCTCCAGGGTCGACGCTCGCCCCTTCATGTCGACCCGCTTTAGTTTTCCGACGGCTGTTTCTTGCAATTGCGGCGTAGGTGACCGAACTCGCCGCAATTCCAGCACCTTGGTTCCCGTCTCGTCTCCATTTTGTCTTTACGAATAATTCTTCTTACCAGTTCTTCGAGGCTTTCAGTCTCCGATTCTTCTCCAATCGTTCTTAAACGGTGACCCCGCGAAGTTTGGCTCGCTGTTTCATGTTCCAGCGCTATAGCAAGAGCTTCGTCTAGTAGCTTCGGTCGAGCCAGTTTCAAAGCTTTCTGTAAATCGTTGTCCCTCAAGCCATTTACAAAAGTGTCGACTGCTATTTCTTCCAGAAAGCTATCGGGCGCTATAGGATATGCCAACCGGACCATACGCGCGATGTCTGCCTCAAATTCTTGCAAGTTCTCGGTTTCGCGTTGATTTCGGGTGCGCAATTGGGCTTTATAAACTTGCTGTAAGTGGCTATCTCCGTAGCGGTTTTCCAATCTGGAGAAAAGCGTCTGATAGCAGTACTCTTGATCTTTTGGTATTGATCTCAAAATATCAGTAGATGAGCAAAGACAGCACGAGCGCACAGCTTCCAAATTTCGCCGCTAGATGTCGCCACAGGTGGTGGCGCTGTAATCTGCTGTTTATTCGAGTGGCCTTTGACATTTGACGCAAGCAGCCAATTCTTCTTTTTCGAGTGGCCTCTGACAGTTGACACAAACAGCCAACTCTTCTTTTTGTTATATTTTTGAATTTTTTCGCGCTTCGCTGTCATCGTACCAACTTTTCATGCATGCAACCAACATTACACAGTGCTACCAACTTTTGCGTTATAACAATTTAATTAAAAAAATTCCAACCAAGCAGAATTGAACCCGGGTCCCCCCGTATGATAAACAAATACGTTAGCCACTACACCATTGCAGAATTTAATAAAATGTGACAAACAATAGTAGAAAAAAAAAATAATAAACAAGTCTTATCGCAATAAAGATAACAGACTTAGAAATATTTTAAATTGGTTTATTCCAAAAGAATTTTTTTATGTATGACGTATCATTGTAAAGGGGTTGATGTATAGAGTAAGATTAAGCGTCAAAAAGACCTTATTTATGAGGCCAAAAAGGCATTATAGCTATATCTCGTAAACAGCCCAACGGATTTCGGCGTATGACGTATTATTGTAAAGGGGTTGATGTATAGGGTAAGACGAAGCATCAAAAAGACCGTATTGATGCAGCCAAAAAGGCATTAACGTTGTATCTCGTAAACGGCCGAACGGATTTCGGTGTATGACGTATCATTTTAAAGGGGTTGCTGTATAGAGTAAGATTAACCGTCAAAAAGACCGTATTTATGCTGCCAAAAAGGCATTATAACTATATCTCGTAAACGGCCGAACGGATTTCGGCGTGTGACGTATCATTGTAAAGGGGTTGATGTATAGGATAAGATGAAGCGTCAAAAAGACCGTATTGATGAGGCCAAAAGGGCATTATAGCTATATCTCGTAAACGACCGAACGGATTTTGGCGTATGACGTATCATTTTAAAGGGGTTGATGTATAGGGTAAGATGAAGCGTCAAAAAGACCGTATTGATGAGGCCAAAAGGGCATTATAGCTATATCTCGTAAACGGCCGAACGGATTTCGGCGTGTGACGTATCATTGTAAAGGGGTTGATGTATAGAATAAGATTAAGCGTCAAAAAGACCGTATTTATGCTGCCAAAAGGGCATTATAGCTATATCTCGTAAACGGCCGAACGGATTTCGGTGTATGACGTATCATTTGAAAGGGGTTGATGTATAGGGTAAGATTAAGCGTCAAAAAGACCGTATTGATGCTGCCAAAAGGGCATTATAGCTATATCTCGTAAACGGCCGAACGGATTTCGGCGTATGACGTATCATTGTAAAGGGGTTGATGTATAGGGTAAGATTAAGCGTCAAAAAGACCGTATTTATGCTGCCAAAAAGGCATTATAGCTATATCTCGTAAACGGCCGAACGGATTTCAACGTATGACGTATCATTTTAAAGGGGTTGATGTATATTGTAAGATGAAGCGTCAAAAAGACCGTATTTATGAGATCAAAAGGGCATTATAGCTAACAAAAAATATATTAAACTTTAATAAAACTTAAATAATATACATTCTTAGAAGCCAAACTATCATAAAACTAAAAAATGTTGAAGGCAACGATGAAATGTATATTTTTTACATCAATATAATGTTTTCAATTAAATTTTTTTAAATAAAAAATACTTATTTTATTAATAAAAAGGAATAACATACAGTCATCAAAAACAAAAAATTCGGTTTTTATCAGGAAGCTGTGGTTTGTGCCGATGAAAATAGGATACCGCAAAAGCAAAAAGCTATGACGTTTATTTGGTTGAGTTATGGTATACATAGACATTAGCGTCACATGTGATTGGTAAATATAATATTTAATAAACAACATATAGAATATATTGTAAAGCAACAATTAGGTTTTAATTTTTATCGACGTCTATGTGTTTCGGCTAAGCCATGTATATTTAAAGAACGTGCTAGATTTAACTTGCTCATTATTGTTTTGATACTCCATAGATCCAGTTCTGAGTTCAGTTTCAAGTGCAAAAGTTTGTTACATATCCATAAAGGTAAGAATTTTTATTTTATTTCAAAATTTCATTTTAATTTAATTTTTGAGTTGATTTCATTTTATTTTTCTTTAGTTAATTTTTTATAATGATTTAATTTTATTTGTAGTTGGATTTAACTGGAATAAATTTAAAAGAGAACCATTGAAACACTAAAGTCCACTTGCCAGAAGAAGTGTCTGTCGGAACTTTTTAAATCAAAATATAAAGGGAAAAAGCAAAATTGGGGAAAGCTAATCACTCTGATACATTTGAAATAGTTTAGGAATATAACTTCTTCTTCTTCTTCGATATTGTTTTCCTCTTTTACAACCACACACACAAAGGTAAGAATTATTTTTATTTTTAAGTTGATTTAATTTTATTTTGAGTTTATTTAATTATTTGTTTAGGTAATTTTATTTTTAGTTGATTTAATTTAATTTTTCTTTAGTTATGTTTTTATTTTGAGTTGATTTCATTTAATTTTTCTTTAGTTATGTTTATTTAATTATTTGTTTGAGTAATTTTATTTTGAGTTGATTTAATTTTTTATTTTTAGATGGATTTAACTAAAATTAATTCGTTATGTCTTGCAGAAAAAAATAACGAGAAGATTATTATCAAATTAGGAGAACTTCCAGTGGATGTTTCACAAAAATTATTGAACGCTAAACTGGTCCAGAGCAAATTTGGCGAAACAATTTTGGTTGAGCTAGAAAACGGGCTCTGCTTTTTACCTAAGAGAACCATTGGAACACTGAAGCCTCACTTGGCAGAATTGTCTGGCGGGCATTATTTTATCAAATATAAAGGAAAAAAACAAATTGGCCAAGCTAAACCTACCGATACATTTGAAATAGTTAAGGAATAATTTTTTGTAAGTTTTTTTATTTTTTTATTTTTTAATTATGAATAACATTGTTGATAGGTCTAATGCTATTGTTAAAGATATTTCTAAATCATATAAAGCGTTAATCAATAGTTTTTCACATAGGGAAGCAAATAAATTATTAAAACAAATTAAACAGCATGTTATCAGTTTTCATAAAGATATTCGTAGGGGAAATTTAGATATTGGGACACTTAGAAATTTACAAACAAATTTAGGACATTTAAAAACGTTTAAAGAAGCAATTATTAATTTCTCTAAGCAGGGATCGGGGCTAACTGAAAAATCAGGGGTAAAATGGGTCGATCTAGAATCTATTTTTCATTCAAGAATTAGGAATGCTGTTATTGTTAATTTAAAACATAAAGGTCTAAATAGTTTTTTTGCTGACGCGTTCAAGTCGATTAAGGGTAGAATAGGTAACAGTTTAAAAAAATTTAACATGATCAAAGTAAATGCAACATTTTGCGGGGAATTTATTAAGAAATCTAGTGAAATCGAAGACATTTTAGAGTTTAAATATTTCAACACTAAAAACGCGGTAATAGATGTAGGTACGGATCTTGCATTGTGGTTTAACGAATATATTGTTGATAAAGTAATGAGTAAATTATCGGAATTTCAACTTAGGAATTCTGGATGGGCTTTAGACAAAATTATTTCATTGGAAATAAACATCAATAAATATGAGATAGGTAACGGTGCTTCATCATACATTAAGTTACCTGATCCTATACTAAAAAAGCAAGCATGTATTAATATTAAAAATTTAGATAAAGCATGTTTTTACTGGTCGGTAACAGCATCATTGTACCCAGTTAATAAAGATCAACAACGAACAAATAAATATCCTCATTATACAACCGTATTGAAAACCGAAGGTTTGGACATACCAATGTCACTAAACAATATTTCCAAATTTGAAAAATTAAATAATATTTCAATTAATGTGTATGCTTTAGAATTAAATACCGCGAAAGATAAATCATTTTACACAATTTATCCTGCACGCTTAACAAAAGAAAAATTAAATAAACATGTAAATTTATTGCTTATTCAAGATAAATACTTTCCAAAATTAAACGATTATGAAGCTCCATCAATGGATATGGAAAATGAAGTTATCAAATATCACTATTGTTTAATCAAAGATTTATCTCGCTTAATATCAAGTCAAGTTAGTAAACATGATGGGAAAAAATATATTTGCGATCGATGTTTAAATTATTTTCATAGTCAAGAAAAATTAAGTAAACATGAAGATTACTGCAAAGATATGAACAATTGCAAAATATCGTACCCACCATTTGATCATGTAGAGTTTAAAAACCACGTATACAAGCAGACTACACCTTTTGTCATTTATGCTGACTTTGAGTCAGTGCTACATCCTCATAATAAGAACTTGGGGAAACATACACGAAAGTTTCAGAAACACGAGGCGTATAGTGCAGGATATTATCTAAATTGCTCCTATGATAGTTCGCTATCATTTTACAATGAATATTGTGGAGAAGACTCCATGGATTGGTTCGCTGCTGAAATGACAAGGATGGCTAAATTAATTGAAGAGAAAATAAAACATATCGAACCAATGATTGTCAAACCTAGTTTACTTAATGCAACAACATGTCATATATGCGAGCACCCCTTCAAAGAGAAGGACATTATCGTTTTAGACCACGACCACTTTACGGGGAATTTTCGAGGGTTTTCACACCAAAGCTGTAATTTAAACTATAAAAAAAAGTTTGTTGTACCCGTAGTCTTTCATAACCTTTCGGGATACGACTTACATTTTTTAATTAGAGATTTATCCAAAAAAGGTAATATAAGCTTGCTTCCTATAAACAAAGAAAAATACATTTCGTGTACATTAAGTAATGACGAGAGCGAAGTAAAGTTTAGATTTATAGACTCGCTACGATTTTTAGATTCCTCCCTTAGATAAACTTTCTGCTTTACTAGAACCATCAGATCTACATTATCTAAGTTCACAGTTTCCCAATTTAACATCTGAACAATTTGAACTATTAAGTAGAAAAGGGGTGTTTCCTTATGAATACATTGATTCAATTGAAAAATTAGACGATACAGAACTGCCATCCAAAGATAAATTTTATAGCACACTAACAGATGAAAATATTACTGATGATTTATACATGCATGCACAAAAGGTTTGGCAATCATTTGAAATTAAAAATTTAAAAGAATATAGCATGCTGTACATGAAAACGGATATCTTGCTTTTAGCATCTGTGTTTGAATGTTTTCGTGAAAAATGCCGAAAAACGTATGGTCTCGATCCTGCTTGGTATTATACGCTCCCCGGTTATACGTGGGATGCTATGTTAAAATATACCAAATCTAAATTGGAAATACTCAAAGATATAGACCAAATCATGTTTATAGAGAAAGGTATAAGAGGAGGAGTCAGTCAATGCAGCAATAGATATGCTAAAGCAAACAACAAATATATGCCTGAATTTGACATGTCACAACCATCCAAATACTTAATGTACTTGGATGTAAATAATTTATATGGTTGGGCTATGTCTCAACCTCTACCATATGGGGGTTTTAATTGGGTTGACACAAACATCGACATAACTCAAATACCAGACGATGCTCCAGAGGGTTCTATTCTCGAAGTAGACTTGGAGTATCCACATGATCTACATAATCTACACAATGACTTACCGTTTTGCCCAGAACATCGAAAACCCCAAGGATCAAAAATACAAAAACTAATGACCACTTTATATGACAAAGAGAAATATATCATACACTATCGAAATTTAAAGCAGGCCATGTTACATGGATTAAAAATGAAAAAGATTCACAGAGTGTTGAAATTTAAGCAAAGCCCATGGTTAAAGTCTTACATCGACCTAAACACAACTCTTCGAACAGCTGCTAAAAATGATTTTGAAAAGAATTTATATAAACTAATGAATAACGCTGTATTTGGCAAGACGATGGAGAATATAAGAAAACACCGTATTGTTAAACTCGTTAGATCTTGGGAGGGTCGATATGGAGCAAAGAACTTGATTAGTAGTCCTAGGTTTAGTTCGAGCAAAATCTTTGATGAAAACCTTTTAGCGATAGAGCTTTATAAAACCGAACTTGTATTCAATAAACCGTTGTACATTGGTATGTCGATTCTCGATATTTCAAAGACTTGTATGTACGACTTTTATTACAGTTTTCTGCTTCCTACGATGGGTGTAGATAACTGTAAACTCTTATACACCGATACTGACGCTTTTCTTCTTGAGCTGCGATGCAATGATGTTTATACCGAACTAATTAAAGCCTATCCAGATAAATTTGATACCTCAGACTATGAACCAAATAATGCATATGGTATTTCACTCTTGAATAAAAAAGTCATTGGACTAATGAAAGATGAATGCAACGGCAAACTTTTAACTGAATTTGTGGGGTTGCGTTCAAAAATGTACTCATATTTAACAGAGGGTGATAAATGTGTTAAAAAATCAAAAGGGGTTAAAAAGAATGTCGTTGCTAAAAAAATTACTTTTGATGACTACCTTTCATGTCTGAGAGATAGTAAATTAAAAACAATAAACCAATGCACGTTCCGTTCCTACAATCATAATGTTTATACAATCCAACAAACCAAAATCGGTCTAAGTCCGCACGATGATAAACGCTTTTTATGTAATAGATCATTTGACACTTTAGCATGGGGCCATCGTGATATAATGCTCGAATAATGTTATTCATAATTAAAAAATAAAAACGTGAATGTGTATTGTAAATTAATTAGGTTAGTTTTCTATTGTTTATTGTACATCTAAAATTAATTAGGTTAGTTTTTAGGTTTCTATTGTTTATTGTATATCGAAATTTTTTTTTATATTTACAATAAATTTTTTAATCTGAATCTATTGTGTATTATTTTCTTTAAAATATGTTCTGTTGAAACGATCAAAAAACGTTCAAATTCATCGTTTAGAGATCCATTATTCGATAGTTTGACGTTTATGAATTTAGGAACGAAAAAAACGATGAAAAGTAGCACTTTTTGTCACTTTGAAATAATGTTTTTCCATAAGAAATACATGTAAACCGTAAATTTATTTTAAACAATTTTTTAATACGTTGAAACGTCAAATTTTAACGCTATCTTGACGTTTCGACGTTTCAAATTTTAGAACTGTGACGTACATAAATTTTGTCTCTATAAAATAACATTTTTTGACGCTATATTTATCGATTTTGAAATAAAAGTCATTATTTTTTTATAAAAGTTTATTGCATATTTTCTAAATCTCTTGTTACATTTTGTTCATAAAAGTAAATATACTGACGCAAAGCATTACATAATAAAGGATCAGTACATATTTCACAAAATACATCTAATCCTTTAAACCAGTTATAATCAAAATGTTTTTTTACAATATCTATAACATTATTATAATAACAATTAAAGTTAATATTTTGTATAAGTGAAATCTGATAAGCTACGATACAATGGTGTACTCTAACAAGTTCATTTACATCCTTTTCCGTTAGATGATATCTTACGCCATGTTTTTCAACTTCTATGAACCTGGTGTTATCGTATACCAACTGTCGTATTGTACAAAAATCTCCACAGGAAAATGTTACTGGATCAAACTCATCTGCGTAGGTTGGTAGTGGTTCAATAAAAAATGTGCTTTTGCTCAAAAATTCTATAAGATCAAGCCATTCCATTTTCCCAAACGACAATTTACTTGGCTTGCAGTATTCTGATAAAATAATAGCTGGAGAAAATGTTCTTGCAGGAGATAAGCCAACTGTTATAACATACCCCTCAATTGTGAAAGATGATTGTAGCAGCAAATAATTTTCACGTTTTGCTTTGTCTTCGTAAAAATTTGAAATTCTGTTTACTTCTTCCATATAGATAGAATCTTCACTACTACTACTACTCTCAGAATATGATGGCAATTCTTCACTACAATAACCACTGTCTGGTGTCATCATCTTTTAATACTTGATAAAACTTGTGTTGAAACTAAGTAAAAATAATTGCTTCTGCTTCTAAGGACAGTTTTAGTCGGACCGTAGACTGAACGGTTTAAACAATAGATGTTATGAATCAAAAAGGCCCCCGGAAGCTATGAAAACGTATCTTGTTTGTCATAAGAATACATGTAAAAAATGTTCAAAGTAAGAAACAACAGAGTTTATAAAATATTAGATTTTTCGATCCAGCTATTATGCGAACTATCAAACCCTAGCCATTTAACGTAGATTTTATTGCCTTTTTTCCTCAGCACTTTTTCAACAAGGTAAACATCAGGATTTTTTTGACTTTTGTAACTCTTCGTCGTAAAATGCTCCTTTAATTGGTGATCCATGTAAATCTTCCAACATGTGTGTTACGGGATTAGTTATGTTCACTTTGGTAATTTTAAAAAGCTCCGTAGTCCAATTAGGTGTATATCCTTTATCGAATAGATGCTTTGCCTTGCTTATGCGCACCACATCTCCAATTTTATATTTTCGCGGGCCTGCTATTTTCAAATGATTATAATGTTGCTGTAGAATCTCTTTTTCATTGGACTTGTTTACCTGAGACGGCTTTTGACCAATCGTTCTATGTTTGCTTTCGTTGTACTCTTTTGTAATTTTCGGTAACACATCTATCCACCTGTACGTACCGTTTAAGCTAAAATGCTTGTACAATTTCGTTTTCAGTGTTCTAATAACTCTTTCTGCCATACTTGCTTTCATCTTTGTAAATGTACTATAATGATTTATGCCATGTTTCTGCATTAGATTTTGAAATTTTGTGTTGTAAAACTCTTTGCCCTGATCAGATTGAAGATTTTTCGGCTTGCGTTTTCCTATAATATCGGCAAAAGCTTTCGTGATTTCTTCGCCAGTTTTCGATTTCAACGGTCGAGTCCAGAGAAATTTCTAGAAGCAGTCAATTACCACTAGAATCATTTTAAACGATCGATTTTGAGTTGCGTAAGAACTCATTTCAGCCAAATCAATTTGCCATAAATCGTCCAAACCTTTGATAATTGTTCGTCGTCGAGCATAATTTTTTCGAGCCGGTTTATGCAGCTCATTAACGACTTGAACCTTTTCCTTTGAAAACATGACTGTGACTAAATCTAATGTTTAGGGATTTTGTACTAACCGATTCTCCAATGCTTTAATAATATTTACAACATTTCGCAGAGTATTTTGATTTATAGTTATTGTATTAAGCAAATCAGCAATGTTTTTTTCAATAGCCAAAATTTTTCCAGAGAGTACATTAACATTTTTCGTTACAGAGTCAGTTCTTTTAAGAATCTCATCCAACAAATCTTGACGTATATCTGGAATATCTTGATTATATAATTTTATTATCGCTTTCTCGATTTTATCTTTTACGTTTTCTACCGTATTTGTTTGATTTACAGCTAACTGTGCAGAGTTTGCATTAAGAGTTGCTATTTGTGATTCTAAACTTTTAAGCGAATTTTTGATGTCTGCTCGTAGATATTGTTTTGCGGTGACAATTGATTCATCAACATACTTTTTATTAGCCATATGTTTGCTGGCTAACGGAGGATCTCTTGATATAAAACTATTTATGACCATCAAGTCATTATTGAATGTAAGTTTCATAGCATTTATGTTTTCAGTCAACTTTTGTAAATTATTATCCATATATTTTTTATTGACGGCATCGCTATCTAAATCAGGATCTTTAACATTACAAAGTTTTAAATTTTCAAAATCAATATCACCGTTTGCAGTATGGGCTAAGCTTGGTTTAGACATTAGCAATAGGTTTTTATTGCCTATATCATGTTTAGTACGTCCGAATTTGTCGACACTCATTGTGGTAATGATGTTTAAGCAATAATGCGTGCTTCTTTTACTTCCTCAATAATTGCAACAATTTCATTATCATTCGAAGTATTTCCTGCTTCTTTTGACGCTATTAAAAGCCGAAGCCTGTCAACGAGTTCGTTTGGATCGAGACGAGCTTTTCTTAATTTTACTGTTTTTGATTTTAATTAACAGTCTTATTACCATAAAACTAGTAGTGTAGGTAAAGTGAATTTTTGAAATTAGCAAGTCGGTCAAAAAATGTTATTTTATAGAGACAAAATTTTCAAATAATAATTTTTTACAATTTTCAGATAGGATTCAAATATAAAACAGAACCCTGCATTCTAAGTTTTTCCAAGGAGGTAAAATCAAAATTTCTTAATAGAATGTTGTAGTTCAGTTTAAATAAATCATATTTTTACTACTTTATACCTTTAACAAAAGTTGTCTTTTAGTTTTGCATATAGCTTCTCAGAAGGAGCCACCCATTGAACCTTCAGGTACAATTTTAACCTCTATCTCGTGTTGATTTTAATTAACAGTCTTATTGACATAAAACTAGTAGTGTAGGTAAAGTGAATTTTTGAAATTAGCAAGTCGGTCAAAAAATGGATTTTAGCCGAGAAAATTTTCAAATAATAATTTTTTACAATTTTCAGATAGGATTCAAATATAAAACAGAACCCTGCATTCTAAGTTTTTCCAAGTAGGTAAAATCAAAATTTCTTAAAAGAATGTTGTAGTCTATACCTCTGATAGGATAAACCCCATTTTAAATATAACTCTATTTGGCAAAAAAGAGATACTCTACAAAAAAGACAAAATTTGTAAAGAGACATTGATGAAGATACTAAGATACAATTTAAGAATACTATTGTTTTAGAGTTATATTTAAATTGTAAGAGACAGATTTTTGTCCATGTCTTTACATTTCGCACTACAGTTTTTGTCTCAATTGATTACTTAAAAGATTTCTGAAATAAAAATCTTTGATCATCCTCCTTCCTTTGGACGTGATATCATTAAAATAATCTATACAGACTATTTTCCACTTATATTTGTAGTATGTAGATGTATACATTTTCTGCTTTTATACTTTTTAAATAAAAGGTACCAGACAAAATTCTAGGTTAAATTTGTTTATTTATTGTTAACAAAATAAAATTTAAATCATGTGTAAATTGTACAGTATGTATAACTTCTATGTAAGAACACTTTTTAATATCAGAAAACTCTATATATTGGACAAACGGCCAGATTCAAAAAGTTTATTAAGGTATTTTAAGTATTAATTTCCTCTATATAATGGACCATCTATGTAGTCGACGCGGACACATGATTGTATATATAAATAATCCTATATCATTAAAATGAACCTCCTTTTATTGGACAGCTACCAATAGAAATTTATTTATTGTAAGTATACTAAATTGTATGAAATATTTTTTTCAAAATTCTATTAAAATGGGCACAGAACAATGGTCTGTTATTGAATTTCGACCCCTTCCATCTGACAGTTAAAAAGATTTATATTAATATGTACCCTAAATTGTCGTTAAAATTATCTAATGAATGTATTTTATTGTTTAGTTCTATGTAGGTACCATTAAATGATATTAAACAGTGATGCACAATAACTTTTTGTATAAATACCTACTTTATGTAGGAAGTGTAAATAATGATTAAAAGTTTACTGTTAATCAGTTGTTGTAGATAAAAAATTTAAACTATCAAAGACAGTAAAAAAGTGGAATTTTTCGAAAACTGCATGGCAGCAAAATATAAAGTAGGAAAATCTCATATAAGTAATAATTTAAGAGAAAAACTGATTCACTAAAGTGTCTAAATCTAAATGATAATGTTTATAGTAAAATGGGTCCTTAATTAAATAAAGTTTAAGAAACTGCTAGAGAATTTAAATTTGTTAGTTTTAAGGCTTCAAACTAAATTCTGTACCTACTCGACAAAGCATAACATTCAAATCAATTTGTAAAGAAGCAGCTCATATTATCCTTAATTTCTTAGAAGATTGGAACAATAAATTAAAATGAATTCTGGAAGAATATTTGGAAAGAGATATTTCTAACATCGATAAAATCGGGTTGTTCTACAGAGCACTGCCGACAAAAAAGTTTTTTAAAAACAAAATATGTACAGGTAAAAAGTCCGCGAAAAATAAATTAACAATTTTATTTTGTACAAACATGCTTGGCGATAAAGAAATTCCATTAGTTATAGGAAAGGCAAAAAGTCTAAGATTTTTTAAAGGAAACAAAATTAATAATTTGCCTTTAAAAACTATCAATCAAATATACCTACCTTTTTTAATCTTTTTTTTATTGTATTTAAACAAAACACTACAATATAATCTAATTAATTAAAAATATTAAAAAATAAATTTCGAGCGCTACCTAGTATAAAAAAATGTAAACTTTGTAACATCAAATCGATATCTTATGCAATTTTATAAATTTAAACGATATATTTTAATAATTAAATATTAGTTCAACTTTCTCTTAACAGATGTCACTTTAAGTAATATTAACTGTCAAAAGAATTGATTGAAAAAAAATTTTGTTTATATTTATAACATCCTTTGTTTTTTCTTATATAAAAACTAAAAAAATAAACATTGTTTATTTATTTTCAATGTAAATTTATATAACGTAAAATCACTTTTAAGGTTAAGGCATTTCTTAATTCTACTTTATCGAGTATTAAAAGTCCTGTCATTGCCTTATAGATGGTGCTCAGATCATTTTTATTAGAAAATGTATTAAATTTTTTATTTAAATGATAATAATTTATATTAAATATAATTACTAACATTTTCATTATCGGAACCAAAGTAGATTGCTTAATTATTGTAAAATTTTTATTGTATTGTAAATTGCCTACCTTTTGATTAAATTTGTAAAATATTAATAATAGGAATTATTTTGCTATTAAAAAACCGATTATAGACTAATTTAATAGATTTTTTTAAATCAATTTACCCAATTGTTAAATTGGCTACTATACTGTTTTTTTGTTAATATTAACATTAATAGAATACGTAAAAATATATTTTAATAATATTAATTGTTTTTACAAAGAATTTATATGAAATATATCAATAATTAAATATTAGTTCAACTTTCTCTTAACAGATGTCACTTTAAGTAATATTCACTGTCAAAAGAATTAATTGAAAAAATTGTTTTTTCTTATATAAAAACTAAAACAAACTTATAAAAAATATAAATCATAATTTTGAAAATGGCCCTTGCTTATTGATCTTGTCAAATATGACAAATTTGTCAAGAGTCGTTTTTTAAAACTCAAAATGCCTAACAAAAATAAAAATAATTTTTTAATTTTTCTAAGCTTTCGGCAACTAGATCGGTTGTCGTTTTAAATTCTTACTCTATACTTCTTTATGCAAGTTCAGATTTTAAATTTTTGATTTGTTATTTCGTTACTATAGATACCTACACCTATAGATTATCAACTCATTCTTTTTTAAGTTGGTCAGTCTAGATCTAGATAAATCCAAAGTAAAATTTGAAATACATTCATTTGGATTTAATAAAATGTGTGCTGTTTCTTTTAATTTTCTTTTTATAGAATTTTCTTCTTTACATAAAATTTTGTTTCAGTCCATTTTATTTCGTGATTCAGAAAATTAAAAGCATGTTTACACATCTTAGATTTATCTATATCTTCTTACTCGATTTTTTATTAAAACACCTTTTAAAAGTTTACAAATATTTATTGTTAATATTATTATTTAAAAATACATTTCATCGCTTCATTCTTCTTTTTGTCTCTTTTGATATAATTTTGAGAATTAACAAGTAAACTCCTACTAACGTTGCCCATTCTATTTGTAAGATTTGGTACATTTTTACTCCTACTGGGTCTTCTAGGTCTAAATATAATTCTTGTATTGGACTTTGTGGGTTAGATTGCCACTCGCCTACTCCTTCAGAGTTATCTTTAACAATTAATTTTAGCTTGTAGTTGAGAGGTGATTCTGTTAAATTCAATGCAAACACCGGCAATTTTCCATCATTGACTGTTGACAGACTCATCATTTGCCACGTATTGCACTCTTGTTTTGTTCCGTTTGTGTCTAAACACACGCCAATATGTGCAACGTTTTGTGGAACGTTAACATAAAGCATGTTATTTAATATTGCTGTTAAAAGAACAAAATTTGCTTTTAGCAAGGCCATGGTTTTATTCGTCTTGTGGGCGTTGATGATGTTGGTAAATATTTTTCAAAAACTTTGTTCCACAAACTTAAATTTTCAATCTTTTTTAACACTTCTTTTTGGTCTTCGTACATACAAATTTGTTTATTTAATTTTCTTATATTTTCACAAAACTCTTCAAGTTTTTGACTGTATTCTCTCGAAGCCATTCTAAAACTAAATATTTTCCATGATATGTTTTATTATTAATAAGTCTGTTATCACTCTAACACATCAGTCGATTACGTCACACATTGCGAACCTGCTTATGCACCAAGGTCACGCGCTTTTAATATTTTAGAAGATTTAAACACTTCATCTTACTCTATACATCAACCCCTTTACAATGATACGTCATACGTCGAAATCCGTTCGGCCGTTTACGAGATATAGCTATAATGCCCTTTTGGCCTCATCAATACGGTCTTTTTGACGCTTCATCTTACCCTATACATCAACCCCTTTAAAATGATACGTCATACGCCGAAATCCGTTTGGTCGTTTACGAGATATAGCTATAATGCCTTTTTGGCAGCATAAATACGGTCTTTTTGACGCTTCATCTTACCCTATACAGCAACCCCTTTACAATGATACGTCATACGTTGAAATCCGTTCGGCCGTTTACGAGATATAGTTATAATGCCTTTTTGGCCTAATCAATCTGGTCTTTTTGACGCTTCATCTTACTCTATACAGCAACCCCTTTACAATGATACGTCATACGTTGAAATCCGTTCGGTCGTTTACGAGATATAGCTATAATGCCTTTTTGGCCTCATCAATCTGGTCTTTTTGACGCTTCATCTTACCCTATACACCAACCCCTTTAAAATGATACGTCATACGACGAAATCCGTTCGGTGGTTTACGAGATATAGCTATAATGCCCTTTTGGCAGCATAAATACGGTCTTTTTGACGCTTCATCTTACCCTATACGGCAACCCCTTTACAATGATACGTCATACGCCGAAATCCGTTCGGTCGTTTACGAGATATAGCTATAATGCCCTTTTGGCAGCATAAATACGGTCTTTTTGACGCTTAATCTTACCCTATACATCAACCCCTTTCAAATGATACGTCATACACCGAAATCCGTTCGGTCGTTTACGAGATATAGCTATAATGCCTTTTTGGCCTAATCAATAAGGTCTTTTTGACGCTTAATCTTACTCTATACATCAACCCCTTTACAATGATACGTCATACATAAAAAAATTCTTTTGGAATAAACCAATTTAAAATATTTCTAAGTCTGTTATCTTTATTGCGATAAGACCTGTTTATTTTTTTTTCTACTATTGTTTGTCAAATTTTATTAAATTCTGCGATGGTGTAGTGGCTAACGTATTTGTTTATCATACGGGGGGACCTGGGTTCAATTCTGCTTGGTTGGAATTTTTTTAATTAAATTGTTATAACGCAAAAGTTGGTAGCACTGTGTAATGTTGGTTGCATGAAAAGTTGGTATGATGACAGCGAAGCGCGAAAAAATTCAAAAATATAACAAAAAGAAGAGTTGGCTGTTTGTGTCAACTGTCAGAGGTCACTCGAAAAAGAAGAATTGGCTGTTTGTGCCAACTGCCAGAGGCCACTCGAAAAAGAAGAATTGGCTGTTTGTGCCAACTGTCAGAGGCCACTCGAAAAAAGAAGAATGGCCTTTGACATTTAGGGCAAACAGCCAGCTCAAAAAAAGTGAGGTTATGTTCGAAAAAATAGCTGGTATGCCTATAGCTCATCTACTAATATCTGCGGCGTCACCACGCAGAGCAGCTGTCAATGATATGGCTTTTTGTTGTTCTGTCCATCGATTGGCCATCGCGATTGCTTCGAACTGTTTGACATACGTGGACCAGGACGATTTACCGTCGAAATTCGGCAGTTTGAATTTCATACCGCCGCCACATTCCTCGTATATTAATTCTTTCTTGTCTGTAGTTTTAATAACTTTTACGTTCTGTTCGGCGATGTTAGTGTTGGTGACCATGTTTTCTAATTGTCTGATTTTGTTTTCTAAGCATTCGAACTTTTCTTCGACTCGTCCAAACTTTTCTTCGACTTGTTCAAATTTATGGTCAACCGTTTTAACAACTTCTTCTAGCTTTCCTTCAACCTTCTTAGCATTTTCTTCCATCTTTTCTTCAACTTTCTTAGCATTTTCCTCCATCTTTTCTTCAACTTTCTTAGCATTTTCCTCCATCTTTTCTTCAACTTTCTTAGCATTTTCCTCCATTTTCGCCAAGAGTGATTCTTCGGTGGAAGGAAATTCGAAAGTTTCTGGGTCACATCCCTCTTGGGTTAATGCTTCTCTCAATTTTTGCACAAGGGTGGCTTTGGTGCCCGCAGTGTCTTTATCACGTTCTTCTAGTTGTTCTTTTAACTGTTTAACCGTTAACTGTGTTAATTTCATTTCGAATTATCTTAATTAGCACTTCGAAAAAGAACTGTCCAAAATGTCTAAAAGTCAATACCGAAACCGGAAAGAGTTTTATCACAAAATTACAAAAACTGCGCTCGAAAAGTCCACTAATTAAATTAAAATATCCCACTTCTGACACCAATTGTAACGTTTTTAACAAATTAAAACACAGGTTTGATTTATTTTTAAGTTGATTTATTTTCTAACGAATAACTACACAAACTATAACACTGCTAAATACTAAATTCACAATTTATTTGCACTATTCGAAAGCTTAAATATTCGCGCTACACTGGATACCCTGTCCGCATTCGAATCTGCTTTATTTATATAGCGGCGCCATCTCACGTTCGAGGACCAGAGAATTCGAGAACAGAGTCCTTCATTGTTTTTGGTACCAGAATATTCGCTGCAGAGGGTCTCCGGATTATTCTCGATTCTAGAGAGTTCCGGATGAACTAAACATTCACCCAGTGGCGTAGTTTCGTTACAATACATATTATAGTTGATTCAAATAGAAGTGTCATCAAGTAGTCTCTGGAAAATTCAAATTTGTAGTGGCAGTACCCACGTTTAGTGAAATTCGAATCGCAATATTAGCCAGCTTGTGATCAGAGGATTGCTACATATGCTCAATATAACTATAACACATCGCGATGACATATAATTCCCTAACTAAAGTTCTGTTTTCATTGAATCTAGTAATAAAGTTAAAGATGATCTCACACGTACCCAGCCCACTTGATGACACTTTTATTTGAATCAACTATATCTGTATATGATGGCCTTATACGTTAAAGTAAAACAGTTAGGGTATTAAAAATAATTTTAATACAAATGTAAATTGGTTTTTATTATACATTTATAATAAACAAAAATACAATTTTATATTTATTTATAGTACAATTGTATATTATTAATGAAAAATTAGTATTATAGTGAAGTTACAGTAAACCTGAAGAATTTGTACCCAAAAAATACATATGTTGTATACAAATTAATCTTTTATAAGAATAACGAGGTTTTATATTCAAAGAGAATAACTGATCTCCTCTTAACATTCAAGACACTAGTGTTAACGAGTCAGAGTCAGATATTCAAGCAGGCAACATGTCTAATCCGGTTGTTCTGTGTAAGAAATGTAAGTCCAAAGTTGTTAATGGACTTAAATGTTTTAATTGCAATTCGACATTTCATGCAAGCTGTGCAAAAATTAGAAACTATCAAAATCATAGTGATGGTCTTATAATTTGTTGTGATAAATCTAGTGCAAGTGCAAGTGATTTGTCAATCTTGGATTCATTGAAAGAAATAGCAGACTCCAATAACAAGGTAGACACCGGCATAGTTGACTATATTATCAAACAAAAAGATTGTTTAATTGAGGAATTAAAAGATAAAATAGCCCTCTTAAATAATCATATCGATGTCTTAAATAAGGTTATTAATGCAAACCCGAACGCTTTTAACAGTGGCTTAAATTGTGGTACAACAAAAACTAGTACTGATAAGCCCATAAACAAGCCTGAAATCAACACAAAGACAGCAGAGAAAGCAGAAAAAGTGAATGTTTATAAACACGACACTTAATAAACAGACAATCTCGTTGGCAGCGGAGCAGGCGACAACTTTAATGCACATGGACCGCATTATCGGCTTAGCAAGTGATGATCCTGCGCCTTCTGCTCCTGCTTTTAATAAATCAGGTTGGACTCATGTACATAAAAAGAAAAAACGGAATATCATCGTTGGGAGCAACACAGATGCTGGGAATGTGAAATCGGTGCCTAAGATGGTTCAACTGCATGTTTATAGGTTGGATCCCAATACATCCGAATCTGACCTGAAGGCATGTTTGAAGAAAACCTTTCCGGAGGCAAAATGTGAACGCTTAAATTTTAGGTATCCAAAAATTTATAGCTCATTTAAAGTGTCCATATCTGAATCCAATTTTAAAACGGCTTCTGATCCTAGTGTGTGGCCTGCAGGTGCTTGTATTAGCCATTTTTTTGTGAAACGTCAACCGAACAGTCAAAATCAAGTTTAGTTTTTCGGCCAAATTTGTTGTTAGTTAACGTAAATACTCTGAATACTCACAAAGTTAATTTGATTCTTGATGAAATTGATATATTTGACTCATTGTTATGTATCTGCATTGTTGAAATTGGTATCTCTGAGGACTGTGTAGCTAATATGCACCTTGACGGTTTTAATTTGGTTAATTTCTACTGCAGGCCTACAAAAAAATGCGGTGGAGTTGCAATTTGGGTAAAAAATAATATAATCGCCAAACCAATTGATTTATCTCAGTTCTGTTTGGAACAAGACTTTGAAGTTTGCTGTATAAGTTTTAATATTGTCGATCACAAACATGTAATATTAAATTGTTAGAGATCTCCTAAAGGTGATCTTGACATATTTTTTTATCAACTGTACGAGGTTTTAAAATTTATTTATAAGCCAAATTTATATATAACTGTTTGTAGTGATTTTAACTTGGACTTGTTTAGCAATCAGAAATTTCAATACTTATCTAATATAATGACTAACTTTAATCTGTTTAATACCGTTTTCTGGCCAACTAGAGTTACGGAAAACTCGTGCACACTATTAGATCAAATTTTTTTAATTTTCCTAATATTGGTATGTGCTGGGCATTTGATAATAGTTACTCAGATCATAGATCTGTTTATCTCCAACTTGACTTATGAAATATATCTCCGAAAAATACTGATTCTGTATTTATTGCTACCCGTAATTTTAATGATAATAATGTATTTCATTTTAACTCTGCATTAGTCAGTGAAAATTGGTCACCTTTGTACCTAATATCTGATTTTGAAGAAGCCTTTAATTATTTTTATGAAATTTTTTTATACTACTTTAACTCCCACTTCCCTAAAATAGCTCGCAAGTCTCATATTAATAGAAAAAAGTGGATCGATAAAGATGTAAGTTCATCAAGCCTAGCACTTAAGGATCTCTTTGTATTGCAAAAAACCTATCCCATCTTAAACGCAGCTTATAGAGATGTAACCTCTTTTTTTTTCAAGATGTTAAAAGGCTCATTTATCGAGGTTAACAAATGGCGAACGGCACTCAGGGGGTAGGAGGAGAGCGGGTGTGGATTCGGTCGAGCTCGATGAAATCTTACTAGAAAGATATAAGGGGATATATTTGCTAGGAAAAATAAGATATAAGAATTTAAAAGGGACTAAAGAGAAAATGAGAGAAATGATGGATAAGGGAAAGGTAAATGGGCGCCACTTATTTTTTTATCTTAAGGATGGGGAAATATAAGAAACCCAGATGGAAAAAATGTTAAATCTAGAAGTTGGATAAAATAATGTATTAGATGTTATAGATAAAGTTAAAATAAGAAAGATATAAGGGACGTAAGATACGATGCAGTAATATTGAGTAAACCGGTAGATGTTCTGGTTAAAATTTTTAAATTAAACACTTTTATTAGAAAAACTAGAAAGAGAAAGTTATACTTACTTTTTGTTCTTACTTATCACAACGGCTCTACTTATTTTGATCAAGTCAAAAACTAAAATTTATGAGTGAAATACGTCTTATTCTTGTTGTTAATGAGATTAGATCAGAATAACTTACACCAGGTCAGAAAATAAAACATATAAATAAACAATAAACAATATTTATTACTGTGTGTAATAATAAGTCAAACAGATGAACGAAACAAATAGACATATAAAATATCAACAATTAAATAAGGTAAAATACTGTAAAACACATTAGTGTTTAATCACATATAGAAACAATATTACACATTCAATAACAGCTAAGTATTTTTATATTGTTATTTCTGTGTACCCATTTAAGCAGAATGTGATATGAAAAAGGAATTGAAAAGTATCAAAATTTAATAAAAAAATTGTAAATCACTTTTAGCTTAAAAGATGTTTTACTCGAGTAAAAAATTGGGGGTACCATATAATAATTTATATTAAAACATTAAAATTAAGATAAACATCAAGAAACAAAAAAAATTTATCATAAAGGTGTTACAAAAAAATTTAGTCAGACCCTGCGTAACGCTTTCACTGTTAACTAAAGCATGTATGCGACGAACTATTTAGAAATTTGCACACTGTAGGAGTCCGTTGATAAGGTACTAGGTTTTTTATAAAAACCGGTTTCACTGTGGATTTTATGAGCACTTCTTACGTTAATTACCCACACTCTGATATTATTCCGGTGAGTCACAATTAAGTTTTTGTGCCAAAGAAAAAAATGGTATCCCAATCTTTCTGGTAGTTAAGAAATAGTAATTATATTAAAAAACTTACAGTTTGTTTCCTAGATAAGAGAATTTAATGGGGCCACACCCAATTCATACGATACAGTAAAAACTGGTGATTCTTCGATACTACTAGACAGCTTTTTCATCAGAGAGGTTCTACACTTGCTCACTGACTTTACTTTACTTAGAAACACTAAATTGCAAATAGTTATTTGCAAATTTAAAGGAAATTTGCCGGTATTTGAATCTAGGGGTTATACGAAATCGACTTATCAGCACAAGGACCCACGCTAGACTGACTTTTTGATCGCGGTCAAAATTAAAACCGCGTCGCTTTAAACCACCCCTCTTGCGCCACATCATCTTATTCCTCCGATTTGATTGGTCGGGCTCGAAAAATCGATAGTTTTGACGGTTAAACCGTTAAAGCCGAGAATTTTCTAGAAGGTAATATGATCAGGGTCGGCTTAAGTAAGGAAATATATTAAAAAAATAAAAATTTTGCATAGTGTTTTTTGGACATGCTACACAGCCCCTTCCGAAGAGAAAAAACTGGATAGAAAACAGTTTTTAAAGAAGGATAAGCTATGGTTGGAACAACAGTAGTGTGTCTAAAAAACTGAAGCTGATAAAGGTAGTGAACATCAAGATGTAGAAAAGCGATCTTAACGAGAACGACAACTATCTAGGTAGAATTGGGGTATTAGTGTCGGTTATTGAATGCGATTTAATATTCACACTATTCTTTAGTGCATTAATATACAAGTGAAACTACACGAGAGTTTGAAGAACCACAAGGTAGGTAAAATGTATCAGATCAATAGATCTTCGATACTATGTGACCAGATTTTTATAAACGGTACCGGCCAACCGGAAGATCACAAAGTGATCGGGAACAGGTCTACTCCGAAGTTTCTGCACGGAAACAAAAAAGTGTACAGTATCTTTAATGCAAATCGAAAAAAAGTATTTATATTGCCCTTGACATAAGATGTCAGGACACACGCTACATTCACACACACAAGGAAGAGGTAAAGAATGCTATGTTCCCATAAGTAAAATTTCCCATAGGAGGCACAACGCGTATTTTCCTTTTTAGGAACTCCTATAGAGAAAAAAGCTGAATTTAAACCAAACTGTTAATAATAATTTTGAAAAGGAAGAAAGAAACACGGACGATAGTTATAATTAGGAATCTAATAAGCCTACCGACTCCATTAGATCCAACAGTCAAGGTAAGTACGTGATACGTTAACATCTGAAAAGATGTTTGGAAAAGTTCCGTCCTGCTTGGTTGACGTTAAAGATATCAACGAATATACAGTAAGGAAGAGAAGAAAACAGTAATTACTAAAAATATAGTTCTCATTGAGAACATAAAATAAAAAAATCTTAAGGTAGTAGATCACACTAAGACATTAACAGGAATCTAACAAATCTTAAAAACAAATTATCCTAACAGTCTTCAATCCTAGCTGGGAAAAAAAAATAGAGTAAGTAAAAGAGGAAAAGAAAGAGAGGAGAAAGAAATTTTATCTGTCTTCCTTACAATCTCAACAGACCCACTACCGGAAAGAATTCCCTACGGCTTTCCTAAGCTTATCTCTCGTGACGAATTGCAAGGTCAAAATAAAATTCCAGAAGAAGTAGTTAAGATTGAATTTTGTTAGCCAAAAAAAGTAAAGTGATTCCAATAGTAGTCATGTTACGGATCAAAATTCTTTAAACCAACGATACGTAAAGGTATAAAATTGTATGAAAGAACGAAAAATAATTTTTAAAAAAATTCAAAAAAAATTTTCAAAAAAAATTTTCTTTAAAAAAAATTTTCATGTGTCTTCCACTAAGGTACGATACTCGTCTTATATCCATATCAAAGATAACAAGTAGTTTATGGATGATGAACGAGAAATAAGGTACTAAAAAAAGTTTCTAAACAAAAAACAGTAATAGATATTACTGAACGATACGATAATTAATTTACAAGTGCTGACGCACTTATACGGTAGGTAAACGGTAGATAAAGGAAAAACTATTTTTTCCTTCAAGAAAAAAAATACAAGTGTTAAAACACTCATAAGGTAGATAAACGGTAGTTACGAGAAACATATTTTCTCTTTCGGTACGATAAAAACAAGTGTTAATACACTTATTAGGTAAATGGACGGTAAATGAGGGAAAGTAAATCCTACTTTCGAGACGATAGAGATAAGTATTAAGGTACTTATTAGGTAGGTAAACGGTAGGTAAGAGAAAAGTATTTTCCCTTTCGAGATGAAAAGTTCAAGTGGTAATATACTTAAACGATAGATAAGCGATAGTTATAAGTCTGGATACACTTAAACGAAAAATATAAAAGTGAGGCATGGAGAAAATTATTTAGTGTTGAGTCATAGCGAGAGGTTGAGATATAGAGAAGTCAAAGAAAATGGAAAAGGAAAGCTTATACTGATAATTCTGAGAAAACAGAGACACATTAGTTTCTATTCGGAGAGTTTATCTTCAGAAGAATCATCGGAATCAGAGACATAAGGCTTAAGGTCTTTTATATGCCAGTTTCCTGCTTTTGATCCATCGGGATTTTGTAACGTATATACTAGTGGAGATAGTTTACGGACAACCGTACATAAGAGATATTTAGGAGCTAATTTGGACATAAACTTATCGGCAGCTTTGGAGAGAACTTTATTTCTCCTCCACACCTTATCACCAACGTTGAATTGAATGTTTCGACGACGAAGGTTATAAGTTTTGGAATTTCTTTGATAGCCATGGTGAAGATTGTGTTGTATTTCAAAAAAAATATCCTTTAACCCTTGTATATCTGAAACGTATTTATCGTATTGTTCAGGGGTATTAAGGGACATAGGACGATCAGCGCCATTAGAGGAATAGTAATTTCCAGATATCGGTACATGTCTCGCGAAATTTAAAAATGATGGAGAATATTTGGTGACTTCGTGTCTAGCGGTGTTGATAGCCTGTCGGATTTTAGAAAGTTCATTATCCCAGTTAGAATGTTCATCGATATAACACCTAATAGCGGTTCCAATGGTTTTATTCGTTCTTTCTACAAAATTACACTGCGGTGAATAGACGGCATTGAACCATATTTTTTGGACTTTGTATTGATCACAGAGATGTTTCATCATGGGATTGTTAAGGTTTCTAGCGTTATCGCAGATAAGGAATTGAGGGACACCAAACATGAGAAATACTTCATTTTCTATGAAATTAGCGATATTTTTGGTGGTGGCTTTTCGTAAGGGTTGTAATAAAGTAAATTTAGAAAATCAATCGGTAACAACTAAGAGCCAGGTATATCCTTTTTTGGAGCGAGGGAGAGGACCAATAAGATCAAGTGCGATAATTTGCCATGGGAATTCGGCAGATTTCTCTTTTCCCATTAAACCTATTTTAGTGGAGGTAAGCATTTTTTGGGCTCCACAAAATTTACAAGATCTAACAAAACGAAGGACATCGTTTCTCATTTTAGGCCAATAATATCGTTCTTGGATTCGGTTCAGTGTTTTGAAAAATCCGAAATGGGCACAGGTAGGGGGATCATGACAAGATGACATAATGTCATGTCTCTGGGGTTTTGGTACGAAAACTTTCCACTCTATTTCATTAGTGGCGAAAGGCAATTTGGAAGGGATTAATTTATAAACCAGGTCATTATCTACTTTCCATTGAGGATAGAGCTCAGGGTGTTGGAGAATTTTAGTACGGAACTCATCGAACCATACGTCTATTCGATTAGTGTCTACCTCAAGATACGAGATTTGGGGTTGTTCAGGGAAGGCACGACTCAAGGCATCAGGAACGAGATGGGAAGATCCCTTACGGTGGATAAGGTCGAAATTATGCTGACGAAGCCGCATAGCCCATCGAGCAAGTTTTCCAGAGGGATTGTTGATATTTTTCAACCAAAGTAAGGAGTGGTGGTCGGTAATTACTTGGAATTTGGTACCTTCAATATAGGGACGGAATTTTTCAATGCTGAAGATGACAGCTAGACATTCTCGTTCTGTGACAGAGTAGTTACGCTCTGCTCGGGATAAGGTTCTGCTAGCATAAGCTATTACGACATCTGAACCATCAATTGACTGTGTAAGGACACCGCCAAGGCCAGTATCACTAGCATCACATTGGATTATGAACGGTTTAGAGAAATCTGGCTGTGTTAACACAGGGGCAGAAATAAGGGCTTCTTTTATTTTTGTGAAGGAGAACTCCGCTTGGCTAGTCCATTCGATAGATTGTTTTTTCTTTTTACCTTTCAATAGATCATTAATAGGAGAGACAAGGGAAGAAAAGTCTTTGATGAAACGACGGTACCAGGAACACATACCGATAAATCTTTTGACCTCTGTGAAAGTTGTTGGACGGGGATAATTGATCATGGCCGAAATTTTTTCAGGATCTGTTTTTAGAATGTTGTTCCCTACGATATAACCTAAAAATTTTAGTTCTGGCTTGAAAAATTCACATTTTTTGACATTTATCGTTAGGTTGGCATCTTTTAGCTTATCTCTGACTTCAGATAGGAGACGAATATGTTCTTCAAATGAATTTGTACAGATAATAATGTCATCAAGATAACAAAAGATATTTGGTTCGTAAGCCGGACCGAAGATAGCGTCAACTAAACGTTGCTGGGTTTGTGCTGAATTGCACAATCCAAAAGGCATTACAGTGAATTGAAAAGAACCTCTGCCGATAACACTGAAAGCGGTTTTTTCTTTCGAAGAGGGATCTAAAGGGACTTGCCAGAAAGCTTTTCGTAAGTCTATTGAACTTATAAATTTGGTACCTTTGAGAAGAGAGAGAATTCGATCTATATTTGGCAAGGGGTAGGTATCGTGTTTAGTTACATCGTTGAGGGTTCGACCATCGAAACAGAAACGATATTCATCATTAGCTTTTTTGACGAGAAGTACTGGGGAACACCAAGGACTATTTGAGGGTTCTATAATACCTAGACGAAGCATTTCGTCCAATTCGTCGTTAAGAATCTTCGACATATAGGGAGACATTGGGAATGGTCGTTTTTTGAAGGGTTTTGCATCCCCGGTATCGATATGCATTTGTATTTTATCGGTACGACCTAGCCGATTAGTATTACTGATAACAGAAAAGGACTCTATAGTATTTTTAGCTAATGTCTGTTGAACGGGAGTTAGAACTTCGAGAGTATTGAGGGATGTGGTGTTTAATTCTGGTTCCATTTCAGAGAGAAACTGGGGTTTAGAAGTGCTGTTGGAAGACCAGGTATTTTTGGAGAAATCAATAATAAGTGAGAAGGTTTTTACAAAGTTATTTCCAAGAATGAAGGTACAAGGTAGTGAAGGGACGACTAGTGCTTTAATGACATGTAAGATATTGTTAGCTACAATTGGTAGATCTACAGTACCAGAGACAACTTGGTTAGTGCCATCTGCTAGGGAAACATTTCGATGTTCAGAAGAATTTATTTGTACATTATTGACTTTAAGGAAATTGAGGGCTTTATTACCAACTACGGTGATTGAACAACCGGTGTCCAATAGGACGACAAAATTTGTCGAAAAAATTTGTATGGGTAGGTAGGGTCTTGTATCGGTAGACTTGTTCAGTAAAACTGGGGCAGTTATTTGTAAGGGGTTTTGAAAGAAATTTTTAACAACTTTTAGCCATTTCTCCCATTGATCTTGTTTTTTGATATCGGTTTTACTAGGGCGGTAAAGAGAGAGTGCACCGATACGACATTCTCCCCTAGTTAGTTTTTTGAACATCGGGGGCAGGTAGAAACAGTGACATTTGGGGAACCACAACGATAACAAAAATAGGATTTTTGTTGATTTTGACAGCTAGAATAAATGTGTCCTTTCTTATGACAATTCCAGCAGGTAACATCCCTACTGTTAGAAGTATTAGTTGGATTAGAAGTACTCGCTACGTTGTTGGAGGTAGAAGGTAAGTTAGATGTTCTCGGTTTATTAGTTCGTTGTTTAGGACGATGATTAGTAGAGTCAATAGCAGATACTTTGGTTTGGAAAGAAGGTTTTTGAAAAGAGAGTGATTTAGCATCCTCCAATTTTTTGACTAATTGAATTAGATCAGAGACGGTATTTACATTGGAGAGAGTTACGTGAGGAATGTATTCCGGAAGTAAATTTCGGGTGATGTATTTTAATTTGCTGACTTCAGCTGGTTCACGAGAGAGACGTTTGAAGAGAGAGGTGAGTTGAGCAACAAAAATAATAATAGACTCATTCTTTTTCTGTTTATAGCCTTTAATTTCCTCCCAGAGTTGTTCGTCATTTTCTGGGGGTAGAAAGGTTGATTTGAGAACGTTAGTAAGTTCATCCCAAGAGTTGAGAGAGGTTTTGATGCTGCGGAACCATATTAAAGCATCCCCGGTGAAAAGTTCAACCGCTGATTGAAAAAGGGTTTCAGGTAGGATGTTGCGGGATTCAGCTAGTTCTTTAATTTTTTCTAGAAATTCAAAAACGCTTTTAGGATCACCGTTAAATTTAATATTCCATTTCGATAAAGGAAAACGATCTAAATATCTAATTTCAGGGGTAGAGACGTTGATTATAGGTACTGTGCCTTCTGTATTCGGAACTGAACTAGAAGAAGGTGAATTATTGAAGGGAATGGTTTTATCTATCATTTCTTGTTCGAGAAGGAGACAAGTGGTTTTAGATTCATCGCGGAAATTTATATCATCCTCGGAAGGATTTTCAGGTAGAGGTAAACGTTGTATTCTGCCTAACAAGTGAGCGATCCTAGATTTTACTCTACGAAAACATGAATCTGAAGCAGAACCTTCAAATTCTTCTATTAAATTGGAAACGCTGTCGATAGAATTTTTAATTGCTACCTTTTCGTCTTCTAAGTTAATGTTTTCTAAAGTGAACGTACCGTTTGTTTCTTTGGTTAACAATCTTTTGAGGACTTTCCTTTTATCCTCTATCTTTCTGTTGGTGGCTGTTCCTCTGATCTTTAACTCGTAGTTAATTTCGTCTGCTGTTAGAAAAGTTACCTCAAAATTGGCCATTGTGATAAGAAAAAGTAACGGAAATTGTCGAAATTAAAAGTGTGTAATTTTATTGTCGGAAAAATAGGGATTTTATCATCGGGCCCCACGTTGGGCGCCAAATTTATGTGTAACCTCTTTTTTTTTCAAGATGTTAAAAGGCTCGTTTATCGAGGTTAACAAATGGCGAACGGCACTCAGGGGGTAGGAGGAGAGCGGGTGTGGATTCGGTCGAGCTCGATGAAATCTTACTAGAAAGATATAAGGGGATATATTTGCTAGGAAAAATAAGATATAAGAATTTAAAAGGGACTAAAGAGAAAATGAGAGAAATGATGGATAAGGAAAAGGTAAATGGGCGCCACTTATTTTTTTATCTTAAGGATGGGGATATATAAGAAACCCAGATGGAAAAAATGTTAAATCTAGAAGTTGGATAAAATAATGTATTAGATGTTATAGATAAAGTTAAAATAAGAAAGATATAAGGGACGTAAGATACGATGCAGTAATATTGAGTAAACCGGTAGATGTTCTGGTTAAAATTTTTAAATTAAACACTTTTATTAGAAAAACTAGAAAGAGAAAGTTATACTTACTTTTTGTTCTTACTTATCACAACGGCTCTACTTATTTTGATCAAGTCAAAAACTAAAATTTATGAGTGAAATACGTCTTATTCTTGTTGTTAATGAGATTAGATCAGAATAACTTACACCAGGTCAGAAAATAAAACATATAAATAAACAATAAACAATATTTATTACTGTGTGTAATAATAAGTCAAACAGATGAACGAAACAAATAGACATATAAAATATCAACAATTAAATAAGGTAAAATACTGTAAAACACATTAGTGTTTAATCACATATAGAAACAATATTACACATTCAATAACAGCTAAGTATTTTTATATTGTTATTTCTGTGTACCCATTTAAGCAGAATGTGATATGAAAAAGGAATTGAAAAGTATCAAAATTTAATAAAAAAATTGTAAATCACTTTTAGCTTAAAAGATGTTTTACTCGAGTAAAAAATTGGGGGTACCATATAATAATTTATATTAAAACATTAAAATTAAGATAAACATCAAGAAACAAAAAAAATTTATCATAAAGGTGTTACAAAAAAATTTAGTCAGACCCTGCGTAACGCTTTCACTGTTAACTAAAGCATGTATGCGACGAACTATTTAGAAATTTGCACACTGTAGGAGTCCGTTGATAAGGTACTAGGTTTTTTATAAAAACCGGTTTCACTGTGGATTTTATGAGCACTTCTTACGTTAATTACCCACACTCTGATATTATTCCGGTGAGTCACAATTAAGTTTTTGTGCCAAAGAAAAAAATGGTATCCCAATCTTTCTGGTAGTTAAGAAATAGTAATTATATTAAAAAACTTACAGTTTGTTTCCTAGATACGAGAATTTAATGGGGCCACACCCAATTCATACGCTACAGTAAAAACTGGTGATTCTTCGATACTACTAGACAGCTTTTTCATCAGAGAGGTTCTACACTTGCTCACTGACTTTACTTTACTTAGAAACACTAAATTGCAAATAGTTATTTGCAAATTTAAAGGAAATTTGCCGGTATTTGAATCTAGGGGTTATACGAAATCGACTTATCAGCACAAGGACCCACGCTAGACTGACTTTTTGATCGCGGTCACAATTAAAACCGCGTCGCTTTAAACCACCCCTCTTGCGCCACATCATCTTATTCCTCCGATTTGATTGGTCGGGCTCGAAAAATCGATAGTTTTGACGGTTAAACCGTTAAAGCCGAGAATTTTCTAGAAGGTAATATGATCAGGGTCGGCTTAAGTAAGGAAATATATTAAAAAAATAAAAATTTTGCATAGTGTTTTTTGGACATGCTACAGAGAAGCTAAATCAAGGCATAAAAATTTATTACGTTACAAAAAACAAAATTTTTACCAAAACCGTATATTAAATTCAAATGATTTAAATAAGGCTGCCTGGGAAATTGTCTCTGAGATAACGGGAAAAAAGAAACTCCTAAACAATATCCAACTAATGATTGATGATACGTTAATCGAAAATCAAGAAGATATTGCCAATACGTTTAATGATTTTTTCGTTAACGCTCCTATTAACATTTCTAAAAAAATTCCAGATTGTACTTTTTCGCTTCCTAAAAATAGTTTCAATCCAAACACTATGTTTCTTAAACCATTTGACGAATTTGAATTATCAAGCTTACTTTCAAATAAGCTCAAAAATAAAAAATCATCAGGTGCTGATGATATACCTGTGTTTCTCGTAAAAAAAGTTATACATGCATTAATAACTCCGGTTACATATTTAGTTAACTTATCTTTCTTATCTGGAAAATTTCCAGATTCCATGAAATTAGTCAAAATTTTACCGTTACACAAGAAAAACGCAACCACATGTATAGATAATTATCGTCCTATTGCTATTACTAATACTTTCTTCAAATTATTTGAATATGCATTTTTAGATCGCCTGGAAAGCTTTCTAGCTTGTCATGAGATTGTTACGAACAGGCAGCATGGTTTTAGAGCCAATCGATCAACGATGACTGCTATGTTTCAGTTTTATTCACATTTAATTGACATGGTCGATGCTGGAAAATGTCCGGCAGCCATTTTTTGTGACTTAAGTAAAGCCTTTGATTGCGTTAATCATTCAAAACTATTATCCATCCTAGAGTTATATGGCCTCAGAGGTACTTCACTGAATTGGATCTCTTCATTCTTAAAAAATAGAGAGCAATATGTTTCTGTGCGGTCCATGCTAGCACACAACGTAACATTCTATAACTCAAATTGTCTTCAAAGTTATCAAGGTGTACCACAAGGTTCCATCCTCGCTCCGGCATTATTTATTTTATATGTTAATCAATTAGATAAAATTCTCAATAAAGGTTTTTACGGTGCATATGCTGATGACTTTTATCTAATAGTATCTGAACACAGCACAGATTCTCTTGTATCTTCTTGTAGTGAAATTTTGAATGAGGTTGCGAATTTCTTTAATCAACGTAATCTTCTATTTAACGCGAATAAAACCGAAATTCTTCATATACATCCTAGACAAAACACTTATGGTGGCTCACAACTTTCCATTTCCATAGGTAATGAGACTATCATGAGTAGAAACGACAATGTACGTTTTCTGGGAGTTTTGCTAGATGAGTGCCTTACTTGGAAACCTCATTGTAATCTGTTAATTTCAAAGCTTAGCTCAACCAGATATCTATTTTTAAACTTAAAAGAAATTTTTACTAAATCCCAGTTAATAAATATATACTATCCGCTTGTCGAATCAAGACTAAGATATGGCATATGTTTTTGGGGTAATTCTACTCTATCCGACGAGGTATTCATAGCTCAAAAGCGAATATTAAGGACCATTGCAGGTCTCTCCCCTAGAGACTCTTGTAAACCATATTTTAAAGAATTCAAAATCTTACCTCTTCCATGCTTATATATCTTCGAACTATGTGTAAACGTCTTTAAAAAATTGGGGAATTTAAACACTTCCGGGGATTTTCATTCACATTACACGCGTAATAAAGACCTTCTTCATTATCCAAATCGCCGATTGCAAATATCTTGCAACTCCCCGGATTACATGGGTCCAAAGGTGTTCAATAGACTGCCTAATTATTTGAAACTCTCTAGGTCAATAAACGGTTTTAAAATAAATCTTAAATTATTTTTAACAGATAAGTGTTTTTACTCTATACATGAATTTTTATAATTCTTTTTCAATTTATTTTTAAGAATCTATTGTCTTAACTGTGTTTATATTAATTTAGTGTATGTTTATATTAATATGTCAATATTCTTTTTTATCTTTTGTGATCTCTGACTTTGCTATTTCTATTGACTATTCCTATACAATGTAAATTGTCTTAAAGGAAAATAAAGAATTGATTGATTGATTGAATTTGTCAAAAATCGAAAGTTTAGAAAATTTGTCAAAAATCATCGAAAAATGAGAAAATTTGTCAAAAATCATCAAAAAATGTGAAAATTTGTTGAAAAATGAGAAAATTTGTGAAAAATCGTCGAAAAATGAGAAAATCTGTTAAAAATCATCGAAAATTTAGAAAATTTGTCAAAAATCATCAAAAAATGACAAAATTTGTCAAAAATCATCAAAAAATGAGAAAATTTGTTGAAAAATAAGAAAATTTGTCAAAGATCGAAAATTTAGAAAATTTGTCAAAAATCATCGAAAAATGAGAAAATTTGTCAAAAATCATCAAAAAATGAGAAAATTTGTTGAAAAATGAGAAAATTTGTCAAAGCTCGAAAATTTAGAAAATTTGTCAAAAATCATAGAAAAATGAGAAAATTTGTCAAAAATCATCAAAAAATGAGAAAATTTGTTGAAAAATGAGAAAATTTTTCAAAAATCGTAGAAAAATGTGAAAATTTGTCAAAAATTATCAATTGCATTCTAACAAAAATTATTATATGAATATTATAGTAAGAATAAGAATGTATTTAGATTTGAAAATTGTATTACTGTAAATAAAAATTTTTGTAGTCATTATTTGACTTTAATTTGTTCGTAATTTTTTTTTATTTAAAATTAAGTTTATAATTTTTTTTATTGATGTACTGAGAGTAATTTAAGTTTTTTTATTTTCTTATTTTTTTTGTAAATAGATTTTGTAATAATTTATTGTTTTATTTTTTCCACCATTTTCGATAATTTTGAATTTTTTAAATCTTTGTTATACTTTTCCACAATTTGTTGCATTTTTTTTCTATTTTACATTTTTTTAAATGTGTTGTTTATTAGTATTTCAATTTTCTTAAATTTGTTCAATTATTTCCAATATTTTACGACTTTTTCAAATATTTTCCAAAATTTTTTAATATTACTGATTCATTTAAATATTTTAATTAAAAATTGATATTGAAACACTAATGAGGACTTAACCACAATTATTTACCAAAATTCTAACAAATTCACAACTATTTAACTACTAATACATCCCATTATATACTATTAGCAGCCCGCCTCGGCTTTGCACGGGGATTAAAGAAAAATAACAAAAGCCATTAAATTTATTGGGTCAATGCTTCCCTGTAAACAATATAACATGTTGTTTTATTTTCTGGCAGCAAAATAAATTGATTGTCAGGTGCTCCGACTCGCCTTAGGCGGTTGGCCATGAGAAAAACCGATTCTTACTAATTGGAAGGTTTGACCTTGAGACTTATTAGTAAAAGCGAAAGATATTTGATAGGAAATTGAAGCGGTTTAAATGGATTTGGTAGATAAGTTGGGATCATCGGTATCCTCAGTGTATGAGCTAGTTGACTGGTGGTTCAGTTATAATAGTTGCTACAACTTAATTGTCCTTTAATTCCTTTATAAGTAGCCTCGTCCCATTGCACATGCTAAATTTGTGATATCTGTCGTGATTATGAAATAAGTTATTTTGATAAGGATTAATACTAAGATAAAAACTTTTAAAAAATTAAAAAATAGTTATTGGGACGTAACCATAACAGTTAGACATATGCTGTTGCGGTATTTTTTGTAGATATTTATATATTCTTCAAAATCGTAGTACATTATTTTATTCTACAATCAATTCTCAGCGCACGCGATGTAAGGATTTTAAGGTAATTTTTGGTTACATTAATGGCCTTTTAGTAAGGATCCCTATTTTTTTTAAATGAAACATAGCCTATGTCACTCGGGAATAGTGTAGCTAGTCAACGGTGAAAGAATTTTTGAAATCGGTCCAGTAATTTCGGAGCCTATTTATTTCAAACAAATAAAAAATCAAACCTTTCTCTTTATAATATTAGTATAGAAAATCGAATACTTTAGAATTTTCGATAAACAACCTAATTGGTATATACTAGAAAAACCTAAAATATTCTTGAATATAGTCACTAAAACACAACCTAAACACTCTTTTCACTAAAGATCCTTTCCTTTTCGGTTAACCCGTTAAGGCGGCGCCAGACATGCGGTATTCGTCAAATACTGAGCACGTGCTCTCCATTATACGAATATTTGGATGCTCGTGTACTGTTCGTTAAATGGTAAGCACTTTGCGCCACATATTCGCGTTTTGTCTTGTATCCAGTCAATGTGGGAACAACGAATATCAATTCACGAGCACAGATACATACCGATCGTAGCGATGGATGGTGATGCAGAGCTATGTTTGTCTGCTTTTGTTGTAATATCCAGTGGTTTATTATTATTAAAAAAAAGGAAAAGGAAGACGAGAAGAAGAAGAAGATGGTGGATGGTGTCCCTTAATCACAGTAGACAACTGTAGGTATTAAAATGACATTAAATTTTATTGTTACGAAACTAGATAATTTTGTTGAAATACATTTAATGTCTTTAGGTATAGAGGCACAAGCTTGTTGGCAGACCTGCTAAAAGAACCATCTGGCAAATTTGAAAATTTCTGCCGAATGTCTAGTGAGGATTTTGATTATCTAATTTCTAAAGTGGGACCAATAAAATTTGTAAGAAAGACACAAAGTGGAGGAAGGCGATTCCTCCAAATGAGCGTCTTGCCATAACCCTCCGATTTCTAGCAACAGGAGACAGTTTCAAAAGCCTTCTCTACTTGTTCAAAGTTTCACCACAACTTATTTCTGAGATAGTTTCAGATGTTTGCCATGCTATTGTTACAAGTCTACAGGATTTTATAAAGGTAAAATTTTTATACTATATAAAACTGTTAAAAATTGTTTATTAAGCAAAAATAAATGTATATACATACATATTATTGATATGAAGTAAACAAAGTCGCTAAAGGCTGGGAGTTTTCCATGTCACTATAACTACAAAATGATTGATTTTGGGGAGAATAAACGTCGGAAATCGTATCACTATTATGTGATAATTGTGGAGTGGGTAACGGAATGACGGTTGAATTTGAGCTTTCTGGTGTTTTGCTAGATGTACGACAAATATTTTGTTGCATTTTCATTTCATATAATATGTTATCAATGCGATGCATACATATATCTCTACTCGTCTCATCTATATCCTTTAGCTTTGCTGCCACTAGTTCTCCATATATAGCACACAAGTTTTTTTGTTTAGCAGGTTTGTTAGCTACATTTTGTAAAATGGAATATGCCTTGTTCATTTTATCTTTTACTTCCTCCAAGTCCTTATCCTCAGATACTTTGCACTTTTTCCGTACAGATCCTTTAAGAGTAGACTTACTTGTTGATGGCAATACCAATGCTGCAACAAAGAAATTATTGCAATAAATATTAACAATTATAAATCTAGGTTGAAAACCATACCTTTATTTTCCATTGTATCCTGTCCAATTTCTTGATTGACTGCAATACCATGTTCCTCTGTAACATTTTCCTCCGCCTTATTATCACCACCTGCTTCAACTATTACCTTAAACATCAAAATATTTAAATAGAAATAATTAGCGTTCTTTTTTTTTAGCTTCCAAAAAATGCTAATGAATGGAAAATTGTTGCTGATAGATTCGAAAAGGAATGGAATTTTCCCCACTGCATGGGAGCCATGGATGGTAAACACGTTGTTATACATGCGCCTATTAATAGTGGATCTGAATTTTACAATTCTAAACAGCATTTTAGTGTTGTTCTAATGGCTTTAGTTGATGCTGAATATAGTTTTATGTTTGTTGATTGTGGTTGGCAAGGTAGACTAAGTGATGAAGCAGTATTTCGAAATACTACCTTGTTAAAAAAAACGAACAAGATGAATTAAGTAGTCCTCCACCAGAGCAATTAGTGGGCCAAAATACAGCGGTGTCATATGTATTTGTTGGAGATGACGCATTTGGATTAAGAGAAAATATTATGAAGCCATTTCCAGGCACACAAGAAAAAGGTAGCAAATATAGAATATTTAACTATCGCCTTTCACGAGCGCGTAGAGTTGTGGAGAATGCATTTGGATTATTGGTCAATGTATTTAGAGTATTTTGACGGCCAATGTTACTTTAACCAGATAAAGTTGCTTTAGTTGCTATGGCCTGTGTTGTTTTGCATAATTTCTTAATAAAAAGTAAAACATCTCGATCACTCTATTCTCCAACTGGTACTTTTGACCATGAAAATGATGGCCAATTAATAGAGGAAGTATGGCGTAATGCAGAAAACGAACCTATGGCATCCCTATTACCACTTCGAAATATTCCTAGAAGGCCTGGTATGAAAGCAAAAGAAATTAGAAATAAATTTGCTGAATACTTTATGACTAACGGAAAATTACCTTGGCAAGATCACTATTGTTAAATTAAATTGTATTATTTTAAAATAAGTAATCAACTGTATAATAAGTTTTTTATATTACCACGTTTTTATGAGTAATTTGTAAACTACCTACTTAACCTAACTATTTAAGTTACCACACTACTCGAGTTTTGAGCTATCCTGAAAATTTCAAAACTCTACATATAAATAATAAATGTGTTTAAACTCGATTACAAAATTTGTGGACAGAGATACATACATACCTACATACAGAAATCAACAAAGCAAGTTTATAAAATAGTAAAATAAAATTGTTAAATACTTACCTCTGAATTTATTGTCTTCATTGGCTGATCCTTGTCCTTAAGAAAGGTGGCGATTTTTTCATATGCAAACCACGTTGGTTTGTATATTTCATCAGTCCCAGCACCACTTTTCAAGCTTTGTTTCGTTTTTTGTGAACGGGATCTATACAATGCCATTAACGAATCCTTCTTTTTCTTTAATTCATTAATGGTGTATTTTTCACCCATCAATGCCGCTATACGTTTCCATGCATCGTAAATATGATTGCGATTTTTATGATTTTCAAGATTTGCATTCCATATTACAGGCTCATTTTGATAGGCTTCCAAAAACTCCAAAACGGTTTCTTTAGTCCACTCCATTTTGCAGCAATATAGTTCATACACAACGACTACCTTCCCCGAATGTGTGGATGGAACTAAAAATCTCAAACGCCGAATATTCGTTTCCTTTGAAGTAAGGTAAAAAACCGACAACGATCGGTAACACACCAAATACATTTTAAATAGTAATAAATATAAACGAACAAAAATAAAGATATTTAAATAAAAATTTTAAATCTAATTACATTCTAGTGGTTTGTCAGTACTTATTTTTTATATAAAATAACAAAATTACATTTTTATTGATTAAAACACAGAATTTTACAATAAAATAATTTTTTATTCTTTTAAAAACGTAAAATAAAAATAAACTCTCATAACGTTAACAAAACAATTAAATTTTACTTAATTCTAGTATAAATAGCAGCATCAGTTATTACTACTTTGGATAACAAAACTGTTTGTACTTTTTTTACATTATCATCATACAAGCTCCAATAATTTGGCCTCTTTTGCAATACGATTTAAAATGGCCTGTTCCACATTCAATAATTATTCCTCGCAATCTGTGTAAACAAACATGTTTTTTATTAAAAAATATTTAAGTACAAGTTATGGAGGGTAGAGGTCCCTCCATAGTACAAGTGTATAAATACATATTATAGTTGATTCAAATAGAAGTGTCATCAAGTAGTCTCTGGAAAATTCAAATTTGTAGTGGCAGTACCCACGTTTAGTGAAATTCGAATCGCAATATTAGCCAGCTTGTGATCAGAGGATTGCTACATATGCTCAATATAACTATAACACATCGCGATGACATATAACTCCCTAACTAAAGTTCTGTTTTCATTGAATCTAGTAATAAAGTTAAAGATGATCTCACACGTACCCAGCCCACTTGATGACACTTCTATTTGAATCAACTATATTAAGGCACTATAAACATAGGTATTATCGTCAGCCATGTTTTGTCCAATGTCAACCACAAAACTAGAGATAATAGAACAGATGTGTTGAAGCCTAATATAAAGTTGGCAACAAGTTCCGACATCAGCGCACCATGTTTTTGTTTAAAATTTTACTTTAACACCCTTTTTATGCTTAAAGTACCTTAAATTTATTTTAAACTAAAACCGCTAATAGTACTTACTCTGTTACTCTACCGTTATAAGTACTTTTTCGCTTTTCGCACTACCAGCTAGTTTAGTTCCCATTTTCACCACAAAATACGATTGCACGTGTCTCTTTAAGTTGTCTATGGTCTGACACGTAAATTGATTGACATTGGAATAAAAATGGCTGATGATAATACCTATATCTATAGTTCTTCTTCTTCTTCTTTTAATGGCTTGCAATCTAGTGCATTCGCCAGCACATTTTTTTAACATTGCATGTTGTCTTGCTCGTAGCAATGATGCAATGTCATAGAATAGGCCACAGATTAGTAGTTTAATGTATTTTTTATTTGACACCGTAGAGATGGTTCATTTGCACTTTTATCACTTAGTGTTATTTTGTAACTGTTCTTGTTATTTTATTTATTTTTAAAAGCAGTTTTTGTTTTGTTTTAATATTGTTTATGTTTATCAACACTTAATACACTTTACACACTTTTTTGTTTTGGAGGAGTTAGTGGACATTCACAACATAGGTTAAGACTTTTCTCTCTCCGGAGCAACAGCGGAGAATTACACACTCCCAGGGGATGTTGCCTCGGTATTGTATCCCAGGATAAGGATGGGGCTGAAGTAACAGTAAAGGAAGTTATATTTTGATCTTATTAAAAGCTAAAAATTTATTTAGGAGTAGCATCGTATTATAATTAATATTAGATAGTACAATGCTCATATTAAAAGGTCTTGGAAGTCCTCTGATTTCATTATACATATCAATATTTGGAATCTGATTAATTGGGCATGTAAAGAAAATGTGTTCTAGGGTGTCAATCTGACCACATTCACAAAAAGGGGTATCCCTAATCTTTATTCGATGTAGATGGCTTCCTATTAGACAGTGACCAGTACGCATTCTTATAATAGAAGTAATATGTCTTCTATCTTTATATGCCATATTTTTATACCATGGTTTTTCTTGGAAGAATGGTTGTATTTTGCTGTACCAATTCCCTTTATTCATGAGTGTCCACATTTTGCTGTTATTTTCTTTTATCTTGCTTTTAAACACATTTAGTATTTCAAATGGTGAATATAGTATACTCATTGGAACATTTAATGTGGTCCCAATTTTTGCTAGTTTATCAACTACCTCGTTACCTTCGATGCTAACATGACTTGGGATCCATGCAATTTTGAATATGTATCCCATACTATGTAAGTCCGTTATTTTTTCTTTTATTGTGATGGCTAGGTTATCTGTAAATTTGTTTAATATGGTGTTTGATAATTTAATAATGGAATTCTTAGAGTCTGTAAACAATATGACTTTCATGATCTTTTTTTCTATTATGATTTCTATTGCTTTGTTGATAGCATATAATTCTGCCGAGGTGATATTTACCCAGTCCGGCAATCTGCTAGAAAAGGAGAAGTCGTAGTTGGGGATGTAAATTCCCAGACCTGTTCTAGGATTGGCTGTGTCGTTTACTTTTGACGCATCTGTATAAACAAAAGTATACTCTTTTTGTAAATCTTTAGTAAATTCCCTAAAAATAGCAGCGTGTTGTATATCATTTTTTTTAATTGGTACATAGAGGGTGTTTATTGGCGAAATGAGGGTATAGTAATCTGCTTCAAAGCGGGGTATAGTATTTGATTTATAGATTTGGTTATCAAAAGGTTCCCAGTTTCTATATACTTCAATAAGAGTTGGGGTTTCTTTTCCTATTTTGATCCCTCTACCTCTGTTCATTAGACTGCATATATCCCGAAGTAATCCAACTAAAAAATGATCCTTTTTGGCACAGATCTTACTTATGAATTTAGTGCCCAGCCACTTTCTCCTGCTGTCCATTCTCATTTCACCAGATTCTGCCAACAGCGCATTTATTGGGGTCGATTTCATGGTGCCCGTAATTATTCTTAAAGCTTAGTATTGTGTTCTATCTATTTTGGTAATATTAGTCTTACTTGTAGGAGTGATTAGCAGGCTCCCATAGTCAAGGTGTGTTTTAATTATTCCTGAATACAAGGTGTGAAGAGTTTTAGGATCTGCTCCCCACCATGTTCTGCATACCGCTTTGAGGATGTTGAGGTTTTTTCCTGCTTTGCTCGTGATCATGTCTATATGTGGACCCCAATCAAGATTGAAGGTGAATATGACACCCAAATATTTTACTGCTGTTTTGTTTGGTATTATTTGCTTATCAATTTTTATTTGGGAAGAGGGATTGTTACTCTTACGTCCAGGGGTAAACCACATGCTTTGGCATTTATCAGTTGATAAATGTAGTTCAAGTTTTTTAAGACATGCGCTAATGTCTTCTAATGCTTTGTTTATTGTTATGCTTACATTATGAGGATTATAATCTTTATAGAGCAGTACTAGATCGTCTGCATATGACAGTAAAATGACTTCCTCTTTAGTACAGGAGTGTAAGGAGCTGATATAGATGTTGAATAATAATGGGCTTAAAGGGGACCCTTGCGCTAATCCTCTAGTCATAACTTTAGGACCATGTAGTTTACCAGATTTGTCTTTCACATAGATAGATTTATTAGTTAAAAATTGGTAAATAAGGTTAGAGAGATCCAAGGAAAAACTTAGATCTATCAGTTTTTTATATAAAATCTGGATATTAACATGGTCATACGCCGCTTTAATGTCCAAAAAAACTGCCACTGAGTACTTATTTTCCATCATTGCTAATTGAATGTAATTGTGCAATATATTTAGATTTTCATTCATGCTCATACCTATCCTGAATCCAATTTGCAGTTTATTTAAAATATTCCTGTTTTCTATCCACCAGTTCAGCCTCTCTTTTATCATTTTTTCCAATAATTTCCCAACACATGATGTTAGAGCTATTGGTCTGTAATTAGAATCAATCTCAGGATCTTTCCCTGGTTTAAGGAATGCAAGTATAATGGTTTCTTTCCAGGAATAAGGGATAGTGCTTCCCTTCAGGCACTCATTGAAAATATTTAAAAGGGATTGTAATCCATTGGTGGATAGTTTTTTCAGCATAACATTTGCAATATTATCTTTACCTGGAGCCGAGTTTCTGGTGCCCCATAACGCATTTTTGACCTCTATAATATTAAATGTTTTTTCAGAATGACTACCTGGCATTAATTGGAAATCTGGTTGGATATTGCAGATTGTCATTCTATCCAGTATATTTACGCTGATGTTTTCATTAGCTTGTGTGTTGTTTGTATGGAAGGTGTTAACCGATTTGAATTTTTTAATAGTATTCCAGATGTATTTGCTGTCTGAATTTCTGTTTAAAGTTTCACAAAAAGCAGTAAATTTATATTTTTTTTTTCAGTTTTAAAATTTTTTTTGTTTGAGCTGAAATTTTTTTATAATGTAAATAATTAGTCATTGAGAAATCATTTTTAAGTGTATCCATTGCCCTTTTCTTGGCTTTAATCATGTTATCGCATTCGTCATCCCACCACACATTTCTGCTTTTCCCTTTATAGCTAGTATTCCTCTTTATAATTTTAATAGGGATATGTTTCTCCGCCGCCTCGTTGATAACTTTTTCCCAGTTATTGTAGGATGGTTGGATTCCAGCAAGGTTTTCTTCCACATGTTTTTCGTACGCATTCCAGTCTGCCGCATTGAATAATTTTATTTTTTTATCTTCATATGCAATATGTCTGTTTTCCAGGTCCGCTGTTCGTTCTTGGATATTACAGATCGTGGGAAAATGATCACTAAAGCCGCATTCTTCTAAAATGTCCCATTCACATGACAGTGTTATATCGTCCGTGGTTATCGTAATGTCTACTGGAGATGGTCTTTCACCTGGAGTAGTTATTCTCGTGGGTCTGCCATCGTTTAGGAATGTTAAGTCTAACTCGTTAATAATTTGGCTTAATATTCTTCCATTTTTGTTAATTATTTGGCTGCCCCATGCTTGATGATGCGCGTTTAGGTCTCCCATTAGGATCCAAGGTTTAGCTAAGTACTTGCTTAAATTCGAGAAAAAGGCGCTAGATATGGTGTTGACTGGATTAGAGTATACATTTATTATAGACAAATGACCGATTTTGATACCTATATATCTGAATTTGGAGGATTGCCATTTGTTGTTGATATTGATTTCACTAAAAATTATGTTCTTTTTTATTAGAGTGGCAATTCCAGCTTCGCCATTGTCAAAGTCTTTCCTAATTATATTGTAATGTTTAATTCTTATATTGTGCTTAGGTTTTAATTTCGATTCATTAATTAGTATCACATCCGGATCTTCGTTGTTTATTAAATTAATTAGATTGCATTTATTACAGTTTATACTTCTTATATTCCATTGTATGATTTTGAATTTTGGTTTGTTTAGCTTTTGTCCCGGTATGTGTTTGTTTGTTTTAAATGTGTTTTGTATATTTGTTGCTAACGTTAATAAAATTAGTATGAATAGATTTGAATTTATTGAATTTTGAAAAGGTTTAATAACTCGACTCTTCCGAATCAAAGTCCATCGATTCGTTCAAGTTTGTACCTAATTCCTTAAATATTGTTTTTTTTTCTTCAGTGGAAAGACTAAGTATGCGTTTTTGTATCTCTGTTACATTTTTAGATTTTTGCGATGCACTAAAAGGCGTTATGTTTAGGCTATTCTCCTCATTCATTAGATTTTCTTCAGAGTTTTTCACTGTCGGAGAGAAGGTAAAAATTTTTGAGGAAGAGGGATTGGAGATTACTCTACCATTTTTGTTTATCAAACATTCTTCATGTTTTTTCCTATTATATCCTGTATTTATATTCATCTTTTTATATGATTTAGGTTCTTTAGCAATATTGGAGTAAGTTCTTTTAGTTTTGGTTGTTTGACTTGGAGCCATTGATCTCCGTTGGTTGACTCTAATGATGTTGTCTTCCTTTGTATTCTTTTCCATTAGCCTCGGAAAATCTGTTGGATGAGGATTATATTCTTTATTGGAATTATTGCGCGGGAATTTAGATTGTGCATCAAAATATGAGATATTCTCAAAGGCCATAGTTCTCTTTATTGCTTTTTGTCTATCAAACTCTGGGCATGTTTTGTCTAAAGAATTATGGGATGTTTCATTGCAATGTACACATTTTCTGTTACAAACAATCTTCTTTCCGTCCGCATCATTCACTTCATGATCCAATCCGCAGTTTTGGCATCTTGGTTTACTTCTACATTGGTTTTTTGTATGTCCATATCTTAAACAACCATAGCATTGGGTAACTCTAGATATGTACGGAGAAGTTTCAAAAGCGAGATTGTATAATTTTATATCTTTGGGTATTAGAGTTCCAACAAATGTGATTAAAACTGTACCTGTTGGTGAGTAAATAATCGAATCATCCTGATTACTAATTTTTCTATTAAGTCTTTTCACACTTAAAATTTCAATATTTGAGGAGCTGTATAACATTATTTCTTCCTCTGAATACAGAGGATTTACGCTTCTTACAATGGCTTTACTCGTTACGAGATTTCTAGGAATGTACACTTTATATTCCTCATTTTTTAAATTATGATTTTTAACAAAGTTGTTAGCCGCTTTGGCTGTCGTAAAATTAATACCTAATTTATTTACTCCTTTACTTCTTACTTCTCTCGTGTCTGTAAGATTAAGTTTAAATATATCTTTAGCTATTTTAGTTTGATTATATTTTCCTACATTATAAGTTTGATTAATACCCTCTACAATTACCGTAAATGGTCCTACAATATTTGTTTCCTTGTAAAATAATATTTCAGATTTGTTTTCATTGTTTTTGTCAGAACCAGTTTTTATACTGTCCTTATCAGCCTTGGTCGCTTGTACCGGGTTTGAAATACCGGCATTTATATTGCTACAATATGAATACGTTTCAATGTTCATAGGGGACCCCCCTGAATCAGGGGGATCAGGGTCGCTCATGTTTTTTTGATGCTACTCCCTACCTACTTTTACAATGACAAAAAAACTTACCAAAATTAGGGTTGTAACACTAAAGGTTAGTACAGTTATTTTTTGCGCACTGTTCACCTCTATTAGCACTACCGTTCCGTTCAAATTCAGCGGATCGAATCCTATATCTATAGTGCCTTAACTATATCTGTATATGGTGGCCTTATACGTTAAAGTAAAACAGTTAGGGTATTAAAAATAATTTTAATACAAATGTAAATTGGTTTTTATTATACATTTATAATAAACAAAAATACAATTTTATATTTATTTATAGTACAATTGTATATTATTAATGAAAAATTAGTATTATAGTGAAGTTACAGTAAACCTGAAGAATTTGTACCCAAAAAATACATATGTTGTATACAAATTAATCTTTTATAAGAATAACGAGGTTTTATATTCAAAGAGAATAACTGATCTCCTCTTAACATTCAAGACACTAGTGTTAACGAGTCAGAGTCAGATATTCAAGCAGGCAACATGTCTAATCCGGTTGTTCTGTGTAAGAAATGTAAGTCCAAAGTTGTTAATGGACTTAAATGTTTTAATTGCAATTCGACATTTCATGCAAGCTGTGCAAAAATTAGAAACTATCAAAATCATAGTGATGGTCTTATAATTTGTTGTGATAAATCTAGTGCAAGTGCAAGTGATTTGTCAATCTTGGATTCATTGAAAGAAATAGCAGACTCCAATAACAAGGTAGACACCGGCATAGTTGACTATATTATCAAACAAAAAGATTCTTTAATTGAGGAATTAAAAGATAAAATAGCCCTCTTAAATAATCATATCGATGTCTTAAATAAGGTTATTAATGCAAACCCGAACGCTTTTAACAGTGGCTTAAATTGTGGTACAACAAAAACTAGTACTGATAAGCCCATAAACAAGCCTGAAATCAACACAAAGACAGCAGAGAAAGCAGAAAAAGTGAATGTTTATAAACACGACACTTAATAAACAGACAATCTCGTTGGCAGCGGAGCAGGCGACAACTTTAATGCACATGGACCGCATTATCGGCTTAGCAAGTGATGATCCTGCGCCTTCTGCTCCTGCTTTTAATAAATCAGGTTGGACTCATGTACATAAAAAGAAAAAACGGAATATCATCGTTGGGAGCAACACAGATGCTGGGAATGTGAAATCGGTGCCTAAGATGGTTCAACTGCATCTTTATAGGTTGGATCCCAATACATCCGAATCTGACCTGAAGGCATGTTTGAAGAAAACCTTTCCGGAGGCAAAATGTGAACGCTTAAATTTTAGGTATCCAGAAATTTATAGCTCATTTAAAGTGTCCATATCTGAATCCAATTTTAAAACGGCTTCTGATCCTAGTGTGTGGCCTGCAGGTGCTTGTATTAGCCATTTTTTTGTGAAACGTCAACCGAACAGTCAAAATCAAGTTTAGTTTTTCGACCAAATTTGTTGTTAGTTAACGTAAATACTCTGAATACTGACAAAGTTAATTTGATTCTTGATGAAATTGATATATTTGACTCATTGTTATGTATCTGCATTGTTGAAATTGGTATCTCTTAGGACTGTGTAGCTAATATGCACCTTGACGGTTTTAATTTGGTTAATTTCTACTGCAGGCCTACAAAAAAATGCGGTGGAGTTGCAATTTGGGTAAAAAATAATATAATCGCCAAACCAATTGATTTAACTCAGTTCTGTTTGGAACAAGACTTTGAAGTTTGCTGTATAAGTTTTAATATTGTCGATCACAAACATGTAATATTAAATTGTTAGAGATCTCCTAGAGGTGATCTTGACATATTTTTTTATCAACTGTACGAGGTTTTAAAATTTATTTATAAGCCAAATTTATATATAACTGTTTGTGGTGATTTTAACTTGGACTTGTTTAGCAATCAGAAATTTCAATACTTATCTAAAATAATGACTAACTTTAATCTGTTTAATACCGTTTTCTGGCCAACTAGAGTTACGGAAAACTCGTGCACACTATTAGATCAAATTTTTCTTAATTTTCCTAATATTGGTATGTGCTGGGCATTTGATAATAGTTACTCAGATCATAGATCTGTTTATCTCGAACTTGACTTATGAAATATATCTCCGAAAAATACTGATTCTGTATTTATTGCTACCCGTAATTTTAATGATAATAATTTATTTCATTTTAACTCTGCATTAGTCAGTGAAAATTGGTCACCTTTGTACCTAATATCTGATTTTGAAGAAGCCTTTAATTATTTTTATGAAATTTTTTTATACTACTTTAACTCCCACTTCCCTAAAATAGCTCGCAAGTCTCATATTAATAGAAAAAAGTGGATCGATAAAGATGTAAGTTCATCAAGCCTAGCACTTAAGGATCTGTTTGTATTGCAAAAAACCTATCCCATCTTAAACGCAGCTTATAGAGATGTAACCTCTTTTTTTTTCAAGATGTTAAAAGGCTCGTTTATCGAGGTTAACAAATGGCGAACGGCACTCAGGGGGTAGGAGGAGAGCGGGTGTGGATTCGGTCGAGCTCGATGAAATCTTACTAGAAAGATATAAGGGGATATATTTGCTAGGAAAAATAAGATATAAGAATTTAAAAGGGACTAAAGAGAAAATGAGAGAAATGATGGATAAGGGAAAGGTAAATGGGCGCCACTTATTTTTTTATCTTAAGGATGGGGAAATATAAGAAACCCAGATGGAAAAAATGTTAAATCTAGAAGTTGGATAAAATAATGTATTAGATGTTATAGATAAAGTTAAAATAAGAAAGATATAAGGGACGTAAGATACGATGCAGTAATATTGAGTAAACCGGTAGATGTTCTGGTTAAAATTTTTAAATTAAACACTTTTATTAGAAAAACTAGAAAGAGAAAGTTATACTTACTTTTTGTTCTTACTTATCACAACGGCTCTACTTATTTTGATCAAGTCAAAAACTAAAATTTATGAGTGAAATACGTCTTATTCTTGTTATTAATGAGATTAGATCAGAATAACTTACACCAGGTCAGAAAATAAAACATATAAATAAACAATAAACAATATTTATTACTGTGTGTAATAATAAGTCAAACAGATGAACGAAACAAATAGACATATAAAATATCAACAAATAAATAAGGTAAAATACTGTAAAACACATTAGTGTTTAATCACATATAGAAACAATATTACACATTCAATAACAGCTAAGTATTTTTATATTGTTATTTCTGTGTACCCATTTAAGCAGAATGTGATATGAAAAAGGAATTGAAAAGTATCAAAATTTAATAAAAAAATTGTAAATCACTTTTAGCTTAAAAGATGTTTTACTCGAGTAAAAAATTGGGGGTACCATATAATAATTTATATTAAAACATTAAAATTAAGATAAACATCAAGAAACAAAAAAAATTTATCATAAAGGTGTTACAAAAAAATTTAGTCAGACCCTGCGTAACGCTTTCACTGTTAACTAAAGCATGTATGCGACGAACTATTTAGAAATTTGCACACTGTAGGAGTCCGTTGATAAGGTACTAGGTTTTTTATAAAAACCGGTTTCACTGTGGATTTTATGAGCACTTCTTACGTTAATTACCCACACTCTGATATTATTCCGGTGAGTCACAATTAAGTTTTTGTGCCAAAGAAAAAAATGGTATCCCAATCTTTCTGGTAGTTAAGAAATAGTAATTATATTAAAAAACTTACAGTTTGTTTCCTAGATAAGAGAATTTAATGGGGCCACACCCAATTCATACGCTACAGTAAAAACTGGTGATTCTTCGATACTACTAGACAGCTTTTTCATCAGAGAGGTTCTACACTTGCTCACTGACTTTACTTTACTTAGAAACACTAAATTGCAAATAGTTATTTGCAAATTTAAAGGAAATTTGCCGGTATTTGAATCTAGGGGTTATACGAAATCGACTTATCAGCACAAGGACCCACGCTAGACTGACTTTTTGATCGCGGTCACAATTAAAACCGCGTCGCTTTAAACCACCCCTCTTGCGCCACATCATCTTATTCCTCCGATTTGATTGGTCGGGCTCGAAAAATCGATAGTTTTGACGGTTAAACCGTTAAAGCCGAGAATTTTCTAGAAGGTAATATGATCAGGGTCGGCTTAAGTAAGGAAATATATTAAAAAAATAAAAATTTTGCATAGTGTTTTTTGGACATGCTACAGAGAAGCTAAATCAAGGCATAAAAATTTATTACGTTACAAAAAACAAAATTTTTACCAAAACCGTATATTAAATTCAAATGATTTAAATAAGGCTGCCTGGGAAATTGTCTCTGAGATAACGGGAAAAAAGAAACTCCTAAACAATATCCAACTAATGATTGATGATACGTTAATCGAAAATCAAGAAGATATTGCCAATACGTTTAATGATTTTTTCGTTAACGCTCCTATTAACATTTCTAAAAAAATTCCAGATTGTACTTTTTCGCTTCCTAAAAATAGTTTCAATCCAAACACTATGTTTCTTAAACCATTTGACGAATTTGAATTATCAAGCTTACTTTCAAATAAGCTCAAAAATAAAAAATCATCAGGTGCTGATGATATACCTGTGTTTCTCGTAAAAAAAGTTATACATGCATTAATAACTCCGGTTACATATTTAGTTAACTTATCTTTCTTATCTGGAAAATTTCCAGATTCCATGAAATTAGTCAAAATTTTACCGTTACACAAGAAAAACGCAACCACATGTATAGATAATTATCGTCCTATTGCTATTACTAATACTTTCTTCAAATTATTTGAATATGCATTTTTAGATCGCCTGGAAAGCTTTCTAGCTTGTCATGAGATTGTTACGAACAGGCAGCATGGTTTTAGAGCCAATCGATCAACGATGACTGCTATGTTTCAGTTTTATTCACATTTAATTGACATGGTCGATGCTGGAAAATGTCCGGCAGCCATTTTTTGTGACTTAAGTAAAGCCTTTGATTGCGTTAATCATTCAAAACTATTATCCATCCTAGAGTTATATGGCCTCAGAGGTACTTCACTGAATTGGATCTCTTCATTCTTAAAAAATAGAGAGCAATATGTTTCTGTGCGGTCCATGCTAGCACACAACGTAACATTCTATAACTCAAATTGTCTTCAAAGTTATCAAGGTGTACCACAAGGTTCCATCCTCGCTCCGGCATTATTTATTTTATATGTTAATCAATTAGATAAAATTCTCAATAAAGGTTTTTACGGTGCATATGCTGATGACTTTTATCTAATAGTATCTGAACACAGCACAGATTCTCTTGTATCTTCTTGTAGTGAAATTTTGAATGAGGTTGCGAATTTCTTTAATCAACGTAATCTTCTATTTAACGCGAATAAAACCGAAATTCTTCATATACATCCTAGACAAAACACTTATGGTGGCTCACAACTTTCCATTTCCATAGGTAATGAGACTATCATGAGTAGAAACGACAATGTACGTTTTCTGGGAGTTTTGCTAGATGAGTGCCTTACTTGGAAACCTCATTGTAATCTGTTAATTTCAAAGCTTAGCTCAACCAGATATCTATTTTTAAACTTAAAAGAAATTTTTACTAAATCCCAGTTAATAAATATATACTATCCGCTTGTCGAATCAAGACTAAGATATGGCATATGTTTTTGGGGTAATTCTACTCTATCCGACGAGGTATTCATAGCTCAAAAGCGAATATTAAGGACCATTGCAGGTCTCTCCCCTAGAGACTCTTGTAAACCATATTTTAAAGAATTCAAAATCTTACCTCTTCCATGCTTATATATCTTCGAACTATGTGTAAACGTCTTTAAAAAATTGGGGAATTTAAACACTTCCGGGGATTTTCATTCACATTACACGCGTAATAAAGACCTTCTTCATTATCCAAATCGCCGATTGCAAATATCTTGCAACTCCCCGGATTACATGGGTCCAAAGGTGTTCAATAGACTGCCTAATTATTTGAAACTCTCTAGGTCAATAAACGGTTTTAAAATAAATCTTAAATTATTTTTAACAGATAAGTGTTTTTACTCTATACATGAATTTTTATAATTCTTTTTCAATTTATTTTTAAGAATCTATTGTCTTAACTGTGTTTATATTAATTTAGTGTATGTTTATATTAATATGTCAATATTCTTTTTTATCTTTTGTGATCTCTGACTTTGCTATTTCTATTGACTATTCCTATACAATGTAAATTGTCTTAAAGGAAAATAAAGAATTGATTGATTGATTGAATTTGTCAAAAATCGAAAGTTTAGAAAATTTGTCAAAAATCATCGAAAAATGAGAAAATTTGTCAAAAATCATCAAAAAATGTGAAAATTTGTTGAAAAATGAGAAAATTTGTGAAAAATCGTCGAAAAATGAGAAAATCTGTTAAAAATCATCGAAAATTTAGAAAATTTGTCAAAAATCATCAAAAAATGACAAAATTTGTCAAAAATCATCAAAAAATGAGAAAATTTGTTGAAAAATAAGAAAATTTGTCAAAGATCGAAAATTTAGAAAAGGACCCCGCACTAACTATATGGATTTTGGGTCCCGGTCGAATTGGCTGAAAATTCAGTATGTTGTAGTTCTCGACTTTCTAATCAAAAGTTAGCATGGGCCCAACATGATCCTATGTATATTTTCCAAGATATAAAAGGACGTATTATGTGATATTAGCTGTAGGCCTGAGTAAGGCTTAGTAAGATTTTGGTTAATTGATTTAAAAATTGAGGTCTTTAATGATCTCCAAGCAGTAGACTGCTATGGTTTTTGACACTTCAAAAATGAGCTTGATGATATCCACCCCAAAGATCATCTATGGGTAATTTGAAACTCTTTTAAAGGCCCAACTCAACGCATTAAGTCCTAAAAAGACCCGTTTAGAGCATTTTTTTTAACTGGCATAAAAACCGTTAAAAACTTCTCATAAATTATTCAAAACAATTAATATCGACGTGCAATTTCATGAATTTTCCAAATCTGAAATTATTTTTTATAAAACATTGATTTGAAGATTGAAGTTTATTTTTTTAACAGAAATCTGTTTTTATTATAAAAATTTTAAATTTTTTTTGAGTCGAAATAAGAGGAGCCTATAGCCCTAATGTGAAAATATCGCGTCCTCGAAACTTGTTCTCTAAAGATTTATGGTATAAGCTTTTTAAAACACGCCTGATTCAAAATGGTAGCACCTAATATGGCGGAAAGTATATTTTCAAGTAATATTTTGGGTATATATTGTATCAAACTGAATTGTTTACTTATTCTAGGGGTTTTTTGACGTCGCTAATTACGAATTTGAGGTTAGTTTTTAAAAGCCATGCTGGCGGATCCAAGAGGGCGATAGAAAAAATTAAAACTCCTATATGCCTAGAATTTATATATCAGGCGGTTTTCGAGGTCGCTGATTTTATGAATCTGATGTTCGATATGTCTGAGTCTACGTCTGTTTGTGTCTGTCTGGTTCCGTTTCTGTCAGTATCTGTGTCTGCCTGTGTCTGTCTTTGTCTGTGTGTGTGTCTGTATGTGTTTGTATTTGTCTGTGTCTGTCTTGTGTCACATTAGATGATTTTTAATTTTTTCGTTCGCCATCTTGGATCCGCTATCTAGAATTTTCAAAATCTAACCTCATATTCATAATCAGCGACCTCAAAAACCCCCTGATATGAAAACTATAGCCATATAGGATGATTTTTAATTTTTTCGTCCGCCATATTGAATCTGTCATCTTGAATTTTCAAAAACTAACCTTAAATTCGTATTCAGCGACCTTAAAAACTCCCTTGCATAAGTTATGAACACAATTCATTTCGAAAAAAGTTTAATACGATATATACCATAAAATACATTTTCATCGATATGTTCACATACCTAGGCCCCTCTTATTTCGACTCAAAAAACTCGATTTTTAATTTTGTAATAAATAAAACAGTTTTTTGTTAAAAAAACAAACATAACCTCTTCAAATCAATTTTTTATAAAAAATAATTTCAGATTCGGAAAATTCATGAAATTGAACGTCGATATTAATTGGATTGAATATTTTCTAAGAAGTTTTTACCGGTTTTTATGTCAGTTGAAAAAAATGCTCTAAACGCATTCTTTTAGGACTGAAGTGTCAAAAACCATAGCAGTCTACTGATTGGAGATCATTAAAGACCTCAATTTTTAAATCAATTAACCAAAATCTTACTAAGCCTTACTCGGGCCTACAGCTAATATCATATATTACGTCCTTTTATATCTTAGAAAATATACATAGGATCAGTTTGGGCCCATGATAACTTTTGATCAAAAAGTCGAGAACTACAACATACTGAATTTTCAGCCAATTCGACCGGGACCCAAAATCCATTTAGTTAGTGCGGGGTCCTTTGTCAAAAATCATCGAAAAATGAGAAAATTTGTCAAAAATCATCAAAAAATAAGAAAATTTGTTGAAAAATGAGAAAATTTGTCAAAGCTCGAAAATTTAGAAAATTTGTCAAAAATCATAGAAAAATGAGAAAATTTGTCAAAAATCATCAAAAAATGAGAAAATTTGTTGAAAAATGAGAAAATTTTTCAAAAATCGTAGAAAAATGTGAAAATTTGTCAAAAATTATCCAAAAAATGAAAAAATTTGTGGAAAATCATCAAAAATTGAGAAGATTTCTCAAAAATCATCAAAATTTAGAATTTGTTGAAGAATAAGAAAATTTCTCAAAAATCATCAAAAAATGTGAAAATTAGTTGAAAAATGAGAAAATTTGTGAAAAATCGTCGAAAAATGAGAAAATTTGTTAAAAATCATCGAAAATTTAGAAAATTTGTCAAAAATCATCGAAAAATGAGAAAATTTGTCAAAAATCATCAAAAAATGAGAAAATTTGTTGAAAAATTAAGAAAGTTTGTCAAAAATCGAAAATTTAGAAAATTTGTCAAAAATCATCGAAAAATGAGAAAATTTGTCAAAAATCATCAAAAAATGAGAAAATTTGTTGAAAAATGAGAAAATTTGTCAAAAATCGTAGAAAAATGTGAAAATTTGTCAAAAATTATCAAAAATGAGAAAATTTGTGGAAAATCATCAAAAATTGAGAAAATTTCTCAAAAATCATCAAAATTGAGAATTTGTTGAAGAATGACTAAATTTCTCAAAAATCATCAAAAAATGTGAAAATTAGTTGAAAAATGAGAAAATTTGTGAAAAATCGTCGAAAAGTGAGAAAATTTGTTAAAAATCATCGAAACTTTGTCAAAAATCATCGAAAAATGACAAAATTTGTCAAAAATCATCAAAAAATGAGAAAATTTGTTGAAAAATAAGAAAATTTGTCAAAAATCGAAAATTTAGAGAATTTGTCAAAAATCATCGAAAAATAAGAAAATTTGTCAAAAATCATCAAAAAATGAGAAAATTTGTTGAAAAATGAGAAAATTTATCAAAAATCGTAGAAAAATGTGAAAATTTGTCAAAAATTATCAAAAAGTGAGAAAATTTGTGGAAAATCATCAAAAATTGAGAAAATTTCTCAAAAATCATCAAAAAATGTGAAAAACGTCGAAAAATGAGAAAATTTGTGAAAAATCGTCGAATAATGAGAAAATATGTAAAAAAATGAAACATTTTATAAAAAAAAGAAATTTCCAAAAATAAACTTTTTTACAAAAATTTACAAAATTTCAATAATTTTTTACGATATTTGACAGAAAAATACAAAATTTGTAAATTTTCCAAATTGTCAACGCTTTTTTTTACGATTTTCAAGAATTTTTCAAAATTTCAACAATTTTTTAAGATTTTCAACACAAATTTTTAAAATTTAAAATTTTGTTACTTTTTTTAATTATAAGATTAACAGATAATATTTATCAGAGCAACACACTCCAGAAAGGAAAAAAATTCTCTATTAAAAATATAAACAGTATTTATTTATTAGTAGAATAATAAAATAACAGGACAAAAAGCAAACAAACAAAAATGGAATTAAACTTATGTTCTATAAACATATGTGTGTATTAAATTATCTATCAAATATAAATATAACTATCAAATGTGAATGGATCCCATATAAAATCAATGTAAAATTTTCTCATTTTTCAACAAATTTTCTCATTTTTTGATGATTTTTGACAAATTTTGTCATTTTTCGATGATTTTTGACAAATTTTCTAAATTTTTGATGATTTTTAACAAATTTTCTCATTTTTCGACGATTTTTCACAAATTTTCTCATTTTTCAACTAATTTTCACATTTTTTGATGATTTTTGAGAAATTTTCTCATTCTTCAACAAATTCTCAATTTTGATGATTTTCCACAAATTTTCTCATTTTTTGATAATTTTTGACAAATTTTCACATTTTTCTACGATTTTTGACAAATTTTCTCATTTTTCTACGATTTTTGACAAATTTTCTCATTTTTCAACAAATTTTCACATTTTTTGATGATTTTTGACAAATTTTCTCATTTTTCGATGATTTTTGACAAATTTTCTAAATTTTCGATTTTTGACAAATTTTCTTATTTTTCAACAAATTTTCTTATTTTTTGATGATTTTTGACAAATTTTCACATTTTTCTACGATTTTTGACAAATTTTCTCATTTTTCAACAAATTTTCTCATTTTTTGATGATTTTTGTCAAATTTTCTCATTTTTCGATGATTTTTGACAAATTTTCTAAATTTTCGATTTTTGACAAATTTTCTTATTTTTCAACAAATTTTCTTATTTTTTGATGATTTTTGACAAATTTTCACATTTTTCTACGATTTTTGACAAATTTTCTCATTTTTCAACAAATTTTCTCATTTTTTGATGATTTTTGTCAAATTTTCTCATTTTTCGATGATTTTTGACAAATTTTCTAAATTTTCGATTTTTGACAAATTTTCTTATTTTTCAACAAATTTTCTTATTTTTTGATGATTTTTGACAAATTTTGTCATTTTTCGATGCTATTTGACAAATTTTCTAAATTTTCGATGATTTTTCCCTAGTAGCACACTTCATTGGATTCATGTTGTTACAATCTGGTTCTAATATGGTAATATTGGCCAATATGGGCCTTACCGAACCGATCTGGGAACCATATGGTATTCCCACGATCAGACAATATTTGAAAAACCAGATGGCATTTATCTGGTTTTAAGATTGGTTTTTCTTCATTGGTATTTTGCGGGTTCCCCGTATTAAAACCAGATTAGAAACCATCCTTAATCCAAGGAACTCTGATAGAATATGGTTTAGATAAGATTGTTATTCCTTCATCAATTTTTTGTAGGTTTCCTATATTGAAACCAGATTAAAAACCATATTCAATCCAATCATTTTTAATGAAATTATTGTTTAGAAACTGGTTTCCCTCTATTGGTTTTTTAGATATTGAAAACAGATTAAAAGCCAATCAAAATTCAATATTTTTTAACGGATATGGCTTTAAAATTAGTTTCTCATAATTGTTTTTAATATTGTTAAATCTGTTAATAAAATAATTTAAATTGTAAATTATAATTTAGTTTATAAACTAAAATTAAATCTCTAAATGAAACTAAAATTTTAATATTATAAATTGTTTCCGATTATCGGCTTACATCTACAAGTATCCTACTTTGGAAAATCCAGTATTAGATAATTACTTAGAATACAATATTTTGGGTACTATTAGCAGGTATGAAAAGTTACGATTTGGTGTAGAATGCATCGGTTTGTTATAAACTATATCCCAGGTATAACAATACTTTCTTTCCAAAAATATAAGTTATAACGTTTCGGGTTTTTTCAAAAATTTGTGTATTAGGGCTAACAAGATGTTTTATGACAGGGATCGACTTTTTTGTGTAGGTAGTAACCATCTGGTGGAGAAGATAAAGATAGAATTATGTGAACTAACTATGTGTCTGAAAAGGAGAGTAAAAATATTGCAATATTTCTTAGTTTTGATTAAATTTCTACTCTGGATTTTCATTCGAATTTGTGTTTTTGTGAAGTGTGATTGTAAAAAAAAATTAAAGTGGTTATACCTAGCGAAATGAAGTAAAAAGTAAAGAGTGTGTACTGTGATTAAATATTTCAAAATAAAGTAAGTATTATTTATATTAGGTATTAATACATATATTATATTTTATTATTTTAATTTTGCTATTTGTGTATTTGCGTTGTTGCTTTTCGTTAAAGAAGCAATATCATTACTTGAGAAAAAAGATCCGAATTGTATCTTTATACCAGACTTTTACTTAAATGAATTAAATGCTTCTAGTTCGAGTAACACAAATCATTTAAATTCCCATTAAGTTTTAAATATAAAAAATATAATCAAATTTTAAATTTTGCACAGTCATACAGGGTAATGAGCCCCTTTTTTAAGGAATAATATTGAGAATTTGCCCTATTTGTCAAGTTGTAGTAGACCGGGTATAAATTTAAAATTGTTGTTATAAATTATGTTCAAAAATGGGGCCCATCACCCTGAATGACAGTGCAAAATTTCAAATCTGAATTCCTTCAAATAACTAAAATACATATAGAGGTGTGTTCCTCTTAAATATGACACACTGTATATGTATTATATTTGTAGTACACATATGTAACATTTTTTAGAAAGAATACTACTTAGTATTGAGTTTGAACAGAAACAGATGATGAAGAAATTGGACAACATCGAAACACTTTTAAAATACATTGTCGACAATGATGCTAAATGTTCCATTCAAAAAAATCCTGATGCAAGAAACTTGCTGAATAGCCTTATTCCCTGCCAATCGGTAGGGGACGTGGAAATTTTAGAGAACCATATCACAAGCGATGCTGCTTTTAAAAACGTTTTTGGTAAATATTTATATTCTATCTATACTTAGGCATTATAAATTTTATAATAAACGATATACTTAAAATATTCTAATTTTTTATTTGTAAAATTAATAGTTTTAATCCAAATTTTTGTTGCAGAGGGACACTTTATTTTTAAGTGGAGGTGATGATCTCCAGAAATCTATTTACCTGTATGATTATGAAGAAATCAGTAACCCCGGAAGCATTCCAACATTATTCGGTAATGGGCAAAAAGCAAAAACGTGCTTTTTGTATAAATACATTAAAACTGTACGAAGTAATAGTAGGTAAGAATAAAATATAATGATTGTTTATGTGTAACTATAATCTATTTCCCTTTGATTCCAGATGCTACCCGGCGAAGATTTCCAAATGCCACAGATATAGACATAATAAAATCAGTTTCACTATTCCTGGCCACTACGAAGGACAGAATTTTAAAATAAAATTATACAGTATGTTTGCTAAAGTTGTAACTAAAAGTTGGCAACTTTTTTATTATTCATTTTACGAAAGTGTTGTAAAATATCATTACAAATAAGTTTTTTTAAAACATTTTTTCCATATTTCCAGAAATAAAGGTAGGTACTTTACTCGTTAGTAAATTCATACTTTGTGACATACCTCGTACAAGAATAATAAATTTTAATTTCTGCAATTTGGGTTTTAGACCGTGCAAAACTTTTTATGAAGAATAACTTTTTTTGGTACAATTAATAAGGTTTTCATATGCTGCCAACTTTAGCAGCGGCATACTGATGTATACGAATACTTATGACTTATGTAATGTAGATATAGTTATAATTTATTTTTGTAAATATTTTAATTTGTTTTTATTAAATTTAATATTAATTAAAAAAATTTTAACTTTTGATTTAATCCCGAAGTTTGATCTAAAATCAATATTAAAACACAGTTTTAAAACTTTATTGGAATTAGGTTGTAGAACCACATTAAAACCTTATTTAAAACCCATATTGAAACTATAAATAAAACTGATACATTCCAATATCAAAACCATATTTAAAAACCAGATGGCTCCCACGTTAGTAATCTACTAAAAGCTATATTAAAATCTGATTGGAAAACAATATTGGAACCTGGTTGTCAAACCATATTGGAACCTGATTGGGCAACCATGTTGGAAGTAGATAGAAAACCCATATTGGAACCATAAATAAAAGCGTTACATTACCACATTGGAACCATATTCGTAAACTATATGGCCCCCATCTCAGTGTGCTGCTAGGGTTAACACATTTTCTCATTTTTCGACGATTTTTCACAAATTTTCTCATTTTTCAACTAATTTTCACATTTTTTGATGATTTTTGAGAAATTTTCTCATTTTTCAACAAATTCTCAATTTTGATGATTTTTGAGAAATTTTCTCAATTTTTAATGATTTTCCACAAATTTTCTCATTTTTTGATATTTTTTGACTAATTTTCACATTTTTCTACGATTTTTGACAAATTTTCTCATTTTTCAACAAATTTTCTCATTTTTTGATGATTTTTGACAAATTTTCTCATTTTTCGAAGATTTTTGACAAATTTTCTAAATTTTCGATTTTTGACAAATTTTCTTATTTTTCAACAAATTTTCTCATTTTTTGATGATTTTTGACAAATTTTCTCATTTTTCGATGATTTTTGACAAATTTTCTAAATTTTCGATTTTTGACAAATTTTCTTATTTTTTAACAAATTTTCTCATTTTTTGATGATTTTTGACAAATTTTCTCATTTTTCGATGATTTTTGACAAATTTTCTAAATTTTCGATTTTTGACAAATTTTCTTATTTTTTAAGAAATTTTCTCATTTTTTGATGATTTTTGACAAATTTTGTCATCTTTCGATGATTTTTGACAAAATTTCTAAATTTTCGATGATTTTTAAAAAATTTTCTCATTTTTCGACGATTTTTCACAAATTTTCTCATTTTTCAACTAATTTTCACATTTTTTGATGATTTTTGAGAAATTTTCTCATTTTACAACAAATTCTCAATTTTGAGAAATTTGTTAATTTTCGATGATTTTCCACAAATTTTCTCATTTTTTGATAATTTTTGACAAATTTTCTCATTTTTCTACGATTTTTGTCAAATTTTCTAAATTTTTGGCTATTTATGACAAATTTGCTCATATTTCGATGATTTTCCATAAAATTTCTTATTTTATGATATTTTTTGACAAATTTGACAATTGACATTTTTGACATTGACCATTTTTTGACATTTGACATTTATGATTTGTAACATTTTTAACAATTTTTGAAAAAACTAGAAAAGCAAAAAAACAAAGTTTAACATTTGACATTTTTCATTTTCAAAATTGACATTTAACATTTCCATAATTTGATATTTTTAACAATTTTTGACAAATCTTAAAAAAAAAATTTTTTAAATCATAAAAAATTGTTATTTTTGACAAATTTACTTATTTTCTGATGATAATTGACAAATATTGACATTTGACATGTTTGACATTTGTCATGTTTAACATTTGACAGTTTTGTAGAAATTTCATAATTTTTGACAAATTTTATCATTTTTCATCAAATTTTCTCACATTTTTATCATTTTTAACAAATTTTGACGTATTTGACATTTGATATATTTGACATTTGACCAAATTGACAAATTTGACAAAATTGACAAATTTAACAAATTTGAAATATTTGACATATTTGACAAAATTGACATATTTGACAAAATTGACATATTTGACAAAATTGACATATTTGACAAAATTGACATATTTGACAAAATTGACATATTTGACAAAATTGACATATTTGACAAAATTGAGAAAATTGACATATTTGACCAAATTGACGTATTTGACAAAATTGACATATTTGACAAAATTGACATATTTGACAAAATTGAGAAAGTTGACATATTTGACAAATTTGATATATTTGACATATTTGACAAATTTGATATATTTGACAAAATTGACATTATTGACAAAATTGAGAAAATTTACATATTTGACAAAATTGACATATTTGACAAAATTGACATGTTTGACAAAATTGACATATTTGATAAAAATTTGACATTTAAATGACAATTGACATAAATTTAACATTTCTTACCTTGTTTGACATTTCTTACCATACTTAAATGACACTTGTCGTTTACAAATGTCAAAAATGACATGTAATAGACAAATTAACAAACAAAAATTGACATTTTGACAGTAAATTTGATGTTTATATGACATTTAACTATAAATGTCAAAAATTTGACATTAAACTGACAGTTGACGTAAAAAAACTTCAAAAATGACATTAAATTGACAGTTAAACATTAAATTTTTGTCATTTAAATGACAGTTGACGTAAACAATTTTCAGAAATGACATTTAATTGACAGATTGACACTAAATTTGACATTTTAATGACAGTTGACGCAAACAAACTTCAAATTTGACATTTAACTAATAAATTTGAGATTTAAGCGACAGTTTTGACACAAAGCAAACTTTAAAAAATGACATTTCATTCAATTTTTGACATTTGAATCCTTTTTTTGACATTTTATTTGATTTTAACGTTTATTTGACATTTAAACACTAAAATTTGACAGTTGGCGTCAACAAATGTCAAAAATGACATTTAATTAACATTTAAACAGTAATTTGACATTTAAATGACAGTTGACATTGTTGAATATCAAAAATGACATTTAAAAACTAAATTTGTCATTTAAATGACAATTGACATAAATTTAATATTTCTTACCTTGTTTGACATAAATTTGGCATTTCTTACCATACTTAAATGACACTTGTCGTTTACAAATGTCAAAAATGACATGTAATAGACAAATTAACAAAAAAATTGACAGTTTGACAGTAAATTTGATGTTTATATGACATTTAACTATGAAGTACTTTTACATTGATTTTATACGGGATCCATTCACATTTGAAAGTTTTTTCATCATTTTTAAATCACCGAAATCTATAAAATATTTTGATCAAATTTTATATTTAAAAATCTTCTCGTCAGTGTGAGTTTTAATATGCGTATTTAAATTACAGGATGTTGTGAAACATTTCGAACAAATTTTACATTTAAAAGGTTTTTCACCAGTGTGAGTTCTAATATGACTTTTTAAATTATTGGATTGTGTGAAACATTTTGAACAAAATTTACATTTGAATGGTTTCTCGTCAGTGTGAGTTCTAATATGAGTTTTTAAATTAGTGAATTGTGTGAAACATTTTGAACAAAATTTACATTTAAAAGGTTTCTCGTCAGTGTGAGTTCTAATATGCCTATTTAAATTAGAGGATGTTGTGAAACATTTCGAACAAATTTTACATTTGAAAGATTTCTCGTCAGTGTGAGTTCGATTATGAACTTTTAAATTACTGGCATCGTTGAAACATTTTGAACAAAATTTACATTCGAAAGGTTTTTCACCAGTGTGAGTTCTAATATGACTTTTTAAATTAGTGGATTGTGTGAAACATTTCGAGCAAATTTTACATTTAAAAGATTTCTCGTCAGTGTGAGTTCGATGATGACCTTTTAAATTACTGGAATCGTTGAAACATTTTGAACAAAATTTACATTTGAAAGGTTTCTCGTCAGTGTGAGTTCGATTATGAACTGTTAAATTACTGGAATTTTTGAAACATTTTGAACAAAATTTACATTTGAAAGGTTTCTCGTCAGTGTGAGTTCTAATATGCATTTTTAAACTACTAGATTGTGTGAAACATTTTGAACAAAATTTACATTTGAAAGGTTTTTCACCAGTGTGAGTTCTAATATGCCTATTTAAATTACAGGATGTTGTGAAACATTTCGAACAAATCTCACATTTAAAAGGTTTTTCACCAGTGTGAGTTCTAATATGATTTTTTAAATTAGTGAATTGTGTGAAACATTTTGAACAAAATTTACATTTAAAAGGTTTCTCGTCAGTGTGAGTTCTATTATGACCTTTCAAATTACTGGAATCTTTGAAACATTTTGAACAAAATTTACATTTAAAAGGTTTTTCACCAGTGTGAGTTCTAATATGAGTTTTTAAATTAGTGGATTGTGTGAAACATTTCGAACAAATTTTACATTTAAAAGGTTTTTCGTTAGTGTGAGTTCTAATATGAATTTTTAAATTACAGGATTTTGTGAAACATTTTGAACAAACCTTACATTTAAAACGTTTTTTGCCAGTTTGTGTTTTATTATATTTTTTCAAATCACTTTGTTGTGTGAAACTGTTTGCCCTTATCTGTTTGTTTAAATTAATAGGATTTTGTCGGTTAATATGCTTTGTGCCAGAATTATTCTTTTTTAAGTTAACAGATTTTTTCGAATTAACGAAAAAGTGGTAAATATAAAAATGGTTTAAAAATAACAATTTATCATAGAAAAATTTTCCACAAGATGAACATGTTCCATAGAATTTTCCAAAGTAAGGTTGCGATTTTTTTGCCGCTGATATGAAACCTGAAAACATATAAACACACATTATGATAAATAATGATACAATTAGCAGTAATAAAAGCAAATACTAAATCCTAAATGCTTTGACAAAAATATTATTGGATTTTTTTATTGAAGATATTTATTTAAACACTAACTATAGTAGGGAGACGAATTAGTTGAGACTGAAAAAATTTGAAAATTCTAAATATTTTTGAAAATTCTGAAAATTTTGATTATTTTTGAATATTCTAAAAATTTTGAAAATTTTAAAAATTATGAAAATTTTAAAAATTATGAAAATTTAAAATTTTTTTTAAAATTCTGAAAATTTTGAAAATTTGAAAAATTTGGAAAATTTTTGAAAACAAAAAATTTTTAAAATTTAAAAATTTGAAAATTTTTGAAAATTCTGAAAATTTTGAAAATTTTTGAAAATTCTGAAAATTCAAAAAAATTGAAAACTAAAAATTCTGAAAATTCTGAAAATTCTAAAAAATTTGAAAATTCTAAAAATTTGAAAAATTTTGAAAATTCTAAAAATTTTTGAAAATTCTGAAAATTTAGAAAATTTTTGAATATTCTAAAAATTTTGAAAATTTTAAAAATTATGAAAATTTGAAAATTTTTTGAAAATTCTGAAAATTTTGAAAATTTGAAAAATTTTGAAAATTTGAAAAATTTTGAAAATTCTGAAAATTTGGAAAAATTTTGAAAACTAAAAATTTTAAAAAATTTGAAAATTTTTGAAAATTCTGAAAATTCTAAAAAAATTGAAAATTCTAAAAATTTTGAAAATTCTAAAAATTTTTGAAAATTCTGAAATTTTGAAAAATTTTTGAAAATTAGGAAACTTGGTGAAAAGATACCTTTATATATTATAAATAACCAAAAAAATTTTCAAAAGAAAATAATAAAAAATGTCAAGAAATGTCAAATTAATGTAAATATGATGCAAAATGTCAAATTTATGTCAAATAAGGTAAAAAATGTCAAATTCATGTCAAATATGGTGCAAAATGTCAAATTTATGTCAAATATGGTACAAGTTATGTCAAATATGGTAAGAAATGTAAAATTTATGTCAAACAAGGTAAGAAATGTTAAATTTATGTCAATTGTCATTTAAATGTCAAATTTAGTTTTTAAATGTCATTTTTGATATTCAACAATGTCAACTGTCATTTAAATGTCAAATTACTGTTTAAATGTTAATTAAATGTCATTTTTGACATTTGTTGACGCAAACTGTCAAATTTTAGTGTTCAAATATCAAATAAACGTTAAAATCAAATAAAATGTCAAAAAAAAGGTTCAAATGTCAAAAATCGAATAAAATGTCATTTATAAGTTTGTTTTGTGTCAAAACTGTCGCTTAAATCTCAAATTTATTAGTTAATTCAAATGTCAAATTTGAAGTTTGTTTGTGTCACCTGTCATTAAAATGTCAAATTTAGTGTCAATCTGTCAATTAAATGTAATTTCTGAAAATTGTTTACGTCAACTGTCAATTAAGTGACAAATTTAATGTTTAACTGTCAATTTAATGTCATTTTTGAAGTTTTTTTACGTCAATTGTCAATTTATTGTCAAATTTTTGACATTTATAGTTAAATGTCATATAAACATCAAATTTACCGTCAAATTGTCAATTTGTTTTGTTAATTTGTCTATTACATGTCAATTTTGACATTTGTAAACGACAAGTGTCATTTAAATGTCAAATTTAGTGATAAAATGTCATTTGCTTTTTGTGAACTGTCATTTGCATGTCAAATATAGTGATAAAATGTCATTCAACAATGTCAATTGTCATTTAAATGTCAAATTTAGTTTTTAAATGTCATTTTTGATATTCAACAATGTCAACTGTCATTTAAATGTCAAATTACTGTTTAAATGTTAATTAAATGTCATTTTTGACATTTGTTGACGCCAACTGTCAAATTTTAGTGTTCAAATGTCAAACAAACGTTGAAATCAAATAAAATGTCAAAAAAAAAGGATTCAAATGTCAAAAATTGAATGAAATGTCATTTTAAAAGTTTGTTTTGTGTCAAAACTGTCGCTTAAATCTCAAATTTATTAGTTAAATGTCAAATTTGAAGTTTGTTTGCGTCAACTGTCATTTAAATGTCAAATTTTGTGTTAATTTGTCAATTAAACTTCATTTCTGAAAATTGTTTATGTCAACTGTCATTTAAATAACAAATTTAATGTTTAACTGTCAATTTAATGTCATTTTTGAAGTTTTTTTACGTCAACTGTCAATTTAATGTCAAATTTTTGACATTTATAGTTAAATGTCATATAAACATCAAATTTACCGTCAAACTGTCAATTTTTTTGTTAATTTGTCTATTACATGTCATTTTTGACATTTGTAAACGACAAGTGTCATTTAAGTATGGTAACAAATGTCAAATTTATGTCAAACAAGGTAAGAAATGTTAAATTTATGTCAATTGTCATTTAAATGTCAAATTTAGTTTTTAAATGTCATTTTTGATATTCAACAATGTCAACTGTCATTTAAATGTCAAATTACTGTTTAAATGTTAATTAAATGTCATTTTTGACATTTTTTGACGCCAACTGTCAAATTTTAGTGTTCAAATGTCAAATAAACGTTAAAATCAAATAAAATGTCAAAAAAAGGATTCAAATGTCAAAAATCAAATGAAATGTCATTTGAAAAGTTTGTCGCTTAAATCTCAAATTTATTGGTTAAATGTCAAATTTGAAGTTTGTTTGCGTCAACTATCATTAAAATGTCAAATTTAGTGTCAATCTGTCAATTAAATATCATAGCTGAAAATTGTTTACGACAACTGTCATTTAAATGACAAATTTAATGTTTAACTGTCAATTTAATGTCATTGTTGAAGTTTTTTTACGTCAACTGTCAATTTAATGTCAAATTTTTGACATTTATAATTAAATGTCATATAAACATCAAATTTACTGCCAAACTGTCAATTTTTTTGTTAATTTGTCTATTACATGTCATTTTTGACATTTGTAAACGACAAGTGTCATTTAAGTGTCAAATTTAGTGATAAAATGTCATTTGCTTTTTGTGAATTGTCATTTACATGTCAAATATAGTTATAAAATGTCATTCAACAATGTCAACTGTCATTTAAATGTCAAATTTTATTGTTTAAATGTCAGTTTTGATGTTTGTTTATGTCATCTGTCATTTAAATATCAAATTTAGTGTTTAATGTTTGTAAGTCGAATCAATAAATAAATATAATTGCATGAGAAAAAATAAAATACCTATATACATATAAAAAATGGACAAACTTACGTTTTACTGTCTGTGGATTTTCATCAAAATTATGGATATCATTTCTACTAACAGAGAAATCAAATGGACGGTGTGTAATGTCTGTCTTAATTTCCATATCACTTTTTCTCTCTTGAATACCCTCATTTGAATCAACATTTTCGGTTTTTATAGTTTCTCTGTTTATTAACACAACATCAGTTTTAGTTGGAGAAACTTCTTTTTCTACACAACTTTCCGTTTTGATTTTACAAAGATCGAATTCATACAAGTTCTCGAATTCGAGTTTACATTCTTCTATATCAATTTCTTCGGTTATAATATTGGATAATAAATCTTTAGAATTAGTTTCAATTTTATTATTCATTAATGGATTTGATGGATCTTTGAAAACATCCATTTTATAATAATTTTCTGGTTGTAACAAACAACAGTAAAATTAATCTGTAATTGTATGGTTAATTTCACTATAAGATCACTTTGCACTTTATAGACTATTTATAGATCGAACACTACTTACAAAAATAACAAATAGGAGATACAACTAACTGGAGGAACATGAAGTACTTTGTCTTCGTGTGCAGATAGTGTCACAAACCACCATTTGTGGATAGTGTGCAGGAAGCGGGAACCATATTATTATACCAGATTGTGTGACAAAAGTGACAAGTGACAACCTTACTTCTTTTCATTCTAAAAATAGATAGGCAACACAAAATACTAAGTCACTACCTTAGTAAAACGTGCCTTAGTAAAACATGTTTTTATAAAAATCAATCAATAGAAAATAACAAAAATTTAATAAAGAATTAGTTACAAAAAAACTCATTTAAGATGTAAAATTGATCAGAATTGTTGATTTTGGGTTTGTTTTATTATTTTGTGTGGTAAGGGGCTGAATTCTAGTTATTACTAAGATCAATATTCTGACAAGTTCCTACTAGAACTGTCATTATTAATGGACTATTATTAGTATTTAGTTCAACTCTAACATTAAGAAATTAAATAAATTTGTTAAAAAAGCTTATTTATTATGTAAAATTGATTAAAAAGTTATTGTTTTTTGTTTGTTTTATTAATTTGAATAACAAGTGGCTGAATTCTAATTATTACAAGACCAAAATCAAGACAACAATTATCATAAGCATTTATTGTTGTTAAAAGTAAGTAACACTATAATTAAAACAACGAATAACCAAATAAATAGTTACAAAATATAAAAAATTAGTTAAATTAAAATTATTTATATCTATATTTTATTTTTATTATCTATACCTTATTTAAAAACTAGGAGGAGCGATTTGAATTTAAGTTGGTAACACTCGCTTTTGTTTATTGGTTAATTTGGTGGCAAGTTTACACTATAAAAATTTGCCACTTACATTTATCAAGTAATTTGTGACATTTATAGGTTATGTTTTCAAAGTGTGAAATATTTATAATGGTGACTTTTGTTAATTGATTTATTTTTTTAATATAATTATTGTAAGTTTACTTTGTGACCATCTTAGACCATATATAAAGTGTCCATAAACATTTATTTTCAATTTTATTTAAATGAAAGAAATGTATTTAAATTTGCCGCCTTGTAAATTTTCTAGTAACTTATTTGGCTGTAAGTCTGGCTTTTCAAATCACTCCTCCTAGTTTTTAAATGAAGTATACAAATAGTAGTTCTGATTACTGGTATGTTGCCACATTGTATCAAATTAATTTAAATCATAGTTAGGAAACACATATCGCTATAGCTTGTTTTCTTGTTTTAATTAAATGTTGTAACCATACCAATAAGAAACTTGATAAAAATAACGACTTTTATGATTTTTATTAACTTGATTCTCATTTTTTAAACACTAATACTAATATATTTAATTTTGTAATAAATGAGTATAACTTTGTAAACAAATCCGGCAACGTTGTTTTACATAACCAAACGTCAAGCGGTCAACCGCCTAGCTTTAGTAGAGTAAGTAAGAGTATGATTTTTATTTTCGACCACGTAGGTGCAAAGTAGAAATCGATTTATAAGCCTCTCCTAAATAATTGCAAATTAGTGTGTTTATTGATAAAAAATTAGTTTAAAAGGAAATTATTAAGTTCTGTAAGGAAAAAACTTAATCGGGTAAGTAAATTTAGGTTTAAAAAAGATATTTTTGTTGTTTCTGAATTCCGCGTTGATTCGTCCATTTTGAATTTACTTTTTAGAATGTTTTTTTAGTTCTTTTTTGGTTACTATTGCTGTATAGTTAACTATTATTTAGATATATCTCCTATGGGATTTTTGAAATTTTAGAAAGTATCTAAACAATTTTAACAATTTCTCCTCAATGTTATTTAATATATTCTTTTGTGTATACTTTCTAAAACTATCTAGGTATATATTGTTTATGTTTCTATTTTTTTTTAAATCTTTGTGTTATTCAAATTTTATAAAATTTGCCACAATCGAAACAAGTTAATGTAATATTAAAATAAATTTCGCCTTAATTTTTTTGTGTTTTCTTGTTTCTGTTTATTATTATTAATTGATTAATTGGTAAACATTCCATAAAGTTCCCATAAATTTTCTATATTATTATTTAGTCAATATAAATAAAAATTTTAATTTTTCTATTATGATTTTAATATTTCGTTTATAGTTCTTAAGAAATATAGAGTTAAATAAGAAAGTTGAAAAAATCGTATATCAACAAAAGTAATATAGAAAGTCTCTTCCTTAAATTTTCGATATTTTTACTTAATCAATATTAATAAAAAATTGCTATTTTATAGAAAAATCTTTATTTTTTTTATAATGCTTTTCATATTTTTAATAACGTTTATTGTTTTTATGATATACAGGGTTAAACTAAAAATTTTCATCAAAATCTAGTTTGTGTACCATAATTTTATTATATTAGGATATAGAATAATAAAAACTAAAAAATTATCTTATAACAGTTTTTTGTGTTTGATTTTCTCAAAAATGAGATAGATTTGAATATTTATAATATTTCCTCATTTCTTAAAAATCGTGATATCTCAAAATGTCGATATTTTAAAAATTAAAAAAAAAGTATCAAAAAAAGTTTTTTTTTGTCTTTTTTTTTATTATCTCGTTCGATTTTTTATTTTTTCTCACTTTTGATTTTTGTCTAATTTGTTCGTTTTTTCTTTTTATTTTTTTTGCGTTTCTCCTATTTATTTGTTTTTTTTTCTCGATTATCTCGATTTTTGCAGAATTTTTTTGTTTTCCCAATCAATTATTTTATTATTTCTCATATTACGGTTTTTGATAGTTACTTCTAATTTGTTCCTTATTTTTTATATTTTTTTTAATTTCCTTATTTTTTTCGTTTTCTTTTTATTTAATTTTTCTAACTTTAGAAATTTTGTACTGATTCAAAATCAATTTAAAATTTTGAAAAACTCTCAAAAATGAGTGAGATATGAAGATTTTTGATATTCGATTTGATTTCTTATAAATTGTGATGTCAACAAAAATTGGGATATCGATATTTTGAAAATTACGCAAGGTATCAAAAAACGGTTTTGTTTGTTTGATTTAATATTTTGTACCGATTCAAATGCAATTTGAAATTTTAAAAAATTCTCAAAAATAATGATATTTAATAGAATTCAGATATCGATATTTTGAAAACTAAAAAAGATATCAAAAATTGTTTTTTGGTTATTAATTAAATAATTTACTAATTCAGGAGCATTTTGAAATTCTGAAAAATTCTCAAAAATAAATGAGATATGAAGATATTTCATCGATTTCTCAAATATCGTGATATCTAGCAAAATTGAGATATCAGTATTTTGAAAATTAAAAAAGATATGAACATACGATTTAGTGTGTTTGATTAAAAATTTTATACCGATTCAGGAACATTTTAAAATTCTAAAAAATGAGTGAAATATGAAGATTTTTGAAATTTCATCAGTTCGTAAAAATCATGAATTTTTTGAGATATCGATATTTTGAAAACTAAAAAGGATATTAAAAAACGGTTTTCACGTTTTGAATACACTTTCCATCTACATTCAAAATCCATTTTAAAATTTTCAAAAATATTCAAAAACAACCGAGAAACGCTACACTCGATTTTTGAGATACTTCAAAATCGAGAAAAAAGTGGATTTCGATATCTCAAAAACTAAAAAAGATATCAAAACACAGTTTTTTGTGTTTAATTGGAAATTTTATACTGGTTCAGAATCAATTTGAAATTTCGAAAAATTCTTAAAACTGAGTGAGATATGAAGATTTTTAAAATTACATCATCTTTCAACAATCATGATTTTTCACAGAAATCGATATTTTGAAAACTAAAAAAGATATCAAAAACGGTTTTCACGTTTTGAATATACTTTTTATCCACATTCAAAATTCATTTTGAAATTTTCAAAAATCTTCAAAAACAACCGAGAAACGACGCTACACTTAAATTTTGAGATACTTCAAAATCAAGAAAAAAGTAAATTTTGAAATTTCGAAAACTAAAAAAGATATCAAAAAACGGTTTTTTGTGTTTGATTACAAATTTTGTACTGATTCAAGATCATTTTGAAATTTTGAAAAAGTCGTAAAAATAAGTGAGATATGAAGATTTTTGATATTTTATCATTTCTCAACAACCGTCATTTTTCACAAATATCGATATTTTAAAAACTAAAAATAATATTTTGATATTTTGAATATACTTTTAATCCACATTCAAACTCCGTTTTAACATTTTCAAAAATCTTGAAAAACACCCGAGAAACGCTACACTCAATTTTTGAGATACCTACTTCAAAATCAAGAAAAAAGTGGATTTCGATATCTCAAAAACCAAAAAAGATATCAAAAAACGGATTTTTGTGTTTGATTAGAAATTTTATACTAATTCAAGAACAATTTGAAATTTTGAAAAGTTTTTAAAAATGAAGATTTTTGATAATTCATGATGAGTGAGTGAAGTATCGATAAACAATTTTGATTTTTATTTATATTTTTTTTTTCAGCATTTTTTCTAATATGGCAATCGTAATTTCGGATACTGTTTGGACGAACTTACATGCGACGTATGTGAGAAATATTTATCGGTTTTACCGATAAAAGTTTTCCCTAATCGTCGCTCTGTTTGTGGTCGATGTACCAAGAAGAATCCGGATTGAACTGGAGCTAATTCTTCTTACAATATTATCGCTGAAAAAACACTTTTTAAATGTGTTAACCGCTTTGATGGATGTCGAGAATACTCCAACACTCCAACGTTGAGGAACATGAAACAATTTGTTTAGAAAAAAAAATCCATTTGTCCACTTTGTCCGGAATCAGACGAAATTTCGACGTTTCTACTTTGGAAACATTTTCACACAAACCATAAAGATTCAATTTTAAAGAATCCATTTTTTTCGTGTAATTTAAATTCATTTTCTGATGTTCGGAACATTTTTATTTATCGTTTTGACGATTATTTGTTCTACTTTTATGTAATTTTAAATCGTGCTGAAAATTTTTTAAAAGTTAAAGTTGTTTTTATCGGAGATGAGGAATTGGCTTCTTTAATTTCTTATAAATTTCATGTAAATTTCCCGACCGAAAATTTGAAAATTTGTTCAAATAGTTTTAAATGCGAAAATTATAAAAACGATAATGATGGATTTTATAAAATAAATATAAAAGATTTTAATAATTCTGTTAATATTGAATTTGATTTTAATTTTAGTGAGAAATCATTAATAAATGTTCCCAAAATTGAAAAATTGCAAATTTCACAAAATTCTAGCACTTCAACTCAAACAGATATTCAAGTATCACAGAACAACTCTTGTTCAGTTATTCCGAAAATTAAAAAATTGCAGTTTGGAAAATTCTAGTAATTCAACTAAAAATTATATTACAACCTCACAAGAAAATTCTTGTTAAGTTATTAAAAACTGTTTTAAAAATATTGATTATATAAATTTATTTGTGAGTATCAAATTTGTACCGCTAGCAAATTCTTTATTGATGAGAAAATTATTTAAAAACAAAAATTCTAATTTATGTTTAACACAATGCGGATTTGGTGTAATTGAGAAAAATTTAGTTTTTTTTTTCCTGTTTGTATGAATTGTAATTATTTTAGTAAACATTACAAACATTCTCTTTGTAATATTTGTTTTCATTTTTTGTTACAACAAAATTTAATTGATAAAATTAATTACGAATTATCTGAATCGGTAGATTTATTAGAATATTTTTGCAGTTGCAATTGTGGTAAAACTTTCGAATATTGGGATTGTTTAGAGCACGAATGGGAAATGAAAAAAGACAAAATTAAGCAAAAATGTTTCAAATGTGATGAAATTCACAATTTAGGACAACTTATTGAACATATGAAAATTAATCATGCTTTTAATGGGCGCCTAGAAACCAATTGTAATTTTCTTTCAAATTGGAATTATCTTGTATTTGTTAAAGATCAGTTAATTTTTGTTGAAAAAATTCTACATTCAAATACATTTGATGTTTATTTGCATTTTAACAAAAATAATCAACAAAATATAACTGGATTATTATCTCAATATTTTAATGTTTGGAATGTATTAAGATTTGAAAATTTTATTTCAGTAAAAAAGAATAATTCTCATTATTATTTGACTTTAATTTGTTCGTAAAAATTTTCTACTTTTTCATTTTATTAATTTTAATTTTAAATTAAGTTTATAATTTTGAATATTTTAATTTATCAAAATAAAAAACTGTTCCAATGTTTTTGTTTTAATTCATAAACTGAAGGTAATTCAAGTTTTTTATTTTTTAACTTCCCGCTAAAAAAAATTATTTTTTTTTTAAAATCGGGAAGTTATTGGTTTCACCCTGTTTTTCGAAAATCGAGTTTTCATCGGATCTCAACGTTTTGAGGTCTTAGGAACCTCCCCTAACTATTTTTACGAGGGTGTCTGTATGTACGTGTGGATGTGTGTGTGTGTGGATGTATGTAAACCTCTTATAACTTTTGAACGGCTTAACCGATCGGAATGAAATAAAAAGCATTCCAAAGAGTTCCGTCTAACTTAGATTCCCTGTAAGTTTGAACCGATTCGAGCCAGTAGATTTCAAGAAATTTTAAAATAACCGAAAAAAACAATTGGTAAAAATGATGTTTTTTGGGCATATCTTTTTGGCTATTGCATCGATCAATTTCATAACCTAATCAGCTCTCAAGCTTAAAAAGCCACGTCGAATGCCGTTTTGCAAATTAAAATCGGTTGATTCGTTCGTGAGATATCGTTGTCGAAAAATTTCATTAACTTAGAGATTTTTTGACTAACCGATTTTGCACTCCCGGTAACGTTTTTAGGTCTCAAAAAACTGCGTCGAATGCCATCTTGAACATCAAAATTGAATAAGGCGTTAAAAAGTTATGGCTTTTTAAACATTTAAAAAAAAGTCAAAAACGTCAAGATACGTCACGTTACTATAGCTTTGCAGATAAAACTAGCGGGAAGTTGCAAGGATGGCCTTTAAGGTCAACCTCTTTTCAAATTTTTTTTATTATTTTAATAATTTTGAGTTATTTTTCTATTTTTTTTTTCTCGTTTTCCGATAACTTCAAATTTTCTAAATCTTTGTTACACTTTCTCTCAATTTGTTTTATTTTCATACTTTTTATTTTATCATATTTTGTTAATGTCAATTTTTTAACTTTTTTTTCTTATAATTGTGTTTTTCAGTATTTCAATTTTATTTAATTTGTTCAATTATTTCCAATATTTTACGACTTTTTCAAATATCCAATATTTTTTAATGTTAATGATTTTTTTAAATTTTTAATTAAAAATTTATATTGAAACACTTATGAGGACTTAAACACAATTTATTTACCAAAATTCTAACAGATTCATAACAACTCTACTGGATAACAATTTTACATCTATATATATAAAAGAAAGTCGTGTTAGTTACACCACTTATAACTCAAGAACGGCAGAACAGATTTGGCTGAAAATTGGTAGGGAGGTAGCTTAGAGCCAGGAGATGGACATAGGATACTTTTTATCCCGTTCGATGATGCCACTCACCACCAGGTGGCGCTGCAGAGTAGCAACTTCTGTCCCGTTCACCCGATTGTCATGAAAATTGGTATGTACATGTATTTTTCGACGGAGAAGGTTTGTATGATATGCTCATTAATGCCAATCGCCACTAGGTGGCGCTGCAGAGTAGCAACTTCTGCCCCGTTTAACCGATTGTCATGAAAATTGGTATGTATATGAATTTTTCTACGGAGAAGGTTTGTATGATATGTTCACTGATGCCACTTGCCACCAGGTGGCGCTGCATAGTAGCAACTTCTGCCCCGTTCAACCGATTGTCATGAAAATCGGTATGATGATGTATTTTTAATGGGTAAGATGAATATGATATATGTATTAATTAAAGTTACCACCAGATGGCGCTTCCATGTATCAAATTCAATACTAATTAATAGATATCTATACGAATTCGTATAAATATAAGTTCGAAAAATATATTTTTGGTACGATAAGTAAAACAAAACTATAAACTTTCTTTTCTTCTCTATCTCTTCTCCTCTTTTATTTTTCTTAAATTTATTTTAGTTATTGGCGTAGCAACGCGCGCCGGTTTCAGCTAGTTGACAATAAACTATTCAAACTTCCCTTAATTACTTATACATCCCCTTATATACAAAAAACGAATATTCTACTATTTTTTATAAACATAATCTAATTGCTACATAATAGAAAAACCTAGAATATTCTTGAGTAGTCACTAAAACACAACATAAACACCCTTTTCACTACAGAACCTTTCCTTTTTAGTTATGAGCCAGCCAAACCATTTTCTTGGAACTGCTGCACATCTCTACTGTGGTTTCCCTGATAAAACACCAACTGATCATGATAGACCACAACATGTTTCCTTTTGGGAATTTTCACGATCCAATGAATAACATAATTAATCTCTTTTTTGATGGTCTATTAAGCTCACTGCCCAAAATTAAAGAGTTCCATTGAACACAATATGTTATTAAAACATAACTGACGATGGTCTATTCTTTACAATTCTCGAATCATTTTTAGAACGGGATCGTTTTCTTGTTGCTCTCTCATATCATAGAGCTTCCACCTTCTAGTTACGAGTTTTTCCTAGTTCTGCCCCACACGAGTACAATAAGAAAAATTAGATCAAAATGGCATTCTAGAAAGTGTATTAGCGCTACAATATCTTGTTCCAAGTCTGTACTAGATTTCAATATCATACTCCTACAGTTTTTTAAACCATCTTGCTATCTATCCTTCTGGATTCCTAAAGCTAAGTAACCAATTTAAACTGGTATGATCAGTTCTGATTATGAATCTTCTTTCATACAAAGTGCCCAACAGATTTTACAACTGCCAACAGTTTCAGCCGAGTTACTTCTTCTTCTTTAAGTGTCATATCCTTTTACAAGGCTGGATATCATTATGGCTATCTTTACTTTAGATACTGCTGACTGTGGGGTGAAGATAGAAGAATGCCTGGAAAGGAGATGAATGAACTATTGGTTCAAATAGGCTCCATAAATACTACCTAAATAAATTAGAGCTGTCTTGTTATAGCTACAAGATGGTAAGGAAAGAGTGAATGGATTGAAAGCTGAAAAGAACTACTGTGTAACTTTGTAACGAACTTTCAGATGAAATAGAGATACAACAAGAGTACATACTCTCTCTCCTTTGCTCTTTAACCTATACTCAAAAGAAATAGTTCAGGAAACGCTGAAAGAAACATCAATTGGAATCAAAGTTAACGATGAAACTATCAAAAATGATACGTTGATAATCGCAGAATCGATGTGAGAAATTACATGTTATGATAAATAAAATTGTAGATAGAAGCAGAAGAAATCGGACTTACTTAAACATTAAAAATACGACCATTGCAAAGTCACAGAAACAAAAGAAGTTATGGATTAAGGGCGAACCTATCCAAAAGGTAGACAGTTATACATACTTAGGAACAGTCATAACTGAAGACAACAATTATACGCAAGAAATCAAATCAAGAATAAGAAAAGGCCTAAGCAACATTTAATAATATGAGAAGGGTACTTTCAGCCTACAACTTAAAGTAGCAATAATATAATGAGATGTTATGGATTTTCGGTGTTATTATATGGAATGGAGGCTAAAAAAGAACATCAGTAATCAAATAAAATCGTTTGGAATATGTATTTGTAGGAGCACCTTGAGAATATCCTGGATGGATAGATTCTATTTATTGTACTGACCATTACTTTTTGAAAGTTTATTTTATTAAGAATAATAAAAAACTCTTTGTTTTTTTACAAAACTTCCAAGTTTGGACTATTTCACTAAATGAGTTGAAGTCTACGTAGTTACCAATCAGGAAACCACCACTTTAGCAGATATATTTGTTGAAGAATTCGTAAGCCGTTTTGGAGTACCACTAGAATTATATTTAGACCAAGGGAGAAATTTTGAGAGCAAGCTGTTTCAAGGAATTTGTCAAAGATTGGCTATCCACAAAACGAGAACCACAGCGATGCACCCTCAGTCTGATGGAATGGTGGACCGAATGAATCGGATTATAACCAACTATCTGTCAAAAGTGGTATCAAAAGGATTTGTAATCGACATATTCCACTATTTCTAATGGTAATTCTATCTGTCGTTAAAGAATCAACAGTCCAAACATCTGCGAAGGTCCTGTTCGGTAGAGAAATGAGATTACTATCTGACTTGGTGCTTGGTTGTAAACCTGGTAAAGAAGTGGCCAGTGAAAAATATGTCGCCGATCTTCAGAATCGAAAAGAGAATCTACACAAACTGATGCGTAGGAAACTTCAATTATTTAGTGATCGTATGAAAAGGTATTATAACACGCGAACAATGGGAGTTACCAAGTTGGAGATTTAATCTGGCTCTATAACCCCCAATAACGACGAGGCATTTGTCCGAAATTACAGAAGAACTGAGAAGGTCCATATACCATCAAGAAAAAGATTAACGATTTTATTTATCGAATCGTGAAAATTCCCAAAAGGAAACCTGTCGTGGTCCATCATGATCAGTTGGTGTTTTACCAGAGAAACCTCAGTGAAGATGTGCAGCAGCTCCAAGAAGATGGTTTGGTTGGCTCAAGGAGTGTGCGGGATTTCGATTTAAGAAATAATATTCCAGGAAGAATGAATCTAAGGAGGGGCAGTGTAACGGGATAACCGATTAAGAAAATGACCTTTACTTGAAAGACTACTTTCAGGTATTTAGTCTATAGAATATTCTTACTCTTTCTAGTGTGTACTAATTAGGTCCGATCATGTTTCTCGTCAATTCTAGAGTGTTCATTTGTTCCATATAAGAGGATGTATGGGCAGTTAAGGGGCGTTCAAATAATTCAAATAGTTTATTGTAATTTAATTTAGTCATTATCCAGCTAAGTTTTTTATATCTTGTTACAATTTTGAGAATAAGTGTTTCAATAATTATATGTCACTTTTTGACATTTAACATTACAAATATAACATATTTGATGTTTTCACATATTTATACATCAATAAGTATTTGAAATTACAATTTAGACATTTGATGCTACAATTATAATGATTTTGACATGTGACATACTTATATGTCAATTTTTAACAATCGACATTGAAAACATGACAATTTTGACATTTCCACATATTTATAAATCATTTATTGACATTTAACAGTATAATTTGGACATTTGACGCTACAAATATGATAATTTTTATATTTGACATACTTATTTATTACATTTTGACATTTGGCATAATCATATGTTACTTTTTGACATTTGATATTGCAAATATGGCAATTATGACATATTTATACATTAATTTGACATTTGACTTCAATACACTATTCATTACTGAATATTATTAATAATATACAATGCTAAACTTTATATGTATACTTACGTGACAGAATTACAAAATAATCTGTCAAACACAATGTGATACGTCACTAGGATATTAATGCATTAGCTTGCATATCCATCTTATTTCAATAACTAAATGTTTAAACGGTATTCAAAGGACTAATAATATGTGATAAATATTTCATCTTTGTTTTTACCGACCAATATATAACTTATATGTGATTCTGTCTCTCTCTTACTCACACCATTACATATGTACCTAATGATTGTTCTCATTTAATCCCACACACACAAATTTTTTCCGCCAAGTGCTCGAATAGAAGTATAACTTCCAAAAAAACAAAAAAATAAAAAATTAAAAGACGTGTTGCACTCGGGGATTGCCGCGGTAAAACTACTGCATAGCATTTTTTACAATTTGTCATTTTTCACTTTTTCATTATGTTGTCTATCATACAGATTTAAAGATTTAACTTTTATTTAAAAAAAAAGTTATACAATAGCTTAAAAATTGAGAAAAAGTGTAACAAAGTTTGAGAATTTTGAAATTATCGGAAAACTGGGAATCTTAAAAAACGAATATATTGAAACAGTTTTTATTTTGATAAAATAAAACATTGAAGATTATAAACTTAAACTAAATTAAAAATGAATAAAATATTAATATTTTACGAGCAAATTAAAGTCAAGTAATAATTTTTATAATCATTTTTTTTACAGTAATAAAATTTGCAACTTTTAATACATTATTAAAAAAAACTTTGAGATAATAATCCAATAATATATTGTTGTTTATTTTTGTTAAAATGCAAATAAACATCAAATCTATCAGAATATTCAATTTTTTCAACAACAATTAATTGATCATGAAGAAATACAAGAAAATTATTATATCTATCTAAACAAAAAAAAACTAGTTTGGAGGTGTCCATTAAAACAATGCTTAATTCTCGTATGATCAACAATTTCTTCTAGAGTATAGACTTCTTCGCATTTAAAACATTTTTGTTTAATTTTGTCTTTTTTCATTTCCCATTCGTGCTTTAAACAATCCCAAAAATCGAAGGTTTTGCCGCAATTACAACTACAGAAACACTCTAATGGATATTTCGAGTAAAAACTTTCGTAGTCAACATTATTAATTAATTTTTGATTTAACAAAAAATTAAAACAAATATCATAAAGTGAATATTTGTAGTGTTTACTAAAATATAAAGAACTAATTCCACGATTACAATTAATACAAACAGGAAAAGAAACTTTGTTTTCTTTAAATAAGCCAAATCCACATTCTGTTAAAGAATATTTTGGATAACTTTTCGTAAAATTTGAACTCAGTTTTAATTTTCTCATGGTTAAATATTTTGTAATCGGAATAAATTTGATATTTTCAAATAAAAGTAAATAATAGATATTTGTAGAATACTTTTCAACAATTAAACAAGAGTTTTCCTGTGATACTTGAATATCTGTTTGAGTTGAATTGCTAGAATTTTGTAAATTATCAATTTTTTTAAGTTTGGGAATATTTATTAATGGTCTTTCATTATAATTCAAATCAACTTCAATGTTAATGAAATTATTAAAATCTTTTATATTTATGTTGTAAAACCCATCATTTAAATTTATTTGAAAACATTTTCAAATTTTCGTCAAGTAAGTTTACATGAAATTTATAAGAAATAAAGGAAGCCAATTCCTCATCTCCGATAAAAACAACTTTTATTTTTACAAAATTTTCAGCCCGATTCAAAATTACAAAAAAGTAAAACAAATAATCGTCAAAACGATAAATAAAAACATTTCGAACATCAGAAAAAGTATTTAAACTACACAAAAAGTTTTTTGAAAATGTTTAAAAAGTAGGAACGTTGGAATTTCGTCCGATTTTGGACAAAGAGGACAAACATTTTTTTTTTCAAAACAAATTTTTTCGTGTTCCACAACATCGAAATATCGGAGTAACTCCCGACATCCGTCATAACGATTTATACATTTAAAAAAGCTATTTTCCGCAATAATGTTGTAAGATGAATTTGTTCCATTCCATTCGGGATTCTTCTTGGTACATCGACCGCAAACAGAGCGATGATTAGGGAAGACTTTTATCGGTAAAACCGATAAATATTTTTCACAAATATCGCAGGTGAGTTCGTCCAAAACTACATCCGAAATCACTATTGCCATATTAGAAATAATGCTGAAAAAAAAACTTTTTTATCGATATATATATATATATATATATATATATATATATATATATATATATATATATATATATATATATATATATATAAAAGCCAAAGGTCATTCACTCACTGACTCATTCATCATGAGTTATCAAAAATCTTCATATCTGACTCATTTTTAAGAACTTTTCAAAATTTTAAATTGGTTTTGATATCTAATTTAAACTCAAAAACTATTTCTTTATACATTTTTTGGTTTTCAAAATACCGATATCTCAATTTTGCTAGATATCACGATATTTGAGAAAAGATGAAATATCTTCATATATCATTTATTGTTCAAATTTTTCCAAAATTTCAAAATGCTCCCGAATTAGTAAAGTTTCTAATTAATAATCGAAAAACGATTTTTGATGATTTTTTTAGTTTTTAAAATATCGATATCTGAATTTTATTAAATATCGTGATTTTTGTGAAATGATGAAATATCAAATATCTTCGTATCTTACTCATTTTTGAGGTTTTTTATAATTTTTAAAATGATTCTAAATCAGTGCACAATTTCTAATTAAACACAAAAAACCGCTTTTCGATATATTTTTTAGTTTTTATCTATCTAAGTATATCGAATAAAACTACGACAAAAAACTAAAATTTGATGAAAATTTTTCTTGTTATTAAGCTATTAGTCCTCGGCAACATAAAGATTAGAATATCATGTGTTTTTTTTTTGTTGATATATTTAATATTAATAATGAATAAATAAAAATATCAAAAGTTTAAAGACTATGTTTTTTTGTTTATATATAATTTTCTTCAACTTCCTAGTTTAACTCTGTATATTTCAAAAACCATAAACGGTATTAAAAAGTGAAAAGCATTATGCAAAAATTAAAGATTTTTTTTATAAATGAGCAATTTTTTATTAGAATTGATTTAAAAAAAATATCGATAATTTAAGGGAGAGACTGATTTTTTTTGTTTTTCTTCAACTCTCTAGTTTAAGCATGTATATCTGAAAAGCCATAGACGCTATTAAAAAATTGAAGAGTATTATTGAAAAATTAAAGATTTTTCTATAAATTTCCATCTTATTATTAAAATTGTTAAAATAAAAATATTGAAATTATAAGTGAATTTTATAGAATGCAGATATTACAAAAACATTGAGCTGATATTAATGTTGACATAAAAATATCAAACAGGAAATGCTTTGAACAACTTTAAACTGATATGAATAATAATGTTGATAAACCAAGAATTTTTAGAGAGATAATGATAAATTTTTGCATTTAGTAGATACTAAATAAACAAAGCATTTTCACATTATTTTTAAATATCTCGAAAAATACAAAACCAATTATTATAATTCGAATTTCATAATTTCAATAATTTTTTATTCGATAATTTTTCGTTAAATTCCGTTAACAAAACCTCACATTTATTTTCTAATTAAAACAGTAAACAATAAAACAAACACTAATTTCAAATAGTTTCAAGTAACAACATTTATCAACAGTTTTAGAAAGTACAAAAACAAGAATATATTGAATGACAATAAAATAAGATAAGAAGAAAGTGAAAAAATTGTTTATATGTATTCTTTCTAAAATTTCAAAAATCCGATGAAAGATATCTCAAAATAGTTTACTATATAGCAACAGTAAACAAAAAACGAATTGAAAGAACAGTGTTAAAAAGTAAATTGAACATAGACAACGCCCAGTGGAATTCACAAAACACAAACATTCTTTTTTTAAATTTAAATGAAATTAACTTACCCAATAAAGTCAAATTTCCCAAGAGAACTTATTAATTTTCTTATGAACAATGTTTTTTTATTAATAAACACACTTATATGCAATTTATTAGGAGAGAACTGAAAATGTATTTCCTACTTAACATCGACTTGCTCGAGACAGACAATATTACAATAACAATTAACAATAAATTATATTTATCTCTTATCTCTCAGTCGAGCTTATCATTGTTTGACAGCCTTACTCCCCTTCACTCTAAATGTGGTGGGCATGACCAAATGCTTTGTGAAGATAAGAAACATAAATACTAGCTAATGATACAACAAAAAAATCTTTAATTGTTCCATAATATTTTTTTATTTTAATAATTTATACGGTTTTTGAGATACACACAATTAAACTAGAAAAATGATAAAAAATCGTAAATCAAGAAAAAAGCTTACATTGAAATTTCTATTTATTTAATATTAGTAAAAAGTTGCAAACTTATAAATAAAAAAATTACAAAATTTTGAAAATTTTCACAACTTTATAGTTTTCGAGATATTGTAAAATTTGTAATAATAAATAAAGAATATTCAAAAAATTACAAAGTTGTCAAAAATTTCAAAGTTTTTTCAGGGGCGCCGAAGTGTTTTTTTTTTTAATTTTCTGTATCTTCCTGTTAGTCTAAGAGCTGGCTACGAAATTGAAAATGATAAGGTGCAGTAAAAATGATTATATAGAAACCTTCCTTATCTACGCGTGGGCGGGCGGCCAAACGTGTAAATTTTTGACTTGAAAAAAATTATAAGGTGCAGTTTTGAAAATTTGTAGTTTTATAGTTTTTACCAATAGAAATACTGTAAAATTATTGCCAGAAGTCTAGATCGTGGCTAAAATGTCGCCAGAAGTCATTAAAGTTGTAAATAAATTATTAAAAAAAAATGACAAGGTGCAGTTCTGGCGAATTTGTTTTTATATTACTTATTGCTAAAAGAAGCTAAATGTAAATTGCCAGAAGTCTAACTGGTGGCTAAGTAAAGATAAGCTAAATAAATCTTTGCAAGTTTTTGAACTGAAAACAACAGTTCTTGAAATAAAATAACAAGGTGCAGCTCTGACAATCGTTATTTCATATTACTTATAGTTTAAAAAAGCAGTGTATGTAATGACAGAACCCCAAATAGTGGTTAACTATATTAAAAAAACGGCCCTTGGTAAGCCAGGCGCATCAGTAGATTTATATCAATTGAATATACTAAAAGTATACGTTTCAGAAAAAAATGTTTCAAATAAAAGTTGTAGGTCTCTTTAAGACAAACAAAAAAGACCCCTAACATTTTTTTGTACAGGGTGAAGTAAAAAAGTTACGAATTTTTTTCCATTTTGATTTGATGTCACGCCCAAACGGCCGGATCGATTTGGTCCTTTAACGAATTTGAACGAGATTTTTGTACGATTGATTTTTGTACCAAATTTCATTTCGATCCGTTACGAAATGCGACCGCTATTGTGTCCACAGATTTTGTTATATTTGCGGAACTATATATATTTATATATATATATATAAACTTTTGAACGTAAGGTGTTTTTGAGGTCAGGGGGGCCCAAAACGAAAAACTGTAGTGAAATTTTCCCTAAGTCGTGACCTGGGAACCAGCTGAATAGTAGATATAGATCTACTAATAAGAAATACAGTTAAAAATTACTAAAGTGATAGAAAAATTAAACGTTTTGCAATTATCATTTAACAAAAATTTAGACTTCAATAATTTATTAAAAAACATTTGAATAATTCATTAATAATACGAGATGTAAAATGTTTTTTCAAAATTATAAAATAAAAGATGTAAACGAGCCATTCAAAAAAACATTAAAAAAATTTTATTCGTCATCTTTGCCTCCTTGCCCGCAGTTACCATCCACAGTAAAAGAAGTGACTAATCAGATATAGATAACGCTAGCGATGAAGATGAATCCGATTGTGAATGTTGAAAAATATTGGCACTCTCGAATATTTTATTCTTTTAATTATAAATATGTAGTTTAAAAAAGTTTTGTATGTAATGACAGAACCCTAAATAGTGGTTAACTAAATGAAAAATAATAAATAAATTACTGCAGTGATAGAACAGTTTTTTGAAGTTATACTTCTATTCGGACACTCTGTGGAATGAATTAGTGTGTAGCTAAATGGGAAAAATCATTACATATGTAATGGTGTGAGTAAGAGAGAGACAGAATCACATATAAGGTATATTGTTCGGTAAAAACAAAGATGAAATATTTACTACATGTTATTAGTCATCACTATAAGTCCTTTGAATACCGTTTAAACATTCATTTCATTGAAAAGAGAAAGATATACAACAAACAGTCTGAGCTATTGTTATTGTATTACATTGACGTATCGCATTATGTTTGACATATTATTTTATAATTCTGTCCAGTAAGTATACATATTAAGTTTAGTATTTTATATTAATAATAATATTCAGTAATGAGTATTGTATTGTAGTCTAAAATACCGTCACATGGTTGCATTATATCCTTCACTATGCTTTTGAGTCGAAGACATGCGTGTGAGTTAAAACCTGTTCCTGCAAAGTTACTGAAAAGTGCAGTTCAAAGTGCGTTAAAATTTTGTAAAAGTGTGTACCTATCCTAATGTTGTTAGAAAATGTTTTGCATTGTTTTCTAGTGTTTTAAAATCTGTAATAGCCCACGGTAAGCAAATCGGGTTTTGTAAACACTTTTTTTGTACATTGATTGTTTTACTGTTTGGTTTTCGTGTTTGAAGTAAGAACACACATCAACTGGTCTTATTTTTCTTAGTATTTATTTAATTGAATACAGTTAATTAAAAAAAAATATTTCTACTTGCCTGTGTTTGTAGTTATTAAGTTTTATTAGTTAACAGTGCATAGAAGTATAACTTCTGCCGGCAGTCCCACTGACTGCCACACCCTTTTTTTGACTAATCGATTTTGCACTCCTAATAAAGTTTTTAGGTCTCAAAAAACTGCGTCGAATGCCGTCTTGAACATCAAAATCGAATAAGGCGTAAAAAAGTTATGGCTTTTTAAACATTTCAAAAAAAGTCAAAAACGTCAAAATACGTCACGTTACTATAGCTTTGAATTTTTTTAAGTGATAACTATGTCTAGTAGGGAAAGTACAAAAAGTTATAACCTATCAAACGATAGGAAATTTTCTCAAAAATCCAAAATTCCAATTAGTTTTTTCATATCTTTTATAGTTTTCAATATACGGCGGAATTACAAAATTTTTGTTAAAATTTGTAATTCCCTCGTATATCAAAAACTAGAACAGTTATAAAAAATAGCTCCATTTTCAAATTTTTAAGAAAATTTCCTATCTTTTAATAGGTTATAAATTTTTGAACGTTTACAAATAAAAAAGTTATCTAACTTTGAAATTTTTGTATATTTTTCAATTTCTACATTTTTATTAACAAAAGTCTGAAATTACGAAAAATGAAAAATACTTGTAGTTTTTTTATAACAAAGCTCTTTTAGACCATAAATTGCTATTTTAGACCAAAAACCGCTCTTTTAGTTAAAAAAAAATTCAAAAAGAGGTTGACCTTAAAGGCCATCCTTTTTTTGAAATGTCTAAAAAGCCATAACTTTTTAACGCGTTATTTGATTTTGATGTTCAAGATGGCATTCGACGCAGTTTTTTGAGACCTAAAAATGTTACTGGAAGTGCAAAATCGATTAGTCGAAAAACCTCTAAGTTATAAAAAAAACACTTTTTTTGAAATTTTTCGACAACGATATCTCACGAACGAATCAACCGATTTTAATTTGCAAAACGGCATTCGACGTGGTTTTTTAAGCTTGAGAGCTGATTAGGTTATGAACTTGATCGATGTAATAGCCAAAAAGATATGCCCAAAAACATCATTTTTACCAATTGTTTTTTTCGGTTATTTTGAAATTAATCAAAATCTACCGGTTCGAATCGGCTTAAACTTACAGGGAGTCTAAGTTAGATGGAACTCTTTTTAGTTCATTACGATCGGTCAAGCCGTACACACACACACACACACACACACACACACACACACACACACACACACACACACACACACACACACACACACACACACACACACACACACACACACACACACACACACACACACACACACACACACACACACACACACACACACACACACACACACACACACACACACACACACACACACACACACACACACACACACACACACACACACACACACACACACACACACACACACACACACACACACACACACACACACACACACACACACACACACACACACACACACACACACACACACACACACACACACACACACACACACACACACACACACACACACACACACACACACACACACACACACACACACACACACACACACACACACACACACACCACACACACACACACACACACACACACACACACACACACACACACACACACACACACACACACACACACACACACACACACACACACACACACACACACACACACACATACAGACAACCTCGTAAAAATAGTCAAGGGAGGTTCCAAATACCTCAAAACGTTGAGATCCGATGAAAACTCGATTTTCGAAAAACGGGGTAAAACCAATAACTTCCCGATTTAAAAAAAAAAAAAAATTTTTTTGGCGGGAAGTTAAAAAGTAAATACACATTTTCTTATTCTAAACATTTGCATTTACCCATTTTTCATCTTCTTCTTTTTTTTTTTTGTATAATCAACAAACAATAAGTATAAAAAAATATTTCTAAACAAAATAAATAACTTAAAAAAAACTCTTATTCTTATTAAACCCAAAAACTTCTCAAAAAATACGACTCTTGTGAATGGATTTTATCCGAAAATTGATATTTGCCATTAAAAACTGCCAATTGTCGTAAAAAATAGACAATTGAAATGTGTCATATTTGAAAATTGACATTTGACCAAAAGAAAACGATATTTTGTCCGAAAATTGACATTTATTATTAAAAACTGCCACTCGTCGTAAAAAGTAGACAATTGACATCTGTCATATTTGAGAATTGTCATTTAAATTAACATTTTACCACAAAGAATCGATATTTTGTCCGAAAATTAACATTTTTCATTAAAAACACAATTGTAGTAAAAAATAGACAATTGACATCTGTCATAATTAAAAATTGACATTTGACCAAAAGAAAACGATATTTTGTCTGAAAAATGACATTTGCCATTAAAAACTGACACTCGTCGTAAAAAGTAGACAATTGACATCTGTCATATTTAAAAATTGACATTTGACCAAAAAAATCAATATTTTGTTCAAAAATTGACATTTATCATTAAAAACTGACACTCGTCGTAAAAAATAGACAAGTGACATCTGTCACATTTGAGAATTCTCATTTGAATTAACATTTTACCACAAAAAAATCGATATTTTATCCGAAAATTGACATTTTCCATTAAAAACTGACAATTGTCGTAAAAATAGACAATTGACATCTGTCATATTTAAAAATTAACATTTAACCAAAATAAAACAATATTTTGTCCGAAATTGACATTTGCAATTAAAAACTGACAATCGTCGTAAACATAGACAAGTGACATCTGTCAAATTTGAAAATGGTCACTTAAATTGACATTTGACAACAAAAAAAAATGATATTTTATGTGAAAATTGACATTTGCATTAAAAACTGACAATTGTGGTAAATATAGACAATTGGCATCTGTCATATTTGAAAATTGACATTTAAAATGACATTTGACAACAAAAAACAATATATTTTTTGATTTTTCAAAAAATTTGCAAATAACCGTTAAATTGTTGAAAATTCGGAAAAATCACCAAAAAATTGTAAAAAACATGACAGAAACCGTTAAATTTCTCGATTTTTCAAAAAAATCGCATAAAAACCGTTAAATTGTCGAAATTTTGCAAAAGAACTAAAAAATCGTAAAAATCTTGACAGACAAAAAAATAAAACCGTTAAATTTTTCGATTTTCCAAAAAAATCGCACAAAAACCGTTAAATTGTCGAAATTTCTCAAAAGAACCAAAAAATCGTAAAAATGTTGAAAATAAAAAAACAGAAAACTGTTAAATCTCTCAATTTTTTAAAAAAATTGTCAAAAAACCGTTAAATCGTCGAAATTTTGCAAAAAGGACCAAAAAATCTTAAAAATCTTGACAAAAAAACAAAAAACCGTTAAATTACTCAATTTAAAAAAAAACGCAAAAAACCGTTAAATTGTCAAAAGTTTGCAAAAAAATCGAAAAAATCTTGACAAAAACAGAAAACCGTTAAATTTTTGAAATTTCGCAAAAATAACCAAAACATCGTAAAAAACTTGAACCAAGAACGTAACAGGTGGTTAATTTCAGTTATTTCAATTTGTATTTAAAATTTGTATAAAGTTTAAATTGAAAATATTAAAACAGCAAATTTACACCTTTGTAAATTCGTAAAATTTAAGTTTTTCAAAATTTCTAAAAACCGAAATCCAATATAAATTTTCCGAAAATTTATTAAAAAACGAAAATATATAATGATACAAATATTATATTAAAATAGTAAAAGATAGACTATGTCGTATACCCAAATCGAAATTTTGATTAACACTATATTTTTGAAAAATCTCCAATTCCTCCATAGTAATTCCCTGCCATCTTTCCAATTCAGAAAGTACCTTTAAATTGGTACAACTGGCAAGTAACAATTCCACACTTCTCACATTCATATCGCTGCTGTACAGAACTCTCAATTCCTCCAATTTTTTCATCGGATTTACCGATAAAACATTCACAATTGAGAAATGATTTAAACCAGTCAATGAGTCCAAATATATAAATCGAATATATTAAGCATAATTAAGTATAAATTCAAAATGATTAATATCACTATAAGTCCTCCAAATAATCCTTTCTAAACTTAAAAACGGGGGTATTTTAAATTTTTCATTCGGTACAGAACTATTTCTAAAACCACAATTATGGCATTCTAAAATCTTTAACTGAGGACAAAATTGACTAATATCAACCAAAACTTTAAAATCCATTTCTTGGACATGTTTCAAATGAAGGCTTGTTATATTATTACCTCTAATTTCTAATAATTGTTTTAAATTATCTCGATAAAAAGCACATGAAATCAATTTTAAATCCTTTAAATTATCTAATGAAATTAGTACGGTAAGATCCGATATGGGTGTTATCATGTAATAAACAAACATATTCAATTTTCGGAAACATTTTAACTAATAATCGTAAATCTACTGTCGATATATCAGTAGTTTGGAGTTTTTTCAGTGCAAATGGACCTTTGTGTGGATAATTTCGGTGTAAGTGTTCAATAACGTTACCGAAATCATCACAACAGCCTATATCTTGTAATTTCGGTAGATTAGCTATAATTTCAGATAACCCTTCAATTGTCACAGATGTACGATGTAATTGTAATTCTTTTAAATTTTTACATTTAAGTAAGTATTGTATACATCGATCAGTTACTGAATCTGATGATGTTAAATCTAAACACTTTATATTAACACAATTATCAGAAATAGTTTGTACAATTACATCACTACTATCAAAACAACAGAAACTTTTAAAGTTTTTCATCAGAGAAATGCTATTTAATAAACATTTATTAATTTCAGTGGTTCTCCAACCAACCAAACAAGATCCTAAATTTAATATCTCCAATCCGGTTAAATTATGTAAATTCTCATAAAAAATGTCTCTCATCATATTAGGCCATTGTGAAAAATCGATACTTTTTAAATAATTATTTAACACAACTTTTGTTAAACTGGCGGCTACATTCATTTCAGTCCGAAAATCAGACATATAATGCGAAATATTTATTTTTGAATACGTTTTTTCTGTTTCTTCCATCAAAACTTTCACAGATTTTAACACTTCTACAGCCATTTCGTCATAAAGATAATAAGGAACGTGTGATGATAATAATTTATTTAACCAAATAAGACTCTTCTGAAGACTAGAAATTATTCTCGAACGCTCTTTATGGATACTTATTTTAGTTAATAAACATGGTGCCATTTTTACAATGAGACAACCTATACCCTTAAGGGCAAGGGACTGTAGTGAAGGTACATATCGATGTCGTGGCATTTTCTGGAAATACTTAAATGAATCTTTAATATACGACCTACTCCTAAAAAAAAAAACTTACCAAATCGATTTTTAATTTTTTTAGTAAAATAAGATACTCTTCCGTCTATTCCTAATGATTGATAACTTTCTTTATCCAAATTTAAATAAAAAAAATAAAACAAATTATATCTGTTATTCCAATGCAATTATCACAGTCTACTCTTGTATTTACAGTCAATAATTTACCTAAAATAGTATACACTAAAAAAAAAAACGAACTTAATCACTTGAAAAATCTTACCATTTCTTATAAAACTCGAAATAAACCGTGCATCTGCTATAGCGATTTTAAGCCGACTGAAATATGTAAAAATAATAAAATAATAAAATTAACGATGATGAAATCTTGTGTAATTAAAAATTGTTCAAATAGTCGCAAAACGAAAATATTGAATGATGTATGCTCTGTGTTATTTTTTCGGCAATTAAATCATAGTTAGGCAACACATATCGCTATAGCTTGTTTTAATCAAATTTAGATAGATAGATAGATAGAATCGACTTTATTTTTCACTCGGCGAAAGTCAGCTTAGCTGTTGTTTTAACCGAGCATTCATATACAATACAATATTTAATACAATACAATACATATACAATATTTAACCTAATATTTATTTAGTAAATACAATTTATATTTGTGCTTAAAGGAGTTTATGCTGCAGTTCAAAAATGAATTATTTCTTATTTCTGAGTTGAATACTTTGGGAGCACAGTACGAGAAACTTCTTTGAAATAGAGCAGTACGATGAGCAGGTATATTTAAAGAGTTATGACGTGTATTAAAATTATGAGTTGAATGCCTAAAAGTTAATTTTTCACGAAGATAAGGAGGCGTTTTTGTGTTAATTAGGCGCAGTAAAAAACAAGAAAAATGTAGTTTTTTTTCTATCCTCTAAGTCTAGCCAATTAAGTTCTGCGAATTTATACCTAACATGGTCTCGTGCCCTTAACCCATAGATAAACCTGACACATGAGTTTTGCACACGCTGTAGCCTTTTTTTTGATTTGAGATCTAGGCAGGGGCCGTAAACAAAATTACAATAGTTTGTATGAGATAGCACTAACGTTTCACATAAAACTTTTTTTAAATTTGGGTTTAGTATATGCCTGCTCTTGTACAAATTACGCAGAGATAGAAACGATTTCTGAACCACTCTTCCCACATGCGTTCTAAACCTTAACTGTATGTCAAAAATGACACCAAGATTTTTACATTCTTGTACCACAGGGATTGGAGTATCCATAATTTTTATTTTAAGATTCTCTGACGCCCATATATTATCAGGTCCAAAGAAAACTACTGCAGACTTATTTGGATTTATTTTAAGTCCATTTAAGGTGGAGTAATCATATATAGATTGCAGGCAATTATTGATAGAATATTCTGTGCTTCCAAAGACCTACCTTTTACAAAAGATATACGGATTTGTGTATCATCTGCATATTTTCCAACATCACAGCCGTCAATATAATTGTCCATATCGATAGTATATATTACAAACAACAAAGGGCCCAGGATGGAACCTTGAGGTACACCTTTATTTACTTTAATCTTTTTTAATGGCTTGCCCTCAATTTGAACATACTGGTATCTTTCGGAAAGGTAATTATCAAAAATATTAACGCTACGCTCTGAAAATCCAAATGATAATCCAAGCTTAGCACATAGTAACTGATGGTCAATTGTGTCGAAAGCCTTACTGTAGTCCAACAGTACTAACGCGGAGGTTTCTCGTGTATCAGCTGAGGAAATGATGTCATCTAAAATCCTCAGTAGAAGAGTCGCAGTACTGTAGCCACTACGAAAACCTGACTGCGAAGAGGGGAACAAGTTGTTTAGGTTAAAGTATTCAATGACTTGTCTCGAAAGGATCTTTTCAAATAATTTAGATAACACAGGCAGTAAACTAATGGGCCGTAAGTCAGAGATGCTCTCAGGATTATTGGTTTTCGGTAGTGGGACTACAACAGCGATCTTCCAGCCAGAAGGAAACACACATTTGTCTACACACGAGTTGAAAATATGGGTTATGAACGGTACTATGAGAGGAGAGCACAGTTTTATCATGTGAAGGGACACACCATCATCTCCAGTGGCATTGGATCTTAGCGATAGAAGCGCTTTATTGACGTCTTCATCTTGAATTTTTTTAATATCAAAGGTAGAAGTGAGGGTAAGATGTTTGTAGTTTTTTATTATTTCATTTTCTATTTTAGGAGCAATTTTGTCTATAGACTCGATAAAGGTATTATTTATTTTATCAGGATCTTTTAGGAATTCCGGTAATCCACAATTTAGTAACCATTCCAATAAAAAACTTAATAAAAATAACGATTTTTATGCGTTTTATTAATTTGATATTCATTTTTTAAACACTAATACTAATATATTTAATTTTGTAATAAATGAGTATAATTTTGTAAACAAATCCGGCAACGTTGTTTTACATAAATTAAACCTCAATATCACACAATAATAAACTCGTATCGAGTATTAGAAGTCCTGTCATTGTCTTATAGATGGCGCACACATCATTTTTATTAGACAGAACCACATGATGTAGGGCCGTATGGTGGATTTTCCTGTTAATTGGGATGCGAATTATGTGGAATAAAAGAGTAGATAAATATGATATTGGAAGATGGAAGTTGAGGTTGATTGATAAAATAAATGTAGATCTAAAAGAGAACAATTGGAGAATATAAAAAAAAACTTTTAGTTGAATTATAAGTTTATTTACAACATTATTTTACGTTTTTATCAATGTGAGTGCTAATATGTTTTTTTAAACTAATAGATTGTTTGAAACATTTTGAACATATTTCACATTTAAAAGGTTTTTCGTTAGTGTTAGTTCTAATGTCCTTTTAATTTACCGGATTCTGTGAAACATTTCGAACACATTTCACATTTAAAACGTTTCTCGTCAGTGTGAGTTCTAATATGTCTTTTTAAATTACTGGATTCTGTAAAACATTTCGAACATAATTTACATTTAAAAGGTTTCTCGTCAGTGTGAGTTCTAATATGACTTTTTAAACTACTTAATTGTGTGAAACATTTCGAACAAATTTTACATTTAAAAGGTTTTTCGTTAGTGTGAGTTCTAATACGATTTTTTAAAGTACTGGAGTGAGTGAAACATTTCAAACAAATCTTACACTTAAAAGGTTTCTCGCCAGTATGAGTTCTGATATGCCTTTTGAAATGACAGGATTGTGTGAAACATTTCGAACATATTTTACATTTATATTTGTCGCCAGTATTTTTACAATTTGATTCCTGTTTTGTGGAATCTCTATTGATGCTCCGCTCTAAATTTAATTCTTCATCAAAATCTTGAAATTCCATTTTAAAATCCGGTAAATCAATTGTAGTGTGTAGTTCTTCTTTTTTAATGTCAAATTCGAGATTCATCTCATGATCAGATTGATTTGAAATCTCATTTTCACTGTTAATTAACATTTCACTTTTAAGGCGGAAACATACTATCAAAACGTGACACGACGCCACGCCACCCGACGCATGTTAGTACCTCTCAATTCCATATATTTAATACAGTTAGAAGCACATATACAACACGCTATGTGACCACACGCCGCAATATAAATATATGGACTAACATGCGTGGCGTCGTGTCACGTTTTAATAGTATGTTTCCGCCTTTAATATTAAAAGAATTAATTGAAGAATTATCCATGGCCACTGTTACGAATTGTTGTGGGTTTTCGTATTCCAATTTCAGTTCTCTACTTTTGTATCGTTGTTCTTCAACTAAAAATAAACAAATCTGTAACTGTCGGTAACTAAATTACAGTTTTCTTAGAATAAATTTTAAAATCTGCAAGTATTTCGACCATCCTCGTATATTTAAAAAAATACATGCATTTTTGACTAACTTTAATACTTTTTTAACACAATTTGATAATATTTTTAATAGAAAACCAAAGTTTTCATCAAAAATAAGCAAATCTGTAACTGTCAGTAACTAGATTACAGTTTTTTTCAATAAATTTTGAAATTTGTAAATATTTCGACCATCCTCGTATATTTTTCAAAAAAAATGCATTTTTGACTAATTTTAATACTTTTGTATAAAAATTTGATAATATTTTTACTAAAAAAACAAAATTTTCATCAAAAATAAGCAAATCTGTAACTGTCGATAACTGGATCACAGTTTTTTACAATAAATTTTGAAATCTGCAAATATTTCGACCATCCTCGTATATTTAAAAAAAAAAATTGCATTTTTGAATAATTTTAATGCTTTTGTATCAAAACTTAATAATATTTTTACTAAAAAACCAAAATTTTTATCAAAAATAAGCAAATCTGTAACTGGATTACAGTTTTTTACAATAAATTTTGAAATCTGCAAATATTTTGACCATCCTCGTATATTTAAAAAAAAAATGCATTTTTAACTAATTTTAATACTTTTTTATCATAATTTGATAATATTTTTATTAAAAAACCAAATTTTTTATCAAAAATAAGCAAATCTGTAACTGGATTATAATTTTTTGCAATAAATTTTGAAATCTGCAAATATTTCGACCATCCTCGTATATTTTTTAAAAAAATTGCATTTTTGACTAATTTTAATACTTTTTTATCAAAATTTGATAATATTTTTATTAAAAAACCAAAATTTTTATCAAAAATAAGCAAATCTGTAACTGTCAGTAACTGGATTATAATTTTTTGCAATAAATTTTGAAATCTGCAAATATTTCGACCATCCTCGTGTATTTTTCAAAAAAAATTTCATTTTTGACTAATTTTAATACTGTTGTATCGATATTTGATAATATTTTTACTAAAAAACCACAATTTTCATCAAAAATAAGCGAATCTGTAACTGTCGGTAACTGGATTACAGTTTTTTACAGTAAATTTTAAAATCTGCAAATATCCTTGTTTTTGACTAATTTTAATACTTTTTTACAAAAAAACAGATTTACCGCCAGTATTTTTACAACTTGGTTCCTGTTTAGTGCAATCTCTTTTGATGCTCCGCTCTGAATTTAATTCTCAATCAATAATGTAGAGTGTAATTCTTCTTTTTTAATGTCAAATTCAAGTTTCAACTCATGATTAGTTTGATTTGAAATCTCATTTTCACTTTTAGTATTGAAAAAATTAATTGAAGAATTATCCATGGCCACTGTTACGAATTGTTGTGGGTTTTCGTATGCCAATTTCGGTTCTTTGCTTTTATAGGGTTGTTCTTCAACTAAAATCAAAGATAAACTAATGTAAATATATAAGTAAATTTACAGTTTTTTGAAGTAAAACTAGGAGTAACTCAGACTGTAATTCTAACGGAACGTTACAATTCTGACGTCATATTCTAACGTTAGATTCTGAAGGAAGTAACGGTGTGATTTCAGCTATGGGAGGAGCTTAAATTATCAAATTGTTCCTTAACATATTTTGAATTTAAATTTATTTTGCGATGATACGTATGTCAAATAAGTTTTACTTCAATCGCGCGTAAAGGTTACACGCACACTCTTTTTTTTACATGATTGTTGATTAAGATATTTTGACAAATTTTGGAAATGTAAATAATACTTCAATCACTTCAATTTGTTTTTTATGAAACACTAAAATTGAATATGAAGAGTAGAAGAAAGGAAGAGAACTATCTGAATGTATTAAAAAGTGTCTATTGGAAGGATACAAATAAGTTAGTTTTATAGTAGCAAGTAGAAAGATTTTAAAAATAGCACCAATAATCATTATCGACGTTATTTCAGGAGTTCTATAGGATTTTTCGAAAAACGCCCGTGCTTTTTTTCAATTTCTCATATCTTGAAAACCAAATACGATATCAAAATGCAGTTTTTTCCATTCAATCAGAAATTTGATCCTTATTCAAAACAACTATAAATTTTGCAAAAAATCAAAAATACAATTTTTCGATAAAAACCTGAACTTTTTTCAATTTCTAATATCTTGAAAACCACAAACGAAATTTAAGGAAAATAAAAAAAGATTTGTAGGTAAAAATATATAAAATATGAACTTACTTATTTCTCTCTGATTAAAACAATCCAATTTTGGTTTTGATTCGTCAAGATTTTCTATTTCTCTAAAATTCTAAAAAATTAATTAAAAATGGAAAAACAATCGGACAAATAAAAATTTATATCGAACATTGACGGACAATCGAATTGTAAAAACAAAAATTTTTTAAAAATACTTTCAGGTGCCAAGTTGAGAGAAATGTTAAAAATCAGTGCGCTGGTGTTTATGAAATTAAACGCCATCTAAAGGTCCTTTAGAGTTAAAGTTAACTTTAGTAAAGAAGCTTTATCAGTATGTTCATAAAATCACCCGTTAGGGTAATAAATTTTAAAGTTTGATGAGTTGATGACATACTTAATTGTCCTTTTGTGTACATTTTTTTTATCAGATTAAATATTAAATAAATTGGGCATTGTTCTAAATTTTGGGTGATCTAAAAGTTATATAATCCAAAATCTATTAATCTTAAAGAAGTACAAGTATAATGAAGGCTTTCTAGAACAGTCGTGGGCAAAAGAACATATTAAATGACACTGAGGAGAAATTGTAAGAATGGTTTATATATTTTCTAAAATTTTAAAAATCCCATGAAAGATATTTCTAAATAAAAGTTTACTATATAGTAATAGTAATAAAAAAAGAACATTCTAAACAGTAAATGCAGCATGGACGATACCATGTCTAATTCACAAACAACAAAAACATCTTCTTACCCAATTACCTACGTTTTCTCCTAACAAAACTTCAATTTTTTTTTATCGATAAACTCACTTATTTGCAATTATTTAGGAAAGGCTGATAAATCAATTTCTACTTTTTACGAACCTGGTCGATAATAAATATGATACTATAATAGGCTAGGTCGAGGTTATCAATGTGTGATAAATCTGTGATTAAAATATTGCCTAATGACTTTTACATACATTATTAACAATCGGCTTTTAAACACAATACTGATTTCCTCTCGTTTGCACTGATTTTTCTTTATGTTTATAGAAAAGTTTTGCACTGTGTTAGACGGTTTTAAGAGAATTTTAAACAGATATTGATTAAATTTCTTGTGTTTATCAGACGTAAATGTCAATGTCTATTAAGTGACATGTAATACTGGCCTTTTACTTCTAATGTTATTTAGAATATCAATAAAAATGTGTTTTTTTTTAAATAATTATACTATTTAATTTACTGTTTAGAGGTAATAAAAGGTTTGACATACCTCACTTTTGGAACGAATTATACATTAACAATTAACTGATAGCAGTCGTTAAAGCAAACAGTGTGATCAGCAACAAAGTATTTAATAATAGGTTTGTTCCAACTCGCGTTTTATAACCATCCCAGAATCGTTTTGAAATCGTTACAGAATCAATTAGTGCGCATGATCGTACCAAGAATCGTTCTAGGTATTAGCCTTTTATATATATATTATTTAGCTAGCAAGTTTACTGGTAAGCTTAATAGGAGAAGGTGCTTAATAAAAGATTGGCTATCTATAAATTTTTTCTTATAAATTTTTTATAATTTCTCTCAACAACTTTCCAACGATTCTTGCAATGCTTGTCTTGCACATCAGTTTTTAACAAACTTCTTACTTCCTGTCGAATTCTTTCCCACAATTGTTTGTTATTTTTTACATGTGCTGTACCCAACATATTTTTGTATTTTTTATATATATCAAGTAAAATTTTTGTTTCGTTAATCGGCCACTTGTGCTCTCGTGGCCGGTCATCAGATTTTATAATAAATTCTGTATTTTCTTTTTCGGTTTTAAACAATGTATTTCTTACAATTTAAATAAATCTTTTTATTCTTTCAAAGTGATTTATTTTCAATGTATATTTAGGTAAATTAATTATTGGATTGACAAACAACAGTACTGATTAAAAAAATTTATTTTAAACATATACAAACCTATTTTGACATTAGTTTTGGGCCATCCCTACTAATAGAACATAAAGATATATAAATGAATTCAAGAGTTCATCTATTATTTAACCTGAAGCAAAGCTGAAATGTTTTCATGTGCCATTCTTCCATTATAAAAATTACTATTTTCGAAGCGCTCGCTAATGGTTTTAACTAGATGTCTTGATATTCGAAAATGTTTTACAAAATCATCGTGTGTATATTGTGGCACTGTCTCTTCTATAACAACAAACAAAAGTAATAACTAAATGAAGTAGTATACGATTATTTATGGATCGCAATCATTTCGTCTTGTATATTTTTGATAATAAATAGGTATTTTATTTCACTTATCCAAATAATTACTGTTTTTAACTCTGGGTTCATGTAACATTAGGTTCAGTTCATTATCTGTAGAGTCACTAAAGTTCGAAAAATCACTATCATCTAAATCACTCATTTTACACCAACTAAAAATCCAAAGTTCTTCACAAAAATACCGTAATATTAAAGCAGACTGCAAGCAACAACAAAATAAAAACAAATATGGCGAATAAAAAATATTGGCTGGCTGGATGTCAATCCATTGCGCATGACGATACCAACGATTCTACCTTTGCATCGAGAATCGTAATCACCGTTCTAAAACGATTCTTGAACGATACCAACAACAGTTGGAACAGAAAACTGAATCGTTCGAGAACGGTTTTTTGTCAGTTGGAACGCATTTTTTATAATGAGCATGCGCGAACCGTTCTAGAACGATACCACTAGTCAGTTGGAACAAACCTAATATAAAACGTACAAAATTTATATTTTAACAACGAAAAGATAAACGACGATATTCTGACGTTTACAATGACATATATATGAAAAGCATACAAATAAAATATATCTAAGATACCAAATACGTTACTAACTATTTGATTGTCCTTAACACTCCCCCTCAATCAAATAATTTTACAAAAAAATAGAACATCTTAACAAAAATAACATATTTCAAACAACAAAGTAAAATTTATAAAGACCTCAATCCTAAAGAAAAACTATGTTTCTGGAACAATTTCCCAGATAAATTTTTAGTTAAAATGTCAGCAGTTTGATCACCTGTAGAAATGTATTCAATAGATATAATGTCAGATTTAATCAAGTCTCTAATAAAGTTATACTTAATGTCAATATGTTTTAGTCTTTTATGTTCAAATTTATTAGTCAGTTTAATACAGGATTGGTTATCCTCAAAAATTGTAAATTTAATCCCTGCAAATCCAAAATCCGAAACTAATTTTGAGAGCCACAGCCCCTCTTTGGCAGCTTCTGCTAAGGCTATGTGTTCCGCCTCCGTAGATGAAACTGCAACGCAATTTTGTTTCTTTGTGTTCCAAGACACTGTTGAACCGAATATCTTAAAGCAATATCCCGATGTTGACTTTCGATCAACTTGATCTCCTGCCCAGTCCGCGTCTGCGTATCCAACTAACACTTCTGGATCACTCTTATCAAAAAACAGCTCATAGTTTATGGTACCTTTTAGATACCTCAATATACCTTTTAAATTTGTCCACAGATAGTCTGAAGCTTTAGTCTGAAATCTGCTGCACAAGTTTATCGATACACTTAAGTCCGGTCTAGTAGCCAGCATCAAATGCATTATACTGCCAACAAGTTCTCTAATTGGTTTTTCTTCCTTGGATTCTACCTGAAACAGGTCCATATTTAATTTCGGTTCCATCGGGATTTTATTCTTTTTACAATTATTCATATTAAATTTTTCTAGTAGATTTACAATGTAACGTTTTTGATTTAAATAGATTCCATCTTCAGTTCTTCTAAATTTTATACCAAGAAATGTGCTAAGTTCTCCCAAATCGTGCATTTTGAAAGTTTTTGAAAGTTTGATTTTTAATTCTTTTATTTTATTTTCACTGCTGCTAGCTATGATGATATGAATGAATGAATGAATCTTTATTTATTTAGCTACATAAGCTAGTAACAAAACATTTACTTTTATATTAATTAAAATTTAGGTTTTTACAGTTACTCTAGAGTTTAACAGATAATTGAAAACATGTACTTTAAATTTATCAATAGACTCAATGTCTTTTATGTTTTGCGGCAAAGCATTAAAAATTCGAACACCTTCGTTTAATAGACTTCCCATTAAAAAAGATTTGTTTGTAAAATTAATATTAAACTGGTCCTTAGATCTTAATTCCCGATTATGTATTTCCTGACGAGTAACTAAAAGTTTTGTCAAATATTTAGGAACTTTATCATGACACATTTTATATATTAAAAGAATGTTTGCCTTTTTAATGCTTTCCTCTACTGTCAACCAATTTAATTTTTGTAGCATTGAGTCTATCGGTGTATAAATATTACATCCTAAAATTATGCGCATACATCTATTCTGCAAAATTTGTAGTCTTTGTATTTGTTGTTTAGGACAAGAAAGCAAAAGTGAAATACAGTACTCAAAATGAGGTCTTAATATACAATTATAAACTAAAATTTTTGCCCACTGTGACAAAACTTGTGATACCCTATAGAAAAATCCTATTTTTTTCCCTAACTTTTTACATAAATAGTCAGCAAAGTTTGAAAATTTTAATTGAGGATCAATTAATACTCCTAAGTATTTTATTTCATTAATAAATTCAATCTCCTCGCCATTTATACAAATTTTACAATTACTTGAATAATATCTTAAACAATTTACTTTTGATCCCAATACCATACATTTAGTTTTTGCTGTGTTTAACTTTAATTTATTTATACATAGCCAATCAAATAGTATGTTTAGTTCATCATTTAAAATGCAAGTCAATGTTTTAGGGTCGCTGCCACATATTGATATCACTGTGTCATCAGCAAATAAATTGACAAGAGAGTTTTTTAAATCTTTTTGCAGATCATTTATATAAATTATGAATAGCAGCGGACCTAGAACACTACCCTGGGGTACACCAAAAGCATTTAATAATTTAGAAGATGTTACTCCATCTATTCTAGTTTTTTGATATCTGTCACTTAGATAGTCTTTTAACAAAGATAAAGCCTTAGAACCTACACCAAAAGAAGCTAATTTCTGCAATAGTCTATCTCTATTTATTGTTTCAAATGCACGTTTTAAATCCACAAAAACACTTATCACAACTTTACCGACATTTATTTCTTCTCTCCACTTTGCACACACAAGCTGAACCGCACTTTCACAAGAATGCTTCTCACGAAAACCAGATTGACCTTCATACAATAACCGATTTTCTTCGAAGAAGCTCTTCAACTGGTCCCTTATGACTATTTCGACAATTTTATCTACTACTGGCAATAAATTTATCGGCCTGCAATCCTCTGGACGCGTCGGAGATGGTACTTTAGCAATAGGGATAACGACACTTGTCTTTAACTCTATTGGAAAACGGCCTTTAACAAGAATTAAATTTATCAAATTTAACAGTGGATACCCAACAACACAAAATAAATCTTTTAACAATTTTACACTGACACATTCATCACTTGTACTTTTATTTTTTAACGAAAATACAATTTTCTTAAGTGTGTTAAAGTTTACTTTCTGAAAGTTTGATAGCTTTTTTGAATTTTCCTTGATCTGCAATTCATTTGTAAGATTTTGTTGTCTAATTTCGATGCGATTTGCTATTTTTGTGATGCTGTCAATATAAAATTTATTAAAGTTTTCTGAAGCACTACCAGTGTATTTCTCAAACAAAATTTTATTGCTGTTCACTTTCTCCTTTTTCTGACCTAGAATTTCCTTGATCGTCTGCCACATCTTTTTGTTATCATTTTTTGATTTATCAATTTTTTCCTCCATATATTTTCTTTTTTCTTGCCTTATTACCGTGGTTACTGCATTTCTCTTTCTTTTATATTCATTCCAGTTTTGATGTAATTGTGTTTGTTTAAATTTCTTATAACTTTGATCGCGTTCTTTTTGAGTTTGTCTAACGCGATTATTTATCCATGGTTTCTTATGAATCTTAACCTTTTTTAATGGGCATATTTTATCGACAGATTTTCCTACATTATCGCAGAAATTTCTATAAACTACGTCCACATCAGTGGAATTTGTTTCCCATTTTGCTCCAATGAGTTCCATCCTTATTTTATCTAAGTTTTCTTCATTAAGAAATCGTTTTTCCATAAAGATGTTTCTCTTATCTATGGGGAAGTTTATTTCTATACCAATCATCTCGTGATCAGAGAATTGTGGAAAATTTCTAGGCAGTTCGTTTATACAATAATTATTAGTGACTATCCAGTCTATAAGTGTAGCAGATGTATTTGTTATCCGCGTTGGTTTCGTTATTATTTGTTTAAATCCTTGATCTTTAATTTTGTTTTTGAATTTGCATGTTGTTCCATTGTCACTCTTATAATCAACATTAAAGTCACCCATTATTACAGTGTCGTATTTATTCACAATATCTATATTCAACATTTCATCAAAAAATGACAGGAATTCCTCTACATTGCCACTAGGGGATCTATATATGGATCCCACTATTAAAGTAACTTTTTCATAACTTAATTTTATAAGTATGCACCAATAATTTAAAGAGACAGAAACTTTTTTTAAAATTTGGTACCTTACGCTTTTCCTTAAGTAAATTATGCAACCGCCAGTATGTCTACTATCTGAATTTACTCCTAAACAGTTGTAACCCTCAATTTGGATCTCACATAAAGTAACAAATACATTTCGTAGTTTTTATTATTTGTAATATACAGGCATGGAGCATTCTCTGATTGCCTGAATCCTTCTTCTATCGCAAATTCGTTAAAACGTTTGTTCCAACAGTATGGCGCCTGTTTTAACCCATACAGAGCTTTATTAAGTTTGTATACTTTATCATCATATCTTTCAGGTAGGACAATGTATATATTTTCTTCAATTTTCCCATTTAAAAATGCAGTGAGTACGTCCATTTGGTAAAGCTTTACGTCCTTTTTGTTTGCTATTGCTACTAGAGTCCTGACTGTAGTATGGCGAGCCACTGGAGCATATGTTTCTTTAAAATCTGTTTAAACCCTCTAGCTACCAGCCTGGCTTTATATCTTTCAACATTTCCAAATTCGTCCTTTTTAGTTTTAAAAACCCACTTGGTATCTATTATCTTTGAATCTCTCGGCCTTTTAACTTCTTCCCAAGTGTTATTTAATTTTAGAGCAGTCAACTCTTCATCAACTGCTTCCTTCCATAGTTTAAAGTCGTGTCTGAATTTAATTTCCTCATAGCTTTTTGGTATATCCTCAACAAACGTTTCAGCATTTAATGCGAAATGTTCCATATCATCCTCACACACATAATCCTTTAAATATGATGGTTTCTTTCTGTTCCTTACATTTTTATTATTACTGGTCAATGGCATCTCTTGAGCATCCTCATTTTCAATTTGATGATTCACTTCATTTTCATTATTTATAACATAATCTGATCCGTTTAAATTCAACTCAGTAATATAATTAGTAATAGTATCATCATTATTTTCATCATTCTCATTAATATTTGTAATGTTTTTTTCTTCATGAAATACTACATTTCTTGCTGCTATAGTTTTCTTTTCAAATGGTTCCCATAACCGGTAACCATTTAATGTATATCCAACGAAAATATAAAGTTGTGTTTTAGAATCAAATTTACTGATTTGTTTTTCTTTTGGTATATGATTAAATGCTAAGCAACCGAAAACTCTCAGATTGCTTAAATCCGGTTTCTTACCATAGAATAATTCTGCTGGTGTCTTATTGTCTAAAACTGAAGTAGGACTTCTATTTGTAATATACGTAGCACACAATATAGCCTCTCCCCACATATCTTTTGGTAGTTTGGACTGAAGTATCATGGCTCTAGATTTTTCCAACAGAGTACGATTAAATCGTTCAGCAACACCATTCATTTCAGGATTATAAGGTACCGTTAGCTTCTGTTTTATGCCTTTAGTTTTACAGAAATCTTTGAATTCTCGAGAAGTATATTCTCCGCCATTATCACTACAAAGTACAGAAATATTTTGACAAAACCTACTTACCATTTCTGCTTCAAATTCTTTAAAACAACTAAATACAGAGCTTTTAGACTCTATTAGATAGACGATTGCAAAATGAGTAAAGTCATCGATAAATGTCACAAAGTATTTTTTGTTATCGTACGTTAAAGGGTCTATAGGACCACAAACATCACTGTGAATAAGTTCCAAAACTCTACTACTTCTTTTAAGAGATCCCTCATTAAACGGCAACCTCTTACTTTTACTTTCAACACATATCCTACAGGTTTCAACCCCTTTTCTATCTATGTTTTTACAATTAATACCCTTAACAATATCTGAATTCAACAATTTTAACATATTTTTACTTGACAAATGACCTAATCTGTTATGTAATAAGTCGAAACTAACAGAGCTTACATTTGCTTCTTTCTTGTTAACTTTAAATTCCAGAATATAAAGATTATTCTCTTTGTTTCCACTCATTATTAATTTATTGTTTTTGTAAATATATACACCATTATTATTAAAAATAACCTCAAAGCCAGAGTTAATTAATTTCTTAACAGAAAGCAAATTATGTCTTAAATCTTTCATATATAAAACATCCCTAATCAAAGCATTTTCACCGCTATTTAATGTTACATCTATGTTACCAACATGTGTACAATATAAAATTTCATTGGCTTTTGCTACATTAATACATATTTTATCAGTTAACTTACTTACAGATGAAAAACTATTTAAATTATTCGTCATGTGATCCGTGGCGCCAGAGTCTACATACCATTTTATTGTTTCTTCACCATCTTTACCTGCGTTCAGTGCTTCCACTTCACCAGTTGTTGCTATAAATGAGATTCTATCCTCTTCACCCTGCTGAATTCTTGCATCACTTTGATTTGCTTGCTTTTTATTGAACCAACAGTTATTTCTAAAATGTCCTGGTTTTTGGCAGTTATGACAAACAGGAACTTTATCACGATTACTATTTTTATTAAATTTATTTGAATGAAAACGTTTTCCTGATTTGTTAGGTTTATTGCGATATCCTGAATACGCAGCTTCTGGTTCACTTGAGTTACCAACATTTAATTTTTTAATTTCTTGGTCTAACAATTTTCCTTTGACAAACTCCAACGTTAGTTGTGATGGATCCATTGTTTCTAAAGCAGTAACCATATTATCATACATAGACGGCAACGTTAATAATAAATGTGACACAATATCTAGTTCTTGGAGAGTTGCACCTACACCTCTTAGTTCTCTTATAATTTCTTCGAATTTCAAGAAATGCTCTTCCCGGGGGTTGTTGCTGTAGTGTTTCATTGTTAACAATGTTTTTCGTAGATATAACTGGCTTGCAATGCCTTTTCTCTGAAACACAGATTCCAGACCTGTCCACATTTTGAAGGCTGTATCTTTATCTTTGACATACTCTAAATGTGAATTGGCGATGCTTTGTACGATGAGTGCTTTACACTTTTTATCCAGTTTAATAAATGTTTCATCTGGAACTGTTCTCTCTCTTTCGATACATTCCTTGACCCCATTCTGATCAAGCATAATTTCCATCCTGAACTTCCAATGGTCATAGTTCTTTCCGTTGAATTCTTTAATTCCAAATTTTTCAATAGAGTCCGCCATGCCGTGTTCTTAACCTCAAAAATTGAGTATATCTTCCAAACTCTTTAAGTATTTTATAAACTTCTGTTATGGTCTGGGCCCATAACCTGATAGCAGTCGTTAAAGCAAACAGTGTGATCAGCAACAAAGTATTTAATAATATAAAACGTACAAAATTTATATTTTAACAACGAAAAGATAAACGACGATATTCTGACGTTTACAATGACATATATATGAAAAGCATACAAATAAAATATATCTAAGATACCAAATACGTTACTAACTATTTGATTGTCCTTAACATTAACACAGTTTTTCATTGCTTTTTTGGAGTTTTAGACGAGTTTTGCAATATTTTATACTAAGGCACTATGTAGTGCCTTATTTATACTGATCTAGGTACAAGTGAAGTTGGCTGGATATCGAAAGATAAGAGGTCAACACAAGTAGAAGAAGTTTTTCTAATATGGTTTCCGCTTCCTGCACACGAAGTACTTCATGTTGTATCTCCTATTTATTATTTTTGTAATTTGTAAGTAGTGTCACAAATTACTATACTATAATAGTCTATAAAGTGCAAAGTGATCTTATAGTGAAATTAACCATACAATTTACATATTATATTAATTTTACTGTTGTTTGTTACAACCAGAAAATTATTATAAAATGGATGTTTTCAAAGATGCATCAAATCCATTAATGAATAATAAAATTGAAAGTAATTGTAAAGATTTGTTATCCAATATTAAAACCGAAGAAATTGATATTGAAGAATGTAACCTCGAATTCGAGAACTTGTATGAATTCGATCTTTGTAAGATCAAAACGGAAATTTGTGTAGAAAAAGAAGTTTCTCCAACTAAAACTGATGTTGTGTTAATATGCAGAGAAACGATAAAAACCGAAAATGTTGATTCAAATGAGGGTATTCAAGAAAGAAAAAGTGATATGGAAATTAAGAAAGACATTACACACCGTCCAGTTGATTTTTCTGTTAGTAGAAATGATATCCCTAATTTTGATGAAAATCCACAGACAGTAAAACGTAAGTTCGTGCATTTTTTATATGTATATAGGTATTTTATTTTTTCTCATGCATGCAATTTGAAATTTGTTAAAAACTTTTAACAAATATCTCTAAATTCTTGACATATACTTTGAGAACCCATAAAAAAAAATCAGAAAACAAATTATAAATGTATCAATGGTTTTTGGGCTGTTAGGCCGGCGTCGATTGTCTTGCTGACTTGACGTTTCACCAACACGAGCGGTTGACATCTTCAGAAGTTGCTTCCTGGTTGACAGTCTGCGAACTACTGAGCTCTGCGTGGACGGAGCCGGAATTATACGTCAGGAAGGAAGTGGGCGGGGCCTCAGTTGCTTTCGATTCCAATCGGTTCTGGTCGGTGTCGTTCGTTAAGGGTAGAGTTTTCGCACCCTTAATTGAATTGGTGAGTGAAAGAACGATACAAGCGACAAAATATGACATTTAAAAGTGAGATAGCCAAAACGCTTCAAATACGTTAATACACCATTGGGCGAAAGAATAGTACATAAACCATCTCCTTTACCTAAGAATTAACAGTGCCATTTTCTCAATGAGTGAATGAACGATATATGTGCGGCGCTTATACTGTTTTTTCACTCAATAGACGTCGTTACACGTGGTAAAAATATGCGGAATGCAGCATTTTAAAAGTCATTCTATATTTGGCAATTGACACGAGTGGTGATAAATATTTAGATAATATAGGCTATTCGTTTTAAATACTTGCTTTAAAAAAAGAATAATGTCTAGTACAAGCAGTAGTAGTAGTGAAAGTGACTCTCTTGATAGATCCTTAAAGAAAAGAAAAAAACAACCCCATACTTGGAAACAAAACCAACGTAAATATGCCCGACTACATGGCCAGGAATATCTAAATACAGCTGGAAAAGTTATTGAAAAGAAGACTTCAGTACTAACTGAGTGAGTTATTTCTTAGTTCCAAATAATACAATAATGAAAACATTACTATAATTTGTAGGTGTAAAGATAAATGTACGGCAAATTTATCGCAGGAAGAAAGGGACGCAATACTATCCCAATTCCTGGAAATAGAGTCTAAAAATGGGCAGGATATACATTTAATTGGTCTTATGGAAGCCAAGCCATTGGCTAGACGACGCACTGATACTTTTACTAAAAATACAACGTTCGCATACTACATTAGACGAGAAGGTGGAAGAGTCCCAGTTTGCAAGAAAGCCTTTTTGAGCCTACATGCTATTACCAATTCACGGTTGCAGCGACTAAATAAAATTTCAAAATCTGGAGATTCTCCAATAGATTTGCGAGGAAAACACAATGTTCGGAGGCATGTGAAACCAGAGGAATACAATATTAAAATAAAAGAACACATCGAGTCGTTTCCCAGCAAAACCTCTCACTATAGCAGTTCCAAAGCGGTGAAATATCTTGATGGTAAGCTCAATGTTAAATGTATGTATGAACTTTTTATCAAGCAATGGCCTGAACTCAAAACGAAAGTGAAATATGAGTATTATCTCAAATACTTTAATGAAAACTATTCGCTAAGATTTGGACGTCCCCAAGTAGACGTCTGTAGTGAATGTGAACGATTAGGGACAAGACTCAAAAATCCAAACTTAAACGATAATGCAAAAAGGGTCACCGCAGCCGAATTAATGGTACACAAACGTCGTGCTAAAAAATTTTATACGCAAATCCAAAACGTAACAAAACTTTGTGCAGAAAGGGAAGACGTTTTTGCAATAACATTCGACTTTATGCAAAATTTGCCCTTGCCCAACATCCCAGTACAGGAAATTTTCTACTACCGCCAGTTATGGGTTTACGCGTTTCAAATCCATAACTTGAAAGATAATACTGGCCAGTTTTACACCTATCACGAGGGACAGGCTTATAAAGGGCCCAATGAGGTCTGCACTTTTCTTCTCGATTATATTGTAAACAAACTATCACCAAACATAACAGAGCTGCATATATTTTCGGATGGGTGTCCTGGCCAAAACCGCAACCACACAATGGTAAGGTTTTTGTTGACACTGGCTGCCACAAAGCGTTTCAAAAAAATATGTCATTACTTTCCAATCCGCGGTCACTCTTTTCTGCCGTGTGATCGCGATTTTGGTACGGTTAAGAGAGTAATAAGAAAATGTGATCGAGTTTATTTACCAGATGAGTACTACCATATGATAACATCTTCCAGGAAGAAAAGTCCTTTTTCCATTGACACTGTTACTTATAAAGACATTTTAGATTTTAACAACTGGTGGCCAAACTTTTATAAAAAAACATGCAAGTCCGTTACAGAAAAACCTAATTTTACCGTATCACAGTATAGGCAGTTTACATATTTGAGCGAGACACCAGGATATGTGACCGTATATGATTTCATAGGGGGTTTTAGCTCCTACACATTTAAGCTAATAAAACCAAATGTCAGCCCTCAACTCCCAACTTTAAAGGCATATCAGGAACCTGTACCAATAAATGAAGCAAAAATAGCTGATATTAAAAAGGTTATACAATACATGTCAGGAGAAAACTTGGAGTTTTATTACCATCTTATTTCATGGAAGGTTACTAAAAAAAGTGACGAATAAGTTTTTCTGGGTCTTTCTACTATTATGATGTTCATTACAAACTTTTAAAAATAAAATAATCCCATTAAAATCTGTTTAATTTTTTTTATTTTTTATTGAGTGAAAGAACAGTTTAAGTACATGTCTTTTGTCTCTAAAAAACTTGGGTACTTGCATTTTTTCCAAAAATTTAAATTCGTCTTCTTTTTATAAACTACTAGATCTACAATCTTCCAATACATCAAAAAAGTATACCTAAGTTTTTTAGATATACACTTTTTCTTCATTTTCTTTAAAAAGACAAATTGTCGCTTGTACCGTTCTTTCACTCACCGATTCAATTAAGGGGACCCATGTTTTGTTGATCTTGACTGCTTCCTCTTTTTTATTAAAATTGTTCGGGTGCTTCTCTGTCTCTAACGAACCACACCGACCAGAACCGATTCGAATCAAAAGCAACTGAGGCCCCGCCCACTTCCTTCCCGACGTATAAATACGGGCTCCGTCCACACAGAACTCAGTAGTTAGCAGACTGTCAACCAGGAAGCAACTTCTAAAGATGCCAACCGCTCGTGTTGGCGAAACGTCAAATAAAAATGACAATCGACTCCGGCCTAACAGCCCAAAAACCATTGATACATTATTAAGTTTTGTTTGGAAATAAAAGTGAATTGGGTAAGTAAATTTATTTCTTAAAAAGATGATTTTGCGTTTTGTGAGTTTCACGGGGCGTTGTCCATTTTGAATTTACTGTTTTTCACTGTTTTTTTTTAACGATTCTTTAATTGGCGAAACGTCAAGTCAGCAAGACAATCGACGCCGGCCTAACAGCCCAAAAACCATTGATACATTAGACAATGGTCGCGAAAGCCTTTCACAGTTTAAAAATGATAAAGTTAAAAAAAATAATAAAAATCGATTTTTCGCATTTTTTTGGAAAATTTTGAGGTTATAGTAAAAATCTTGTATAATTTTTTAAATCTACAATTTTTATTTGATACTAATTTTCGTTTAACATCAATTTTGGCGGAAAAGTGCATGAAAAAAATTACCCTCCAAAAACAACCCTTTACCACCCCTAAATGTTGGAGTAATTATCAACAACAAAATATTTTTTCCCATAGAATTCATTGGTGAAGTTATTTTTAACAATTTATTGAAATTTAAAAAATAATATCATTAATTACAAAAAAAAAAAAAAATTCAAAATTGAGTTTTTGCGTTTATTGCATTTTTTAGCATATTCTTAAATAGAAGCTATATTGGTTCTCTATTTTATCAAAAAGTAGAGGTAAAAGCAAACAAAATGAGCTTTGAAAAATCTATTTACGATGATTTTTCACCGGAGAATTTTTGTCTGAAAATGGGTACTTCTTTTTTTAAAAAAAGGTCAAACTCAAACATTTTTTATTATTTTCTTTTGAAATTTGTTTTTGGTTATTTATAATATATAAAGGTATTTTTTCACCAAGTTTCATAATGATTTATTAATTTTTACAAAAATGAAAATTGTTAAACGAAAATTTTGTTAATTTTTGGAAAATTTGCAAATTTCTTGATGATTTTGAGGTTATGTTGAAAAGTACCCTTAACAAAAAAAACTAGTGTGGCAGTCAGTGGGACTGCCGGCAGAAGTTATACTTCTATATGATATTCGTGGTAAGCAACTCCAAACCTCCTAGTACCGTGTGCACACTCTTTTTGTATCGAATTTGCATAAAATTCCTGGAGACGAGGTCCGTCTTAAGCACCAGGTGAAGATGATAACAGCAGCACACAAAAGAAAACTTTGTACATTCGACTCCACTCCACTTTTATGTATGTTATGTATGTATGTATGTATGTGGTTAGGGGTAACAGATACACCTGCGACCTATAAGATCTATTGTGTCCCCCTTTTCTTGCTATATTTCTGATGATTTCTCAGACTTATAGCAGCTCTTCTAGTCCTATCTTTCTTAGAAAGTTTAGGATATCATTGGGTTTTAAATTAGGTAATTCTTCCCTTTCTATTTCGTATGACCCTAGGTATTTAACCCTAGAAGTACTTAATGCTATGCATTCTGAAAGTATGTGTATTGAGGTTTCATCCTCTACTTCACAGAATCTGCAGTTTGCTTCATCTATCCTATTCATCCTTCTAGATCATTCCAGTACTTGGATTTTTCGCTATCCATTTTTCTCCTTAGTTTTTCTAAGATTGTACTACTGCTGATCCCACAGGATGGTTCTGCTCCCAGGTATGGGGTTTCAGGTCCTTTTTTTGCCAGTTTGTCTGCTGTTTCTTTTCCTTCTATTCCTACGTGTCCTGGAACCCATAGGAGGGTAACAGTGTTATTCTGTCCTAGTTCATTTAATTTGCCTAGGATCTTTGAACTGATTGTATCTGAGTTCAGAGCTTTGATGGCTGCTTGACTATCTGACATGATTACAATCTTCTGTCTACGATAGTTCCTTTCAATGTTAAATTCTATACATCTTTCGATGGCACGAATTTCCGCTTGAAAGATGCTTGGGTACGTACCCAAGCTTTCTGAGTATTTGGTTCTAGGTCCAAACACCCCTGCTCCTGTTCCTTTATCTGTCTTGGAGCCGCCCGTGTACCATTTTATGGCGTTTTGGCTTAGCCCCAGATTTGCTTTCCAGTTTAGTGGTAAATATTCTTACAAAGTTAAATTTTTTTGGCATGTCATCTTGGGGCATTTCCCAAGTTTGATCAAGTTGGAGTGATCGAGGTTTTTTCCTGATTATTCCTTCTTTGATCATTCTATATATTGTTTTCTTCCTAACATTTTCTACTTGAATGTGCAGTGGCGAGAGGTTTAGTATTACTTCCATTGCAGCAGTGGGATATGTTCTCATTGCTCCAGTGATACATGCACAGGCTAGTCTCTGAATCTTTGAGAGGTTTGTCCTCGTAGTAATCAGATTAGCTCTCGTGCCCCAAGCTACTGCCCCATATGTAATGATAGGTCTCACTATTGCTGTGTACATCCATTGCAGTGTCTTTGGGTTACAACCCAAATTTTTCCCATCAATGTTTCTGCACACCATGAGGGCTTTTGTATTTTTGTCAAAGCATTTAGGATTTATTATTTGCTTTTATTATTGCCAATTGTATCATTATTTATCCTAATGTGTGCTTATATGTTTTCAGGTTTCCTATCAGCGGCAAAAAAATGGCAACCTCACTTTGGAAAATTCTATGGAACATGTTCATCTTGTGGAAAATTTTTCTGTGATAAATTGTTATTTTTAAACCATTTTTATATTTACCACTTTTTCGTTAATTCTAAAAAATCTGTCAACTTAAAAAGAAATAATTCTGGCACAAAGCATATTAACCGACAAGATCTTATTAATTTAAACAAACAGATAAGGGCAAACAGTTTCACACAACAAAGTGATTTGAAAAAATATAATAAAACACAAACTGGCAAAAAACGTTTTAAATGTAAGGTTTGTTCAAAATGTTTCACACAATCCAATGATTTAAAAACTCATATTGGAACTCACACTAACGAAAAACCTTTTAAATGTAAAATTTGTTCGAAATGTTTTACACAATCCAGTCATTTAGAAAGTCATATTAGAGCTCACACTGGTGAAAAACCTTTTAAATGTAAAATTTGTTCAAAATGTTTCACAACATCCTGTAATTTAAATAGGCATATTAGAATTCACACTGACGAGAAACCATTCAAATGTAAATTTTGTTCAAAATGTTTCAAACAATCTAGTAGTTTAAAAACTCATATTAGAACTCACACTGGTGAAAAACCTTTTAAATGTAAATTTTGTTCAAAATGTTTCAAAGATTCTAGTAATTTAAAAGTTCATAATAAAACTCACACTGACGAGAAACCTTTCAAATGTAAGTTTTGTTCAAAATGTTTCACAAAATCCAGTCATTTAAAAAGTCATATTAGAACTCACACTGGTGAAAAACCTTTTAAATGTAAATTTTGTTTGAAATGTTTCAAACAATCCATTAATTTAAAAAGTCATATTAGAACTCACACTGGTGAAAAACCTTTTAAATGTAAAATTTGTTCAAAATGTTTCACAACATCCTGTAGTTTAAATAGGCATATTAGAACTCACACTGACGAGAAACCATTCAAATGTAAATTTTGTTCAAAATGTTTCAAACAATCTAGTAGTTTAAAAAGTCATATTAGAACTCACACTGGTGAAAAACCTTTTAAATGTAAGTTTTGTTCAAAATGTTTCACAAAATCCAGTCATTTAAAAAGTCATATTAGAACTCACACTGGTGAAAAACCTTTTAAATGAAAAATTTGTTTAAAATGTTTCACAACATCCTGTAGTTTAAATAGGCATATTAGAACTCACACTGACGAGAAACCATTCAAATGTAAATTTTGTTCAAAATGTTTCAAACAATCTAGTAGTTTAAAAACTCATATTAGAACTCACACTGGTGAAAAACCTTTTAAATGTAAATTTTGTTCAAAATGTTTCAAAGATTCCAGTAATTTAAAAGTTCATAATAGAACTCACACTGACGAAAAACCTTTCAAATGTAAGTTTTGTTCAAAATGTTTCAAAAATACCAGTAATTTAAAAGTTCATAATAGTACTCACACTGACGAGAAACCTTTTAAATGTAAAATTTGTTCAAAATGTTTCACACAATCCGGTACTTTAAAAACTCATATTAAAACTCACACTGACGAAACTATTTTTAAATATAAAATTTGATCAAAATACTTCATAGATTTCGGTGATTTAAAAATGGTGAAAAAACTTTCAAATGTGAATGGATCCCATATAAAATCAATGTAAAAGTACTTCTCGTCAAATTGTCTGAACTTTTGTGAATAAATAGCTCTTTGTGAGTAAAACAAAAGTATCAATGGACATCAAGCTTAAAATTGGACAATTTTTAAGATTAGAGGTTTGTAGTTTTACCAAAATAGTGATTTACTGAGCAGATCAATATTTGATATACTGAGTATTTCTAGATCTCACTAGTAAATTTTTCTCAAAAATCCTAGGATAGCATATGGTTTTTGGGTTTGCTGATTTCGAATACGTTAGCACGGTTGAGGGTCATTTAAATTGTCTATTTTTAAGCTTGGTGCCCATTGAGATATTTGTTTTACTCACTTAGAACTATCTAGTCACAAAATTGCAGACAATTTAACGGGAAGTACTTTCCATTGATTTTTTGCGGGATCCTTTGTTCAAAATATTTTACACAAAAAGGTAAATTAAAACAAAAAACCCAGTAAATGTAGTTAATACACACATATGTTTATAGAACATAAGTTTAATTCCATTTTTTTTGTTTGCTTTTTGTCCTGTTATTTTATTATTTTACAAATAAATAAATACTGTTTATATTTTTAATAGAGAATTTTCTTTCCTTTCTGGAGTGTGTGGCTCTGATAAATATTATCTGTTAATCTTATAATTAAAAAAAGTAACAAAATTTTGAGTTATCAAAAAGTATATTATAAAACAAATTTTGATTCTAGCTATATATAAGGATAAGTAAGAAAGGGTAAGTATTACTATTTTTTTTAAGTAAAAGTGTGCTATTTCTAATTTAGTGATAATAATCTGCTGGGTTATCTTTCCCAACTATAGGATAAAAAATAAGTGGCGCTTCATTTTCTTTTCACTTTCCTTTTCTTTTTTTACTATTTGTAACATCTACTTATATAATTTTTCATTTAGGTAGAATAAACCCATGCTCGCTCTCTACCAACCAACTGAGTGCTGTTCGCAATTATGAACCTTGAATCGAGCTTTAAACATCGTCCGTTTAAAAAGGTTACAAGATAATTCTCATCCCTTTCTCTTACATAACTAAACCATCTCAAACTATTTTCCTGGATTTTCTTGCTCAACTGTCACACTTTCACTTCATCTCTTCCTCTCCTTGTTAATGCACAGATCAAACGCAACATCTTTATCTTCACTACTTCGAACATTCATTCTTGCTCTTTCGTTATTGACCAGATTTCTAAGTTATACATCAATTATTTTCTAGCACTGACCCTATATTTTTAAAGTTTTGGACAACTGGAAGCACTTGGTCCTGCAAATTGATTTTAAGTCCATTCGTCTCGTTTGTTATCATATACTCACGTTTTATGCTCTAAAACAGGTGAGCTCTTTTATCGGAAACAAGTAATGAAGTAACGGAGACATCGAAAAGTAAAGAATTGTCCTCACAACAAGCGATGGCTTACAGCCTGCCGAAATGGCGTTGACCCAAACGAATTAAGTATTATTTCAAGAGAACTATGCAAAGTCACAAAATGAACAACTATTACTTACATAATCACAAAAAGTGGTTTACAAACTCTCAGACTTAACACCTGTCCATTTTATATCAAACAATTTTGCGCCCCGTGTTGTATTGCAAGAATTAAATAGTCAACTTGGGGAATTAAAATTAGACTAGGCAATACTGTATATCCAGCTGGTATAATCATATGTGCTTGGCGCGAATTATCTCGACGCAAGATGCGCGGCCATAAATAGAGAAGCACTTTTACAACTGTAGCCTCTTGTTTTAAGACAGTTACTTCATTACAATTAGTTAAAGTTAAACAAGAAATTTTCAAGCTATAAATGTGGATAAATTTCTATTTGGAGCCAATCGAACACTTGTAACGATCTATTGGATTGTTTTAATATTGGAATCCACCAGACTATATTCGGTTCAGCTAGCCAAGAAAGAACATTTGAACCGCTTTTTAACCACTTTTTAACCGCTTTTCATAACTTTGGCCGACAATTTGGATCGAGAGATTCGGGGTAAAGATAAGCGCAACACTGAGTAATTACTATGTGACTGATAACGGTTATCGTTCGATGTTATGTTATAGATGGCGGTAGTTCTACGTTTTACACACAGAAGTATCATAACCATTACATATAGGTACTCTGTTTGTCTTTCTTTTATTATTAAGTTCGCGGCTTTTATCACAGCGACAACAATTGTGTCTAGTGCGGTAAATTTAAAGTATATTATTGTGGATTGTGGGTGTTTAAAGACTAACAGCTAACAGCATTAGGTCAGGTGAGAATACGTTTTTATTTTTAATGGTTGAGGCCCCTTTTGGTATAAATGGTGGTCAACTTTTTCTTGCACTGATACATGTCCCCTCAAATAAAAGGAACGGACCCCTGCATTAATGTTAAAAATGATGACCAAGCCTGCTTTGCATGGACAGTTACATCAGGGCAGTTACTGGACAAGAACTAAAGTTACTGACTGATCCTGATATGTTTTTGTTTGTTGAACGCGGAATACGTGGAGGTCTTAGTTAAGTTTGCTCTAAAAGAAGAGCTTATGCAAACAACAAATATATGTCTAATTACAATCCAAAAAAACCTGAAAGCTATCTGATGTAATTCGATGTTAACAATCAATATGGATGGGCGATTTCTCAGTATTTACCATATGGTGGATTTGAATGGAAGGATACAAATATTGATGATGATAATGATGATGGCTACATGCTTGAAGTGGACTTGGAGTATCCATATGATATACATGACAGGCATAAAGATTTACCTTTCTGTCCAGAGCATATCAATCCTAAAACCATGAAACCGCCAACTATAACTAAAGAAATTACTAAATTGATGGCTACGCTAAATAATAAAACCAAATATTTCATTCATTACCAAGCTCTTAAACAAGGTATAGCTCATGGATTAAAGGTTACGAAAATAGTCTAGTTTCGAGACTCGAGCAAGTCACACGTTTACGGTGTAGTCTGTTTCTTTCCGATCTTCTCGATATATTTTTCGAATAAGAATTTCGGGTTTTCGCTCACATACGGCTGTATTGCTGCTCGCTGTGTTGAACTATATGTTTATCTTATTTCTATATTTATATGTGTACAATTAATTAATTATCTACTTATTTTACCTATAATTTAGTGTTATTGTTATTGGTTTTTGTTATCTGCCTTTATCTATCGGACAAAAACTTAAGCAGAATTAAATAAATACAATCGTTACTACCTCGTTATAGTGCGGGAACAAAATGGTGATTTGCAGTAAATGTACGTCGTCGCTCACCAACAAAACTCCTGGGTTGAAATGTGGCGGTTCCTGCTCTAAATATTATCACGGAAAGTGTGTAGGTTTGTCTAAGCAAATGGTTGCTAACTTTCAAACTCCAGGAGCTTTATGGCATTGTCCGAGCTGTAGACCTGATGGTGCAAATAGGCGCATTTCAGCAGTTACTTCCCGTGGTACTTCGATTTCTCTGTCAGATGAAGAAAGTGAAGATAGAGATGAAAAAGTCACTACCACCCAACGCACGTTGAAAATAGTTGAAAAGATTCAATCTGATCTGCTCAACATAAAAACTCAAAATTCTGATCTCATCGATGTGTAAACTTTTGTAGCGATCAAATCACTGTTTTCGAAACAGCTTTGAAGGATATCAGCAAGAGATTGGATAACATTGAGAAGTTACAAAAAGAAAACGCTTCATTAAAGAAAAACGCTCAAAACTTCGAAGATACAGTTGCATCACTTGAACAGCAGGTTAGATCTAACAACCTAGAAATTTTCGGTATCGATGAGAAACCAAATGAAAATCTGTTGAAAGTTTTAGAAAAAATTGGTGAACACATCGAATCTCCAATCCAATCCAGTGACGTTGACTTGATATTCCGAGCTAACACTTTCGTGCAAGGAAAACCTAAACCTGTAATTGTCAAGTTAACTTCAAAAAATAAAAGGGACTCTATATTAGCTGCCGCTAAAGCCAAGCGGATCGCTAAAGGTACCTCAACCCCTGGACTATCGGTTGCCAATGTTTCAACACAACTATTCATCAACGAACACCTGACCCGACTTAAATGTTCTGTTTTCGAAAAAGGCTTTTTAAAAATAATTTTTATTATTTTACAAGTATAAAATATAATATAATATAAAATAGGTATTTTCTTTAGTATAGATTATGTCAGAATGAATTTATAATTAATAGAAATATAAAATGTAAAGTCTGTTTGAGATAACTTGAAAAGGCTGAGTTTGCAACTTCTGGTATCTGTTGCGGATGTTGCATCTTCTTACTGTATGGGTCTGCCAGTGGCGTAGCTATAACTCCTCCACCGCTAGTTCGTGGCGTTTTTCGTAGGGTTGAAAAACGGCATCGGTTGGGTAAATGGGGTTTCTTGAACTGATTCTTCTCTAGTTAAAATGCTGGACATCTCGACTGTTCTTCTTTGGATTTTTTCTTAGTAAATGGTAAATTTTTTAGGAACCTGAATATAAGAAATGTAAAAATGATAATTATTAGGATTATTGTAATTATGTTCCAATGATTGATTGGAGTCCTTGTTGATTGATTCAGGATAAGTGGTTTTATTCCCTCCTGTGTCCTTTGAATTTCATGGATTTTGTCAAGCTGTATGTTTTTGAGGTGGATTTCTGATATTTCGTCTTTCTCAGGAGACTGTGGAATTGTAATGTTTGGAAGCAACAATGGTTGGCTTTCGGATATTAATTTTTGATTTACGAACGTCTGATTTTCGGTGCTAAATTGGCATTGATATGGAAGTGTGATGAGATAATTTCCAATTATGGTTTGGAAGTCGGTAGTCCCGCAATTGGTCTTAATTTTCGTTGGCCGTACTAGTATGGCAATATAGTTGGAGTCATCAATTTGTTGGATGAAATTTTCTGTGATTCGGACAGGTGTTTCCCGGCATTCGCTAGGGTTGGATTGGATCTGGAGCAGTTGGAATATGCAGTCTTTATATTCTCTGGTCTTCAGTTGATTTTCAATACAGAAGAAGTTTGGTTTTAGATCTTCGCAAGGAAACGATGAGTATTGATACATATTTTCATCCATTATCAGATAAGTATTAGGTGGAATAATTGTGGTTAGGTTGGTAGTAGGGATTGAATATAAATGGAAATAGGAGAATTCGTGTGGGTAAACTATTGGAAAGTGAATAATGAAAACAATTTTCGAGTCCCATTAAATGCTTCGGTTTCTAAAATATTGTAATATTCGTTTATTTTTGAAATGGGATAGATGAGTTCACTTTCTGAGTGGTATTTTATAACTTGATCTAATATGGATTTCATTTCGTTTGTTTTTATAATACTCGTATGTAACATACCTAGTCTAGCAAATATGACAGCGTTTTCTATTTCTGATAATAATTGCAAAATTATATTTATGCTTAAACTTATTTGGTCTAAAATATTTCTAGTTACAAGAAAATCTTCAAATTCAAAAATAAATTTATTTAAATCTGTTCGGATGGAATTTAATCCTGAAGTTATAACTTCCTGATTACTTTTTATTAAAGATACAGTGTGATTAAAATTTCCTACAATGGTTTTTGATATTGAAATTTGTCTATTTAATGCTACTACTATTTCTTTTTGATTATTTTGTAACTCAGACAAAACTTGGTCATAACGTTTTGCATCGTTGGAATCAAGATATCCTGTGATACATTTAATTATGATTCCTAGTCCATCTATGAGTCCTCTTTTAGTTCTATGAGCGGGTAATAATGACTGAAGTTTTTGTTCTGTTATTTTAATTTGGAAAAGAAGAGCGCGATCGAAATTTTCAAGCTCTGTATAATAAGGGTGACTTAATCCTCGTTGAATTGCGTCAGCAGCATTTTCATAGGATGTTTTTATAATGTCAAATTCATTTTTTATAGGTTCTAAGTCAATATAGTGTAGGAATGTGTGTATACTGGATTTTACTTTGGCGGTGCCTAATTTGTAAGGAAGGATACCAGGATTATTTTTAAGGTTGGTTAGACTGATCTTCTGGAGATCGGCTAGTCGAACAACCAGGAACAGGATCGTCGTTAGGTGCCTGTAAAAATTGTTTTGTATTATTTTTGGGTCGTCTTAAGGATTGTTTATGTAAAAGTCGATTAGGAGTTTGAATTTTTAAGGTTTGGTTGTCAATTACGTTAACTTTAGTGAATTTTCTATTAAGTTTATTTCTTACAAGTGTCGTGTTTTTCCTGTAAGCGTCGGAGTCTTTTGCATAATCAAGTGGTTCTTGTCGGTCTTTATTATGGTAATTAATAGTTTTTTCCTTTTGTTCAATTAATTTTTTATTTAATTCTTTGTAGATCTCTTTCGTTTTGTCGCGATGTTCTTGTAAATAATTATTTATTAATTTTTGATTAAGGTCAATGTCGAATGGGTCTTTGGTGTTAATATGGCCATTAATTATGTCTATAGGTTTTTGTTTAGTCACAGAGTGTATAGTGTTGTTGTAACCTAGTATCGCATAAGGCATTTGGTTTAGGATGTCGATTTTGCCATTATTCTTTTCTCTGATTATTCGCAGATGTTCTATGAGTGTGGAATGAAATCTCTCTATTGGTCCTTTAGATTGAGTACTATTAACTGTAACGTAATGAACATTGACTTTATGCATATCGAAAAATTCTTGAACCATGGAATTTTTTAGTTCTGTACCATTGTCCATGGTAACTAATGTTGGTAGTCCATGATGTGTCATGAATGTAATAAAAGCTTTAACTACTTCTAATCCTGAGAGTCCTGAAAGGGGATAAGCCTGACCATATTTTGAAAATGTGTCTATTATTGTAAGGTAGTTTTGACCTTGGCTGGCGAATGTGTCAGCAAAAATTATTTCAAAAGGTTTTGAAGGGGTAGCTGTGATTGCTAATTTTTTATTTGGGGATTACGGTCGTATTTATTCATTTGACAAATGTCGCAACGGTTAATAAAATCGATTACATCTTCTAGTAAAAAGTTACATTTTACTAGTTTATATGCTGAATTTTTAAAAGTTTTTCTTAATATTTCGAGTATTTAAGGGAGAAATGTATCGTTTTTGAAATATATGGCGTGTGTGAATTTTGGATCAATATAATTTTTAAATATTCGTATTGTATCGTCAGCTATATTGTTTTTTGAAATTTGTACGTGAAGTCGTTTTTTGTTGGGGAAAATATTTTCTATTTTAGGTCTAACTGCAGAATGTAAAACAAAATCTATTATTACTTGATGATCGAACGAATTTAAAGATTTTTCTGAAATTGGCATACCTAATATTGGATCTTCGGCACTAGAATGCACAGTATGTCCTTCGTCATTATTTTCATTTTCATTATCCTCGTTAATGATGGTTTAGTTTCCGTTATCCTCGTTAATGATGGTTTCGTTTCCATTATCCTCGTTAATGACGGTTTCGTTTCCATTATCCTCATCAATTATATTTTCGTTGATCTCGTTTTCATCAACGTTTACGGCTACAGATTTGGTGTCAATATCGATATTGTTTCTGTCTGCATTATTTGAAAAACTTTCGTTAAATTTCCTCATGTGTTCAAAAAATTCATTACAGTGAATTTCTATGCGAGATAGTGCATCTGCATTGGTATTAAGTTTACCTTTTTTATATTCGATGGTATAGTCAAATTCTTGTAATTTTAGACGCCACCTCACAAGACGTGAGTTAGGTTCCTTTAATGACATAAGCCATTGTAAAGGTTTATGGTCGGTAATAATTTTGAACTGTCTACCAAATAAATAAGGTCTAAAATATTTTGTACAATGCACTATTGCGAGAAGTTCTTTTTCTATCGTGCTGTAATTTTGTTCAGATTGGTTTAAAGTCCTTGATGTATAAGCTACAGGCTTATCACATCCATTGGAAAGTTGTGAAAGTACTCCACCAATAGCTACGTTGCTAGAGTCAGTTGTTAGTATAAAGTCTTTAGTAAAGTCCGGATATTGTAATATCGGTTCGTTGGTAAGAAGGTCTTTGCAATTTTCAAAACATTTAATGAATTCTGGAGTATGTTCAATTTTAGCGTCTTTTTTTAAACATAATGTCAATGGTTTTGTAATACGTGCAAAGTCTTTGATAAATCGTCTGTAATAGCCTAATAAACCGAGAAAGCCTTTAATTTCGAGGGTAGTTTTTGGAATTGGATAATTTTTAATTGCAATAATTTTGTCTGGGTTAGGCTTTACACCTTCGTTTGTTACAATGTGTCCTAAATAGGCGGTTTCCTTTTTTAAAAATTCACATTTATCTAACTGTATTTTAAAATTGCTTTCCTTTAAACGTTTAAAAACTTTATCTAAATTTACCATGTGTTCTTGAAGAGAAGTCAAAAAATTATTATGTCGTCGAGGTATACAAGACAAATTACATTTTGAAGTCCTCGTAAAACGTCATCCATAACCCTTTGAAAGGTTGCAGGGGCGTTTTTAAGACCAAAAGGCATACAAACATATTCATAATGCCCATTTTCTACATTAAATGCGGTCTTAGGGATGTCATCTGGGTGCATCTCAATTTGATGAAAGCCGCTTGCTAGATCGAGGGTACTAAAATAGTTACATTTACCTAGCTTGTCTAGAATATCCGTTATATTAGGTAAGGGGTAACGATCATCGATGGTTTTTTCGTTGAGCTTGCGGTAGTCTACTACTTTTTCTTACCGGAGCTATCTGCTTTCTTGGGTACAACCCAAATAGGGGATGACCACGGTGAATTACTGGGTCTAATAATTTGTTGATCCAACATTGATTTAATTTGTTGTTCCACTTCTGGTTTATGAATAAATGGATATCTATACGATTTACTGTAAACGGGTAGCTCATCTTTAGTTTTTATTGAATGTTTAACTTGATTTGTGAAAGTCAAGGGTTGACCATTACTATGAAATAGACTAGAATATTTTTTACAAATTTTTAGGATGCTACATTTTCTTCGTCGTTCATGTGTGACGTACGAATTAATTGTTCTATGTCTGGTTTTCTGTCATTGTCAAAAGGTAATATTTCGGCATGATATAGTTCGTATTGATTATCATTGAGGGGTATTGTTTCAATTTTAGAGTCCAGGGTGAGAATAATTTCGTTATTGGTACGGTTATAAATTTCTACAAAAGCAAATCCATTGTAAGATTTAGAGATTGTACTGGGTATTTCACAATTTAGAATAATTTGTTTAGGAATTAAAATATCGCCTGAATTTTGAGAAACTGGAATTTTAGTTAAAACGCATGACAAAGGGTCTATTTTTTGTTTAAATATTGAAGAAATGTTTGATTCATGGTACTTAATCGATATACTGGCATATGGAGTATTTAATTTCGAGTTCTTAAAGTCTAAACTGGCTTTAAGTATTTTTAAATTGTCAAGACCAATAAGTCCATCAAATTGTTTATGGAAGTCAAATAATAGTTATTTATGTATCAAGGGAGTTATGAGGATGTTAATTATCGAGGGCAACAGGTTGCAATCCCGAGGGACGCTAGTCCCGAGGGATTGTTAAGTTGCACGAGATTATTAACATCCAATAACTCACGTGATAGATAAATAATTTTATTTTATACTAATTAAATGTGAAAACCAAAATTTTCTGGTTTTCAAAATTAAACCAACGTTTTTTAATAATTAAGTAGGCATGATTACTATGGATATATCGACTGACAAATTTGTAAATAAAAATTTGTCAAATTCATTAATTTGTAAAAATGAATGAAAACATGGAGAAAAGTGAGATTTCAGGCGATTTATTACAAAAAGCTGAGAAAGCTCGTGCTGTACTAATACCGACAAAGTGAGAACCGAAATATAAAAAAGAATATGACAAGTTTCTACAGTGGCTGAAAGTTAACCGTATTGAAAAGAAAAATATAACTGAAACCATAATGTTGGCGTACTTTCAAGACATGGTATGTGTTTATTCTTCCACGTTCTAGCATAAGTGATATTGATTTACTTTTATTACAGTCTGAATCGTACAGTCCTAATTCCCTGTGGACTAAGTGGTCCATGTTAAAATCAATGATGGTAATTTATAATAATACCGATGGGAGTAAGTTTCATGAACTGGAAGCGTTTCTCAAACGAAAAAGTAAAGGCTATGAACCAAGAAAGTCAAAAGTGTTCACTAGGGATGACGTCAAATTTTTGAAGAATGCTTCTGATAAAACACATTTGTTACACAAGGTAATGCATTAAACCGTAAAGTATTGCACATTTATTGCTCTATTGTACAGGTGGTTCTGATTATGGGTTATTTCGGAGGCTGCAGAGGTCAAGAACTTCTAAATATGAAGATTAATCATATTGAAGATAGGGGCTCAGTTATGGTGGTTGATATTCCAGAAAGTAAAACAGATATCCGTAAGAAATTTACAATTGTAGAAAAAAATGAGTTTTCCGCATTGAGCCTGGTGAGAAAGTATATGTCTCTACGTCCATCGGGTCCAGAAAGATTTTTTCTAACGTATCGCGAACAGCGTTGCACAGTTCAGCCCGTTGGAAAAAATACATTCGGAAAAATTCCTAGCAAAATTGCTAGTTTTTTGGGTTTGCCAGATCCCGAAGCTTTCACCGGACATTGTCTGCGGCGGACTTCCGCGACTGCCTTGGTCAATGCAGGAGCAAATATGACGACGTTGAAAAGACATGGTGGATGGCGAAGTTCAGCTGTAGCAGAAGGGTATTTGGCCGATAGCATGGAATTAAAGAAAAAAACTGCAAGAATGTTAGCTGGCGTGTCAGATGAAAAAAGTGAGGCATCAACATCATGTCTGACTACAGTAATAGACAGTAGTAATAGTTTAACGAAAAATTCTTGCAATTCGGGCAACAATTTCAGTGGGAAATTCCACAATTGTAAATTTATTTTTGTAAATACATTAGATGGAGTTAAGGATTTATAATTGCCCAAGGGAGTTATGAACATGTTTATAGTTACGGTAACTAAGGATTTATTTGTTTATAATGTATTAGTATGAAATAAATAAAATTTCATGCGATCATTTTGATTAAATTCGGAAAAGACAGGAATTTCAGCACAGAAGTTATGCTTGGAGGATTGAAAAACACCGGAAACAATAAATGGTTTATTTATATTATTTTTATAATAAAGTTTTGCTAATTTTGGGTTTAAAAATGATTTGGTGGAACCTGTGTCGATTAATAGTTTTAATTTCGGATTTGAAATTTCGATGTATGTAAGTTCTTTTTTATTAGTTGAAATATTAACTTCGATTATGTCTTTTCGTTGGGGTTTTGTGTTTCCTGAAAATTTTGGTTTTGATCGTCATTGTCATATTCATAATCTTGTTCGTCAAGAACTTGTTCTGTATCGTCGAAAAATTCTTGTTCTTCATAGGTTTCATGTCCAGTATTAAATAATTCTTCAGATGTAAAATTCGGTTTTTGGTTATTATTTTGAGAATGATTAATTCTAAATTGTGGTGTTGTCGTAACACTCATAGGTGTAGGTTTGGGTTGAACAGAATTTTTATTCGGTTTCCAAACGTTTGTAGGGGGTTTTCCAAAGGCTTGGTTATGTGTAGGAAATCTTTGAGTTGGAGGACGTTGATATCTTTGCATACTTATGGGTCCTCTCTGAAATTGGTAGTTATTTTGGGGTTGTGGGTTATTATAGGATTGTTGAAAATTAAAATTTGGTCTTTGGGCTTGTTGATAATTAAAATTTGATCTTTGGGGTTGTTGGAAGTTAAAGTTTGATCTTTGGAAATTAAAATTTGATTTTTTTGGTTGGCTTGTATGGACATTAGTATGACTATTTCCTTTTTGATAATATTTTATATTATCTTCCTCTCTAATATATTGTACTGCTTGTTCTAAATATTGGGGTCTCATAGCTCTAATTATAGGCCCTAAAAGTTCTCTTAAACCGGCTAAAAATGTTTTTAACGCTTGTTTAGTAAAAAATTCACGTTTATATTCGCGTTCTTGTCCAACATGATGCAAATCTATATAATTACAAATCGTGTTTAACAAATGAATTACCTTTTCATGAAATTAATACGGTGATTCGTTTGCTTTTTGCATAAGATTTACTAAATCTTGATTAAGACAATTTTCGTCTCTTTGATCCCAGAAATTTTGTATTAAAGTATTTTTTATTCTGGCCCAATCGTTGTGGCCTGATATGGCTATAATTTCTCCAGCCCTACCATCTAATTTACTTAAAATACCATTCAGAAGTAAATGGTTTTGAAAACAACCTGCCTCATCCCTATTCCAATAATGATTTAAAATTGTTTCACTAGCTTCAATAAATCTATGTAATTTTGTTATATCTCCATTAAATTGGGGAATTATACTTAAGTTTTTAATGTCAAGAACGGGTGTTCGTTGATTTGTATTAGGTTGAGTCATTATTAAATTATTTTTAGGTGTAACTATAATATTAGAAATATTACTTAAATTTTCGCTTACGTTTAAATTTGCAAAAGAACTTAAAATATCTAACTCTTCGTCGTTATTGTTTTCGCTAATGGATTCAATAGGAGAAGAGGATTCTGACATAAACAAAAATAAATATCACTTACCACATCTATTTTCCTTTTTCGTCGATTGAATATCTTCGATGCAATTCAGATCACCAACACAAAGGATAGTTCAAAAGTTTAAAACACCTTTTAATTTTTAAAAGTTCGAATCACTTGTTCGAAATTATTGGTATGATTTTCCGTTAAAGAGTAAAAACTCACGAATTTCCACGATGGATTTCTACGAAAAATCCTACTGACTGCGCCACTTAAATGTTGTGTTTTCGAAAAAGGCTTTTTAAAAATAATTTTTATTATTTTACAAGTATAAAATATAATATAATATAAAATAGGTCTTTTCTTTAGTATAGATTATGTCAGAATGAATTTATAATTAATAGAAATATAAAATGTAAAGTCTGTTTGAGATAACTTGAAAAGGCTGAGTTTGCAACTTCTGGTATCTGTTGCGGATGTTGCATCTTCTTACTGTATGGGTCTGCCAGTGGCGTAGCTATAACTCCCGTCATATGAAAGCGCTATTGAAAAAAGTGAAGGATTCAGCTAAAATAGCTAAATTCAAATATGTTTGGGTAAGAGATATATACTAGAAAGGACGACAAAAGTCAAATTTTAACTATTTTTAATGAACAGAGTATAAACAAAATGGAATAATTCTTCTTTTTGCTAAATTCTATAATTCTTTTTTAAATTCTTATAGCTATCTCTTTTTTCTATCAAAATGTATGTGGACTGAAGTCCAAACATTCACAAATTTTTAAAAATTCCTTAAACTCTGATAACCAGATTATTTGCTTAACTGAAACATGGTTAAATAACTCTATTTCCTCATCTGAGATACTTAGTGACACGTTTAATATCTATCGTCGTGATCGAGAAGACAGCGCATCCACAAAACAAGTCGGTGGTGGTGTAATAATTGGGGTTAACAAAGTTCTATGTAGTGTTGTGCGGTACGAGTGGATGACAGATTCTGAGGATTTATGGATCACAATTAAGCCTACTGATAAACCTTTTAAATTTCATTTGTGCTGTGTATATATTCCTCCTAAAGATTCAACGTCATTGAGTTTTTTTTGTACAAAATTAAATAAAGTAATAAACAACCATCCCGATGACACGTTTGTCATTTGTGGAGATTTTAATTTACCAAATATAACTTGGTCTTTGGATGCAGTTAATAAAAATTGCGTTCCTAAAAATTTTACTGATACCTGCTCTAACTTGTTTATTGACACCATTTCTTGTTGTGGTCTTTCTCAGTTTAATTATTTTCTCAATACTTCAAATAATACATTAGACTTAGTTATGTCCAATACTTTCTTTATTGACAATTTGGATATCACTGACAACCCCCTAGTGCCAGAAGATAACAATCACACTGCTCTAGAGTTTACTTTCAGTGGTTTGAATATTAGTGTGTCTAATAATTTTCGTAATGTAGACTTTACCTTTAATTTTAGCAAAGCCAATTACGATTTAATAAAGAAAGAATTGCAGTCCTTTGACTGGACAAATGAATTTTCGGATCTCGACATTAAGGACAGTGTCCAAAAATTTTACAATGTTTTAAATAATATTTTTGAAAAATATGTTCCAAAGCATCAAAAGGTTAAGTCCTTTTTTCCACATTGGTTTACTATTGATACGATAAAAGTGATCAAGGAGAAGAGAAAATATCATGTTAAATGGAAAAAGTTTCATAATAATCTTGACTATCTAACATTTAAATTGCTACGTGGACGTTCTAAATTTTTGATTGATCACGATTATCAAAATTATCTTAAGCAAATTGAAACTTCAATTCCCAGTAACCCTAAAATGTTATGGCAGTTTATTAAAACTAAGAAAGGCAAAACTTATGCAATTAATGCTTTAAAAGATAGAGATGAAATGATAACTGATGGTGATAAGATCAGTCAAATATTTTCATCGTATTTTAATTCTGTGTTCAATCCTCCTAATATTAATAATAATATTAATAATAATAATAATAATAATAATAATAATAATAATAATAATAATAATAATAATAATAATAATGTTATAATTTATGACAAATTGGTCATTATTTTATTCCAAAATCAACGATTTTAGACAAAATCTTAAAACTCCCAGATAAAGCTGCTAGTATAGATAATTTACCTACTTGTTTCTTGAAAAGCTGCCGTGTTAAAATGGCAGATATTCTATTCGTTCTGTTTAACAAGTCTCTCTGCGAGGGATGTTTTCCTAATTCCTGGAAAAGAGCCCTTGTAGTTCCGATTTTTAAAACTGGAAATAAATATCTCGTAGAAAACTATAGACCTATTTCTAAACTTTGCATTATCTCTAAAATTTTTGAATCAATTATATCTGACTATATAAAAACTGACATCAAATCAATTATTATTCAGGAGCAACATGGCTTTGTCAAAAATCGTTCTATAAAATCTAACTTATTCTTGTACATAGATTATTTGCTAGAAACAATGAAAAAGGGAGAACAAGTGGATGCTATATATACTGATTTTAGTAAAGCTTTCGATAAGATTGATCATGGTATACTGCTTAAAAAGTTAGCTAGTGTGGGTATTCATGGAAATTTATTAAGGTGGTTTAAATCTTATATTAGCAACAGATCCCAGGCTGTTTGCCTTGGTAGGTATCGTTCTCAACTCTCCAATATTACTTCAGGAGTACCTCAAGGTTCTCACCTCTGCTATTTATAGTATACATCAACGACATTTCAATTTTGCAAAATTCTTATTGTTTGCTGATGATCTTAAGATTTTTTTAAAAATTTCTAGTGCCACTGATTATATGTATATTAATAGAACAAGACTTGGATAGGTTAGCTCTTTACTGCCAAAATAACAATCTCTTTCTTAATGCAAAAAAAATGTCATCGGATCATCTTCTCTAGAAACAAACACATCTTAGTAAATCAGTATTCTATCAAAAATGAAGTATTGAATCGTGTTTCAGAGGGGAAAGACCTCGGAATTTTCTTTGATTGTAAACTTCTATTTGCTTCCCATATAGACTATATCTCTAAAAAAGCAACAAAGCCCTAGGCTTCTTAATGCGAGTATATTATGATTTTAAAAGTGTGGATTCCATTCGAACTCTTTACATGGCATACGCAAATAGTTTACTTAACTTCGGTACTGTTATATGGAATCCTCAATATAATACCTATATTGATAGTTAGCAAAATACGCAGACGAAATTTGTTACTTATATTGATAAAAAAATATACCATAATTCGGAAATTATTTTTCAAATTAAAAAAGATTTAAATATTATTTCTTTGTCTGACAGACGACAACTTTCAGATGTCAAGTTTATTTTTAAAATTGTTAACAATCATATCGACTCAAGCTCTATTTTAAATAAAATACTTTTTAATGTCCCTTCTCAATTTGTTATGGAACATCAGTGGTGCTCCTCATAATTTGGTGATAAATTTATTATGATTTCTGATTTGCTTCCGGCTATAGGGTCGTGCTTCTACTTTCAAAATAATATTCACTTTATGTAAAACAGTTTTATTTTAAGATTTTAACTTCAATTATAAACATTAATCAATTTTCAAAATTACAACTCTCTCTTCAATTTCAAAATTCAATATCAATTCTTTATCCCCCCGTCCCTAGGTAACCTTTTTTAAAACAAAATATAAAACAAAAATAAACAACTCTCTACACTTTCTGAAATAAAATTTTTAAACACCTATATAAAGACAGTTACCTATTATCAAATACAAAAAAAAATATCCAATCAAATCATAACAACACGAAACAAATACACATTTAAAATTAACCAAAGTTTTACTAATTATTACCAAAACTCTCCCTAGCAGAGATGTAGCAAATCGTATAATTCAATTTCAAATCTTATTGACATTGATATTTTCTCCGATTCTTTGATCACTTTCACAAACAAACTAAAAAAATTCTACTTTTCTCATATCATGGACTAAATATTTTGTAATTTTTTTTTCTTCTTCGTATTTATTTAGGCAAAATAACTCTTTTTTCCTTTCAACCAAAAATTATATAACTTTTTTTTTCTTATTTGTACATTTACATATAGACTCTAAAATAATTGTGAAAACTGTTTTTGGGTTCGTCCCGTTGTGTTTTCCTTATTGTAAATAAATAAATAAATAAAAATAAATAAATAAAATACATAGAGTATTAAAATTCAAGCAGTCTCCATGGTTAAAACCGTATATTGATTTAAACACTGCTCTTCGAACAGCTGCAAAGAACTATTTTGAAAAGAATCTGTTTAAATTAATGAACAATGCTGTGTTTGGCAAAACTTCATCTCACCCCCACCACTCATCTCCTTTACAATGATGCGTCACTTGACGAAATCCATTCAGTCGTTCAGCTTTAAATGCTCTTTTGGCAGATTTTTCGACGCTACTTGCTACTCTACAGCGCAACCCTGTTCCAAGGATATAGGATCCCCCAGACCGACGCGAAACTTTTCCGCCGCGAAAGTTTCGCTGCGGAAATTTCGCTAACGGCACGGCAGCGAAACTGAGTTGTTCACACCAAACAGCGATTTTATCGCGGACACCAGATCTACTTAGGTGTTTCTAGTGGATGTAATTCTGTTAAATTATTGGATGATTTAGATTTTTCCGATAGATATTTTATTACTGCAGCAGTGGGAGAATGGTTTTCAACGTCTATAACTTTTTTTGATCGCTTATTACGGTTTGATTGATGAATAGATGAATGACTTGTCGATATTTCATTAGATGACTTCGGCGTATTATATGTTTCATTTAATTCGTGGGATATTTTTTACACACTCAATTAATTTTTCTATTACAACCATTTTAACAAATCAGATGATGAAACAGGTGTAGAATCACAACTGAATTAAACTAAATACTCGCGAAACTGTAGCGGACCAGCGGAAGTTCCGTGCAAGCAGCGTCAATTCCGCAGAACGCTGCAATGCCGCGAGTCTGGCGGAATTCGCCCCGATTGGTGTAGGCATCTCCGTATACCGCTGTGTATCTTGGTCCGCTGCGAAACTTATTCCGCAGCGGCAGCGGAAGTTTCGCGTCGGTCTGGGGGATCCTTATATCATACGGCGAAATCTGTTTGGCCGTTATACCCTTAATGCCCTTTAGACAATGTCAATACCGACTTTTTGATGCATCATCTCACTCTATCGTTTATTCCCTTTATAATGATATGTCACACAACGAAATCTGTTCAATCGTTTACGAGATACAACCATAATGCCCTTTTGGCACTTTGTTTAAGGTCCTTTAGACATCGCATCTTACCCTATGGCTCCTTCCCTTTATAAAGATATGTCACACGCTGAAATCTGATAAGCTATTTACGAGATATAACTATAATGCCTTTTTGGCACTTTATGTAAGGTCTTTTGGCCTCGCATCTCACCCTATCGTTTATTCCCTTTACAATGATACGTCACACGCTGAACTCTGTTTAATCATTTACGAGATGCAACCCTAATTCCCTTTTGGCAGTTACGACCCTATTGAATCATTATAATGATACGACTCTAGTATCTAGTGATAAGCTGTTTAAGAGATATAACTATAAAGCCTTTTTGGCAATTTATGTAAGGTCTTTTGGCATCGCATCTTACCCTATCGTTTATTCCCTTTACAATGATACGTCACACGCTGAACTCTGTTTAATCATTTACGAGATACAACCCTAATGCCCTTTTGGCAGTTACGACCCTATTGAATAATTATAATGATACGACTCTACTATCTAGTCACATGTTTGGAGTGGTGGGGTGTAAATTAGCCAAAAATTACCAGAATGGACCTTAGATTTTCTTATGGAGATTTACATTTACATGTAAAAATGATCGATTTTGGCCCCGAACTGTCATAGTGTTACGGTAACTTTTTTAACCTTCCGCTACTAGCGCGCGGACTCTGAGTCCGCACGTTTCTATTTTTTGAGTTTACCGGAAAACTCCTTAACTTTTAAATCAGCCCATCTATGTATGCTTCGACCGGAACCACTTCAGTAATTATCCGAAGCAAGACATTATTAGGAGCATTCCTTAAGATTTTAGGATAGATTGCGGAGTGATAGTCCGCTGCCAGTAGATGTGTAGTGATTGTGGTTTATGTATACAATTGCGTTTTTTTTTTGAAAAAGTTGAACGATAAGTAATTAATTTTTTAATTTTTAATTTTTATTTAATATTTGTTTATTTTTCAATGAAATTATATGAGAAGTAACAAGAAAGACTTCATAAATTGATTGTTGGGATGCCTGTCAGAAGATGAAGAAGTATTAGATGTTACAGATGATGACGACAAATATTTAGATGAAATAGATAGGGTAGAAAAATAAAAAATTTATTCTGATACAGAACAGGAAATTTCAGATTGTAAAGAAAATAACGAGGTCATTTTAAGAGGAAAGATAAATTAACAAAATTGTCAAAACATGTTTCTCCGCCTACCACAAATGTCAGAGGCCTATGTGCGTACTGAGACAGATAAAAATAGATCCTTGCAATATTTGTGGAAAGTTTATGTGTCTTGAATACATAATGTATTTTTAATAAATTATTTTTAAAATCAATGTTTAATGTTTTTACCCAGTGTGTGAATTAGTTTGGTTGTCTTTTTTTTGTCTGGTTTTTAAGGACTTTTATTTTTTGGTACCATATAAATATGTTTTTTTTAAGCTTTAAGTTAATCATTTCTTATGTTAAAAAATTATCAAATTTAATAACACCAAGTAAAATACCTACGCGGAGTGTCAGTCCACTGCCAGTAACCGTGTTCAAAAACTGAGCGCCAGTAGCGAAAGGTTAACTAAGGTAAAAATAATACCACAATTCCCGAAACAAACGATTTATTATTGTATCGAGCGAAGACTGACTCACATCCTTGTACAATCATCGGCATGAGTTTTTTCTATATATTGTAACGGCATAACCGTAAAGGAAGGGACCTTAAGTTGAAAGATTGTTTTTGACAGTTGATTTTTAGAAGTTTCTAAAAATCAACTGACCATTTTAAATAATGTTTCTAGAAACTTCTAGAAACTTCTAAAGACACTGACTAGATTAAATAAAGTTGTATATAAGGGGATGCATGGGCAGTTAACGTCAGTTCAAGTTCAAGTATTCACAAGAGTTCATTGTATTGTCAAGTAGTTAGACGTTATCCAGCAGAGTTCAGTGTATCTTAACAATTTTGTAAATAAATTGTGTAAAAGTCCCCATAAGTGTTTCAAATTGGTGTCAGGTGTGGGGTGAAGATACAAGAATGCCTGGAAAAAAGATAAATGAACTATTGGTGGCTGAGCTCAGAAGAGAGCTCGAAGAATTAGAGTTGGAAACTACTGGGAGCAAATCCGTATTGTTGAGAAGGCTCCGTGAATACTACCTAAATAATAATTTGGACCCTGACGCTGTGGAGTTCGAAGACCCAGTTCAAAAAGCAAATTCTGAACTAACTCAACAACTTTCCCGGCTGCAAGAGGAGCTATCAGGACGAATGACGAGCCAACAAGAAGAACAAACTCAACAACTTTCCCAGTTGTCCAGTCAGATAAGCAGCCAGCGCGAAGATATGTCCCAGCTGTCGCAACGAATGACGAACCAACAAGAGGAGATATCCAGTCAGATGAAGACCCAGCGCGAAGATATGTCCCAGCTATCACAACGAATGACGAGCCAACAAGAACAACAAACTCAACAACTTTCCTGGCTGCAAGAAGAGCTATCAGGACGAATGACGAACCAACAAGAGGAGCTATCCAGTTAGATAAGAAGCCAGCGCAAAGAGGTGTCCCAGCTATCACAACGGATGTCTACCCTACCAGAAGAGTTATCCAGTTCCTTCTCCCAGCAAATATCGCATTTGCGCTCCGAAATATGCAACTTGCGAGATGAGCAAAACCAGCAAGTAACCAACTTGAATCAGCAAGTGACCAATTTGCGAGACGAGCAGAATCACCAAGTGGCCAAGTTGCGAGACGAGATCAACCAGCAAATACAGTCCGAAATAAGAAAGCTTCAACAAGAACTGGAAGCTTGTCGCCGAAACCAAATCATCCACCACGGCGACGGAAATGCAGAAAGGAGGGAAACCGGCCACGTAGACGTCGAACGACGAGGAAACGGAGAGGCGGCCCAGGTACGAATGACGATAAAACCCCCGACCTTCGACGGGAAGACTTCCTGGTCAAATTACCTAAAACAATTGGATGCAGTGGCCAGAGCGAATGGATGGTCACCCCAGGAGAAGGCATTGTTCCTAACCATGCCTCTGCGAGGCGAGGCTTTAGACGTCCTGCATGTATTGACACCGGATGAGGTTGACAATTTTAAGCTATTGGTGAATCGTCTAGAGATGCGTTATGGTCAAAGTCATCTACAACCAGTATACCGAGTGCAGTTGAAAAGTCGGAAGCAGAAAAATAGAGAAACTATCCAGGAGTTCAAAGCAGAAGTGGAAAAAATGGTACGGTTTGCGTATCCAAATGCAGCAGAAGATTTTCTGGAGTGCCTGGCGATCCAAACCTTTACCGATGGTCTTCGAGACGCCGAATTGCAACGGGCTGTACGGTTGGCGAGACCGAGATCTCTTGTAAACGCCTTGACCATTGCCCTGGAGTTCGATGCGGCGACGGAGGCCTCACATGGAGCTGCTCGACTGATGGAAGACACTGGTAACTTCGACCATGCCGTTTATGCCGTCAGCAATGTCGAAGCGGTAGTGGAGAGGTTAAAGAAGTTTTCTTCAAAAGAAAGGCGCCCAGTGAGGTGCAGGAATTGCGGAGAACTAGGCCACATAAGAAATACTTGCCCCCATTGTACCCAAGTGGAGCAGAACGAGGAAAAAGTCGCCTTAGTTAAGGTTGTGCCAAAAGACGAGAGCTCTATGCTGGAGGAGCAACAAGAAAACGATCCCGTTCTGAGAAAGATTTGGGAGTGGAAGAGAATGGACCGTCGTCCGTTGTGGAGAGAGATATCCTCATCCTCTCCTGCTTTAAAAGCATACTGGTCCCAATGGAACTCTTTAATTTTGGACGGTGGGCTCGTTAAAAGACTGGTAGAAAACTCCGAGGGCACAGAAACCAGGAAACAAATAGTGGTCCCAAGAAATGCTGTACCAGAAATTTTAAAGCATATGCATAATGATAGTTCTGGAGGACATCTATGTATCACGAAAACGCTGCAAAAGATCCGACATAGATTTTACTGGGTAAATTGCACTAATGATGTTAAAGATTGGTGTCGTAAATGCATTACCTGTGCTGCCAGTAACCGTCCGCGCCGAAAACCGAAGGCGGAAATGCAGCAATACCTGGTTGGAAGTCCTTTTGAAAGAATCGCAGTAGATGTATTGGGGCCACTTCCACAGACCGATGTAGGAAACAAGTACATCTTTGTTGTAATGGACTACTTCACTAAATGGGTTGAAGCCTATGCAGTTCCCAATCAGGAAGCCACCACTTTAGCAGATATATTAGTTGAAGAATTCGTAAGCCGATTTGGGGTACCACTAGAATTACACTCAGAACAAGGGAGAAATTTTGAAAACAAACTGTTTCAAGAAGTTTGCCAAAGATTAGGCATCCACAAAACGAGAACCACAGCGATGCACCCTCAGTCTGATGGAATGGTGGAACGAATGAACTGGACTATAACCAACTATCTGTCAAAAGTGGTGTCAGATTGTCAGAGGGATTGGGATCGACATATTCCACTATTTTTAATGGCAATTCGATCGGCCATTAACGAATCAACTGGCCAAACGCCTGCGAAGGTCCTGTTCGGTAGAGAAATGAGGCTACCATGCGACTTGGTGTTTGGTTGTAAACCTGGTGAAGAAATGGCCCGTGAACAATATGTCGCCGAATGTCAGAATCGAATGGAAATTATACACAACATGGGGCGTGGAAAACTTCAATTATCTAGTGATCGGATGAAGAGATACTATGACACGCGGACAATGGAAAAGAGTTACCAAGTTGGAGACTTAGTCTGGCTCTATAACCCCCGACGGCGTCGAGGTATTTGTCCCAAATTACAAAAGCACTGGGAAGGTCCTTACACCATCAAGAAGAAGATTAACGATGTCATTTATCGGATCGTGAAAATTCCCAGAGGGAAACCCGTCGTGGTCCATCATGATCGTTTGGCGCCTTACCAGGGAAACCACAGTGGAGATGCGCAGCAACCCCAAGAAGATGGTTTGGCTGGCTCAGGGAGTGTGCGGGATTCCGATGTAGGAAATAACATTCCAGGAGGAATGAATCTAAGGAGGGGGCAGTGTAACGGCATAACCGTAAAGGAAGGGACCTTAAGTTGAAATATTGTTTTTGACAGTTGATTTTTAGAAGTTTCTAAAAATCAACTGACCATTTTAAATAATGTTTCTAGAAACTTCTAAAGACACTGACTAGATTAAATAAAGTTGTATATAAGGGGATGCATGGGCAGTTAACGTCAGTTTAAGTTCAAGTATTCACAAGAGTTCATTGTATTGTCAAGTAGTTAGACGTTATCCAGCAGAGTTCAGTGTATCTTAACAATTTTGTAAATAAATTGTGTAAAAGTCCCCATAAGTGTTTCAATATGATACGATAACAAGAATATAAAAAGAATAACCCTAGTTCAGTAAAATAATTAATAGTATGGATATTTTATAGTAAAGTAAATATTAATGAAAAATAGCAATAACAATAACTCGACATAATAATTAGAAATATGTAAATACATAATAAAATAAGTATAGGTAAATATGTTACATTATAGGGAGATACGTTACATTAGCACCTTTACTATAATAGGTTAACGTTTTGTACAAACTGACGATTGACGATATTAATTCAACAAGGTTAACCCACAATAACCATTTTTTGCTTTTACATATTACAAGAAAATAATGAGTTAGTTACGAACTAATAATGGGTTAGATACACTATATAAAAAAAATGAATAGCTAATGAGTTATCGCAAAATTAAAATTTCCAGACGAGAAATATCGTCGAAGCGTACCGAAGAAGTCGCTCATAACGTGAGAAGCCCAGACGGGTTGCTATTTGTTTACAAAAAGAAAACAAAGTTGAATAATAAATTTATTTATTTACAGCATACTGTTAACTACAGTTAAAATAATTTTTCGCCAGTGTGAATTTTAATATGCTCTTATTTTAACTTATATTGTGAAATGGGAAGCATTTTAATCAATATTGAATGCAGGTGGCTTTTACTTGATGAATATCCATGTTCACGATTTAATCACACGAATACTTTTTGATATTCACTTGCATAACATGTTTCGATATACAATATCTTCATCAGATGTAAAATAAGTACTAAAGTAATATAATGAAGTTCTGGAATTTATAGTTATTTTACTTATTTATTTTTTATATTTACCAGATTAGGAACTTCCCACTTAGGTAAAGAGATTAACTAAGTAAGGGTGAATTTTCTAAATCTAGTTGGTCATTTAATAGGTATTTATGATATAAGTGTTAAAAGTACATTTTAAAGGCACGCAAGTGAAGGTTTGCAGAATGAGCGAAGCGAATTCTGCAATTCACATGAGTGCCTTAAAAGGTACTTTTAACACGTATATCATACAATATTTTTTCTACAAACGTTCAAAAAATGCAATAATACAGTTTGAATTAAATTTTAAAAACCTTTATTAATACATCCAAAGGAGATAGTTTTAAATTGCATCGTATATTACGTACCTTAGCAACCATTGTTGATTTAATTGTTTACGAATGTTTTGATGCATCTGTCAGACGTTTGTTAGTTTTATTTAAAACGTAGTTAGGGTTGTAGATTTTTCTTAAAATGGAAGAAAGTAATGAAAATGATCCATTTGAAGACATAGAGACGGCGGCCAATAGAGCAATTTGTTGCCGAGAAAATCCAGGGTTCAATACGATATAGCCTATAATAAGTTTCAGAAATGGTGTGAAGCAAAATGCGTTTCTGGAAAATATACTGAAAATGTATTTCTGGCCTATTTTGAGGAGAAAGCAAAGGTATGGAAGGCATCATCTCTGTGGTCAAATTATTCGATGATCAAATCTATGCTACGTATAAATTGTGACGTAGATATCAGCAAATATATTAAGCTTATCGCGTATTTAAAGCGTCAAGCAGAAGGTTACCGGCCAAAGAAATCAAAAATCTTGACTGGAGTCCAAATTGACCAGTTTTTAAAGTCTGCATTAGATGATGAGTATCTTCTAATGAAAGTAGTTGTGATTGTGGGAATATTCGGTGCCTGCCGCAGGGAGGAGCTTTGTCAATTGACTGTTGACGATATGGAAGATATGGGTACTTTATTAATTATTAAAATACCAGATACTAAAACCAATGTTTCACGAAGTTTTACTATTATTGAAAAAATTTATTTGGATCTTTATCGAAAATATGTGGCTCTTCGACCGGCAAATGTCGGACACCGGCGATTTTTCTTGAGATAGGTACGTAAAAGGTAAATGTACCAGAAATCCGGTTGGAATTAATTCGTTTGGAAAAATTCCTGCTGCTATAGCAAGATTTCTGGAACTTCCAAATCCGAACCTTTATACAGGACACTGTTTTCGCCGCTCTTCAGTGACCTTACTTGCCGATGCTGGCGCAAATTTGACGACAATTAAGCGTCATGGGGGGTGGAGATCTTCTACCGTTGCTGAGGGGTACATTGGGGATTCTTTGGAAAATAAGAATTTGATTGCCCAAAAACTGTTGACAGTGCAGCGAACATTACCAACAACAAACATCCGAAGATATTTTGGCGTCAACCTCGACTGGAAATTCCATTTTTTTGCGCATCATTCCTCCTTATCCACGAAAAATGGTAAAACAGCAGTGCAGGAAATTAATTTGTCAAATTGCACAAATTGTACTATTAAGAGCGTTCTATAGGCTTTCATTTACTAGGTTCCTGCTAACTTTTTTATTAATTAACTAATTAAAATTTGGTTTTCACCAAAATATAGAGAAAAAAATCTAGTATTGTGGATGCTAAAAATATATATTTTTCATTCAGTTTACATATTTTTTCTTTGATATTTAAGTGCAAGTTTTTAAAAATTTTAAGTTTCCACATTTCTATATAACATTTTAAAATTTTTGATCAAAAAAAATTTTTTTTAATCTGCTGTAACTAACAGTTAAAAGGGATTTAAGAAAAATGCATTAAGTGCTTCATTATGTGCTGCCGCCAGTAGTAATGCGTTCGAACTATTAGAGTGGCATCTAAAGATTCTAAAGGGTTCAGAGGCGTCGGGCCCATCAATATAAAAAACTGGAAGGGCGATGCAACTCCGATCCTTTTTACAGCGAAAGAACGCTCTTAATATTAATGTTAATAAATAAAATCTAAATATTTTGACGTTTGCTTTCAAAATCTGACAATTCACTTTTACCAGCAGTGCCATAAACATTTTAGGGCACTCAGTGCTATAAAGTGATTTTAAGGCACTCAAGTGTCTTAAAGTGACATTTTTCTACAACCGTGCGTAAAGTATTACCTTTACGCACGGTTTAAGGTTCGTAAAGTTTAACTTTTTTTCACTAGTGAAAAAAAAATTTTTTTTTGACTAGTGAAAAAAAGTAAAATAAGCACTGTTTTGTATAAGATTATGCAAATAATCTTACGTGTCTTATTAGCCGAGATTGTAAGGTATATAGCTTCTACCCAGATGACTCGGGTTCAATTCCGGCTAAGGAAACTTTTTTTTTATTATTTAATTGTGTAAATTTGTGTAAATATATTTTTCTACAACCGTGCGTAAAGTATTATCTTTACGCACGGTTTAAGGTTCGTAAAGTTTAACTTTTTTTCACTAGTGAAAAAAAAAGTTTTTTTTTAACTAGTAAAAAAAAGTAAAATAAGCACCGTCTTTTATAAGATTATGCAAAGATTTTTAAGTGTGTTATTGGCCGAGAACGTAAGGTGTCTGGCTTCTACCCAGCTGACTCGGGTTCAATTCCGGGTAAGGAAACTTTTTTTTTATTATTTAATTGTGTAAATTTGTGTAAATATATTTAATTGTTAAATTATTGCAGTTTAATACATACAAAACTAGATATTATATTCAGTAATTTTTAATTTGATTTTTAATATGACAGAAATATCAGTTCATGAATAAGGGTACCTAAGTATTTTTATTTAAATATACGTAGGGTCTGACTGATTGACATTTCAATTAATTTATAATTCAAGCATTTCGCGTTTCTATGTACCGGTATTATAGGTAAGATTAATTTAGAAAATAAATATTTTCTTATCTAAAATATGTTTTAAATATAATATTTTTTTTGCAGTAGTGCGTAAAAAAAATCAGTCCTATACTTGTATTTCTTGTAAAGAAATTCGGTTGTAGAAAAAATATTGTATGCAACTCGTGCGTAAATGTTCCTTTTTTGACTCATGTGATTGTCGCATTCGCCTGCGGCTCATGCGACAACATTCACATTCGTCAAAAAAGGTCACTTTACGCACTAGTTGCATAAATAACTATTAATTGTTAAATTATTGCAGTTTAATACATACAAAACTAGATATTATATTCAGTAATTTTTAATTTGATTTTTAATATGACAGAAATATCAGTTCATGAATAAGGGTAAGTATTTTTATTTAAATGATGACTGATTGACATTTCAATTAATTTATAATTTAAGCATTTCGCGTTTCTAAGTACCGGTATTATAAGGTAAGATTAATTTAAAAAATAAATATTTTGTTATCTAAAATATGTTTTAAATATATTTTTTTTTTTCGCAGTAAAGCGTAAATAAAATCAGGCTTATACTTGTATTTCTTGTAAACAAATTCGGTTGTAGAAAAAATATTGTATGCAACTCGTGCGTAAATGTTCTTTTTTTGACTCATGTGATTGTCGCATTCGCCTGCGGCTCATGCGACAACATTCACATTCGTCAAAAAAGGTCACTTTACGCACTAGTTGCATAAATAACTATTTTAAGGCTTCTATGGAGTGCTAAAAATGGCATTTTTAACACGTTTGTAGAAAAAAGCAATTAAGAATGTTTATATTTATTTATCTCCAGAGATTCTAAGAGGTTCTTTTATCAAACGTTTACCATTCATGGATTAAAAAATGGATAATTTGTAATTTTAGTTTTTGCTTTGTTGCATTACAAAAAAATTAGATTCATATAGAAGAATGTTAAGCATGGTCAAAGAAAAATATTCAAATAATGGAAAGTGCTTGTCACAGAAAAAAATTGTGATAAGATTTTGAAATTGGTATACATAGAGCTTGTTTAGAAATTTGGCCTAGTACTCAAATTATAGGGTGTATTTTCCATTTAACTCAACATTAAAAAAAAATCAAGCGTTTGAGTTATCCTGAAAATTTAGAAATAAGAATTCTTTAATTGGAAATTATTTAAAATTACATTTTGGACTTGACGTTTTAGACAGCGAAGTAAAAATTGATTTGAATGTAAAATTTTATAAAATAGTTTAGAATAAATATAATTTACAAGTTTAATACTATTTTATTTAACCATTTTATACCTGCAATATACTTTTCTACCAAACTGGACCGAATCAGATTTTACAACCGTGGACGAGCTGATCGGTAAAATTAGTGGACCATTGAATGCTCGAAACATGTTATGTAAGTCTGTAAAATAAAAGTGATTATTTCCTTCGATTCAAATTAACCAATAGTATGTCATAATTTTTTGAAATTGGACCAATCAGAATCAAATATCAGCGACTATTGCACTAGAGAAATAGTCACGTCAAATATAAATGTCAAATATTTGTCAGTTTAACAACGGCATTATTAATTATTGTTATAATTTTCCACAATGGAAAGATTTGGTGCATTAGATTCCAATGCCTAAATATAACACAGCCTTGATTAATAGTTTGCTATTTTTGTTGTTGCTACATTTCTCGAACATTTTACAATTTGTTTCGACATAATTTGACATTAATAATCAAAGATTAAAGCTCTCGGGCTTTAATCAGATTATTAACGTCAAATTATGTCTCAACAAATTGATACTAAAATATTCTCGAAATCTAGATACCACAAAAATAGCCGACTATAATCAAATTTTGTTATATTACCCTTGATTATCAAAAAGTACTCGTGTGATTTAATCACCCGATGTAATAAAACATTTTAAACAAATTTCAGATCTGAAAGGTTTTTCACCAGTATGAGTTTTAATATGCTGTTTTAATTGACTGGATCGTATGAAACATTTTGAACAAATTTGACATTTAAAAGGTTTCTCACCAGTGTGAATTTTAACATGATCATTCAAATGATTTTTTTGTGCGAAACATTTTGAACAAATTTTACATTTAAAAGGTTTTTCGCCAGTGTGAATTCGAATATGCCTATTTAAATTATGGGAAACTGTGAAACATTTTGAACAAATTTAACATTTAAAACGTTTTTCGCCAGTGTGAGTTCGAATATGCCTATTTAAAGAACTGGAACCTGTGAAACATTGTGAACAAAATTCACATTTAAAAGGTTTTTCACCAGTGTGAGTTCGAATATGCTGTTTTAATTGACTGGATCGTATGAAACAATTTGAACAAATTTTACATTTAAAAGGTTTCTCACCAGTGTGAATTTTAACATGATCTTTCAAATGCGTTTTTTGTGTGAAACTATTTGAACAAATTTGACATTTAAAAGGTTTTTCGCCAGTGTGTCCACTGTGAGTTCCCATCTGTTCAATATGTTTTGAAGCAGAATTGTTCCTTCTCAAAATGATAGATTTTTTACAATTAGCTAAAAAGTGATAAATGTAAAAATTATTTTAAAATAGCACTTTATCATAGAAAAATTTTCCACAAGAAGAACATGTTCCATAGAGTTTTCCAAAGTTATTTTGCCTTTTTTTGTCGTATATAGGAAACCTGAAATATATAAGCTTATATCAATATTAATAATGCTACAAATAAATAGCAGTAATAAAATAAAATATAGTAAAACATCAATAACCTTTTAACCCCTTCCACATGATATAATTTAAGTGACAATTTGACTAAGTTGCACCGTGTAGATTCAAATTGGCCAACTCATGGGCATTGGATGGTCTGCTGGACTGCACGATTTGATTGACTCGAAAAAAAATTGGGTGGTGTGGATTCTGATAAACCAATTTTGAGTTTAGTCTGCATTCAGAAGTGGAACAGTGAAGTGCAACGCGTTTTACTTTTAAGTTGAGATTTTATAGATTTAACATTGCTTTAAAATAGCTGGTTCCGTACCGAAAGAGAAGTTATGAACAATATTCTTAATTTATATAAAGATTTGCCATTTCTATAGCAGTACGACAAAATGACAAAAATATGATCAATAAAATAATGATATTGCTTTTCTATATATGATTTTATTAAATTTAACAATTCTTTAAAAGTTTTGCAATCCATTCTCATAAAATTTTCTAACAATATTCACATGACTAAATTGATTTCTTTTTAATAGCCATTGTTTTGTCAACATTCTCGTCTTTTTTCTTTCTCATTTAAATTTGTAGTAAGTGCGAGAATAAATCCGATTTTTTGTTTCAACATTGTATCGTCGTACGAAATATTTTTGGATTTTAACCAAGCGATGATATTTCCTTTTCTCCAAGTCGTACATGGAATCTTCTCCATTTTCCGACTATGATATGTACCATTCTTTTTCCATAAACATTACCGATCCAGAATCTAAAAGCGACAAAGTAGTTTGGAACCAATCTTCAAAAACGTTCGATTTGAAAGGATCGAAATACATGTTGGTAGGTGGGGTCAGATGTATACACAACTTTTTTTTGTGTGCCGGTGTAATCATCCTCCCGAATCTTTGTTTCTCCGATTTATCGGTCTTCCAAATTTTAAATCAATGTCAAATAGAAATGGCCAGAAGTACTTGCAAGAAATTCAAAAAGGTTTTTACCAATACCGAATTTGACCTCATCCTACAAATCTGATTTGCAAAATGTGGTCAGTGTTGCTCTATGGAATGGCGGACTGGACATTAAAAGTAAACTCCATGAAGAGGCTTGAAGTATTTGAAATATGGATATATACAGGCAAATACTAAAAGTCCCATGGACAGCTGAAATAACAAACGAGGAAATACTACCAACAGTTAACAGAGATCGCGAATTACTAAACACCATTAATCAAATTCATGAAATATTGGAAAACAAATGAATATCACGATAGACCCAAAATATTTTGAAATGTTGAAGTCATTCTTCGAAGTATATTAATTTTCTATATCAGTCTAATGGCTTAATAATTATACTTTTTATGAGGATATTAATTACACAAAGACTTACGTTTTTTACAACTCGGATTCTGTTTCCTATTTTTTGATGCGTCGCTCTGAATGTAATTCTTTATCAAAACTTGAAATTCTATTTTAAAATCCGGTAAATCGCAAATTGAATGCAATAGTTCTTTTTTACACTCAAATTCAAAATTAGTGTCAAGAGTACTTTTATCATCTTCACTACTTTTAGTAGAATTATCCACTGTTACGAATTGTTGCGAATTTTCGTATTCGAATTTCGGTTCATTCTTAAACATATTATTTTTGTATGGCTGTTCTTGAACTAAAATCCAAAATAAACAAATGTAAGGTGTAACCTCAAAATTATCAAGAAATTGCAAATTTTCTAAAAAATAACAAAATTTTAGTTTAACAATTTTCATTTTTGTAAAAATTAATAAATTATTGTTACGTTCAAGGGGTTCAAATAAAATCACTGCTGAACGAAAATGTCTAATTTATTTACACACACTACAAACTAAACGAATTATAACTAAATAACTAAACTAGCTATAACACACTACACACTAATTTATGTACAACAATTACCTCCGATTTATATTCACTTATTTATTTGCACTTCGCAGCTCGTAGATCGCTCAAATATTTAGACTGTCGCTGTAAACTTTTCACTTCCCCGTGGTTCGCGGCTCTCAGCTTATATACCTGTTCACCGCTTCCAGAACATCCTTCGGTAACACTTTCTAGATAGTCTTGTCGGCGCGCGTATGATCGAAGAAAGTCTCTCGATTATTCCGTTTCGAGAATTAGTTGTTTACCTGGAGTGCTGTCAGGGCGACAGGGGCGTACTTAGGGCGTCTCGCTCGTTACACTGCCCCCTTCTTAAGACGTTCGGTCCCCGAACACCTTGGTTGGTACGTCTGAACCTACAGGCATCTCCCCTTCTGCAGCTCCCTTGCTTTTCGAAATCGCAATCCACAGTCTTCTCCTTCATTGTGTTTCCGCTCGGGTTGAAAATGCACACGAGTATCTCTATTCCTGTCTTACGGAAAAGCACCTCGAGCATGTTCCGGACGACTCTCCAGTTAAGTTGGTCTAGACCACAACCCAACTTAGGCACAGCCTGCTTCTTCACTTTCAACCTGGTGAGTTCGTCTCTTAGGTTCAGCAGGGTATTCCACATACTTCTATAGCTGGGCTTGTGATCGGAAAACCTCTTAGTCACCATGTAGAAGAGGTGACGATGACCGTCAGTGAGACTTAGAATTTTTCCGGGATGGGGCTGTTGTCTGGAGAGCTCAGATACACGGCCAAACTTCTTCCTGAAGACTAATGCTATTCCCCTGGACATACGCAGATCTTCGGCGACACAATGGGCTAGGAAATAATCTCCAGGCACAGAGAAGAGGTCCTGCTGCTGCTCGGTGGTAACTCCGAATCGTGCCTTCCCAGTTCCACCATAGGTCTCCATGAACTGGTCGAAACTGCTCTGGGCTGGTCGTCCTTCTCAGATGGGTCTCGTCTTGTTCGTCGTAGTCCGCCTCGTATTTCGCCAACCGATTTACATGACCACGCGCCTCTTGCCCCTTGGTAGTTTTTGTATACGGTACACTACATCATTGATCCTCTTTACCACTCTGTATGGACCCTCCCAGTTCCTCTGTAGCTTAGGTGATAATCCTCTCTTCTTCTGGGGGTTATACAGCCAGACCAAATCTCCAGCGTTGAAACCACCTTCTGTAGCTTTGCTGTCATAGCGGGTCTTCATTCGGTCACTAGCAATTTGTATGTTTTGTCGGACCTTCTCATGAATGTAGTGTAGCCTGCCTCTCAATGTGCTCACGTAGTTCTCACCAGCTATGTCTGTTCCGGGCTTACATCCAAACTCTAGGTCACAGGGTAATCTTATTTCCCGGCCGAACATGACACAAGCTGGTGTCTCTCTAGTAGACTCTTGCACGGCTGATCTGTAGGCCATGGTGAACAGATGAAGGTACCGGTCCCAGTCTCTTTGATGGTCAGAGACCACTTTAGTCAAATATTTTCCCACAGTTTTATTCATTCTTTCGACTAGGCCATCTGACTGTGGGTGAAGAGGCGTTTCCTGGTCTTCTTGACTCCGAGTATTTCACAAATGCTCTGAAATAGGCCAGACTCGAAATTTCGTCCCTGATCGGAATGTAGCTCCAGTGGCACTCCAAACCAACTAAACATCTCTTTTATCAGCACGTCTGCCACTGTCGAGGCCTCTTGGTTTGGGATGGCATGTGCTTCAACCCATTTGGTAAAGTAATCCGACGCCACCAATATGTACTTGTTCCCATCGTCGGTCTCTGGGAATGGGCCTGCGATGTCTATAGCAACTCTTTCCATAGGACTGCCTACGTTATACTGATTCATTGGCGCTCGTCGTTTTCCTCTTGGGCCATTCGTTGAAGCACAAAGTCTACATTTTCGACACCAGTTCTTGACGTCTTCTTTGCAGTTGACCCAGTAAAAACGTTCTCTGACCTTTTCCAACGTTTTCTTGATGCCGAAGTGTCCACCGGAGGTTCCATTATGAAGTTTCTCCAATACTTCTGTCGTCCGACTCCGGGGAATTAGCAGCTGAGTCCTAGCTGCAGTACCTTCGTCATTCTCGACGGACCTCTTCAACAATCCATCCTCTAAAATGATGGAGTCCCACTGCGCCCAGTAGGACTTGACCCTAGGACTGAGGTGACTCACTTCTTTCCATCTTGGTCTCTGTCCTTTTGCTTTCCAGTCAAGCAACATCTTTAGTTCGGTGTCACCTTCTTGGTCTCGCTTCAGGGATTTTGGCAGCCAATCTAGATCCACGACGGTTGTTCTTAAACAGAATTCCTTCTCTTCTGCTTTGCTGCAGTGTTTGCAGTCGGAAGAACAAGGTCTCCAAGATAATGCGTCAGCGTTGCCATGTGTTCCACAGAAAAATGATATTCCTGCAGCCTTTCTATCCATCTCGCAACCTGACCTTCTGGGTTCTTGAATTGTAGAAGCCACTTCAGAGCAGCATGATCTGTTCTTAGAAGGAATTCGCGACCGTACAAGTATTTATAGAAATGTTCCATGGACTTGACTGCGGCGAGAAGTTCTCTCCTCGTAACACAATAGTTACGCTCAGGCTTCGACAGGACCTTGCTGAAATATCCTATAACTTTCTCTTGGCCATTCTGAATTTGGGATAATATGCCTCCTATGGCCGTGTTGCTTGCGTCCGTGTCCAATATAAACCTTCCACTGGTCTGAGGATAACTTAATATAGGAGCTGTTGTTAGTGCTTGCTTCAGTCGATTGAAAGCATCCTCGCATTTGGTATCCCATTTGAAGTCCCTTCCATCTTCCGTCAGTCTTGTTAGAGGCTTCGCGATGTCAGCAAATCCAAAGACGAACTTTCTGTAGTACGTGCACAAGCCAAGAAAACTCCTTACTTGGTGCTTGTCCCGTGGTACTGGCCATTCTCGTACAACCTTGACTTTGTCTGGGTCAGCACTGATGCCATCTGCAGATACTACATGTCCTAGATATTTCACTTCTTTCCTGAAGAGGTGGCATTTCTTTGGACTGAGTCTTAAGTTTGCAGTGCGTAGCCTCTCAAGGACGTCTCTTAAATTCTCCAGGTGTTCGTCGAATGTCCGGCCAAATACTATGACATCGTCCAAATAAACTAGGCACGTCTTCCATGACAATCCTCGAAGAATGGTTTCCATTAATCGCTCGAAAGTTGCAGGTGCGTTACAGAGACCAAATGGCATTACTGTGAACTGCCACAATCCTGTCCCAATAGTAAAAGCTGTTTTCTCTTTGTCTTTGGGATCCAATTCCACCTGTCAATATCCACTCTTCAAATCCAGCGTGGAGAACCATTTCGAGCCAGAAAGCGTGTCCAAAGTGTCGTCAATCCTTGGAATGGGGTAGCAATCCTTCTTGGTGACTTCGTTCAGACGACGATAGTCGACACAAAATCTGGTGCTGCCATCTTTCTTCTTCACCAAAACCACAGGTGATGACCAAGGACTATCAGATTGCTCTATTATTCCTTGTTCGTGCATGTCCTTGATTATATTTTCTGCTTCTTCTCTCTTTGCTATGGGAAGCCTTCGCGGTTGTTGGCGAATGGGATCTGAACTTCCGGTATTGATAGAATGCTTCACAACATTCGTCCTACCCATCTGAGTGTTGTCCATAGCAAAAACGTCCCTGTATTCATGAATCAGTTTCTTCACCTTGCTAATATGTTCTGGTGCAAGTTCTGTGCAGGAAGAATCCAATGTCTCAAATAATTTTTTCGAACTCTTCTCGCTTCTTGGTAGCGGGTTCTTCACATCCTGAACTCTTCCTGTCACACAAAGCACGGAACAGCTTTCTCCCAGGATCGTACCTTTCTTCAAGATCACAGGGTACATGTTGGTGTACAACATTCTCACAGGAACTTCGTTTCCGCCTCTCACCAAGGTTTTTCCGACTAGCAGTCCTTTCCCGAGGTTACTCTCACTGGCTGGTTCGATGAGTCTTATACAGCTATCTCGAAGGTCTCTGTCTAAATACCCCTTCACTATGGTTTCCGCCTGTCCACGTAGGGAAACATCTTCGCTGAGTAAGACTCGAGTCGTGATATCTTCACATCCCAGTAATGGAATTTCCAGACTTCCGATCCTCAGGACATCGTTTCTCATATCCATCTGGAAGCCATAACCCTTAATGACATCCATTCCCAAGATGACTTCCTCCATGATATCTGCCACCAGCACCTCATGTTCGAGAGACCTGTCCCCAATGTTAGTTTCAACAATAATTTTCGAATCCTATTTTTAAGATTGCAAGGTTGTGCAGTATCATAAACTTTTTGTTACATCGATTCTAATATTTTATGGCCTTCAGAACAATTATATGTAAATTAAAGCTAATTTTTAAAAAATGCAAAGAGAATTAGGACTTAGAGTAGATAATACTACTCGTTTAAAACACTTCAATTTGTCCCAGTAAACAAATTCTAGCCATCGTAAATTTGAACGCAAGAGTTGGCAACAGCGCTCGCCATAGTCAATCTGACTTTAAAAGCGCGTTCTGTCTGGGTACAAATTCTGCACCCTTACCAAGTTCTCGAATTCGAGTTTACATTCTCCAATATTAATTTCTTCGGTTTTAATATTGGATAACAAATCTTTAGAATTATTTTCAATTTTATTATTCATTAATGGATTTGATGCATCTTTGAAAACATCCATTTTATAATAATTTTCTGGTTGTAACAAACAACAGTAAAATTAATATGTAATTGTATGGTTAATTTTACTATAAGATCACTTTACTTTAAGTATTACTTTTTTCATAAGATTATGCAAAGTTTTTACCTGTGTTATTTAGCCGAGATTGTAAGGTGTTTACCTTCTACACAGATGACTCGGGTTCAATTCCTGGTAAGGAAACTTTTTTTTTATTATTTAATTGTGTAAATATATTTAATGGTTAAATTATTACAGTTTAATACATACCAAACTGGATATTATATTCAGTAATTTTAATTTGATTTTTAATATGACGGAAATATCAGTTCATGAATAAGGGTAACTATTTTTATTTAAATATACGTAGGCTCTGACTGATTGACATTTCATTTAATTTATAATTCAAGCATTTCGCGTTTCTACGTACCGGTTGTATAAGGTAAGATTAATTTAGAAAATAAATAGATGTTAAAGATAATAATAGTTTAATACTATTATGACGTTTTACAATATCTTTGAAAATTAAAGAACATATAGACCGTTTATTAAGAACCAACAACTACTTCCCTGGCTATTTGCCTCGACGGACGTTGAATTACTGTTCAAATTTAAACGGGGTTAGTATATCTGCAAGATAGAACTATCCATTTTAGTTTGCAATTCGAAAGGATATCACTTGTAGACTGGTTTCGGCGTATTGCGCCTCATCAGTACAAGGAAGATATACGTCCAGAAGTTTTAAAAATGTTTTTTTCGCAGTAGTGCATAAAAAAATCAGGCTTATACTTGTATTTCTTGTAAACAAATTCGGTTGTAGAAAAAATATTATATGCAACTCGTGCGTAAAGGGCATTGGATAACATGAGTCGGCCAATTTAAATCTACACGGTGCAATTTAGTCAAATTGTCACTTAAATTATATCATGTGGAAGGGGTTAAAAGGTTATTGATGTTTTACTATATTTTATTTTAATACTGCTATTTATTTGTAGCATTATTAATATTGATATGAGCTTATATATTTCAGGTTTCCCATATGATAAAGTGCTATTTTTAAATCATTTTTACATTTATCACTTTTTAGCTAATTGTAAAAAATCTATCATTTTGAGAAGGAACAATTCTGCTTCAAAACACATTGAACAGATGGGAACTCACAGTGGACACACTGGCGAAAAACCTTTTAAATGTCAAATTTGTTCAAAATGTTTCACACAAAAAACGCATTTGAAAGATCATGTTAAAATTCACACTGGTGAGAAACCTTTTAAATATAAAATTTGTTCAAATTGTTTCATACGATCCAGTCAATTAAAACAGCATATTCGAACTCACACTGGTGAAAAACCTTTTAAATGTAAAATTTGTTCAAAATGTTTCATACAAAAAGGAAATTTAAAACACCACATTAAAACTCACTCTGGTGAAAAACTTTTCAGATGTGAAATTTGTTCAAAATGTTTCATACGATCCAGTGAATTAAAACAGCATATTCGATCTCACACTGGCGAAAAACCTTTTAAATGTAAAATATGTTCGAAATGTTTCACACAGTCCGATAATTTAAAAACTCATATTCGAACTCACACTGGTGAAAAACGTTTTAAATGTAAAATTTGTTTAAAATGTTTCACAGTTTAGAATACTTTAAAAGAGCATATTCAAACTCACACAGGTGAAAAACCTTTAAAATGTGAATTTTGTTCAAAATGTTTTATACGATCCAGTGACTTAAAAACTCATATTCGAACTCACACGGCGAAAAACCTTTTAAATGTCAAATTTGTTCAAAATGTTTCACACAAAAAGGACATCTAAAACATCACATTAAAACTCCTTCTGGTGACAAACCTTTTAAATGTAAAATTTGTTCAAAATGTTTTATACATTCCATTCAATTAAAACAGCATATTCGAACTCACACTGCCGAAAAACCTTTTAAATGTAAAATTTGTTTAAAATGTTTCACAGTTTCCAGTACTTTAAAAAAGCATATTCGAACTCACACTGATGAAAAACCTTTTAAATATAAAATTTGTTCAAAATGTTTCACAAAATCCAGTCACTTAAAAATTCATATTCAAACTCACACTAGCGAAAAACCTTTTAAATGTGAATTTTGTTCAAAATGTTTCACACAGTCAGGTAGTTTAAAACGGCATATTCGAACTCACACTGATGAAAAACCTTTTCAATGTAAGATTTGTTCAAAATGTTTCACACAATCAGGTAATTTAAAATGTCATTTTAGAAATCACACTGGTAAATAACCTTTCAGATCTGAAATTTGTTTAAAATGTTTTATTACATCCGGCGATTAAATCAAACGATTACTTTTTAATATTCACTTTTATTTCTTAAACTTACATAAGATGTTTCGATGGGAGACAGTCAACTCATCCAAGCATTCAATGGTCAACTAATTTTATCCATCAGCTCGTCCACGGTTGTAAAATCGGATTCAGTTCAGTTTGGTAGAAAAGTATATTGCAGGTATAAAGCGGTTAAATAAAATAGAATTAAACTTGTAAATTATATTTATTCTAAACTAGTTTATAAAATTTTACATTCAAATTAGTTTTTACTTCGTTGGAATATTTAAAAGCAATCTGACGGATCAGATAAAAAGATGAATTTTTTTTTAAGTGCAAAACTCTAACATCATTTGGCATTAAATAATTAAGTCTAGTAACAAAAAATATTTTTACTTCTTCGTGGTCTAAAATGTCAATGGATTTCTGATAAGCTTACGAAGATATTGAAGATTGATGATGATGTTGTGGTGAATTTGTTTATAATCAATTGGAAGTGAAGGTAGGATTGATTTTTTTTTGATATTAAATACAGTTTTTAACATTTGGTATATAATAATAGTTATATTTTAATAATGTTTAATGATTTGTGATTTGCAATCAATTTTTCACGATACTTAACGATTTTATACAATGATTAACGATTTTGAACAGTTTTATGATTTTTAAACAAAATTTCAACGATTTTAAAATAATTTTTAAGATTTTTGATGAATTTTTACGATTATTGACAGTTTTTTTATGAACATTTGCAAGATTTTTCATTATTTTTTACGATTTTTAAGTTTTTTTTTTAGTTTTTTACGAAATCGAATGATTTTTTTAAAGTCGTCAACTGTTTCTGACGATTTTCAACAATTTTTTACGATTATTAACGATTTTTCACCATTTTTAGCAATTTTTGACCATTATCAACGATTTTTTACAATTATTAACGATTTTTTACCATTTTAAACGGTTTTTCTTAATTATCCACGATTTTGGACGATTTTCAACGATTTTTGACCATTTTCAATGATTTTTCAATATTACCAACAATTTTTTACCATTTGTAACGATTTTTCATCATTTTTAAAAATTTTTCACGATTGAAATGATTATCTAATGAGTATCAACGTTTTTTCAGCGTTTTCAAAAAAAATTAGGATTTTTTGACAATTGTCGACGATATCTAACGATTATCAACAATTTTTCACAATTGGTAACGATTATTCATGTTTTTACACAATTTTTAACAATTTTTTACGATTTCCAACGATTTTTAACAATTACCAACGATCTTCAACGATTTTTCACAATTGTCAACGATTTTTCACAATTTTTAACGATTTTTCACAATTGTTAATATTTTTCAACATTTTCAACAATTTTTCACTATTTCCAACAATATTTCACAATTTTCAATAATCTTCAACGTTTTTCACAATTGTCAACGATATCTAACGATTATCAACGATTTTTCACAATTGTCAACGATCTTCAATGATTTTCCACAATTGTCAAGGATTTTTTTCCATATTTCACAATTGTTACGATTTTTCATTATTATCAACAATTTTTTACGGTTTTTAACGTTTTTTTACAAATATCAACGATCTTCAACGATTTTTCACTATTATCAACGATATCTAACGATTATAAGCAATTTTTCACGATTTTCAACGTTTTTTTACAATTATCAACGATTTATCACCATTTTAAACAATTTTCAACGACCTTCACCGATTTTTACAATTGTCAACGATATTTAACGTTTTTTCACAATTTTCAACAATTTTTCACGATTCTCAAGGACCTTAACGATGTTTTACAATTGTCAACGATATCTCACAATTTTCACCATTTTTTCATAAATTTCCACGATTTTTCACAATTATGAACGATCATCACCAATTTTTCACAATTGTCAACGATATCTAACGATTTTATCAATTTTCAAATTTTTATCACGATTTTTTACAATTATTGTCAACGATCATCAACGATTTTCACAAATGTTACGATTTTTTATCATTATCAACAATTTTTCACGATTTTCAACGATTTTTTACAATTATCAACGATCTTTAACGGTTTTTCACAATTATCAACGCTTTTTCAACAATTTTTCACGATTTTCACCGACCTTTTATAATTATGAACGATCTTCAACAATTTTTGACGATTGTCAACGATATTCAACGATTATCAGCGATTTTTCACAATTGTTAATAATACATAACGATTATCAACGCTCACGATTTTCACCATTTTTCACAAATTTCAACGATTTTTCACAATTATGAACGATCTTCAACAATTTTTCACAATTGTCAACGATATCTAACGATTTGATCGATTTTCAAAATTTTTTCACGATTGTCAACGATCTTTAACGATTTTCCACAATTGTCAACGATTTTTCACCATTTTTCACAAATGTTACGATTTTTCATCATTATCAACAATTTTTCACGATTTTCAACGATTTTTTTACAATTATCAACGATCTTCAACGATTTTTCACAATTATCAACGATATAATTTTAAATAATTTCCAATTACAGAATTCTTATTTATAAATTTACAAGATAACCCAAGCGCTTGATTTTTTTTTTAAATTTTGAGTTAAATGGAAAAAACACCCCATAATTTGAGTACCAGGCCAAATTTATAAACAAGCTCTATTTATACCAATTTCAAAATCTTATAACAATTTTTTTCGGTGACAAGCACTTTCCATTATTTGAATATTTTTCTTTGACCATGCTAAACATTTTTGTATATGAATCTAATTTTTTGTCATGCAACAAAGCAAAAAGTACAAAGTATCAATTTTTTAATCCATGAATGGTAAACATTTGATAAAAGAACATCTTAGAATCTCTGGAGATAAATAAATATAAACATTCTAAATTGCTCTTAAATGACAAAACTAGATTTAACAAATTCACCCTTACTTAGGTAATCTCTTTACCTATGTGAGAAGTTCCTAATCCGGTAAATATAATTTGAAAATAACTATAAATTCCAGAACTTTATTATATTAGTTTAGTACCTACTTATTTTACATCTGATAAAGATATTGTATATCGAAACATGTTATGTAAGTGAATATCAAAAAGTATTTGTGTGATTAAATCATGAACATGGATATTCATCAAGTAAAAGCCACCTGTATTCAACATTGTTTAAAATGCTTCCCATTTCAATATAAGTTAAAAGAGCATATTAAAATTCACACTGGTGAAAAATTATTTTAACTGTAGTTAATACACTCTTATACTTAACAGTATGCTGTAAATAAATAAATTTATTATTCAACTTTGTTTTCTTTTTGTAAACAACTAGCAACCCGTCTGGGCTTCGCACGTTATGAGAGACTTCTTCGCTACGCTATTTCTCGTCTGGAAATTTTAATTTTGCGATAACTCATTAGCTATTCATTTTTTTTATATAGTGTAATTAACTCATTATTTTCTTGTAATATGTAAAAGCAAAAGATGGTTATTATGGGTTAACCTTGTAGGATAAGACATATACCTTCACGGACATTTTTGTAGATCTATTAATTCCACCATACATTGTTTTGTTATAACTCAAAAGGTTTTAGCAGCGTTTTCGAGGAAAGCTCCCGATCGGCTTATTTTTTCCGACATGTTGAATTAATATCGTCAATCGTCAGTTTACACAAAAACCTTAACCTATTATACACTAAAACCTTCCTCAGATATCAATCTCCCTGTTCTGAAAATCCGTCCAGTACTTTTCGACTTATTGCGAACAGACAGACGTGGCGGGGGACTTTGTTTTTTAATATGTAAGGATTACACAATATTAGATAGATAGATAGATATTTTTAGGTTGGCTGTTAGCCTATATCACTGCGACCTTTGCAGATCTATTGTGAACACCCATTATCTGTGGAATAGGATTAGAGCACCTTGTCCAGCTCTGCCCTCTTAATGAGACTTAATAGCCTTGACAGTGGCCACTCCGCATAACTTGGAGCAGCCGGTTTCTCCTCTCCCAGTACTAGATACCGCGTCCTTGCAAGGCCTTCACATTGGCATAGGACATGAAATGCGGTTTCCTCTTCCTCTTGGCAGTATCGACAAATGTCTTCATCTGCCAAGTTTAGCTGACTCATGTGTTTTCTGAGCCTACAATGTCCTGTCAAGAGACTGACAATCATTCTGACATCATTTCGCCTTTGTGATAGCAGCTCTGCAGTAAACTTCGCCAAATATCCCTTTATGAAGAGTTTGGCTTGTCGCTTGCCCGGTGATGTTTCCCACCAATCCTGGGCCTTTTCTAGCCTCCATTTCTCAATGGCTGCCTTTCTGAATGTATTAGCAACTCCACCGAATGGTTCCGGGCCAATCATTGGAGTGTTAGCTCCTGCACGGGCCAATTCATCAGCCTTCTCATTGCCCCGAAACCCTGAGTGTCCTGGTATCCATGCCAGTGTCAGAGAATTTTGACTAGCGGCATGTGTCAGGGCACCAACGCAGTCCCACACCAGCTGTGAGCTTATTTGTGAGACTATCGCCTTTAGAGCTGCTTGGCTGTCCGAGTATATGACTACGGTTTTACCCGTTATACCCTGACTTACGATCTCCGTTGCACAGTGTTGTATGGCCGTTACTTCAGCCTGAAACACTGTGGCATACGCACCTAGACTTAGTTGGATTTTTATCCTGTGTCCTCTACTGTATATACCTGACCCTGTGCCTTTCTCAGTCTTTGAGCCATCGGTATACCAAATTGACTCCCCTTGGATTGGGGGGCCATTGTTTCATGAGTCCCTTTCCAGTATTTCTACTCGAAAGTTTCTCACAAAGTTATACCTGGGGACTATCCTGTCCTGAGGCATACTCATTATTTGATCTGCCTTAACCCTATTGTATAACTCTGCTTGCTTTTTGCCTTTTAATAAGGTAATGGGGGCCTGGCCTTGTAGCAGTCTGTGAGCAGTTGCCATAGCCTCGCCCTGAATGTAAATGTGCAATGGTGGTAGGTTAAGTAGAACCTGTAGTGCGTCCGTTGGGGCGGTTCCCATGGCACCTGTAACATTCAGACATGCCTGCCTTTGAATGCTTTCCAGCTGCCTGATCACCCCGGACTGCTGCGTTCTACTCCACCACACCACCGAACCATAGGTTAACATTGGTCTAATGACTTGTGTATACAACCATAGGTTCATTTTGGGGTTCAATCCCCAGTTCTTGCCACACAATTGTCTACACCTACCAAGGGCTATTGTAGCTTTATGTGTGACCTTTTGAATGTGTTGCTTCCATGATAGCCTCTGGTCAAATACCACACCTAGGTATTTGGCCTCTGTGGCCATTGGAACCAGCACGTTATTGAGCGTTATCGGTTGTAAGCCTTGTAACGCTCTTTTATTAGTGAATGGGACAATTGATGCTTTTTGTGGATTGACTGTTAGGCCTTCATCCTTGCACCACTTGTACACCATATTCATTGCGCACTGCATCCGCTCTGAGACTGTACCCAGAAACTTCCCCTGAATGATTATGGCCATATCATCTGCGAAGCCTAGGCAGTGAAGGCCTTCATTGAGGAGTTTTTTAAGGAGGTCATCCACAAGTGCTGACCACAGCAGAGGTGACAGTACTCCTCCCTGCGGACAGCCCTTTCCCACTGTTGCCTCAATGGACGCCTCACCTAACTTGGACACTACGATCCTATTCGTTAGGTTGGCATACACCCATTGGCATATTAGTGGGGGGACTCCCCTCTTTGAAAGTGCGTCGGTTACTGACTCGGGTCCCACATTACTGAAGGCTCCTTCAATGTCAATAAACGCCGCTAGGGCTACTTCTTTGTCCTCAATTGACTTTGACAATAGCCTGTTCAAGTCATCCAGCGCTAGGTCTGTGGATTTTCCCAGCTGGTATGCATATTGACGATCACTTAATGGGTTCTCCGTTAAGATTTCGTCCCTTATATATCTATCGACCAGTTTTTCCAGCGTTTTTGCTACGAATGACGATAGACTTATTGGTCTGTATGACTTGGTCGATTGGTCCGCCATCCTCCCCACTTTAGGGAGATATAAGACTTCCACCTTTTGCCAAACAGATGGTATAAATCTATAGGCCAAACAAGCCTTAAAGATTTTACACAGTTGTGTTATAATTACATCCAGCCCTTTCTGGAGTAGGGCTGGGTATATTCCATCCATTCCTGGTGTATTGAATGGACGGAATGTGCTGATAGCCCATCTGATTTTTGTAGGTCTGGTTATTTCGGTAGCTAGCTTCCAGTCATCCCTTGAGGGCCTTACCGGCCTTTGACCGTGGCCTGCGCTATCCGATCCTGCTTCTATAAACCGTGAGCCAGGAAAGTGTGCCAATGTTAGCATTCTTAAACTTTCCTCCAACGTTTTGGTATATGATCCGTCCTCCTTTTTGAGGAAGCCGACCTCTTTCGCTGTACCATCCTTAGCCAGGACCTTGTGGATTCTTGAACATGCGGGGGTCGTTTGGACTTCCTCGCAGAACCTCCTCCAGGAGTCTCTTTTGGCTTTTCGGATTTCTTTATTGTACAGCGTTAACTTTTGTCTATACTCTTCCCAGTTATTAACGGTTTTGGCCTTGTTAAACAGCCTTCTCACCTGAGCCCTAAGCTTCTGTAGGTGTTCGTTCCACCAGGGAGTATTTCTCGTGTACTTTCTTGTCTGTTCCGGGCAGTTTTCACTATAAGCCGACCCAATAGCCTCGCTTACCCTGTCCACCTCCCAGTCCAAACTGTACACATCTCTTATTGACACCATTCTGTCCTCGAGATTCTCATTGAGGGAATTTACATAGTCCTCCCAATTCGTTCTCCGTGGATTTCTGAACGTGGTCTCAATAATTTTAGGGGTGACAATACTAAACCTTACATGCCTGTGATCCGACCCAGACGGCTCGTCCGAGACATGCCAGTTTTCAATCTTGTCGTAGATGTTATTTGTGCAGAGGGTCATATCAAGGACCTCCCTGCGCGTAACTGTTACAAACGTTGGCTTTTTGCCTCTGTTTAATATCTGTAAGCTATTACTAAGTATAAATTGTAATAGATACTCACCTCTAGGGTTGACGTCCGTGCTACCCCACGCTATGTGATGAGCATTGGCGTCGGCCCCCACGATCAATGGTAGGTTTTCCCTCCGGCTGTAGCTTATGATGTCCATTAACTGGCCTGGAGGGCAAACCCTGTCTTCTCCAGGGAAGTACGCTGAACAGACCATTAGCCTTCTGATGCCTTCTTCCGTGGATATTGACAGTATGGCTGCAACCAAATCCCCAGTGCATAGCACCGGAATTAGCTTACATCCAACTGTCTTAGTAAACAGTATACAGGCACGAGGCCTTATAGCCTTTGTGTCGTATATTAACTCACCTTGGTGCGGTTTTAGGCCTGCGACCCTGCCTCCATATAGCCAAGCTTCCTGCAGGAGGGCTACGTCCACGCCTTCTCTCTCAAATCTCCGACACACTATGGCCGATGCAGCATTTGCATGCTGGAGATTTGCCTGCAGGACCTTGACTGCACCTACGTTTCCATGGAAGGTTGACACTCACTCTCCCCAGCGATCACTTCCACAGTTGTGGCGCGATCTTTGCTGGAGGGGGCTGTGGTCCTCCCATCTTCGGGCTGCTCATTGTCGTGGTGGGCCGCTAAGCCTGCCTCCGACTCTGAGCTTCCCTGAGTCATAGGACGCTCATCCCCCTTTAGACGGAATTTAATTTTCCCTATCCCAAAGTGGGTGAGCATGTCCTGTGCTTTTAGCGCCTCCACGGACTCCTTATCCATGGAGAACGTCCATAGCTGTCCCTTGTCTGTTGGACTTTTCCCAAAGACCGTCCACAGCCCGGTGTTCAGCTTGTGGTTGCCGACCTTTAGTCTTCTAAGGATGCGGTCGGCATCGAGCCTTACCCCATCCTTATCTGGTATGTGCACGGTGCATGTACACGGCTTTGGGATGTCTGTCCCGTCCTTGGCCTGGAGGCTTGCGCCTTCCTAGGGTTTTAGACTTGGAACTACATCCTTTAGCCATTGTGCACTCGCACCATCTGCACATGTGACCAGCAGAAAACCCGGCCTCATCTTGCACTGGTCCAGCCTTACTTGAGGGCCGTCCTCCGGTATGTCCTCCAGTGCATTTTCAATAGCTGATTCTACTGCCTTAAGCCTTGTAGGATCTAGCTTTCTTTCTGGGTATCCAGCTTCTACAACTGCCACCCTTACAGCTTTCAAGTCTTCTTTAAAAGACCTTCCCTCAATATTCCTCTTTTTGAGGTGTACCTCGGGAGGTGTACTTTTATCGGACCTTGACCGCTTTTTGGAGGTGCTGGGCTGTTGGCCTTTCTGCTTAGGAGTTACCTGTGCTGTAGGCTTTGGCTTCTCCTTCTTCTCCTCCTTATTTTCGGTTTTACCCTTTTCTAGAGACTTCCTGAAGTTGTCTCTTATCACCTGGCGTTTTGCCTCGGCGAATTCGAGACCTTCCTTCACAAGTCTCCGTACCTTGTTCTTTGAGGTACCCGATAGTCGTGCCTGGATAACTTCCTCGGTCGACATTACACAATATTAGACATGTCTAGAATTTACGATCCAAATCTATTTTTTTTAATTCTTCTAAAGTTTGTGGTCTGTCTGTGTAAACATTTGATTTTAAGTGACCCCATTAAAATAAATCAAGTGGGGACCTCTCTATTGTTCCTCGCCTACTAATTCATATACAATACAAACATGTTTTCCCATTTGAGTTGTAAGTCGGTTCTTTTCCTTTCCCTCTCACATTTCCGTTTTCCTCCAATCCCCTTCTTTCTCTTGCACCCTTTTTTAGAAAATACCATAATGAGTTCTCCAAAGGTTAAATGTTCCGGAAGTAAAATAGTTCCCCATTTGGATCTCCGGGGGGACAATGTCAGGGAAGTCATGATAGATCAACCTCTAGTTCAGCCAATCTTACCCAGAAACCAAAACGCAAAACAGACTGCATATTAACATTCACTAACATCTGCGGGTTGAATGCCAACATTTACGCAACCCATCACTATTTACAGTCTGTGAAACATCATGTTCTTATTCTTACCGGAACACAGGTTTCTGGGAAAAATAACCTGAATCATCTTAAATTTCCAGGTTACGAACTCTACCACAACTTTAAACGACACCATGGTGTATGTGTTTACGTAAAAAGCACACTTTTCTGCTCTAGACTACCTGCACAAGAAAATAACAGAGACAACATTGTCTGGCTAAAATTAACACTAAAAGCCTCTAGCAAATTTATATGTTGTATTTATCGGCTATCAGACTATAATTGCGACGAACTACTAGACTATCTGTCACAAAAGATCGACTACCTTAATAGTGGGTACCCTTCTTTAGAGATAATTGTGCTTGGGGACTTTAATGTTCACCAACAAAACGGACACCGAAGGTAGGCTAACTGAAGAGTTTGCAATTAGCAATGGGCTGTTCTAATTAATCGACAAGCCCACTTACTTTCCCAGAGCTGCCAATCACAGTTCTAATACTCTGGATATTTTTCTGACTACTCACCCTCAGCAATATAATGTATAGGCTCTGTCTCCCCTAGGTAACTCAGATCATGCTGTAGTAGAAGTCAAATGTCCAATCGAAGGTCACCCATTCAAGGTATCACCCAAGAGAACTTTTTGGAATTTTAAAAAAGCAGATTGGGGAGGCCTTCGAGACTACTTTGCAACTTTTCACTGGAACCCATTCTGCTTTATTAACAAAAATCCATCGGCAGTTTGAAACAGTATAACTGAAATCATTCAGTGTGCCATGGAAGCTTACATTCCTCACTTTAACAAACGCTTAACAGCCAAACAGAAGCCATGGTTTAATAAAGATGATAAAACAGTATGATATAAACGCGAGAAACAGATACAACACCACTACTACCAATTCCAAAAGTCTCTTTGACGATCGAATGAGAGAGAAAGTAATGTCAAACCCTAATGGAAGCCGGTCCTTTTTGACATCTTACCAAACATATCAACAACAATTTTACAAATAGTTCGTTCCCTCCACTCATATCAGATAACGGCTCAATAGTTACGTCCTTCACAGAAAAGGCAGAACTCTTTGCCAAAATATTCTCTTCGAACTCGACACTTAACCCACCGGACAACATAGAGCTACCTTCTATTACAAGCTCCCCACACAATGAAAAATATCATATTTAGGGTTAAGCGTGTACAGAGAGTCCTTGCTACTCTAAATACCAACAAAGCAAGCGGCCTTGATGAAATACCTGCTTTACTCTTAAAATGTTGTGCTCCTGAACTAGCGCCAGTTTTCACTAAGCTATTTCAACTATCATATGATACTGGTATTTTTCCAGAATCCTGGAAAACTGCTCGAGTACAACCAGTCCCCAAGAAAGGCTCTAAAACCCAGCCTTCTAACTACGGACCTATAGCTCTTCTATCTGTTATTAGCAAAACGATGGAGAAATACGTCAATCACGAGATCCTGAGCTACCTTGAGACACACAACCTTTTAAGTGACAGGCAATATGGTTTTCGCCAACAAAGGTCAACTACTAGCATATGTAACTCATGTCTGGAGTGATGCCATCCACCGCTATGGGGAGACTCAAATAGTATCACTAGACATCTCAAAAGCATTTGCGGCTCTTTTGAACAAACTGCCTTCATACAGACTCTCGCAAATCCTTTGCAGATGGATATCCAACTTTCTCTCCAACAGGCACATCCAAGTTGCTGTAGATGGACATTCTTCCAACCTCTACAAGATCAACGCTGGAGTTCCCCAAGGATCGGCTCTAGCTCCTACTCTATTCTTATTACACATTAATGATCTACTAGAAGCTACTAATAACCCGATACATGGTTTTGCAGATGATAGCAACCTACACTGTAGCAAAGCGCACAACCGTCCCATACCTCTAGATATTCTGGAAGAGGACAGAAGAACCACAACGGCTTCTTTCAATCAAGATTTGAGAATTGTAGACAAGTGGGGAAGAAAAAATCTTGTTAATTACAACGCTTCCAAGACAAAGACATGTTGCCTGTCCAACAAGAGGCAAACATGCGACTCATCCTGGTTGGTATAACGATCTTCCAGGACTTACTATGGAACGAACATACTCTTCAAGAATCGAATTCAGAGCAGTGAAAATAAATAAACGTTTTATATTTCAACAATGTATATTTTAAAGATTACAACGAAACTCAACACACTTGTTTAACACTTCTGTAACAATCAACTATCAAAACCTTTTCTACGTGACAATTGTTACTAACTTAATACTAAAATAAAGAGTGCGCCACATATGTTACATCTAGTATTTTTACTGACAAATTGGCGGTATATTTAAATACAAAATATCAACACATATTGCATCCATAACAACTGCAGCGGGAAAGAAATTAGGCTTTCTGTTTAGACCACGGAAATATTTTTCTCCATCTAACTTAGCTACTCTTTACAAAGCCCAAATACGACCTTATCTTGAATACTGCTCGCATTTATGGGGTTCGGCGGCTTCGTCAAGGCTTGGAGTTCTTGATGCAATACAAAGAAGAGCAGTTCGACTAGTAAACGGCACCAGTATCACCAAAAAACTTAGCCTCATTGTCCCACCGCAGAGCAGTGTCTGATCTTTCCTTGTTTTACCGATACATAAACGGATTTTGTTCAGAAGAACTCCAGTCTATAGTACCTCCACTTGTCAGACCAACCAGAGCAACGCGACGTGCCAACTCCATGCACCCTTATACTGTTCAGTGCTAGATATCGAGAACGGATCAATTCGATTGGTCCTTTATCCACAAGGTCTCCAGATTGTGGAACTCGTTTTTCCCCAATCGTCCTTACTTGCAGGCCTTTAAATCCCAAATTAATAAATTGTCTCTTCTGTCCCAATAGATGTTCTCGGTACATTAAAATTCAACACTATAATTTAAACATTTGATGCTTTAAATAAGACAATTTCGGCATTTGAGGTACTTATATGTTAGTTTTTGACATTTGACAACATTTGTTGTTCCAAATATAACAATTTCGATATTTGACATTTACCTATATGTTACTTTTTATATGACGGTTTTGACATTTTTACATAATTTAATATGAATTTTTACCTTTAACACTGTAATTTTGACATTGGATGCTTTAAATATGTAAATTTTAACATTTGACATTGCAAATATAACGATTTCAACATTTTCACATAACCTTCCCAGTTAACCACATGACGAATGATGACGTCTATTTTACGACATTTATTAGTCATTTTTGGTGAGATTGGTCATAGGTCAGAAATATGTCGTAAAAAAGACGTCATATTGGCAACGTGAAAGTGACGTCTCGTTTATTCGTCAAATTGACGTCTTTTTCGGGCCATTTATTATCCAATTTATCGATTGTTAATTTATAAAACAGAAGCGTTCCACATTTTTTATCTCATATTTCGCACTGTCTTTCTCTCATATCTAGTAGTAGATAAATTAAAGCTACTTTACATGTTTGTATGTATTATTTTCTTTAACCATCATTGATTATAATCTTTATTTGATTTTTTTCATTGATATGGTTAATATTTTAATAGTATAAAAAAATATTTCACTTCGTTATCAATTTTTGAAATATATATTTTGAAAAAGCTTTCAAACGGAAAACAATACGTTAAATTTTTTTAAATGTTTATGTATATTACATAGACAAATTAAGAGACTTTTTGAAACATAGCCCAAAGGCGCCAACATGTTTGTGCGCATACTATAGGGCGCAATCGCATTCTGTAGTGGTGAAACTGGGAACTAAACCAGCAAAATCTGATCAGATTGATCAGCTGATAGCGCGAAAAAACACTAAAAACAGTAATGGCGGCATGGCATAGTGACAGGGAAGTGCAAGTGGTTTTAGTTTAACATAAATTGAAGATAGTTTTAGCGTAAAAAGCGTGCAAAAGTATAGTGAATAGTTTTAAACATGTCACTACCAGGTTATTTTAGATATAAATGTTGTGTTGTAGATTGTAAAAGTAAGTATTTCAATCATGTTTATGATAAACATTTTCATAATAAGAAGCTTCGTGTGTTTATTAAATATGAATTTTGTGCAATGTGTAATGTAAATTTTAATTCTTATTTCGTTAAATTAATATAAAATTTAACTTGTTATAAAAGTAATGATTATCGTACATTTCTGTGATATTAGTTTAATATGTACATATATATTTGTAACTATAAGCAAATTTTAAACAACTTTTTTGTACCTTACAATTTATCTATCATTTATTATTTTGGTAACTTTTAATATTTTTGCGGCAATAATTTAACTTGTACCTGTTTGTGTGATAATAGTATAAAATGTACCTTTTTTGTGATATTAGTATTTAAGCTATAACTATGTTGTTTTTTATTAAATTTAAGTTTCAAAATTTATATACATTTGAGTTTATAGATAAACAGATATTTTAAAAGATGCGCTTCTGTTATTCTGAGTAGAAAGTATTGGCGATTGTTTTACATCATTTCCTTTAATTCATTCGTTCGTTTAAATACGAAAAAGTTGATAAACTAATTATTTAATTTTAGTCATAAACTAATTATTTCATTTTAGTCGGTAATGCAAATGTCAATAATTTTAATTTTTGAATAAATGCTTATTACTTCTGTGTCTAATTTCATTTCTATTCTTTCCAATCTCCTAGTTGAGTACTTTACAGTGACGTAACCACAACGTCATCTGCTGACGTTACCATAGCGTTATCTTCTGGCGTTACCATAACGTTATTTGCTGACGTTACTATAAAGTTATTTGCTGACGTTACCATAACGTTATTTGCTGACGTCTATAAGCTGTGACATTATCACGTACTAACGACGTTACAATCACGTCAATTCCTCACGTCATGTAGGTGATCAAATAACGTTTAACTGACGTCGGATTCACGTCGCCTGGTTAACTGGGTTATAACAATTTTGACGTTTAATATGATTTTGAAATTTCACGTTACAAATGATATTTTTTGCCTTTGACCTATTTGTTATTTTTCATAAATATAAGAAATTTTAGAATCTTGAAATAATAAAAAAACAAAAAAAAACGAATTAAAAATTTTTTTAAATGTTTACATCATCAAAATATGAGAAAATAGATAAAATCATACCGAAAAGAACAAACAAAACAATAAATTTGATGAGAAGTGTAATAAAGATAGAAAAATTTGAAATTATCGGAAAACTTGGAAAATAAAAAACAAAAACATTGATACAGTTTTTATTTTGATAAAATAAAATATTTAAAATTAAGATAATAATTTTAAAATTTTATCCTAAAAATGTGATTTTTTTGACATTTAACATGTTTATGTGATTATTTAAAAATGTAGCGAATTTAAGAAACTTAAAATATTGAAAAACAGAAAAAAATCAATTAAAAAAAAATACAAACTTTACATACATCACTAAAATATAAGAAAGTAAATAGAATCATACTGCAAATAAAAAACTACACAACAATAAATACATTTGCAAAAAGTGTAATAAAGATTGAGAAATCTAAAATTATCGGAAAATTAGGAAAAAATAAAAAAATGTATTGAAACAGTTTTTTATTTGATGAAATAAATATTGAAATATATAAACTTAATTTACAATAATTAAGAAATTAGAAAAATTTTACGAGCAAATTAAAGTCAAGTGATACTCGGAATCATTTTGTTTTACAGTAATAAAATTTTTAAATCTTGTAACTGTTTTGTATTCACCATCAAAGTATTCAGTTAATAATCCAGTTATATTTTGTTGATTATTTTTGTTGAAGTGCAAAAAAACATGTAATTTATCAAATTGTTCAATTTTTTCAACAAAAATTAACTGATCTTAAACAAAAACCAGAAAATTCGTGAATTTATTTAAACATAAAGGAAAACCGACGAAAAAGCCTGTATTAAAACAATGTTTATTTGTCATATGATTAAATAATTTTCCCAAATTATAAATTTTATCACATTTAAACAATCAAAATATTTGAAGGTTTTGTCGCAATTACAACTGCAGAAATACTCTAATGGATATTCTGGATTAAATATTTCGTAGTCATCTTCATCAATTAAATTTTGTTTTAACAAAAAATCAAAACAAATTGGACAAAGTGAATGTTTGGATTGTTTACTAACATATAAATCATACACCAATCCCAAATTACAATTAATACTGTAGCGGGATAACCGTAAAGGAAGGGACCTTAATTTAAAAGATTGTTGTTGACAGTTGATTTTAGAAGTTTGTAAAAAAATCAACTGACCATTTTAAATAATGTTTCTAGAAAATTCTAGAAACTTCTAAACACACTGACTAGATTAAATAATGTTGTATATAAGGGGATGCATGGGCAGTTAACGTCAGTTCGAGTCAAGTGTTCAGAAGAGTTCATTGTATTGTCAAGTAGTTAGACGTTATCCAGCAGAGTTCAGTGTATCTTAACAATTTTGTAAATAAATTGTGTAAAAAGCCCCCATAAGTGTTTTAAATTGGTGTCAGGTGTGGGGTGAAGATACAAGAATGCCTGGAAAAAAAGATAAATGAACTATTGGTGGCAGAGCTCAGAAGAGAGCTTGAAGAATTGGAATTGGAAACTACTGGGAGCAAATCCGTATTGTTGAGAAGGCTCCGTGAATACTACGTAAATAATAATGTGGACCCTGACGCTGTCGAGTTTAAAGACCCAGTTCAAAAAGCAATTTCCCAGCTGAAAGAGGAGCTATCAGGACAAATGACGAACCAACAGGAGGAGCTATCCAGTCAGATGAAGACCCAGCGCGAAGATATGTCCCAGCTGTCGCAACGAATGACGAACAACCAAGAGTAGCTATCCAGTCAGATGAAGAGCCAGCAAGAGGAGCTATCCAGTCAGATGAATAGCCAGCGTGAAGATATGTCCCAGCTGTCACAACGAATGACGAACCAACAAGAGGTGCTATCCAGTCAGATGAAGAGCCAACAAGAGGAGCTATCACAACGAATGTCTACCCTATCAGATGAGTTATCAAGTTCGTTCTCCCAGCAAATATCACATCTTCGTGACGAGCAGAATCAGCAAGTAGCCAACTTGAATCAGCAAGTAGACAACTTAAATCAGCAAGTGTCCAGCTTGCGAGACGAACAAAATCAGCAAGTGTCCAGCTTGCGAGACGAACAAAATCATCAAGTGTCCAACTTGCGAGACGAGCAAAACCAGATCAACCAGCAAATGCAGTCCGAGATAAGGAAGCTTCAACAAGAACAGGAAGCTTGTCGCCGAAACCAAATCATCCACCACGGCGACGGAAATGCAGAAAGGAGGGAAACCGGCCACGTAGACGTCGAACGACGAGGAAACGGAGAGGCGGCCCAGGTACGGATGACGATAAAACCCCCGACCTTCGACGGGATGACTTCCTGGTCAAATTACCTGAAACAATTTGACGCAGTGGCCAGAGCAAATGGATGGTCACCCCAAAAGAAGGCATTGTTCCTAACCATGGCTCTGCGAGGTAAGGCTTTAGACGTCCTGCATGTATTGACACCGGATGAGGTTGACAATTTTGAGCTATTGGTAAATCGTCTAGAGATGTGTTATGGTCAAAGTCATCTACAACCGGTATACCGAGTGCAGTTGAAAAGCCGGAAGCAGAAAAATGGAGAAACTATCCAGGAGTTCAAAGCTGAAGTGGAAAAAATGGTACGGTTTGCGTATCCAAATGCAGCAGAAGATTTTCTGGAGTGCCTGGCGATCCAAACCTTTACCGATGGTCTTCGAGACGCCGAATTGCAACGGGCTGTACGGTTGGCGAGGCCGAGATCTCTTGTAAACGCCTTGACCATTGCCCTGGAGTTTGATACGGCGACGGAGGCCTCACATGCAGCTGCTCGACTAATGGAAGACACTGGTAACTTCGATCATGCCGTTTATGCCGTCAGAGAAGTCGAAGCGGTAGTGGAGAGGTTAATAAAATTTTCTTCAAAAAGAAGGCGCCCAGTGAGGTGCTGGAACTGCGGATAACTAGGCCACATAAGAAATACTTGCCCCCATTGTACCCGAGTGGAGCAGAACGAGCAAAAACTTGCCTTAGTTAAGGTTGTGCCAGAAGACGAGAGCTCTATGCTGGAGGAGCAACAAGAAAACGATCCCGTTCTAAAAAAGATTCGAGAATGGAAGAGAATAATGGACCGTCGTCCGTTGTGGAGAGAGATATCCTCATCCTCTCCTGCTTTAAAAGCATACTGGTCCCAATGGAACTCTTTAATTTTGGACGGAGGGCTCGTTAAAAGACTTGTAGAAAATTCCGAGGGCACAGAAACAAGGAAACAAATAGTGGTCCCAAGAAATGCTGTACCGGAAATTTTAAAACAGATGCATAATGATAGTTCTTGAGGACATCTGGGTATCACGAAAACGCTGCAAAAGATCCGTGATAGATTTTACTGGGTAAATTGCACTAATGATGTTAAAGATTGGTGTCGTAAATGCACTACATGTGCTGCCAGTAACGGTCCGCACCGAAAACCGAAGGCGGGAATGCAGCAATAGCTGGTTGGAAGTCCTTTTGAAAGAATCGCAGTAGATGTATTGGGGCCACTTCCACAGACCGATGTAGGAAACAAGTACATCTTTGTTGTAATGGACTACTTCACTAAATGGGTTGAAGCATATGCAGTTTCCAATCAGGAAGCTACCACTTTAGCAGATATATTGGTTGAAGAATTCGTAAGCCGATTTGGGGTACCATTAGAATTACATTCAGACCAAGGAAGAAATTTTGAGAGCAAGCTGTTTCAAGAAGTTTGCCAAAGATTAGGCATCCACAAAACGAGAACCATAGCGATGCACCCTCAGTCTGATGGAATGGTGGAACGAATGAACCGGACTATAACCAACTATCTGTCAAAAGTGGTGTCAGATTGTCAGAGGGATTGGGATCGACATATTCCACTATTTCTAATGGCAATTCGATCGGCCATCAACGAATCAACTGGCCAAACGCCTGCGAAGGTCCTGTTCGGTAGAGAAATGAGGCTATCATGTGACTTGGTGTTTGGTTGTAAACCTGGTGAAGAAATGGCACGTGAACAATATGTCGCCGACCTTCAGAATCGAATGGAAAATATACACAACCTGGTGCGTGGAAAACTACAATTATCTAGTGATCGGATGAAGAGGTACTATGACACACGGACAATGGAAAAGAGTTACCAAGTTGGAGATTTAGTCTGGCTCTATAACCCCCGACGGCGTCGAGGTATTTGTCCCAAATTACAAAAGAACTGGGAAGGTCCTTACACCATCAAGAAGAAGATAAACGATGTCATTTATCGGATCGTGAAAATTCCCAGAGGGAAACCCGTCGTGGTCCATCATGATCGTTTGGCGCCTTACCAGGGAAACCACAGTGGAGATGCGCAGCAACTCCAAGAAGATGGTTTGGCTGGCTCAGGGAGTGTGCGGGATTCCGATGTAGGAAATAACATTCCAGGAGGAATGAATCTAAGGAGGGGGCAGTGTAGCGGGATAACCGTAAAGGAAGGGACCTTAATTTAAAAGATTGTTGTTGACAGTTGATTTTTAGAAGTTTGTAAAAAAATCAACTGACCATTTTAAATAATGTTTCTAGAAAATTCTAGAAACTTCTAAACACACTGACTAGATTAAATAATGTTGTATATAAGGGGATGCATGGGCAGTTAACGTCAGTTCGAGTCAAGTGTTCAGAAGAGTTCATTGTATTGTCAAGTAGTTAGACGTTATCCAGCAGAGTTCAGTGTATCTTAACAATTTTGTAAATAAATTGTGTAAAAAGCCCCCATAAGTGTTTCAATACAAACAGGAAAAAAAACTTTGTTTTCTTTAACTAAACCAAACTTACATTTTGTTAAAGAATATTCTGGATAATTTGTCATAAAATCTGAACCCAGTTGTAATTTTCTCAACGTTAAATATTTTGTCGTTGGACTAAATTTGATATTTTCAAATAAATTTAAATAATCGATATTTCCAGAACACCTTTCAACAACTAAACAAGAGTTTTCTTGTAAGAATTTAACATTATTTTAAATTGAAAAATGAAAAATCGAAAAAAAGACAAATCTAGAAAAAATTGGAGAATATAACAAAAGAAAAAAAATTTATTTGATCGCTAAAAAGTGTATTTGAATTTTTCTTTGTCAGAAATATAGAAAATCAAAAAAATAAAAATAATAAAAAAAACCGTCAATTTAATTGAAAAATCAAGAAAAAATAGCCAAACTGAAAAAAAAAACGATAGAATTGAAAATAAATATAAAAATGGAAAAAAAAATTAAAATAGAATATACGGATAAATAAAAAAATATATATAAAATATAGTAAATAAAATGAAAAATACGTAAAATCTCTTTTATCGAAAAAAAAAACAGAAAGAAATTTGAAAATATAGTCTAAATGGGTAAAAAATTGGTAATAAACAAAAAAGTAAAATGGAAAAGTCTAAAAAAAGTGAAAAAAGAAAATAATACATTATGTGAAAAAAACACTTGGAAACAAACGAGAAAAACAATAAAATCAACAAAAAACGAAAATTTTTGATTGATTAATGGTCGATTCGAAGTTCGCTGCAGCAGCAAATTTAAAATATTTCACAAATTAAAATCACCAACATCAATAAAGTTCTTTTTCATGACATGAAGAATCTATATACCAAATTTCATATCACTGTAATTTTCCGTTTAAGATTTATAACGTAGGAAAATATGAATTATATATACACGATTTACGAAAAACTGTTAAAATTTTACCGTTAGATTTATCCGATCTAAACCAAAATTAGTCAGGTTCTTTCCTATAATATAAGGATTCTATGTACCAAATTTCATTACTCTGTGACTATTTATTTCAGAGTTATAACGATAAGAAACAGAGGAACACACAAACCGATTTTATAAACTACTAGCTGACCCGGCGGACTTTGTACCGCAAATTATTTATGTCATTCTTCAATTTTTCGTTTTTTCAATTTATTTTGATTTATCGTTTTCACCATATTTTCTCGTTAGTTATCAGGTTTATACTATTTTTTTGTTTCGTTATATTTTGTAGTTTATCGATAAAATATATTAGACAATACTTAATTTAGTAAGAATTTCTCGTTTAAATATAAGTGATATTAACTGCGGTATGTACCGGTATGAATATAGACAATTAAATAATCGTGAATTATTAAATTGATTTTTATTATTTATATCTGAAAGATCGAACTATTTTTGAAGTGATAACTTCTTATGGGAGGGTAACTGATTTTTAGCGTAATGCGTTGAAAAAAGGGTTTATCATAACGCGTTGTTTATCGTTTTTACACACAGGCGCAGTGAAACATAATAATATAATTTTTCTCTCTCTCTCTCCCTCTCTCTATGCTTTTCCCAAACATCTCATACTGAACGGATATTGAAAGCAATTTTCATAATTTTCAAAAATTTTCAAATTTTCAAAATTTTTCAAAATTTTTAAAAATTTTCCAAATTTTCAAAATTTTCAGAAGTTTCCAAATTTTCAGGATTTTCAAAAATTTTCAAAATTATTAGAATTTTCAAAATTTTTAGAATTTTCATAATTTTCAAAATTTTTAGAATTTTCATAATTTTCAAAAATTTTCAAATTTTCCAAATTTTTCAAAATTTTCAAAAATTTTCCAAATTTTCAAAATTTTCAGGATATTCAAAAATTTTTAAAATTTTTAAAATTTTCAAAATTTTTAGAATTTTCAAATTTTCAAATTTTTCAGAATTTTCAAAATATTTAAATTTTTAAATTTATACACATTATTATATTAATGTACATAAAATTTAATTAATAGGCAAAGTTTTTCTCAAGTTAAAAAATTTCAATAATAAATAGTTCAACTTAGATTATTTGAAGTTATCACTTCTGTCGCGCGTCCTGAGACGCACACTTTTTTTCATTGTGTAAATAAATTAAAAATGAAATAATTAAAAATTATTTATTTTATTTCAAACAACGTCCTCATTGGTTGCCATTTTGGTACAAATGGAACACCAGCACCCTCTTATTTTGGTAGCCCTATTTGCATACATGGAGTTCGTACTCCTTGTCTAGTCTCTATGATTTTTGCGTAATTTCATTTAAATTTTAACATTTAAGACAATAATTTTGACATTTCACGATACATATATCACAATTTTAATATATTTATATGTCGCTTTTAGACTTTTAATATTGTAAATATGACGAGTTTAACATATTTACATAATTGTATATTAATTTTGATATTCAAGACTAAAGTTTTGACATTTGACGTTTTAAATCTAATTTTCCGATTTGACATATTCATATGTTAGTTTTTGACATTTGACATTAGAAATATGACAAATTTTGATACTTTTACATATTTATATATGAATTTTTTTCTAAAAATTTAAATAAATCACAAATACTGAAGAATATTCGAAAAAGTCGTGAAATTGTTGAAAAAAGTTTAACAAAAAAAATTAATAAGCTAAAAAAACGATTTAAAAAAAGTTAAAAAATCCACATTAACAAAATATGAGAAAATAGAAAGGATCATACTGAAAATAAAAACAAATGTGACTATTTGGTTATTTTTATATTAATTTTTACGTTTCAGACAACAAATTTTAACACTTCTCGCTGCTAGTATGACAATTTTGACATTTGACCTAATTATGTCAATTTTTGACTTTTCACATTGTAAATATTGATTGATTTTTACATAATTTTATATCAGTTTTAACATTTAACACTACAAATATTGCAAATATGACAATTTGTTGATATATTTTGTATCAATGTGAACATTTAAGACTACAATTTTAATATTTGATGCTTGAAAAATGACAACTTTGATATTTGATATACCTATATGTCACTTTTTGACATTTGACACAGCAAAAATGATGATTTTGACATTTTTATATAATTTGATATTATTTTTAACATTTAAAATTGTAATTTTGAAATTTTACTATAAAAATTTAATAATTTTGTCATTAGGCATATTTATATGACATTTGACGTTACAATTGTGACAATTTTTACATTTTTAATTATTTTTATAACAATTTCTGATAGTTACCACTTTAATTTTAATATTTGATATTTTAAATATGACAGTTATGATATGTGACAAGTTTTAACATTTGACATTGCAAATATAACAAATATTTTTACATAGTTGTCTTTTTTTATAAATATAACAAATTTAAAAATAATAAGAAACAAAAAAAAGATTTTAGAAAAGTTAAAAACTTTACATCAGCAAAATATGAGAAGAAAATAATACTAAAAATAAATAAATAAATTTGAGAAAAAGTAAAACAAAGATTGAGAAATGTGAAATTATCGGAAAATTTTGAAAATAAAAAAAAATACATTAAAACAGTTTTTATTTTAATAAAATAATACATTTAATAGTTATTATCCTAACAAGTGCGGAAAGTTATACTTTCCCGCCCGCGAACTGCAGATGCCCGAACGACGCGAAGCGAAGTTCGGGCAAGCAGTTTAAGTGCGGGAAAGTTAATTTCCGCAAGTGTTAGGATCAATACTTTATACAACTACTGCTCTGGAAGTAGAATTTAAGAGGAATATAACAAATAATTTTTTCTTTTGACACATATTATGGCAATAAATTTGTTGTTGCATTTTTAGCTGATTCAACTAGTTCAGGTGGAGTTAAACATCTTGTTAAATCGACCATTATTTTAAATAGTACACTTTTTTTAATAACCTACACTTTCTTTTTGCGTTTAATACAGTTGCGTTGTGACAGCTGTGACATAAATTAAAAAGGGTTAGGACTGATCGAGTAGTCTCTCTAGTCAAATAAAAACGACAGATAGTTTAGGCGGAATCCGTGTAGTTATGTGGTCATAACCAAACATGTGCGTTTATGAAATACATATAGTCAAGTATGCGACTATTGTGTACTTCGGAGATGACATACTGCGCTCGAAAAGTCAACTTCCAGAGCAGGCGTTGTATAAAATTATAGACTTAATTTAAATAAACATTAATAAATTAAAAAAGTTTTACGAGCAAATTAAAGTCAAGTAATACTTAAAATTATTTTTTTTGCAGTAATAATTTTTTCAAATCTTGTAATTGTTTTAAAATCACCATATTAGATAATAATCCAGTTATATTTTGTTGATTATTTTCGTTGAAGTGCAAACAAATATGTAATTTATCAAAATGTTCAATTTTTTCAACAAAAATTAACTGATCTTGAATAAAAACTAGAAAATATTAAAACAATGTTTATTTGTCATATGATTAAATAATTCTCCCAAATTATAAATTTCATCACATTTGAAACGTTTTTGCTTAATTTTGTCTTTTTTCATTTCCCATTCGTGATCTAAACAATTCAAATAATTGAAGGTTTTGCCGCAATTACAACTGCAAAAATACTCTAATAAATATTCCGGATCAAATATTTCGTAGTCAACTTTATCAATTAAATTTTGATTTAACGAAAATTTAAAACAAATTTTACAAATTGAATGTTTGTATTGTTTACTTAAATGAAAATAGTTATAAAGTCCACGATTACAATTAATACAAACAGTAAAAAATCTTTGTTTTCATTAACTAAACCAAATTTACATTCTGTTAAAGAAAATTCGGGATATCTTTTCATAAACCCTGAACTTAGTTGTAATTTTCTCAACGTTAAATATTTTGTAATCGGAGTGAATTTAATATTTTTAAATAAATTTAAATAATCGATAGTTCTAGAACACCTTTTAATAACCAAACAAGAAGATTTTTGTAAGAATTCAGCATAATTTTGAATTAAGTTATTCGAATTTTGTAAAATTATTAATTAAACAAAGTGCCAAGAAAATGCGTATTAATATAAACAAAAGGAGAAAATTATTGGGCATGTACGCAAAAAGGATCAATAAGGCCACGAGTAGGAATAGTAACCGCAGACATGCATGTTTCTGGCTCATTAGCCGTCATCAGTGCGGCATAACCAAGTAGGGTATTGCACTTGGCTAGCAAAAGTGTTGGGTACTTGGGAGCAAAGGATGTTGGGAAAACATGTGTAAAGAAACATAAAAACACAAAAACAACGAAAGCTCACACAGGAGTCCTATCGCCATTTTGTGCTTTCGGCCAGCTGTGCCAATGGGTTTTCGGCTAGTAACCAGCTATATTTTGTTTATTATTTTCGTTGAAGTGCAAAAAAATATGTAATTTATCAAAATGTTTAATTTTTTCAACAAAAATTAACTGATCTTAAATAAAAACTAGAAAATTCGTAAATTCATTGAAACATAAAGGAAAACCGGCGAAACAGCCTATATTAAAACAATGTTTATTTGTGATATGATTAAATAATTCTCCCAAATTATAAATTTCATCACATTTGAAACGTTACCATTCCTACTCGTGGCCTTATTGATCCTTTTTGCGTACATGCCCAATAATTTTCCCCTTTTGTTTATATTAATACGCATTTCCTTGGCACTTTGTTTATTTCATATCCTGGGCTTAGAACGACTCAAACACAATGAGTCCGTTTCGCCAACGTTGCGACGCTGGTTGCTAGCCGAAAACCCATTGGCTCAGCTGGCCGAAAGCACAAAATGGCGATAGGACTCCTGTGTGAGCTTTCGTTGTTTTTGTGTTTTTATGTTTCTTTACACATGTTTCCCCAACATCCTTTGCTCCCAAGTACCCAACACTTTTGCTAGCCAAGTGCAATACCCTACTTGGTTATGCCGCACTGATGACGGCTAATGAGCCAGAAACATGCATGTCTGCGGTTACCATTCCTACTCGTGGCCTTATTGATCCTTTTTGCGTACATGCCCAAAAATTTTCCCCTTTTGTTTAAAATTATTAATTCTTTAATTTTGGGAACATTTATTAATGATCCCTCACTAAACTTTAAATCAACTTCAATAATAACAGAATTATTAAAATCTTTTATATTTATTTTATAAAATCTGTCATTATCGTTTTTATAAGTTTTGCATTTAAAAATATTTGAACAAATTTTCAAATTGTCGTTCGAGAAATTTACATGAAATTTATAAGAAATTAAGGAAGCTAATTCCTCATCTCCCATAAAAACAACTTTAACTTTTAAAAAATTGCCCAACTCGTGAACACGCAACGTAGACATAGCTGCCCATCTGAAAAACAATGATTTTTTAAATTTATCCCGCAAACATTATGCGATTGGCCTTGCGACTATGTTTGAAGTCAAACAGAAGATCAGTCGGAATCATTGATATTCGAGGAATACTTACATTTTCATCTGCGTACTTTTCGATAATAATGGTTGCCTCAATCAAATTCGGCATAAATCTTTTCACCGCAATTCGAGTACCTACCGTTGCAAAGTCGCGGTGGATTCAAATTACACAATATTATAATAACTAAACCAACTTTGAATTGCAAGTTATGTGGTGGAAATCCTGGTAACTCCAAAAAGTTCAAAAACTCCGTTGGATAATTTACTACATCATCGCGATTTGTTATGGAATCAACGGATTTGTATGTCACCAAACCGCCATCGATTTTTGATTGAATGGTGAAATTTAAATCGGCAAAAGTCGTTGGTGTAACGTTCAAATTGGATTTGAAACGTTAACTTACCCATGCTAGCTCCAGGTTTCGTGGCTTCCTTCTGGTTTTAATTAACTCCCCCCAAACATAATATAAAAGGGCGCCAAATTACAGACAAGCAAATAAAAGATGTTAAATCAGTGTAAATTGTTTATTGCCAAAAATTAGTAAGGATAGTTAATAAAGATTGATTAGAGATTAACTAATTTCTTATCTTTTGTATCCGATTTCGGAAGTCGTCTGAAACCCAGAATAAAGATGCGGTTGATAAGATGTCTTCTTAAATTTAATGAATCTGCAGATGTGGTTGGCAAGATGTTTTCTTAAACTTGAAGATCTACAGAAGTTGATGGCAAGATGTTTTCAAAAATTGGGTAGCGGTTAAAACCTTGCTATAAAGCTTCCTCCAAAAAACTTGCTATTTAAAAACAGCCCTATCTTGGGACCCCTTCAAAAAATTTGGCAATGGCCCTATGAATAAAAATTCACACCGTCAAAATTCCATCTCATTAAACCTTATTTTCGATTACAATCATCCAAAGTTTCTCCAAGTTCGAGAATAGAAAAAAGTTAATCACTTTATCTGTTTACATATTTTTTAACACAATAAAAACTGATTTAGACAATGATTGTAATCGAAATAATTTAAAAGTTAGAATAATAAAATTATTATAATCAATAAAATATATTCACCAAGTTTTTGACTATTAATAAAATTTTTAAACAATTTAACTTTTACTCACCAAATGAAGGGAGAAGATATAAGACTAGAACTGCTGGCTACGAGCACAAAATTGTAAAGAATTTAAAAATACCGACTCTCTTTTCGAGTGAACAACGGTACCCCGCTATACGGAAATCTCGTTTGCGTCGACTCCACAGAATCGTCGAAAAACTCAAACCGACGTAGGCCAGGTCAAACAAATAACGTAGTAAAATAGACGAGAAATTGAAGAAATAATATATTATTAGGCCAGGCCAAACAAATAACGATGTAATCGTTACACCCCGGTAACCTGACGGAAAAAAAAAGAATTGGAAATTCTTTTTTTTTTTTATTCAAAAGATAAACTATTAAAATCCAAAAATATTAAAAAAGTAAATAATCAAAAACTGGTGAATCGGTAAAGAAAAATAAACAATATTAAATAATTAAAGGCAACCACAAGAATTTGTGTACTTCTTAAATAATAAAAAAAAAAAAAACATTCTCGAAAAAAAAACTTTAAAAGCACGAAACCTTACTTATTACGTCACAATCGGTAAAGATAAATTAATAACTGTCCTATTTAAGGTCGTTTAAGAAAACAACGATAACGAGATGTAACAAAAGAAACAATAGATTAATGTTCACAAAGTAGAGACATACAAGGCAAAAAGTCTATCTCCAAAGGTAAAATAATTTATCATAGCAACGAAGACAAAGATAAGACTGACGTCAACAGGAATCATTGAATACAAAAGAAAAATTACTCAACTTGAGTAATAAAAACAAGCCCAAAAGCCAAGGAAATATTCAATGAACGAGATAAATTGAAACCAAATATCAGTTGAACGAAAATGTGACTAAACACTAAAAGATAAATCAACTAATATTCAGATCAAAAATAAGTTGACAAGTCTTATCGCTAAGCAATCAAGAGGCATATAAAAGATAAAAGGAAATTGCTATCATAAAAAGACAAGAAATAGCTGGAGATAATGAAAAAGATAAACGATAATATTTATCATTCAAAATGACAACAATCAACGGTAATAATGTGAACATCAAAAAAAATTAGACAGTTAATAAAAGAAAAAAAACGACGAAATCAAACAGAATAGAAAACAAGTATTCAAACGCTAAGAACACTGAAAGGCAATAATCACTAAGTAAAGAAGGAAAAAAATTTTGAAAAAGGAACAAACTAAGAATCCAAAAAAAATACTAATACTTTTTTTTTTCTTTAAATTTTTAAAAAATTAAATGACATACGAAGTTAATCTAAAAGGTTGAAAAGAATTTTGAAAAAGTTTTTTAAGAATTTTAAAAAAATCTAAGAAATGGAAATTGAAAAGTTAATAACTTATGCCTTCAGTGAAGTGACTCCAGTGTAAAGACATCAAAAAATTCAATCAAAAGTAAGGAATTCAAACATGTCGAGAAAAGATAAAATATAAGACGATAACTTAATATTTTTCACAAACAAGTAACTACAAAAAATTACAAACAACGAAACATAAGAAAAATCACAAACTTTTTATCAAAATGTCCTAGGTATGTGAAAAACAGTCATAGATATTAAAAGTATTTCTGTACTTGGTGTATCACAAATCAATACAGAAAAAAAAATTGAAAGAATGGTATGTGGAAAACAAAAACCCCGAGTAGGTACACAAATTCATGGAAAGTCTATATGTTTCCCAAAGATAAGCCCTAACGGCCGAAAAAGAAACCAATATAGACCATAATCCCACAATACATTAAGATAAGATAAGATACGATAAATTTCTATTGTGTCCCAACCATACGGAACACCAATAGAAGCGATAAGAAGCAGTTACTACCAACTGCTCCACGATAAAGAGGTCTCACGGACCCCTATAAGATACTAAGGTCTCACAGACCTTACACGGTAATAATGTGGTCTTCCAGACCACACCAAAAATATGCCCACGGCAAACAACGATAAGTACCCACACTCAAGATATAAAAAAAAAATTTTCCAATAACCATTTTCCAAATTCTTACTGGAAGAAATGAGGTAAAAAGAGAGAAAAGAAAAAAAACCAAAATACAGAAATGAAAGGAATTCAAAAAAATTATTGACTGTAACTCTCACACTCACACACTAAAGTCAAGAAAAAAGACAAAAGCTAAGATAGCAACGAGAAAAAAAAAAAAAAGGACATAATGATAACACGACACAAACACTTCACAATCTGCTAAGAAGCCGACATCAGCTAAGAAATACCTGCCTTAAGATAAGAAAGAAACTCCCTAACACTAAATTCCAAAGTTAGAAATAAAAATCTAAAATGTTGAGGAAATATCTCAAGAGACATTCTGTATAAAACTATTTAGTAAAGATAATAATATTCTTCGATAAATAAAACTCGATAAATTAAAAATTAAACTCGAAGTATACCCAACAATAGCGGTTAGCCTTGAATCTATCGATAATGAATTCCGACAAAACAAGTAAGATAAAAAGTGTTATTTGTTAGAAAAATATTAATAAAATATTTGCATGTCTGTAATTAAATTGATGGAAAATATAAAAATTAATTTAAAGTGAATGATTAGGAAAAGCCTCAGAAAAACCAGAATACTTTAGTTGGGCGCCAGTTTGTAACGTTCAAATTGGATTTGAAACGTTAACTTACCCATGCTAGCTCCAGGTTTCGTGGCTTCCTTCTGGTTTTAATTAACTCCCCCCAAACATAATATAAAAGGGCGCCAAATTACAGACAAGCAAATAAAAGATGTTAAATCAGTGTAAATTGTTTATTGCCAAAAATTAGTAAGGATAGTTAATAAAGATTGATTAGAGATTAACTAATTTCTTATCTTTTGTATCCGATTTCGGAAGTCGTCTGAAACCCAGAATAAAGATGCGGTTGATAAGATGTCTTCTTAAATTTAATGAATCTGCAGATGTGGTTGGCAAGATGTTTTCTTAAACTTGAAGATCTACAGAAGTTGATGGCAAGATGTTTTCAAAAATTGGGTAGCGGTTAAAACCTTGCTATAAAGCTTCCTCCAAAAAACTTGCTATTTAAAAACAGCCCTATCTTGGGACCCCTTCAAAAAATTTGGCAATGGCCCTATGAATAAAAATTCACACCGTCAAAATTCCATCTCATTAAACCTTATTTTCGATTACAATCATCCAAAGTTTCTCCAAGTTCGAGAATAGAAAAAAGTTAATCACTTTATCTGTTTACATATTTTTTAACACAATAAAAACTGATTTAGACAATGATTGTAATCGAAATAATTTAAAAGTTAGAATAATAAAATTATTATAATCAATAAAATATATTCACCAAGTTTTTGACTATTAATAAAATTTTTAAACAATTTAACTTTTACTCACCAAATGAAGGGAGAAGATATAAGACTAGAACTGCTGGCTACGAGCACAAAATTGTAAAGAATTTAAAAATACCGACTCTCTTTTCGAGTGAACAACGGTACCCCGCTATACGGAAATCTCGTTTGCGTCGACTCCACAGAATCGTCGAAAAACTCAAACCGACGTAGGCCAGGCCAAACAAATAACGTAGTAAAATAGACGAGAAATTGAAGAAATAATATATTATTAGGCCAGGCCAAACAAATAACGATGTAATCGTTACATTGGTAAGAGTAATTAATCTAGCTGTCGCATCAACTGGGACTTTTCCATTTCCAACAGCTAACAATTGTTTGGAAAATTGTGCAGCATTTTGATCATTTTGAAGTTGAACTCTCATATTAGTGATTAGCGATAATAATAATAATAAATTCTTTATTTCATTCGACTCATAGAGTATAGAAATACGTCAAAATACAATAATTAAGAAGAAATATACATATAAACATACACATTTAAAAAGATGCCTGCAGGTACTCATCTAACGAGTAAAAAGTTCTTTCCAAAAGTAAATTCCTAACAGACTTCTTAAAGACATACATATTAGCTTCCTTGATAATGTTTTTACGTTATTCCAAAGGTGATGCCTTCGGCAACCATTCAATTCATCTGCAGGCGTTCCACGGGGAATTACTGGCAACGTCTGCCTAAAATCGCCTGCCAACAATATCATCAAGCCGCCAAAGAGGTTGTTATTTCGCCGAAGATCCTTCAGTGTGAAGTTAAGTGCTTCAAGTGATTTCTTATGTGCCAGCTTGCATGTCTTCTGCGGCGGCCGATGTTCGCACGTCGTCCTCTCGGCATTTTGGGCTATGGACAGACTGGTGAATTTAACCTCAAATGCACGATCCACATAATTTACACAGTTCAACTTAAAACTTAAAAGACAAATGCCTGCTGTTCAATAAAAATTTGCACAATACGCGTGATTGATTTGAAGGTTTCCAATTAAACTGTTAGGAAACGAATAACTTTAACCGCAATTTCACAATTTCACAGTGAACACAATACCAGTTTTAAGTTAGCGTTTGAAAGAACGAGAACGTGTGCATAATAAATGTCACATGAAATTAACTAAGCAAAGTACAATGAGTAGCTGTCAAACAATGTATCACGCACCGGCGCCATATGAAAAATATGGCGCTGTATGTGAAAAATGATTTTCCCTGTTTTCCTGCTTTTCTCTTGAAATTTCTCATAAAATTGCTTTGTTATAAACCTCACGGAGCCCGAAACCTTTCCAACGAATGCAACACCATGGAAATCGGTTCGTGCGTTCTGGAGTTATAGCATCAGGGAGGAAAACCCGACTTATATTTTTATATATTAGATTAGTAGAATCGCCCCTATGCAGAGGTTCTGAACAAGGAAAATAAACAGTAGAGCATATAATGTATGACTTACTCTGCTTTTTCTGAATTCCAATGATCCTTTTTGGTCAAGTACTGGTTTACAACAACTGATGTCAAGGAAATCGCCCTCTGGAGCCTCATCATCTATTTTAAATCTCTAAAGCCTGAGGTGTGGATATCTCTACAAAATAAGAGGATACACAATGGGCCATATGTGGCCTCAGTACTGGTAGAGCACTAGCTCGCCTCTCATCAAATTTCCAGATTCAAACGTCGCAATACAAATATAACAATTTTGATGTGTTTACATAATTATAAATCTAATTTTTAAACTTCGGAATACAATTTTGATATTTAACGGTTTAAATATGACAATTTTAACATTTGACTTATGTCACTTTTTTACATTTGACATATTTCTATGCCACTTTTTGTCATTTGATGTTGCAACTATTGAAATTTTGATCATTTCACATTCTTGTATATTAATTATTGACAATACCTACAACTTTAACAGTTCAAAAATGAAAATTTTTACATTTGATTTGTTTATATGTCGGTTTTTTAAATTTGACGCTACAAACTTGATAGTGTATTAGGTATTTTAATATTTTTATTATTTATAAAAAAATTTGAAATTTAACACTCTAATTTTGACATTTCGTCTTTATCATAAGACAATTTTGAGATTCAACAAAACAAATAAGATAATTGTGACATTTTTCAGAAATTTTGACATTTTGACACATTTGACACTACAATTTTTTACAATTCATGTTTTAAATATAACAATTCTACTATATTTATGTCAATTTTTAACATTTGACGATTCAGATATATTAATTATAACATTTGCCATATTTTTCTGTCACTTTTTGAGATTTTGAAGTTGGATAGATGACAATTATGAGATTTTCACATTCTTGCATATCAATTTTTCTCATTTGACATTTAAAGTGTCAAATATGATAATTTTGACATTTGACATACCTACTTATATGTCACTTTTTGACGAATGACATTATAATTTTAGCATTTAACGTTAAAAATATGCTAATTTAAACTTTTGATATACTTTTATATCCCTTTTTTACAAATATGACAATTTTGACATTTTTATAAACATACCTAGTCGATTCAAATAGAAGTGTCAAGTAGTTTCAGGAAAATTTAAATTTGTAGTGAAAGGCGGAATCTCCGAAAAAAGGTCAAATTGTCCATTGAGTAAAGGTCATTCTCTGGTAAAAGTACTCTGACCTTTTACATCTCTGGCGAGGAAAAATAGTTCATCTTGTACTTCCATTTTTTAAATAACAAATAACAAAAACAGGAGTAAAACAGTGAGCAAAATATTAAATAAAAAACTGAACGCAAATTTTGAGGTTAGAAATACCCGCTTAAACCGTCAAGAAGGGCGGATTGACCTATGCAAATTTAGCACCCCATCAATGGAATTTTGGGTCGAAAAAGACCTTAATCGATAGGTCTCCGTTAGGTCCTTTAAGGTCCCATAATTTTTCGTTAGGTCCCCTTTAGTTTTTTTAAAAATATTTTTTTAAATTTTGGGTATAAAAAGACTACACTTAAGCACCTCATTCATTACAAAATTGGCGAATTTAATCAAGATTGTATTCTTTATCGTTAGGTCCGTATTGGTCCATTATTTTAATTGCTAAATAATTTATTTTATTTGTTTTATTCTTAATTATAAAATAAATAAAACCTGCGCATGCGCACATCATACACAAACAGCGCGAAATTTAAATTGGTATCGTTTCATTTACCTTGTAAGGCTCTATAGATATAGGTATTATCATCAGCCATTTTTTTTCCAATGTCACTCAATTTACTTGTCAGATCATAGACAAATTAAAGAGACGTGCAATCGTATTTTGTAGTAGTGAAAATGGGAACTAAACCAGCTGGTATCTCGAAAAGCGAAAAAGTACTTATAACGGTATAGTGACAGAGTAAGTACTAGTGGTTTTAGATTAAAATAAACTTAAGGTACTTTAAGCACAAAAAGGATGTAAAAGTAAAGTTTTAAACATGGTGCGCTGATGTCAGAACTTGTTGCCAACTTTATATTAGGCATCAACACATCTGTTCTAATATCTCTGGTTTTGTGGTTGACATTGGACAAAACATGGCTGACGATAATACCTATGTTTATAGTGCCTTAGTATTAGTGCATAGTACAGACATATAAATGTACAAATCTCGTAAGAATGACCCTCGAACAACCTGAAGTTGTAAGAAGATCTGAGGATGTAGTCAGGATGGCCAAGGATAAGAAAAACTCTTTACTAATACGTCGAGGTTTCCTTGAGTATTTAAAAGAAAATGTAAGAGAAGAGACCGAAAGCTGTCAAAAGTCATTAGTGTCAATACCAAAGATTATAAACAGATATTAAACAGGCGATTTGGGCTCGTTGACGTTGAACGTAGTCTATGGAGGGTCTACCCTCCATAACGTAGTCCTTATACAATAGTCGTATCGAGTATTAGAAGTCCTGTCATTGTCTTATAGATGGCGCACACATCATTTTTATTAGAAAATTTGTTTCTGACCAACCACATGATGTAGGGCCGTATGGTGGATTTTCCTGTTAATTGGGATTCGTATTATGTGGAATAAAAGGGTAGATAAATATGATATTGGAAGATGGAAGTTGAGGTTGACTGATAAAATAAATGTAGATCTAAAAGAGAAAAATTGGAGGATATAAAAAAAACTTTTAGTTGAATTATAAGTTTATTTACAACATTCCGTTACGTTTTTATCCATGTGAGTGCTAATATGTTTTTTTAAACTAATAGATTGTATGAAACATTTCGAACACATTTCGCATTTAAAAGGTTTCTCGTCACTGTGAGATCTAATATGTCTTTTTAAACTTTTGGAGTCTGTGAAACATTTCGAACATAATTTACATTTAAAAGGTTTTTTACCAGTATGATTTCTAATATGAGCTTTTAAGTGACTGGGAAATGAGTAACATTTCGAACATATTGCACATTTAAAAGGTTTCTCGTTAGTGTGAGTTTTAATATGAGATTTTTAATTAGTGGATAATTTGAAACATTTTAAACAAATTTCACATTTAAAAGGTTTCTCGTCAGTGTGAGATCTAATATGAGTTTTTAAACTACTGAATTGTGTGAAACATTTCGAACAAATCTTAAATTTAAAAGGTTTTTTGTTAGTGTGAGTTCTAATATGATTTTTTTAAAGTACTGGAGTGAGTGAAACATTTCGAACAAATCTTACATTTAAAAGGTTTCTCGCCAGTATGAGTTCTGATATGCCTGTTTAAATTACTGGAATTTCTGAAACATTTCGAACAAAATTTACATTTAAAAGATTTGTCGCCAGTATTTTCACAACTTGGTTCCTGTTTAGTGGAATCTCTATAGATGCTCCGCTCTGAATTAAATTCTTCGTCAAAATCTTGAAATTCCATTTTAAAATCCGGTAAATCAATAGTCGAGTGTAATTGTTCTTTTTTAATGTCAAATTCAAGATTCATCTTACGATTAGTTTGATTTGAAATCTCATTTTCACTGTTAATTAACATTTCACTTTTAATATTGAAAGAATTAATTGAAGAATTATCCATGGCCACTGTTACGAATTGTTGTGGGTTTTCGTATTCCAATTTCGGTTCTCTACTTTTGTATGGTTATTCTTCAACTAAAAATAAGCAAATCTGTAACGGTCGGTAACTAGATTACAGTTTTTTTAGAATAAATTTTAAAATCTGCAAATATTTCGACCATCCTCGTATATTTTTCAAAAAAAAAATGCATTTTTGACTAACTTTAACACTTTTTTTATCAAAATTTGATAATATTTTTAGTAAAAAAACAAAATTTTCATCAAAAATAAGCAAATCTGTAACTGGATTACAGTTTTATACAAAAAATTTTGAAATCTGCAAATATTTTGACCATCCTCGTATATTTTTCAAAAAAATTGCATTTTTGACTAATTTCAATACTTTATTATCAAAATTTGATGAAATTTTTACTAAAAAACCATGAATAGTTTTTTGTTTATTGTAGAGTTTTGGACGCTACATTAATAATTTCTGAAATGCCTTTCTTATAATCAACGTTTTCTTCGTTGTATCGGAAATCTTTTGTATACTTGGACCAGTTCAGATTCTTAGTTTTCCCTCTCGATATTGGGATATTTTATTGTCGCCCATCCATGTTGATTTGCATCAAGGTTGGAAAGATATCGCTCAATCCATGTTCTGATAGAAAAGTTTTAGGTTTTGACCCTATTTGAGGTCATTTTCAAGGATGTAGATGGGAAATTTTCCGTTTCGAACCTATTTGACGTCATCTTTAGGGATTTAGACAGAAAAGTTTACGTTTTGAACCTATTTGTGGTCATCTTCAGGGAATTAAATGACAAAGCTTTACGTTTTGACTCTATTTGAGGTCATTTTCAAAGATTTAGATGGAAAAGTTTTACGTTTTGTCCCTGTTTGATATACCTATATCCGTAATATTTCTCTTAAAATAATGCTTTATTTGGGTCAACACTATTTCGGCAGGCGTATCTGTTTGTTGTAAATGTACTTATTCTTGTTCTTGCTTCCGATAAAAGAGCTCACAATGTAAGTATGTGGCAACAAACGAGACGAATAGACTTAAAATTAATATGCAAGACCAATTGCTGCTAGCTGTCCAAAACTTTAAATATTTAGGGTCAGTGCTAGAAAAGAATTGATGTATTACACAGAAACCTGGTCAATAACGAAAGAGCAAGAGCGAATGTTAGAAGTAGCGAAGATAAAGATGTTTGATGTGTGCATTAACAAGGAGAGATAGAGTAAGAGGTACAGTGAAAGTGTGACAGCTGAGCAAAAAAAACCAAGAAAATAGTTTGAGATAGTTTGTTCGTGTAGAGAAGAGGGATGAGAATTATGTGAGTAAAAGAGTAGATAAATATAATATTAAGGATAAGAGCAAGTTGGAAGTTGAGGTTGATTGATAAAATAAATATATACCTAAAAGAGAAAAATTGGAGAATGATAAAAAAAAAACTTTTAGTTAAATTATAAGTTTATTTACAGTATTACGTTACGATACGTGTATATTAACTACATTAAATAGGTTTTTCTTTAGTGTCAGTTCTAATAATATTGTCCATTTATTATATAAAAATTTCAAACAATTTGATTTTATGCGGTGTCCTTTCACATTTGAAATGCATTTAGCTTTTTAAATCACCGGATTTTATGAACCATTTTGAACAAATTTTATATTTAAAACGTTTTTGTCATTGTGAGTGCTAATATGTTTTTTTAAACTAATAGATTGTTTGAAACATTTTGAACATATTTCACATTTAAAAGGTTTCTCTTCAGTGTGAGTTCTAATATGCTTTTTTAAAGTACCGGATTCTGAGAAACATTTCGAACATAATTTTTCATTTAAAAGATTTCTCGCCAGTGTGAGTTTTAATATGAGCATTTAAATGACTCAATTGTGAGAAACATTTCGAACAAATTTTACATTTAAAAGGTTTCTCGTGAGTATGAGTTCTTATATGATTTTTTAAATTATAAGAATGACTGAAACATTTCGAACAAATTTTACATTTAAAAGGTTTTTCGCCAGTATGAGTTCTAATATGAATTTTCAAGCTATGAGAATAATTGAAACATTTCGAACAAATTTTACATTTAAAAGGTTTTTCGTTAGTGTGAGTTATAATATGAGATTTTAAATAACTGGATTCTGTGAAACATTTCGAACAAATTTTACATTTAAAAGGTTTCTCGTCACTGTGAGTTCTAATATGTCTTTTTAAACTACCGGATTGTATGAAACCTTTGGAACAAATCTTACATTTAAAAGGTTTCTCGTCACTGTGAGTTCTAATATGTCTTTTTAAACTACCGGATTGTACGAAACCTGTGGAACAAATCTTACATTTAAAAGGTTTTTCGTTAGTGTGAGTTCTAATATGAGATTTTAAATGACTGGATTGTGTGAAACATTTCAAACAAATTTCACATTTAAAAGGTTTCTGGTTAGTGTGAGTTCTAATATGCCTTTTTAAAGTATAAAAACGTGTGAAACATTTCGAACATATTTTACATTTAAAAGATTTATCGCCAGTATTTTTACAACTTGGTTCCTGTTTTGTGGAATCTCTTTTGATGCTCCGCTCTGAATGTAATTCTTTATCAAAATCTTGAAATTCCATTTTAAAATCCGGTAAATCGCAAATAGAGTGAAATTCTTCTTTTTTAATGTCAAAATCAAGGTTCATCTCATGATTAGTTTGACTTGAAATATCATTTTCACTGCTAATTAACATTTCACCTTTAGAAGTTAAAAAATTTATTGACGAATTATCTATTGTTACGAATTGTTCCAAGTTTTCGTATTCGAATTTCCGTTTTTTCTTAAAAATACTTTTGTAGGACTCTTCTTGAACTGAAATCAAAAATAAACTAATGTTATGGTGTAATGTACGAACAGTTAACAGAGACCGCAAATTACTAAGCACCATTAAGCTCAGGAAAGCAGCATATTTAGGCCACGTAATAAAAAACGAAAGATATCAAATATTACATCTGATAATTGAAGGAAAGATCGAAAGAAAAAGAGGACTTAGTAGAAAGAAATGTCATGGCTTAGAATTATCCATTGTTACGAATTGTTGCGAGTTTTCGTATTCGAACTTCGTTTTTCTCTCAAACATACTACTTAAGTAGGGCTCTTAGAGCTTGTTGTTTTAATTGTCTAAGCCTAAAAATACAATTCCAACAAGCTTAGAATGTGTGGAGAAAATTAACCGCTACTTCACAGATGCCGCCACTAGTTAAAATCCAGACCGTGATACTTTAAATTTTTATCTGAATAATATAAAGAGCAATACGAATAGTAAACAGGAAATTGGAGATATAGTGCACGAAAGTCTCGACACTGTGGCCGAATGTTGTCAGGCATGGCATCAAGAAGGCCAAACGCAGACCCAGGGTTACAGGATGAAGGCACAGAATCACACAACGGGTAGATCACAGACTAAGATTGCTGACTTTAAGAGAACGATTTTTCACTACCAAAACAATTGCAAATCAGTGGTTTGGAGAACATGGAAAGCTCGCTCATTGGAATTTGAAGTGTTTATCGTCGTATTAGAAGTATGAGTGGTGTAGAAAATGCTTATTGTGGAAACAGGAATGGAACACAATAGTCTTTAGTGATGAGTCTGGATTTTGTCTAGGCATGCATGATGGACGGACAAGTGTAAGAAGGCGGCGAGCACGGTAAACGCCGTGATCCTGCCACATCTCAGGACACTCCAAATCCCAATTTTTCAACAAGATAACGCCCGGCCTCACATAACAGGAGTAACATCAGACTACTTTGACTACTCTCAAATTGCCTTCGTTCCCAAGATCCCCTCACGTTTTCTCGATAGAACACGTATGAAACATTACTGGCAGAAGAGAACTAAATTTACAACTCCCTCAAACTTTGGCGGCACTTCGGCATGAAGTAGAGGTAGCCTGGAATGGGGCGTCCTAGGAAGATAGATATATCACCTCATTAGATCCATGCCTAGAAACATTAATGAATTTGTAACACACCGTGGTGCATAAACCCATTATTAGAGGTAAAAACAATTAAACTCGATTTTCATTTTAATAAGATAGGATCAAAAATATAATAATTTGCTTATTACACTTTTAGCACTAAAACAACGTTTTGTAACAGCCTGTATCCTTCATAGTCAGTTACGAGATACCGGTGGCTTACAAGTTTGTGGAGAAAGTATTCGTAGTCGACTGAGGGAACATAATTTGAGACCTAGAATTGCTACTCGAGGTCCAGGTTTAACTAGTGATCATTGAAGAGCAAGGCTAAATCTGGGTTAGAGGCTAAATGACAGCAGGTATTATTTACTGTATGCGTGTATATCGACGCCCTAACGACCGGTATGCTCAGTGTAGTTGTTCAAATATAAAATTTTTTGGAGGAGGGCCTGTGATGGTCTGGTGAGGTATTTCTTTGACTGGTCACACAGAACCTATGGTTATAAATAATGAAAGCCTTACAGCTGAAAGGTACAAATTGCACCATAAATGGGGCAAGGATTCTTGTTGATGCACTGTAACGCCAAGTATAAGATTTTTCGAGTTGGAACCAATTATCTCCAAGAAGTCGGAATAAATACCATGGCATGGCCAACTCGAATCCCAGATTTAAATCTCATAGAGAACCTCTGGGATACTGTTGGAAGAGTACTACGAGAGGAACAGTTAAACACGTTGGGGGGAAGATTGATTCAAATATGGGATAAAATGGACCAAAACGATATATAATCCTTTATTATAAGTTTCGACCGGCGATGCCAAGAAGTAATTTGTGCTAGAAGCTGAAAGGCATTGTTTTTGCACGTTTTTTGTTGTTGTTAAATTTATGTTGCGAAGATACCCGGAGGATGGCGTTGTCTTTTTCAATTTCTAAATACATAATACAGTAAGAAAAATCATTTGAATTTATCTTTATAAAGAATAGAATAAAAAGTAGTAAAATGTGATAAAAAAAATCGAAAAAACGAAAATTGATAGATCATAAAAATGAAACGATACCGTTTAAAAAATGCAAAAAATAACAAAGAAAAGAAGTAATGAAACTAGCAAAAATTGAAGGGGAAAAAATAAATAATACCTAAATATCAAATAAGAAGACTTGCCTTTAGATTTAAAGGTTCGCTCTAAAAGAAACTCACCATCGGCCTCTTTTATAATTCCAGGCAAATCACTACCCGAGTATAAAATTTCTTTTTTGATATTAAAATCAAGATTCTGGTCAGTTTCTAAACAGTTCTCAACTTTGATTGGAAGTTTGTCGTCAATCTCGATTTCCTCGGTTTTAATATTTTCTTTGGAAACATCCATTCTGTAATTTGCTTGAGCTAAAACAAATTTAATAACGATTTTTACAATGTTTACGATTTTTTACTAATTTCAACTGGATTTTTTACTATTTTCTTCTCTTTTTACAACTTTTTGTACGACTTTTCAGGATTTTCAACTAGTTTAATGATTTTATGGATTTTTTTCTATTTCCTATTTCTTTAAAAGATTCTTTTTTTGTGAAAGATTTTCTTAAGATTCTATGCCAAGAGTGTATGAATGGTATAAACGCTTCAACAAAGGCCAAGAAAACAATGATGACGATAACCGCTCTGGACGCACGAGAACGTCAATAACTGATGAAAACGTCGAATCAATGAAGCAAATGGTTGTGGAAAATCGTCGAATTACTATTAGGGATTGGGGAAGTTGCTGAGGATGTTGACATATCAGCTGGATCTTGTCATGCGTTTGTATCGGATGTTTTGGCATGAAACGTGTGGCAGCCAAGACTGATCCAAAATTGCTCAATTTTGACCTAAAACGTCGCATCAATATCGCTTAGGACCTGTTTAATACCACCAACGACGATCCACATTTCCTCAAAAGGATCATAACTGGTGACGAAATATGGGTATATCGAAACCAAAACCTAATTATCCCAATGGAAGCGACCAGAGGAGTCAAGGCCGAAAAAAGCACGTCGAGTTCGGTCAAATGTGAAGGTTTTGCTCAGTGTCAAATATAAAAATATCAAATTCCAACTGTCAAATGTCAGAAATCTCAAATTTCAACTGTCAAATACAAGAAATACCAAATTACAGAAGTATTAAATTTAAACTGTAAAATTTCAGAAATATCAAATTTCAACTGTCAAATGTCAAACTTCAACTGTCAAATGTTATACATATCAAATTTGAACTGTTAAATATTAAAAACGTAAAATTTTGAACTGTTAAATGTTAAGAATGTCAAATTTCAACTATCAAATATTAAAAATGTCAAATAACAAAAACATCAAATTTCAACTGTCCACTATCAGAAATGTCAAATGTCAACTGTCAAGTGTTAATAATGTCAAATAATATTGTTAGAAATGTCAAATTTCAACTGTTAAATGTTGAAAATGTCAAATTTTAATTGTCAAATTGTTAAAAATGTTAAATTTCAACTGTCAAAAATCAGAAATATCAAATTTCAACTGTCAAATATTAAAAATGTCAAATATCATTTCTCAAATGTTAAAAATGTCAAATTTCAACTGTTAAATTTTAAAAATATTAAAGTCCAACTGTTAAATGTTAAAATAATCAAATTTCAACTATCAAACGTTAAAAAAGTTTATTTCAACTATCAAATATCAAATTTTAATTGTCAAATATCGGAAATATCAAATTTCAACTGTTATCTGTCAGAAATATCAAATTTCAATTGTCAAACAATAAAAAAGTCACATTTTAACTAGATCATGTTATACAATTTTATTGGATGTTGTGGACATGAAACGTGTGGCAGCGAAGATTGTTTCATAATTGCTCAATTTTGATCAAAGACAACGTCGCATGAATATCGCTCAGGAGCTGTTTAATACCACCAAAGACGATTCAGATTTCCGTAAAAGAATCATAACTAGTGACGAAACATGGATATATGGCTATGGCATCGAAACCAAAGCCTAATCATCCCAATGGAAGCGGCCAGAGAAGCCAAAACCAAAAAAGGCACGTCATTTCGGTCGAATGTGAAGTTTTGCTCAGTTTACTTCGATTACAATGGCGTAGTGCATCATGAGTTCTGGCCACACGGTCTTACGGTCAACAAGGAATATTTGCTGGAAGTTATAAGACGTTTGCACGAAGCAATACGACTTAAACGCCAAAATTTGTGGGTAAACCACTTATAGATTTTGCACCACATCCATCACCACTTGTTCGTAAATTTTTGGCCAAAAACAACACCATTATCATCCCTCAACCACCGTATTCTCCGGACTTGACCGGCTGCGACTTTATCCTATTCCCAAAACTAAAGAGACCGATGAAACGATGACGTTTTGCCACAATTAAGAAGATAAAGGCCAAGTCGAAGAAAGAGCTGATGTCCATATCCAAATGAAGTTCCAGAAAAGCTTCGAAGATTGAAAGAAGCGATGGCATAAGTGTGTTATATCTGAGGGGGATTACTTTGAAGGGGAGAAAATAGATATTGATGAATAAATAAATATTTTATGAGTTATTCTCGTTTTTCCTGAACATACCTTGTACTTTCAAATGTGATTTGTACCGTTAATGGTTAGATCGACTAATGATTTATTTTTTAATTTTTATTAATGCACACGGTAGTTTTTAAAGGATTTTTTAAAAATCCAGAATATCGGAAAATCCAAACGGATAAAAAGTGATTAAAGATTAACTTTTTTATTGCAAAATTGTTATTTAATACCTACTAACTGGCCCAGCCAACTTCACCGCCTAAATAGTGTTGATTTTTTCTTCTCTTTTTTCCGATTTTTATGATTTTTTCTCGTTTTTTAATCGGTCTGCATTTTTTGTTTTGTTGTGTTTTTGTCTGTTCTAAAGTTGTTATTTTGTTTTGTTGTTTTATTTTTTATTTTTTCGATTTTGTAATTTTTGAATTGTTCTTTATTAACTTTTTTATTTAAAATTTTTATGATATTTTTCCCGTTTCTGTTTTGTCGGTTATTTTTTATTTTACTAAAACTTTTTTTTATTTTTACTAACCTTTTTATATTCTTTGTTTGGTTTCTCTTTGTCTCTGTATCTGTCCGGGTGGAATTTTGTAATCGATTTTAAAATAACTTCTTGATTAAGCGCAGATCTGAAACTTTCAGGATTGCTCAGAACTCAAACACAATGCTTGATTTAAGTGTTTTTAGACAAAAGAATTGGGATTTAATTACAATTTAAACTAATATTTTATTTGATAAACTAGTTCAAACTTTTCTCAATAGATGGCGCTGCTACAAACTATGCAGAAGTTTTGTAACCATTTTATCGTGTCCTATAAGTCATAAAAAAGTAATTTATAAAAAAGTATTTTCATACAATGTGATTTCTTTTTGATTTTTTATTTTCTCCCTATTTTAATTTTGTATAATTACTTTATTTTAAATATCTTATCATTTAACAAATTTTTTAGATTTTGAACAATTTTTTATGATTTTCGACATTTTTTTAACAATATTCACCAATTTTCAAAATGTTTAAGAATTTTTTACATGTTTTAACAATTCTTGCTTTTTCAAGTTATTTTAATGATTTTTGACATTTTTTCACCCTTCCCAATTTTTTTAAGATTTTCAAGAATTTACTACAATTATTAACAATTTTTTATGTTTTTCAAGGGTTCTATATAATTTTCTACATAATTTTAATAATTTCAACAATTTTCTAACATTGTCAAAAATTTTTATAAGATTTTTGACCTATTTTAGTCTTTTAAAAAAATTTTTAAGGAAGAAAACAAAATTTCCTACTTTTCCCAATATTTTCTACTTTTTTAAAGTTTTTCGAATTTAATCCAAATTTTCCAAAATTGTTTAAAAAGTTTTTAAATTTTCAAATTTTTATAAAAATTCAAATTGCATAAAATTTCTCATAACTCTTCATAATTTTTAACTTTATATCTCAATTCTTGATTACAATTTCGTAAAAATCGTTTTTTTTTGTAGGTAGAGAATTTTTGGTAAAAATTTGAGTTTTTTGGGACAAATTCGCCTTTTTTTGGGTAAAAATTCGCAGTTTTTTTGGTCAAAATTCAGGTTTTTGTTTGGAAAAATTCGTTTATTTGATTTAAGTTCTTGTTATTTTTTTAGTATCCACGTTTTTTGTGAGAATTTAAGATCTTTTCAAAATTCAATTCGAAATTTATGCTTTTCGAAATTTTTCTAAATTTATGAGATTTTTAAACAATACATCCGTAGGATCAATTAAACTTTTAGTTTTGAAATGATAATCTGTAGATCCATAGATCAAGTAAATCCATAGAGAATTTTGAACTATTTTTTATGATCATAAACAATTTTTTACGATTGCAAACAATTGTTTATGATATTACGACATTTTTTTTCGATCTCTTCAAGAATTTCTTCCAAGTTTTAACATTTTTTCTGGTTTTTTCAAGATTGTTTTATGATTTTTAATATTTTTTCACACTTCCCCGACAATTTTTCCCGATTTTCAACAACATTGTCCAGAATTTCCTACAGTTACCTATTAACAATTTTATACAATTCAAAGTTCTTTATAATTTTCGACACTATCTTAACAATTTCAACAACTTTTTGGGTTTCTCAACATTTTTTAACGACTTTCAACAATTTTTTACAACTTTCAACGTTTTATAAGATTGTCAATACAAATTTTCACATTTTACATTTTTTTTTTTTAATTTCCAAACATTTTTATCATTTTTAACAATTCTGTAAGATTATCACTAACTTATACAATGTTTAACGTTTTTGTCACGATTTCCAACATTGTTTCCATAATATATCACCCAATTTATACAAATCTTAAATATGCGTTTACTCGCTTCTATCAAAGATATATTGATTACTGGATTTTTCAAAACATTAAAAACCAAAAAATCTCCACAACTCAATACATAAAAAAATTTAAAAATTACTATAATAAACTTAAAAAAAACATCTAAATCCCAAAAAATCGCAATAAAACTTAACCTGAAACACTCACCTATCAATGGTGGTGGTAGACCTCTGTAAGACCACTGAGAGAACTTATTTATCGCCTTTTAGATAAATAAATTGCTTCTTAAATTGGTTCACGTTGAACTTGTAGTCGATTTTGGCCCCCTTTTTACTCGTAAATAACATAAATTCGCATTACTTAGATGATTTCAAGCTTGATTTTCACTGAATTTTTTGGTTCTTTTATCACTGATTTTTTGTATTTCTGGTGCAGAAAATTGTATATGAAGATGTTATATTCGTTTACCTTTGGTTAACGACGGTTAGTTTTTAAAACTTTTTGAACAAATTAAA